>CAMZMU010000034.1:52868564-53468564 GCA_947311845.1 Poa pratensis | reverse complement strand
TGTGTGATAAAACTTTAGCTATTATGTATTTATGTGATAGAACAACTCAATTACTAGTGAACAGTACATTGTGTTCTAAACTGAACAGTGCGTATTTCCTTACACATTATCATTAGCAAGTTATCTTCTATGTAAGCTGCACACAACTCCTCAGATACTCTCTTGTTTACTTAATTTGTTGTCTTGGTCACAAGAAATGATAATCTATATATTGTTGCTTTGTCCATTAGATATTTGATGCAATCATTTGTGACCCTCCATATGGAGTCCGGGCTGGTGGGCGCAAGTCCGGTGGTAGGAAGCTCCTAAAAGGCATCATCCCTCCTTACACAGTTCCAGATGAGAAGAGGGAGAACCATATTCCATCAACCGCGCCGTATAGTCTTGCTGAATGCGTTCATGACCTTCTCCACCTTGCTGCGAGAATGCTGGTGATCGGTGGCAGACTCGTATTCTTCTACCCGGTCTTGCGGGACGATGACTTTGCTGACGTAGCAAAGTTCCCAGAGCACCCCTGCTTCAAGCTGGTCGCCTCATGCGAGCAGATCCTAAGCCTGCGGTACAGTCGGGTTCTGCTAACCATGGTGAAGGTTGGGGCGTACACGGAGGAAATTGAAAAGATGGGTGAGGAGTGTCACCAGGACTTCAGGGAGAACCACCAAAAATGGATGGAGGAGGGTAACCTCCATTCCGCCGTGTTCAGCCCCGCGGAGCATGACGGGAAGCCGAAATTTGATAAGGACTCCAAACCAAAAAAGTACAGAGGCAAGTACGTGTAGTAGTGAAAAACACTAACTTTGTGGATTTAATCTCCGGGGTAAACAATTTTGTTTATCTTCTGTAATATGTATCTTTCAGTAAAATTTCCTGTATGGCTCTGCTAGTTCTTACAATCTAGCTAGCTAATTGATACTAGGAACTGTATGATGTACACTCAAAACTTGATATCATGCCAGGCTAGTTCATTTTTATGAGATGCAGTTTTTTGTACTTAATTTTCCTACCTTCCGTTTCCAGCTACTGCATAGTTCTATGTATTGGGAGTTTCGCTGTTATTGTTTCTAGGCTAAGGCCCAGCAAAAAAAAGGACTTATTCATCAGAGTTTTTTCTTGAAAGAATATTCATAATAGTAGTGTGACCTTTCCCATGCGCGATGTTTTATTTTTTCGTTCTGTTTATAATCATGTACTCCCAACATCTAATTTTAGAATTCCTAGATATTCTTTCTGCTTGGGCATGGTCTCCTAAGCTCGTGACCTCAGCCCAGGTGTATTTGTGTGATGTCATTGCGTCGTTGTCCATTAGTTCGAACACCGTATAAAATTGACCAGTTTTGCAGCCGTACCTGACCTCTACAGCTATGGCCAGCTTGCTATGTATATCAAAGATGTATTTTAAGCCGACCGACCACCTCTGCCCCCTTGAGAGTCGACCGAGGCGTTCTGCTGCTGCCCCTTTCCTCCCTGCTTACCGGAGACACTGCTGGCCGGCGAGGAGATGGATTAGGAGGTAGGCCTTCCCTGTACAGCAGTAGATCTAGGTTTAGGTTGTGTTCGTTTAGAGTTTGGGCTGTGTCCCGGTGTGTTTCCTTCGTGGTGAATGGCGTCATGCCGTCTTCCTTGCGCCTGCTGTGGGCCTCCGGAGCGGCGACCACGGCGTTGTGAAGCCTCCTTCCGGCGAAGATCCATGGTGGTTTGAGCGGACTGGTGGCGAATCAAAAGGCGGCTGCTTGAATAAGCTCGTCTCTCTGCCAGATCTTTTCGATTTGGCCTCTCCTTTTTGCTCATCTGCAGGTCTCCGCGGTGGAGAAGGAAGATGGGGAGAGAAGGAGCTCGACACTGCGACCTGGAGAACACCATCGGCGGCGCATCGTCGGCTTTGGGCCGCTATTCCTTCGACTCTTCTGGCCGAAGGGCGGTTACCTCGAGCTCTGTCGCTGCTGTGTCAGCGTCAACTCTTCTTTAACCTCCTGGCCGGCGTGCCATGTGGGAGGCCCCTCTGCCATGAAAGATTGACCCCCTAAAGTGCCAGATATGCAAGTTTGACGAAGGACTACTTACTTAGCCAAAGTCTAAAGCCCATTAGTAGCGGCAGAGCCGTCATACTTAATACAGACAGAGCGAGAAAATCGCAGATTTTAAGCGAATTCGTTCAATGCTTCTCCAGACTAACTCAACCTTAACCGTACTATCTTCAAATCCAGGGTCAGGTATTTTGGAAAGTACAAGTACAAGTTTATTCGTGACCAATTGATGGGTCCTTTTGTAGCTCTTTCTATCTAATGGAATATGATGTGAACAAAAGCTGCCACATCCTCAGTCAAGCATGTAGATTGGAAGACAGTCTAGAATCGATTTGGATTTATGGTTTACGCACAAATATCAGATAGGCCAAACATTTTTTCTTCAGCGCGGCGTGCATCGTCGTCCCATCTCCAAGTGGTTTCGTCCCCGGCGACAAGGAAGATGGCTGCGCCTTGAGGCTTCGATCCGAGCTCGATGGAGAAGGACTGGATTGCGTTCCTCTTTTTAGATCTAGAGTCCTTTTTGCACTTTCTGAGGACTTGGTTGTAATTTTCTTTTCTGTCGAGGTCCTCAGTGTACTCTGTAATCCCACCGACGATATTTAATGCAATGTCTCGGTCCTTCGGGGCCGTTCTTTGTTAAAAAAAAAAAACCGACCGACCTGGCAAAGGCGGTCATATCAGTAGTGTCCCGACTTTGTTCACGCCAACCTCGAATTTAAACAGTAGCCCAACGTAAATCAATAGAGCTTGCCATTGCAGAAGGTCATATCTCTAACACGGTATCCTCGCGTTTTCCATTCGCCGACCGGGCAGCCAACCCTGCGAAAGGCTATAGCGCACGACGACGCGGTTAATGCGGCGAGTATGCAGCCATGGGAGGAAGGGTCATCGGAGAAGATGATTTTCTCGATGGAGATGCCGTAGGTTCTGGATCGTTTGCAGCGAGCGAGAGGTTTGTTGGATTTGTTTGTGGTTGGCACGATCTCGGTCAGAATCGACACGCGATATATTCAGGGAAGTAACTATCAAGTACAAGATCCCAAATTATATCTGGATCGTAGCCTGTTGGGTTCTTTTTTCTTTTTTTCGCATGATTATTGCCACAGCTTAAATACCATGCTATGTTGTTTTCTCTAAATTTTAGCAACCCACTTTTGCCCACAGAACTTGCACAGATATATTGTGGTTTCAACTTTTCCTTTAAAATCCAATTGCTGCCCTCTATCAAAAGGCATACACATCAGTTTGAAATTATTTACCAATGTCAATCACCCGCTCGTATGCTTGAAATAATAACTTAATAAGACACCGTGCGAAAACCTCCGACTAGCTTTCTTTTTCAGGACAAGCTGGAAGACAATGTGGTATATCATGACCTCCGCCATTCATATTTGTATGCCACATACTATATATGTAAGGATTATCCTAAATCGACAACATAAAATAATATAATAATGTTTCTACATAAGATAAGCATGGGATACATAATGGATGAGGAATTAAAGTCGGGAGGCCAAAGCCATATACAATTACTACAAGCATAATAGCTATCGAGGTAATGATATCCATGTGACCAGATCTTTTCTAAGTAGTGTCTGCCTTTCGTTTCCCAGCAATGCACTGCACAACTACCAATATCAAACCTGGCTGAGCATTCTACATCGTTGTGGAGATAGGATTGTTGCTCGGCATAGTAGATGTGGTTTCCTTTCACCCCATCGCGCTTGCCCGCCGTCGAAATATGGACCGCCTTGGAGGACTCTGGCCTAGGAACAAGGCATGGTCTCTGAGGCTCGTCACCTCTTGCCACATTGTGTCGCCTCTTGCGAGCTCAAACACCTTGAAAAAATTATATTTAGGGAGTCCTCTTTCTGGGAAGACCTTCACTGCTATTGCTAGCCTGCCACCTAGTTCGAATATGTATCTCGCCTCGGTCGCCACCCAAACACATGCAATGCACTCATTTGGATTTCTACACGGTGGATTGGGTTAGCCACCGGAACGCCATATTTATTCACGCCGATGTTGAACTTGAATAGTTCAGTGCGCGTAAACATAGCATCGTTAGGTTATCCCTAGTGGCAACAGCACATCCACAACCTTAGAACTTTCTGTCACTGTCCCAGGTTAAACGGAGACATGAACCCACTATCTAGCATAAATACTCTCTCTTGGAGTTACAAGCATCTACTTGGCCAAAGCATCTACGAGTAACGGAAAGCATGCAAGATCTTAAATAACATATAAGATAGATTGATAATCAACTTGACATAATATTCAATATTCATCGGATCCCAGCAAACACAACATGTAGCATTACAATAATATGATCTTGATCATGTAGGGCAGCTCACAAGATCTAAACATGATGGCACAAAGTGGAGAGACAACCATCTAGCTACTGCTATGGACCCGTAGTCCAAGGATGAACTACTCACGCATCACTCCGGAGGCAGGCATGGCGATGTAGAAGCCTCCGGTGACGATTCCCCTCTCCGGCAGGGTGCCGGGAAGAGGTTCTGAACCCTCCCGAGCTAGGGTTGACGACGGCGGCGTCTCTGGATCTTTTCGTGGATATTTGCTCAGGTACTTAGGGTTTTCGCGTCGGGGGGAATAAGTAGGCGAAAGGGCGGCGGCTGCGGACCCCCGAGGGGCCCACACCACCCTAGGGCGCGGCAGAGGGGGGCCCGCGCCCTAGGTGCGTGTGGCCTCCTGGTGGCCCTCCTCTGCTGCTCCTTCGCTCCGTCAGGTGTTCTGGAAAAATAGGCACCCCCGTGTAGTTTCGTCCAATTCCGAGAATATTTCCAGACTAGCTTTTCTGGAATACAAAAACAGCAGAAAACAGGAACTGGCACTTCGGCATCTTGTTAATAGGTTAGTCCCAAAAAATGTATAAAAGTGATATAAAGTAGATGCAAAACATGTAGCAATTGGTATAAAACAAGCATGGAACATCAAAAATTATAGATACGTTTGAGACGTATCAGCATCCCCAAGCTTAGTTCCTACTCGTCCTCGAGTAGGTAAACGATAAAAACAAAATAATTTTTGAGGTGACATGCTACTATCATAATCTTGATCATATAATATTGCAAGGCACATGTAAATGAATGAAGTGATCCAAGTCAATGGTCTATAATTTGCTACCAAATAGATAATGAGTAAACAATGAATCACACAAGCTAAACGTTTTCATGAATAGTACTTTCGAGACAAGCATCAAACAGTTTTGCATAAGTGTTAACTCATAAAGCAATAGTTTCTAATAAAAGGTATTTAATCAACACAAAGGAAGAATTTAGTTTCAGCATTTGCTTCAACTTTCAACATATTTATCTCATGGATATTGTCAACACAAAGTAGTATAACAAGTCCAATACATTGCATATAACGCATGTTGTAACAAAGTTGACACTAGTGTTTGCTTGTGGAAGACAGAAAGAATAGGAAAACTGACTCAACATAAAAGTAAAAGAAAGGCCCTTCGCAGAGGGAAGCAGGGATTAAATCATGTGCTAGAGCTTTTAGGTTTTTGAAAGCATATAGAGATTGCATAAAATATTTGATACTCCTCCCAACCTTGCTAACACAAGCCATGGCTAACCGAATCCTCGGGTGCCTTCCATCAATCACATACCATGGAGGAGTATCTATTTTTGAGAGGTGTTTGTTAATTGTCAACGAATGGTAGCGGGTGAGAACAGTATTCTACCTGTCGAACGGACTTTTAAGAGCGGCTCCCATGAAGGACGTTATTTCTACCAGCAAGGCAGATCATCCCTCTTTCTCTTTGGTTTACACACATTCAGGTATTTCACTGTTTGTCATTGCTTACTGATGAATCAGGGCAAAAGTGTGAAGAGAATTAATTGGTTAAAGTTGTAATTAATTGGGACTGGGCACCCCGTTGCCAGCTCTTTTTGCAAGTTATTGGATAAGCGGATGTATATGCCACTAGTCCAGGTGTAAAAGTCCACTCGACAAATAGAATAAAGAATAACCACACTAATTCCTCATGAGCTAGTAAACATTGACACAAAAAGGGAATAATAACATTTTGAATAATTTAAAGGTAGCACATGAAAAATTTACTTGGAGTGGCAAGGAAATACCACATATAGGTAGTTATGGTGGACACAAATGGCATGGATTTTGGCTCAAGGATTTGGATGCACGAGAAGCATTCCCTCTCAGTACAGAGTTTAGGCTAGCAAGGTTATGTAAGCAAACAAGAATATCAACCCGTACACCAAGTTTTATATGACAAACATATTGCAAACGTTATAAGACTTCATACCGTCTTCCTTGTTAACCAAACCCTGTTATTAGAAAATATCTAGACCTTAGAGGTACCACCGATGCAAACCAAATTTTCAACAAGCTTTACGGTAGTTCTTCACTAATAGGCTTAACTCATGTGATGCACAATTTAATCATGATCTACTTGTTAACTCAAAACAATTGACAAGCATCAAGTTATCCATTTTAGTGATCTACAAGATTAAGCAAGTTTTTCCTTATACCAATTACCACATGCAACATTTTCTGAACCAACCAAACACCAATCAATTTATTTCATCAACTCTCCAAACAAATATAAGTGAAGCAAGAGAGTACTTTCTACAAAAGAAAGCTAATAGCTCTGACAAGAGATACATGAAAACAAGAGCTAAAAGCTGAACAGCGCTAGATATGAATACTCAACAAATATAAGTGAAGAATAGGAGTATTCTCATGAAAAAGCGGAGCGTGTCTCTCTCCCAATCAAGAATGCTAGGGTCCAGTCAAGCTTTATTGAAAATAAAAGTGCAATACTGAAAATAAAAGCACACAGACGCTCCAAGAAAAGCACATATGATGTGAAAGAATTAAAATATAGTTTCACTAGAGATGACCTGATAATTTTGACGATGAAGAAGGGGATGCCTTGGGCATCCCCAAGCTTAGACGCTTGAGTCTTCTTGAAATATGCTGGGGAGATCCATGGGAGCCTCCCCAAGCTTAAGCTCTTCACTCTTCTTGATCCTATTATATCATCCTTCTCTCTTGACCCTTGAAAACTTCCGTCACACCAAACTCAAAGTAGATCTCATTAGAGGGTTAGTGCATAATCAAAAATTCACATGTTCTAAAGACGCAATATGATTTGTTACTTTAAACATTAGCTACAGCCACTGATGTTATGTGAAGCTCTTCCACCCAAAAAAGAATTTCACTCAACACTAGTAAAAGAGAGAATGCAAAAATAAAAAGGCATAATCTGTCTAAAACAGAACAGTCCGCAAAGACGAATTTTTTCGAGGCACTTACGACGCTCAGATCGAGAAACTCTGAACTAATGAAAGTTTCAGACATTCATAAAGATTACGCACAAAAATTTCAGATTTAATTAACAATCTGGTGATTTTAGGAATTTCGTACAGTGAACAGCAAAAATCTGTTTCTGCGCAGCAATCAAAATTAAGCATCATCTTATCATTAGAGGCTACTCTTGGCACAACAATGCGAGAAAATAAAGATACAAAGGAGTTGCTACAGAAGTAAACAAACCTTGACTCAATAAAAGAAAAATTGCAGAAAAATAAAATGGGTTGCCTCCCATAAGCGCTTTTCTTTAACGCCTTTTAGCTAGGCACAAAGCATGCATCAAGTATTACCAAGTGAAGAAGCATCAACATTCTTACGCTTAGCTCTCTTACCTTTACCTTTATCTTTAGGAAATACTTGGTTACACATAGGTGAAGAGGCGAAATTCATAGTGCCTTGGCCCACATCTATTATTGCTCCAAAGCGTTTCAACAGAGATCTTCCAAGCGTAATTTGTCCTACTCCTGCACATTCAATGACAAGATAATCAATAGATATTGTTATCCCTAAGAGTTTTGTAAATACTCCTTCGGCTACTCCCCTTGGTAATTTAATAGTATTATCACCCAAAGTTATACAATCTTCGCATTTGGAAAGCTCCCAAAGATTTAAGGAATCATAAATATTCTTGGGCATTAAACAGAATTCAGACATAATATCACAGCGAGAATGAAAAGTTTCACCATTTATAACAACTTTTACTGAGGGAATCCATCCCGATGGTTCAAAATTTACTGGCACATTATCATAATGTTCACGAATCTGATTATACCCTTCTTTTAGACCAGATATGTTCGTTTCAAGAGCGTTAAGTCTATCACTTATGCTTGTCAAAGCCAAATCAATTTTAGTGATTGGGGGCTAGAAATTGTAATCAATTTTTTTATAGCATTAAAAGCTTGATCCCCATCATAACGAAGGAAATCTCCTCCTACCACAGCATCTAAAGCATATCTGTAGCAAAGAACAAGACCAAAATAAAAGCTACTAAGAAGCAGGCTTAAAGTCATTTTAGGTTCAGTTTTAGCATAGGACTCAGATATTCTAGACCAAGCATCTTTAAAACTCTCCTCACTCCCTTGCTTGAAAGTGAAGATCTCTTCTTCAGGTGACATTACTACTGGAACAGGGCTAGACATGATACTAACAGAAAACAAAACTGAAAATAAACTAAATGCAAGTAACTAATTTTTTTGTGTTTTTGATAATTGAAAGCAAACAAGATAAAATAAAATAAACTAAGCAAGACAAAAACAAAGTAAAGAGATTGGAAGCGTGAAACTCCCCTTGCAGAAGACTGCTGTCTCCCCGGCAACGGCGCCAGAAAAATAGCTTGATGACGTGAAACACACGTTCGTTGGGAGACCCCAAGAGGAAGGTATGATGTAGTCAGCAGCAAGTTTTCCCTCAGAAAGAAACCAAGGTTATCGAACCAGTAGGAGCAGCAACTCTTCAGAAGGTTGTCAACGGCGCCAGAAAAATAGCTGTCGCAGGGAGTCTGGACTGTTGACGTGGAATCTGCACACAACACAATCAAACTACTTTGCCCCAACGAAACAGTGAGGTTGTCAATCTCACTGGCTTGCTGAAAACAAAGGATTAAACGTATGGTGTGGAAAATGAGTATTAAATTGCAGAGAATGAAAAAGGAACAGTTTGCAGTTTGTGGTTGTTTAATCAGTGTAAAAGAATGGACCGGGGTCCACAGTTCACTAGTGGTGTCTCTCCATAAAAGATAACTAACATGTTGGGTGAACAAATTACAGCTGGGCAATTGACGAATAGTGAGCGCATGACAATGCATATACATGACATGTTGACTACTATGATATTTAATTGGGCATTACGACATAATACATAGACCGTTATCCAACAGCATCTATGACTAATAATCCACCGCCGGGTTGTCATCCGAGTCCCCCGTTGGTATTAAGTTGCAAGCAACGGATAATTGCATTAAGTAAAGTGCGTAATGTAAACAAACACATATGCCCGTGGACATAGCATCGTTAGGTTATCCCTAGTGGCAACAGCACATCCACAACCTTAGAACTTTCTGTCACTGTCCCAGGTTAAACGGAGACATGAACCCACTATCTAGCATAAATACTCTCTCTTGGAGTTACAAGCATCTACTTGGCCAAAGCATCTACGAGTAACGGAAAGCATGCAAGATCTTAAATAACATATAAGATAGATTGATAATCAACTTGACATAATATTCAATATTCATCGGATCCCAGCAAACACAACATGTAGCATTACAATAATATGATCTTGATCATGTAGGGCAGCTCACAAGATCTAAACATGATGGCACAAAGTGGAGAGACAACCATCTAGCTACTGCTATGGACCCGTAGTCCAAGGATGAACTACTCACGCATCACTCCGGAGGCAGGCATGGCGATGTAGAAGCCTCCGGTGACGATTCCCCTCTCCGGCAGGGTGCCGGGAAGAGGTTCTGAACCCTCCCGAGCTAGGGTTGACGACGGCGGCGTCTCTGGATCTTTTCGTGGATATTTGCTCAGGTACTTAGGGTTTTCGCGTCGGGGGGAATAAGTAGGCGAAAGGGCGGCGGCTGCGGACCCCCGAGGGGCCCACACCACCCTAGGGCGCGGCAGAGGGGGGCCCGCGCCCTAGGTGCGTGTGGCCTCCTGGTGGCCCTCCTCTGCTGCTCCTTCGCTCCGTCAGGTGTGTTCTGGAAAAATAGGCACCCCCGTGTAGTTTCGTCCAATTCCGAGAATATTTCCAGACTAGCTTTTCTGGAATACAAAAACAGCAGAAAACAGGAACTGGCACTTCGGCATCTTGTTAATAGGTTAGTCCCAAAAAATGTATAAAAGTGATATAAAGTAGATGCAAAACATGTAGCAATTGGTATAAAACAAGCATGGAATATCAAAATTATAGATACGTTTGAGACGTGTCACGCCTCGTGATCAGGCGCCACACATGTTGCCAGCGTGGCGAACTGGGGCCACGGGGGGCCCAGTTCTGGCGGTGTAGCGCCTCGTGATCAGGCGCTATGGTGCGATCATGTAGCGCCTGATCACGAGGCGCTACACTACTCGTATTAGTCAGCCGCGACGCGCCCCCGTCCCTAGCCCTAGCCACTCGTTTTCTACCCGAAAGAAGAACAAAACGGCGGCGGCGGCGGTTCTCTCTCCCCATCCCTAATCTTTCACCAAATCCGCTCGGATTTAAAGGAAAAAGCGAGGGGATTTCATCCCCAAATACTTCCCGCAGGTATTCTCCTCCGATCCCCCACTTTCTGCCCAATAAATCGACCCCATTTGACCTCCATGTGCAAGTTTCGGTTGAACCCTAAAATCTAGTTGATTTGGATTTTGTTGTTGACCCATGGCATGCTTGTATGATCTTTAGCATTAGGTTATCTGTAGTATTAGTTGGTAACAATTTAGTAGGCTATTTTTGCTTAGAAACCGAATTTTCCTCTATTTTTTGATTTCGGTTTGAGTAGAAACAAGTGTGAATTGATTTGTAGAACCTGTAGCACATATGCTTCGATTAAGAAAAAATTAGTATGCAGTAGAACACATGTGTGGAGGAAATATGTGTAGTATTATTTGTATAGTTAGGTGATATCGTTTTATATATGTAAAATTGCTCACATATGTTGTAATATGTAGGATGGTGTAGTTACTCGATACTGAGTATGATGTTGCTCACCGGGCCTATAAGATGGCGGTAATGGGGGAGGTAATAAAATGAAGCTTGTTTTCTTTATGTGTTTGATTTTATTTTGTTGCAATTATGTTGGATACGTTGTAAATTTTTATTTCAAATGTGTTATTTGCAGGAGCTTGCACCTTTGAAGATTCGGTCTCATGGGGCTTCGTCGAGTGACATGCCGTACGATGACCGGTACACTCCGTACATCGAGAGGCTAGGGCTCCTCCCTTTCATCCAACTTGTGAGCCGTTCGACCCCAAGGTTTAACGCGCCCGCAATCACCGCCCTTGTGGACCGGTGGAGGCCGGAGACACACACATTTCACCTCATGACTGGCGAGATGACCCCCACTCTTATGGATGTATCCATGATTCTTGGACTTCCTATCGACGGGAGTCCTCTTTGTATGAGCACAAATTCCGAAGGGTGGCGCGCGCAAATGGAGGCCCTTATTGGTATGGCTCCAGAGGAGGTCGAGGACAAGAGCAAAGATAGAGTCCCGGCCGGTGCTACTTACGCGTGGATAGTTTTGCACTTCGCGCACTGTCCCGACGATGCAAATGATGATGTAATCCAGACGTATGCCCGCGTGTACGTGTGGTACGTTATCTCTAGGACTTTGTTTGCTGACAGTGGTGGCACGACGGCTCAGTGGATGTGGCTGAAGGCGCTTACCGTTTGGGACTCGAAGTGGAGTTGGGGTTCTGCTGCACTTGCCTACTTGTACCGGCAGGTAATGAATTGGTCTTTTTTGGTTTGTATTTACATCTCCATTTGTAGAATGTTATAACTTGACCGTGTTTTCATTTTTGATGCAGTTGGATGATGCTTGTCGTAGGACACTTGATAAAGTTGGCATTGGTGGTTGTACGCTTCTACTTTCGGTATGGAGCTGGGAGCACTTTCCAGTTGGACGACCACAAGAGGTGACCCACAATGATTGGAACGTAGCTGAACCGAACCCTCTTCGGCTCCCCACTTGGGCTTACAAGTGGGACGTGGTATCGGATAATTATAGCGACATTAAATACATGTACAAGCAATACACCAATGAGTTCGATGTGCTTACCGCCGAGCAAGTAAGCACTTGTCTTTACATGACCCTAGCCTCATGATTTTGATGGTCCTCCTAATTGATTATGTTGTGCCATGTTACAGGTGGAATGGGAGCATTATGGCAGCGGGGACGATTTTCCTCTATTATATGAATTTACGTTGAACCCGCAGTGCTTGAAGGACAAACGTTTCTGGCTCATGCGCTGCCCGTTGATATGCAATTGGGCGGTTGAGTTCCACTTGCCACAACGCGTGATGAGGCAGTTCGGGTTGTTCCAGACACATCCACCTGAGTATCGGTACACGGATAAGCAGCTTCACAGGTAACATAGATGGACTAGTAGATTTTGCTCAAAATTTTATTAGCTGTTACTAAGAGTGCCTTGGTTTGTTCTAATGCAGGATGGACCGGAGAAGACAGAAAAAGGTAAAGGATTGGGACAAGTACCATACAAAGTACGTCATCGAGTTCGAGCAATGTCTGGAGAAAACTAGGGAGGAAGGATGGGGCCTGCAGATGCCCCATTGTCCAATTGCCTTGAACAACTACTTGCGATGGTTTCTTCAGAATACTCGTGTGAACATATGCAAGCCGACTTATGACGAGGAGATATTAGAAGAGCCCCCCGTGTTTGACGAAGTTGCTGAGAGCTAGTTGATTGCGTGGATCACACGTTCGCTGGGAGACCCCAAGAGGAAGGTATGAAGCAGTGTAGCAACAGTTTCCCTCAGTATGAAACCAAGGTTTAATCGAACCAGTAGGAGCAAGAAATCACTTCTGAAGGTTGTTGGTGGCGGAATATGGCACGGCGCAATACCAGGGAATCCGGCGCCAACGTGGAATCTGCACACAACACAATCAAACTATTTTGTCCCAACGAAACAGTGAGGTTGTCAATCTCACCGGCTTGCTGAAAACAAAGGATTAAACTTATGGTGTGGAAAACAGTAGTAAATTGCAGAGAATGAAAAGGAACATGGTTGTATTATCAGTGTAAAAGAATGGACCGGGGTCCACAGTTCACTAGTGGTGTCTCTCCATAACAGATAACCAACATGCTGGGTGAACAAATTACAGCTGGGCAATTGACAAAATATTGAGCGCATAACAATGCATATATATGACATGATGATTACTATGATATTCATGTGGGCATTACGACAAAATACATAGACCGTTATCCAACAAAGTCTGTGACTAATAATCCACCGCCAGGTTGTCATACCGAGTTCCCCGTTGGTACTAAGTTGCAAGCAACGGATAATTGCATTAAGTAATGTGCGTAAAGTAAACAAATACATTAGACCTAACGGCGTACCCTTAAGCTAAGCATCGAATATTTTATCCCTAGTGGCAACAACACATCCACAATCTTAGAAGTTATTGTCACTCTCCCAGATTACCGGAGGCATGAACCCACTATCTAGCATAAATACTCACTCTTGGAATTACAAGCATCTACTTGGCCAAATCATCTACTAGTAACGGAAAGCATGCAAGATCATAAATAACATATAAGATAGATTGATAATCAACTTGACATAGTATTCAATATTCATCGGATCCCAGCAAACACAACATGTAGCATTACAATAAGATGATCTTGATCATGATAGGCAGCTCACAAGATCTAAACATGATAGCATAAAGTGGAGAGACAACCATCTAGCTACTGCCATGGACCCGTAGTCCAAGGATGAACTACTCACGCATCACTCCGGAGGCAGGCATGGTGATGTAGAGCCCTCCGGTGATGATTCCCCTCTCCGACAGGGTGTCGGGAAGAGCTTCTGAACCCTCCCGAGCTAGGGTTGACGGCGGCGGCGTCTATGGAACTTTTCGTGGATAATGGCTCGGGTATCTAGGGTTTTCGCATCGGGAGGAATAAATAGGCGAAAGGACGGCGACTGCGGAGCCACGAGGGCCCCACACCACCCCACGGCGCGGCAGGGGGGGTCCGCGCGGCCCCATGGTGTGGGCGCCACGTGGCTCCCCTTCTTACCTTGTGGAGCTCTTTCGGTGTGCCATTCAGAATAATTTATCATCATATCATCAAGAAGTTTTGTTGCAGCACCCAAAGTGATGGACATAAAGGCACCTCCAGAGGCCGAATCCAATACGTTTCTTGAAGAAAAATTTAGTCCTGCATAAAAGGTTTGGATGATCATCCAAGCAGTCAGTCCATGGGTGGGACAATTCTTTACCAATGATTTCATTCTCTCCCAAGCTTGAGCAACATGCTCATTATCAAATTGTTTGAAATTCATAATGCTACTTCTCAAAGATATAATTTTAGCAGGAGGATAGTATTTTCCTATGAAAGCATTTTTGCATTTAGTCCATGAATCAATACTATTTCTAGTCAAAGATAGCAACCATTCTTTAGCACGTCCTCTCAAAGAGAAAGAAAAAAGTTTCAGTTTAATAATATCACCATCTACATCCTTATACTTTTGCATCTCACAAAGTTCAACAAAATTATTAAGGTGAGCAGCAGCATCATCAGTACTAACACCAGAGAATTGCTCTTTCATAACAAGATTTAAAAGTGCAGGTTTAATTTTATAGAATTCTGCGTTAGAAGCAGGTGGAGCAATAGGTGTACTAATGAAATCATTGTTGTTCGTGCTAGTGAAATCACACAACTTAGTGTTCTCAGGGGTACTCATTTTGGCAAAATTAAAACAAAACAGAAAGATAACAACTTGAAAATAAAAGTAACTATTTTTTTTGTGTTTTTGATAAATAAAGCAAACAAGACTAAATAAAAATAAACTAAGCAAGACAATAACAAAGTAAAGAGATTGGAAGCGTGAAACTCCCCTTGCTGAAATCCTCTTGCTCCCCGACACCAGAAAAAGAGCTGTTGCAGGGAGTTAGAGGAGCTCTCAGAAATATTTCTTGCTCCCCGGCAACGGCGCCAGAAAAAGAGCTTGATTGCGTGGATCACACGTTCGCTGGGAGACCCAAGAGGAAGGTATGAAGCAGTGTAGCAGCAGTTTCCCTCAGTATGAAACCAAGGTTTAATCGAACCAGTAGGAGCAAGAAATCACTTCTGAAGGTTTTGGTGGCGGAATATGGCACGACGCAATACCAGGGAATCCGGCGCCAACGTGGAATCTGCACACAACACAATCAAACTACTTTGCCCCAACGAAACAGTGAGGTTGTCAATCTCACCGGCTTGCTGAAAACAAAGGATTAAACGTATGGTGTGGAAAACAGTAGTAAATTGCAGAGAATGAAAAGGAACATGGTTGTATTATCAGTGTAAAAGAATGGACCGGGGTCCACAGTTCACTAGTGGTGTCTCCATAACAGATAACTAACATGCTGGGTGAACAAATTACAGCTGGGCAATTGACAAAATATTGAGCGCATAACAATGCATATATATGACATGATGATTACTATGATATTCATGTGGGCATTACGACAAAATACATAGACCGTTATCCAACAAAGTCTATGACTAATAATCCACCGCCAGGTTGTCATACCGAGTTCCCCGTTGGTATTAAGTTGCAAGCAACGGATAATTGCATTAAGTAATGTGCGTAAAGTAAACAAATGCATTAGACCTAACGGCGTACCCTTAAGCTATTGTCACTCCCTAGTGGCAACAACACATCCACAATCTTAAAAGTTATTGTCACTCTCCCAGATTACCGGAGGCATGAACCCACTATCTAGCATAAATACTCACTCTTGGAGTTACAAGCATCTACTTGGCCAAATCATCTACTAGTAACGGAAAGCATGCAAGATCATAAATAACATATAAGATAGATTGATAATCAACTTGACATAGTATTCAATATTCATCAGATCCTAGCAAACACAACATGTAGCATTACAATAAGATGATCTTGATCATGATAGGCAGCTCACAATATCTAAACATGATAGCATAAAGTGGAGAGACAACCATCTAGCTACTGCCATGGACCCGTAGTCCAAAGATGAACTACTCACGCATCACTCCGGAAGCAGGCATGGTGATGTAGAGCCCTCCGGTGATGATTCCCCTCTCTGGCAGGGTGCCGGGAAGAGCTTCTAAACCCTCCCGAGCTAGGGTTGACGGCAGCGGCATCTCTGGAACTTTTCGTGGATAATGGCTCGGGTATCTAGGGTTTTCGCATCGGGAGGAATAAATAGGCGAAAGGGCGGCGGCTGCGGAGCCACGAGGGCCCCACACCACCCCACGGCGCGCCAGGGGGCCCGCGCGGCCCCATGGTGTGGGCACCACGTGGCTCCCCTCCGTGTCTCCTCTGGACTCCGTCTTCGTGTTGGAAAAATAGGAGGTTCTGTCCAAATTTCGTCCAATTCCGAGAATATTTCCAGACTAGCTTTTCTGGAATACAAAAACAGCAGAAAACAGGAACTGGCACTGTGGCATCTTGTTAATAGGTTAGTCCCAGAAAATGCATAAAAATGCTATGAAGTGTATATAAAACATGTAACAATTGGTATAATATCAAAATGGAACATCAGAAATTATAGATACGTTTGAGACGTATCACCAGTACAACAGGATGGTTAGGAGGGGGAAGCAAATCCCTTTTTCTAGTGTGATCAACTTTGTGGTACGGTCTTCTTGCATAATTTCTTTTAGCTGTTCTTCCTCGCATATTTCTTGCATAACTAGTTGATTTTATTTCACACGCAGCGCACGAAGATAAGTAAGCAAGCCGACGAAAGCGAGACGGTGTTGGAAGAAAACCCAGAAGGAGAACAAAGCGAGAGTGCACTTCGAGGATTTTTGAAGGTACAAACCAACATATTGCAGATTACTAGATGACCTACAATCTTACAAATGCTAAGTTTAACATTTTCTCTAATGTCCTTTAGAACTCAGCCGGACGCTTACGCCGGTTGGCGAACCTCCTAGGTTGTCGTGACCCCGAGTACAAATCGCCGCAGCCGTCTAGGTCCGTTTTGTCGACTATCCCCGAGGTTGATCTAGACGATGAGGGAGATTATGAGACTACCTCGGAGGTTTGATACCACCATAATTTCATTTTTGGCCATTTTTCCATTCTTGTTATTGTGGAAAGACCGTAACACATATTTCCTTTTGGTTGTTAGGTTCCAGATGACATGTTGTTGGCCACGACGGTTAAACAACGATCCGCCTACTTGATGAGAACCCGACGGGAGGAGGCATTTGTTCGGTACACGCCGGATGAGTTCGTGAACAAAGGGAAGGAGCCGCAAATCCCGGAGAAGCGCCGACGGAAGTTGACGGTTTGGAGGATGAGGCACGTCTCGTCCTCGATGAAGATGAGGAGAACGAGGAAGAGACGCAGCCGGTGGTGAGGGCAAAGACAATGCCAACTAGGGGTCGAGCCACGACTAGCCGTCGTACCCGTTGCCAGAAGTAGGAAACTGCACTTGTTTCCATATTGTCGCACTGAGTGTAATGTTGAACTTGTAGTATCGCCACCTTATTATCTTGTCAACTTGTAGCATTGTCGTACTTGTCGTAATGTGGAGAACTTTCTGTGAATTTACCGTGTTGAAGTTGCTGTGTATGTGCTGTGAGATTTGATATAAACTTGCTGTTGAAATTGATGTTGAATTGTTGTGTAGTTGCTTCAAAGTTTTCTGTAGTTTCCATACGGTGCATAGTATAGCGCCTCATGGCAAGGCTTTACACTATTAAGAGTATAGCGCCTGATCATAAGGCGCTACACTTCTGACCCGAACGGTTCCAGAGAGGTTCCAGATAGCTCAGTCGAGCAGAGGCACGGGAAATTTTCTAAGTTAGAGTGTGGCGCCCCGCGTCAAGGCGCGACAGTGTGAAGGCTGTAGCGCCTGATCACAAGGCGCCACACTCTGACTTAGGAAATTGCCCGTGCCTCTGCTTGACTGAGCTCTCTGGAACCTCTCTGGAACCGTTCGGGTCAGAAGTGTAGCGCCTTATGATCAGGCGGTATGGTACGTTAGTGTAGCGCCTGATCATAAGGCGCTACACTTTTGGTATATAAGAAACACGCGGGGTCGCCCTAGCCAGCTGCTTCTTCCCCAAACCCGGAGGACCAGAACTGCAGGCGGCTAGCGCTTCCCCCCGCTGAATCCTCTACGATCGTCCGTGGATCTTGCTACTAGAGGTAAGTTCTCTCGTTTCCCTATGTTTTGACCCACTGGTTCTTGCATTACTATGGATTTATGTCCAAATGTTGGAAACACTAGAAATTCGAATGATCCAAATTTGAACGGTATATGTTAGCTTATGGGTAGTGCTTCTTACGTTAATGCTAGTGCTTGTTAGGTTAATGCTATGATTTGAGTTGTCTTTTGTTGTCATTATGTTAGGGATGCCTACAATTGTTCATGTTTATCATGTGAATTCGAGTCAAGGAAGGCGGACTCCCAAGTTGCAACACTATTTGATAATGAGGAGTTGATATACCAAGTAAACGAACCGGGAGGAACCACGGCCGATGGTGTCCAACATGGTGGCCGGGCATTCAAGGTATCACTCAAGGATTGTGAGTGCACATGCGGGAGGCCACAATTGCTTCATCTTGCTTGCTCGCACTTGCTAACGGCGGCTCGTACTAGACATGTGGATGTTAATCACCCGCGCACCGTGAGAGAGTCCGAGTTCTCTATCGAGACCACGAAAAACACATGGGCTCCTAGGTTTCACCCATTCCTAGACCGATCACAATGGCCGGAGTATCATGGAGTTCAACTATGGCCCGATCCGGCTTGGAAGGTGATCAAAAAGGGAAGACGCAAAACAAAACGTCTAAGGGGTGACATGGATGGTTGGGGCAGTGGTGGGAGGGAATGTCGGAATGACCAATTCGAAGAGCCTCGTGTGCACTCTCGTTGTGGCAAGTGCAATGTGGAGGGCACAACATAAGGAAATGCCCCCAAATGAAGAAAGCCAAGGGAAATGAAGCAAGCACAAGATAACAAGGTAGTAGCCAAGCAAGAAATAGCCAACAACAAGGTCCAAGCCAACATGGTGGGCCTAGCCAACAAGCTCCTAGTCCTCGAAGAAGAGGTAGCCAACAAGCTCCAACGCAACAAAGAGTGAGGCAACATGCTCCTATGCAACAAGCTCCAACCCAACAAGCTCCTACCCAACAAGCTCCTGCGCAACACACTCCTAGGCAACAAGCTCCTACACGACGAGCTACAAGGCAACAAAGAGTGAGCCAACAAGCTCCAAGGCAACAAAGAGGGAGGCAACTTGGGCTTACAAGAGGCCATGTTGGTTATAGAGGTCATGGTGGTGGTGTAGGCCGTGGCGGTGGTAGTACCGTGAGTATGATAGGATATCTAGCTGGGCCGTATCCGTATGTATCTCCATTTTATTCTTGCATTTATATTGTTTCTATCCATTATTGTAATTTTTGATCGCATATTGTATTCATATTGGAGACATACTAACTTTCAGTTTATAATGTTTCTAGGTATGGCAGCGTCCCAACCCAACAAAGCAACAACGAAGCTCGTCAATGACTCGGGCGAGGAGGGTGAGAGGCCGGGTTGGTTGGAGGTGGGTTTGAGGAAGGTGAGAGAACAAGATGCGGCGGAGGAGAGGAGGAAGAAGCAGAACGGGCAAGGAAGGAAAAAATGCATTTTGAGTATTGGGCGTATCAACGTCGTCAAGAGATGAAGCATAAAGAAGCGGAAAAGCAACGTCATGAGGATTTCAAGGCGAGGTGGCGGAAGAATGATGCCATTGCGAACGCAAAGAGAGAGAGGGAGAACAAGATATTCTGGTAGAGGGTGCTACGTGAGGCTCGTCTTGCAAGGGAGAAGGAGGAGGAAGAGGAGTGCACATCCAAAAGGAAAGACAAGGGAAAGGGACCTAGCTCGACACAATAGAGCTACGTCGTGCTCTTCATGTTGTGAACTATGACATGATCGCCGGGACTCCACTATGTGGATTTTATTTTGAACCTTCTTGTCATTTCGACTTTGCTATTCGATGTAGTGGTGAACTTTGAAATTGTATGAACTTGTTGTTATTATGCAGTTGTGTGAACTCTGTGTATTCGTAAGTTGTAGGCTGAATTGCTTTCAATTCCACCAATGTTCTGTAATTTATCGAACTTTGCCCAGTTTGGAGGCATAGCGCCTCAGGGTAAGGCGCTATGCCTCCTATATGGCCTGGACCAGAGAGTAACAGAGAGCCCAGCGAAGGAAGCCAGCAGGAAAATTCTAAGTCAGTGTGTAGCGCCTTATGGCAAGGCGCTATACTATCAGGGGTATAGCGCCTCATGGTAAGGCGCGACACATCTACTTAGAATTTTCCCTGCAGCCTTTATACGCTGGGCTCTCTGTTACTTTCTGGTCAGGATAATAACAGTACCATAGCGCCTTCACGCTAGGCGCTACACCACCATAATTAGGCAAATTTTGAAAAATTTACAGAGCAAGGGGAGTATACAGCAATGAACAAAACATACATCAATAATGAAAAATTTATAGAGCAAGGGGAGTATACAACAATGAACAAAACATACATCAATAATTAAAACATACAACAATTCTACCTATTCATAGAACAACTTAATAATAACAACAACTTCTTCAAATTTCTTTGTTCGAAATAACGACAACAACTTCATGACCACATCATCTAGCAAAGTACCATAATGCTACAAGTACGACAACTACTCATCACATATTTCCTTCATCCTTTTGATCTTATCCTTGTTAGCATTATTTGCCTTCCATAGATCAAACAACTGGTACTCTAGCTCTTTGCCGTCCTTAAGTCCCTCTTTTCATTCTCCCACTGCTGCTCCTTCTCTTTTATGACACCATCTTGTCTTCTCTGCACCAATTTCAGCTCAAGAACCTGTTTCTGCAAGAGTTCAATTGTTATCGCCATCTGCTGCTTCATATGATCGTGTCCTTCCTCTTTCTCTATGGCCTCCATTCTTGTGTCATTGATGAATTTATTCACTTCGTCTACCATATAGTTGTACTTCTTCTCAATCTTGTTCTTCTCATCTGCCACCTCCTTTAGTAGCTTTGCATTCGCAAGCGTCTCATCAATTCTAGCACCGTTGCTGTCATGATACATCTCCCACAGTTTTCGTAGGGCATTTTCGCAGCTTCTGGCCATTCGGCATCTACCCAAGACACAAAACCACAGTTCTTTGCCTCCTAGAAATGAGATACCACAAAATTAGCGATTTACAAAACCATTTTCAATAGAAACATCTATTATGACGCTCCTTCTACTTACATCTTCAACAGAACACATGTAGAAACGCGGCCAGTGTCGAAGCTTTCGAATGCAACACATTTCCGAGGGGCGAGCTTGTGGACGCGGCAAAACGAAGGAGCATCCGGCGCTATACTGAAGAAAGTGGGGTCCTCGCAAGTATCAGGGGCACAATCACGGTCGGGCAACTCCTAATCGGTACAAGATATCAAGATTACAAGATCTAAATGGACGAATTGCATTCAAACCTATCCCTAAAAAAGAGGAGTGAAATTAAATCCTACAAAAGGCTTACCGAGAGGAGGGACTCGCCCTCGCTGGAACCAGACAAGGCATGCCAGTTAGCCATAGTCAGGGGACGGAATCCCCTCGCTTTTCTCTTCAAATCGGAGTGGATTTGGTGAAGGATTAGAGAGGGGGAGAGAGAACCGCCGCCGATGCCATGTTCCTCTGTTCTTGTGGCTGGAAAACGAGTGACTGCTAGGGTTGGGGACGGGCGCGGGCGCGGCTGCCTGTTAACTGAGGGTATAGCACCTTGTGATCAGGCGCTACATGATCGCACCATAGCGCCTGATCACGAGGCGCTACACCGCCAGAACTGGGCCCCCCGTGGCCCCGGCTTGCCACGCTGGCAACATGTATGGCGCCTGATCATGAGGCGCTATCCTGTGTAGTGTGGCGCCTTGATGACCCACAAGTATAGGGGTGTATCGTAGTACTTTCGATAAATAAGAGTGTCGCACCCAACGAGGAGCAGAAGGTGTTGACAAGTAGTTTTGAACAAGGAATCACTGTAAACACTAGCAGACAAGTTTTTAGGGGTTTTTGATATTGCAGATAAATAAAATGCGTGTAAATAAAAGACAGTAATAATAATTGCAGCGAGTGGTCCAATCCTTTTTAGAGCAAAGGATAAGCCGGTTGGTTTACTTATGATGGCAAAATGTTCTTGAGGACACACGGGAATTTCGTCAAGTGCTTTCGCTTCCTACAGCTGATTAATCTTTATTGTTTTGATAAGTGTTGTGTGGGTGACCTATGCTAATGCACTGCCCTAACTTGGACTAATACATACTTGTGATTAAACCCCTTGCAAGCATCCTCGTCACAAGGAAGTAATTAAGATAAATCTAACCACAGCCTTAAACTCTGAGATCCTACACTCCCTCATGCACCGGTTTACTAACGGGGGTTTAGGTTTCTGTCACTCCGGCAACCCCACAATTAGTAGGCAAATACACAATGCATTCCTCTAGGCCCATAAAGGTGAAGTGTCATGTAGTTGACATTCACACGACACCACTAGAAGAATAACACCACAACTTAAATATCAAACCATTAAATATTACTCAACATAATTTCACTACTAACAGCATGACTTCTCCCATGTCCTCAAGAACTAAACGAACTACTCACAAGACATCATATGGATCATGATCAGAGGTGATGTAATGATGAATAACAATCTGGACATATACTTCAATTCACCGATAAAACTTAATAGCATCAACCACAAGTAGTAATCAACACCGGGAAAGTTTCCCCTATGAACTACACAAAGTATAACCCTAGATGTTGCAGCGAAACGAAGTGGAGCGGTGGAGATGATGGTGACAGCGATGGAGATGATGATGATGATGATCCCGATGAAGTACGGCGTGATGACGATGACGATGGCGATGATTTCCCCCCTTCGGGAAGGAATTTCCCCGGCAGATTTCTGCCTGCCGGAGAGCTTTTTCTCTCTCTGTGGTTTCCGCCTCGTGGAGGCGGCAGAATATTTTCTCGATGACTCTCTGCGTCTTAGGGTTTCTGGGGGATGAAGTACGCGAAGGGGGAGCGCCAGAGGTGGGCCAGGGCGGCCACACCATGCCCCGGCGCGGCAGAAGGGGGGCCCGCGCCGTGGGGTGGTGTGGGCCCCTCGTGGCCCATCTCAGCCTCCCCTTTTGGCTGGCTCCAGCATCTGACAAAATAGGAACATCTGTATATTTTCCGTGAATTGTTGATCTTTAGAAATAAGGTGTCTTGACGATGCTTTTTCCAGCTGAATCCTGACTCCGGCAGTTAATTCTCCAATAATCATCAAACATGCAAAACAAGATAAAATAACATAAGTATATCATCTAAATGTGAAATATATCAAGGAATAGCAGTAAATTATGATATAAAATAGTGATGCAAAATGGACGTATCACGCCTGATCGTGGGGCGCTACTCAAAAGGGTCAGAGCCATGAAATAGTTTCGGCCGAGATTCATTTTGTGTTAAAGTTTGAGCTAGAGGTCAACAGTGTCGATTTTGCCACTACATTTGGGCTTGGCCCATCAAATTAGCAGGCCACCAAACATTGTCGCTCGGCTGCAGGCTTTGTAGTTTTATTAATTAGCAAAGAATATAGTATATGTGTATGGCTACGATCAACAGACTACTGGCCCCTACTGCATGGCGCTGGGGGTGGCCGAGCGTTGGGGGGGGGGGGGGCCTGGCCACCGCTCGCCCCTGGATCCGCCACTGCGCGTAAAGCCACAGAGCTCGCCGCGGCAGAAGGTGATGTCTACGAGCCTATACGTGTTGGTTGTACATCCATGCGTCGTCCACCCAGCATGCTGGTGTAGAACCCCCACCTTTTAACAAAGGTTGGGATTCCCCGTGTAACGTGCTAGTCCCTGGATCGACTTGCTAGCACACACAGTTTGAGATGCAATACCATAACATTGTATCAAAGTATATTACACGATGATCCAGAATTTAAAAGATTCGATACAAGGTGCATAGCCGAAGGCTAGCTCAAACCAAAGTAAACACACAGCGGAAAGCAAATGATACAGTGAGCCCATCATCTTCATGTGCCACAGGCAAGCATGTTGGTTGTAGACTCGAAACCCTGTCGCAACCTCACTCATCGTCTGACGGACCTGCAACGGTGAGTTACAGCCCAACTATATGGGTCAGCACAATTGAATTGTGATGGCAAGATGACACTTATGTGGATATAAATGGCAACCTATTTTCTACATGAATATTTGGCTAAGTGGAGTTTGAGGCTGGTTTGCATAAAGCCAGTTTTATCCTATCATTTGTAAAACAATTTTTCTTAGACAAAGGGTACCACTGATAGACATCAGTGAACACTTTGACAACTACTCACAACAAGCACAACCGATAGACATCAGTGAGCTCCCATCCCTTGTTCACCCTCAAGTTTTAATTTAGAAATTGGGATGAGGAGATCTTCAACAGCTTCCCGGTCTAGTTGCTCAAAATTGTCCATAACCGGGGACACGGCTAAGTATACTTAGTTTTTAACTCTCGAGAGGGTGTGCACTTTCACCACAAGACCCAATCATTCCATCCTCCATTGCAACCAATTATGCAATGGAAAAGAGAAGACCGAGACGAGATCTTTCAGAAGTAATTCCCCGAGTCAACGTCGGACCCACTCCAACCTATCATCCCCTACATCTGCTGGTCACGACAGAACCAGGGTCTCACAACCTAATTGATCAAGACAGAGCCCATATGACATGTGGCTGCACTAGAAGCTACTGAACAAGGAGAGTCTACAATCTCTTTAAGCCTGGGTGACTTTCCACAATTGTGCACTTCCACCAAGGGCAAATTACCATAGACATGAACCATAGACATGGACCCCCTGAGTAGTCACCCACCATGGTTCTCCAACCAGCACCCAGGTAGTTCATTGATTAGTTATTAGTTTTCATCACTATCCAACTAATCAAAACATTTTCATAGCATGACTATACTAAGTTTCATACTACAAGTTCTGGGTGGGGGATGGCTACACACTAATAGGAGCATAGCATAGTATAATATTCAGTAACAACTATCATGCATACTACTGAAAACACTAAGTGCATAGTAGTAAAAGTAGTAGGACTTTTATGGTGTCACTTGCCTTGGCCAACTGAAGAGTTGAAGTTACACTCTTCACAACACGTGAGACACTCCGCACAATCTAAAAGATAACAAACATACCACAATTCAATACACTTGCACATTACAAAAACAATGCTATGCATGCATGGATGCAAACAACATTATTAAAGGAGTAGTATACTTTATTAGTTCTCTGGTTTCTAAATGATGCATGTTGAAATGAGCAAAGTTCAATGCATAGTTATTATTTGAAAACATTTTTCAAACACTAGAGTATTTACAAGTAAATTTGATACCTTTGAACTTTTATTAATTGATAAAATAGCGTGTTAGGCTCTCTGGACAGAGGAGTTAATTTTTGACATTTATCAAAAAGATTCATCTCAAAATAATTTTTTAAAACTCAAGTTTTGATTTAAATGGCCGAAATGTCCTTCTGCAAATTGATCATTTTAAATAGATGCAAAATGGAAAACTAATGATTCTAGATTAAACTACAAGTTCATAGCTTTCCAACGGTATAAAGTTTGTTAAATTTGGATGTGCGGTTTGAAAGTTACGAATTTTTGAAGTTTGGTTTGATTTCTGTCTATTTAAACAAATTCCAGAAAACCGGATTAACCTCGGCCGTCCGATCTAACTTAAACGGATGCGCCAGATCCACCCGTACCGGTTCGCGATCTAAACAGACGAGAGCCGTCCGATCGGGATCTAACGGTCCTGGTCCGCTTGACCTAGAATGGGCAGCGCGTTGCGCCGGCGCGGCTCCGGCGACGGCGGCGCCATTGCCGGCGTGCATGGACGCGACGGGGGAGAGGGCCAGGGGATGCTGCGGACTCACCAGAAGACGGAGGAGCTCGAGGCGGGGTCGATGGCGTGGTCGGGGAAGCTCCGGGGCGTCGGTGGATCCTTGCCGGAGTAGGGCTGGCGGACGGTGGCGTCGGTCGAGGAAGCTCGCTCGCCTTAGTGCACGAAGGGGACGGAAAAAGGTCAGGGAGGTGCGCGAAGGGGCGGCGAAGTCGAGGGGATGGACGAGAGGGGGCGGGGCAGTCTGTGCTCACCGGAATCAGTGAAGGACGGCGGCGGCCATGGCGGTCTTCGGCGGCGAAATCCGGCGGCCTGGGGGCATTGTGGTGTGCGTGGGTTGGGGAAGATGGAGGAGCGGGGTGCGGGGATTTAAGGGGAGGTCTCGGAGGGCCGTTGCGAGGCATGGGGGAGTGGAGCGCGTGCTCGACCTGGGCGACGCGGGCGGGCGGTTCCAGTGCGGGGAGAGCGGGGTGGAGGTTGAGGATGACGGCGCTGACGGGTGGGGCCCGCCAATCAGTGAGAGCAGCGCGCTGCTGGGTTGGGCTGCTGCTGGGCTCCTACGCGCGGTGTGTGCGGCAGGTGAAATGCTGGGCCGGCTCGGCTGGCCCGGCTAACCCTTTTTTTTTGTTCTTTTCTTTTCTCTTTTTTGTTTCAGTTCTTGGTTCAAATATTTTCAAAAATTTATTTTAAAATATGTTTTGGAAAGCTTGTGCAAAATAGAAACTAATGGTAGTCCTCTCGATACAAAATAATTTAATAAAAATTAAAAATACCCTTTTGTGAAAAATTAAAATAAAAGACAAATGGGTTCATTGGTTGAGTTTATAATTTATAAAATTTAAATGGAATGCAGATGAGATGATGAATGTATGCATGATTTTGGAATTTGAAAATTGGGATGTTACAAATGGCAACCAAGCCTGCAGAGCACTATGCCGCATTGCGTGGTCATTGCTGCGAGGAGGCAGGTGCCCGAGGTAGGGTCTGCTGAGAAGATGATTTTCTCGACCTGCGGCCAGCAGGATTTCCTCAAGGAGGGGCGCCGTTGTGGAATCCTATCTTTGTGCCAAGGCTCCGGGTGAAAACCCTAGTTTGATACTTCAGACTCGATAGCGGCAACGTTCCGCGTCGCTACCCTCTTGGGGGCGTTGTCGTGGAGCTTAGGATTTTGTTGGTTGCAGCTTCGAGTTTGCCTTGACCATGGAGTGAAGCTTCTTCTGCTCTAGCTCGGGATGACATTGTTGGTCTCCTATCTTATACACGTGACTCTGTTGTCACCGTTCTCGGTTCTTGCTATTCGCTGGCAGGAACGGCGCTCCACGGCCCGGAGCGAGAGGGCAGGCGGCCTCTCCAGCAATGGCATGATGTGTTCGGTGCAACGTTGTCCGATGGTTTTCTGAGGAGGCACGGTTTCGTACCTGCTCGGTAGTATAGGTTGCTTGGTGTTAGGTCTGGCTTCTCCCGATGTTCATGCTCGACTTGGAGTTGGGGGCGCTCGCTCCCCTCTCGCTTGTCGTTTCTTTTTGACTTGATTTGTAAGAGAATTTCCTCACCACTATGTATCAGTTCGGTCGTTTGCAGGGACAGAGCCAGGATTTTAGCATGAGGGGGGCGAAGAAGTCAAGAAGATAAACAATTATATCTCAGCTGGTTTTGTACTAGTATAAAATGGAGATAAAACATCACAATATATGTATTCTCACCCTTGCTTTTATAGCAAAACAATATATTGTTTGGCAATACATAAGAAAAGCATAATTCCAAAATTTCTCTTTATGAATATAAAACTTGTCAAACGATTTAATAATGTCAGTGTAGGTGACCTTCATGGCAATTACTTTTCCAGCCTATAAATTATTATGTAATAAGTCATCTCTAAATAAACGGAAGACGCGTGCAAATAATTTAATAAGCTACCATACAAGCAAATGGAAGGTGAAATAGTTATGAATTGATCCGACTCTCTTCCTCTTCATCTCTAGTTCTCTACACACACTAGCACATATGGACAATCAGGAAATTCCTAATGGATTTTTATGCTTGTAGTTTCAACAATTTTACTTCTATAGTTTTAAAGGAATAAATTAATTTATGTTGGCCGATGATCTAACAACTAATACTATGAAAAAATAGAATAATAAAAGCGAGTAAAAATACCATTCTTTCTTGAATCTTCATCGCGGACATACTGACCATTGCGGCCGGCCGGTCGCTCGTCCGATCAGGCGTGCAGCCGTGGACCGTGGACTGTGGTTTCAGGATTGCAGGTCACCCACCCCTTCTCACCATTGTTAGATCAATCGGAAATTTGAAACGGAACTGGCCTAATCAGCCGCAGCCAAACGCAAGCAAAAATATGTGTGCTGCTGCTGGTATACACAGCCTCACAGGTCGCTCTCGCTGGCTCCCTGGACCCATTGTCTTCCATCGTGGGCTTTCTGTTGCTTCGTATTTTATGTGCTATACAGGTGGGTTGAATGGGCTTGTGGACTTTACGTTCTGCTACACGGCCGTCACAGGGCCGCGAACTAAGCCAAAAGAAGACGTAATTAACCCAGCGCTAATTGCTAATAGAGGAAAACGTGGATCGATGTGGGGGGGGGGGGTCTCGCCCCTGCTTGTCCCCCTTCCTCCGTCCCTGTGCTTTATTTATAAATCGGGACGTAATCCTGTTTCGTGGATTTCCTCAAGGTGATGTCTACGAGCCTATACGTGTTGGTTGTACATCCATGCGTCGTCCACCCAGCATGCTGGCAACCAAGCCTGCAGAGCACTATGCCGCATTGCGTGGTCATTGCTGCGAGGAGGCAGGTGCCCGAGGTAGGGTCTGCTGAGAAGATGATTTTCTGGACCTGCGGCCAGCAGGATTTCCTCAAGGATAATGGGCATGCGCACACGATATATCTCTGTTTCCAGGAGAGCGGCCGAAGAGCGCCGGTGAAAAAGTTGACGACGTTGATCTGGTTGACGCCGGACGTGGTGGCGATCCAGCCGCCGTCGTGGGACCCGATGAGCCGGTGGCCCCGACGAAACCACGAGAGAGGGACCGACAGCACCCTGCCGTCCTCGGGGCTGTACGCCCGCGCTTTCAGGCCACCGGTGGATGGGAGCAGCAGCGGCAGAGCCGGCAGCCGCGGGTGACACGCCGCGACGGCGCGCCACGATGCGCAGACGGCAGCCAAGCGCGCACGGTCGTACGCGGAGTCGAGTCCGAGGTAGATCGTGGAGAGGAGGTCCCCGGGGAGCTCCGACCACCCCTGTTCGTCGGCCATCACTGGCCCGTAGATCGTTGCGGCGAACGAGAGTTACGGTGGATCGGTAGGAGGTCGAGGGGCACGATCTCGATCGGATACGTCGCAGTGTCGCACCGATCGTCGTACGTTATATAGAGTACAGCCATAGAGCGTAAGGATGTCTCTCGTACATCAGCAGATCAGCTGGCTATTACGAACGTCACGTTCAAAATATCACAAAAGAACCAAAAAATAATGCAAAATTGGTTCTCATAATTTTAGCAACTCACTAAACTGCAAACAACACTAGTACGGACAGTCAATCGCACACGATTGACTTTGCCCATCACAAATGATTATAGTAACCGTCGGTGGGTTGGCGATGGGCTAGTATTTACAAGTTTTGAAAAATTATAAAATCATACACGAAATATCATAAAATCTTGTATATTTTGAAGATTTGAAAGTGTGTATACCTAGATCAACACATTTGTTATTTTCATGTAGCTCTTGATGTAAATACTTCAAATTAAAATTTTACATGTTTATGTGATATATAATTGATAACATGTACTCCCTCCGTCCGGAAAAGGTTAGACAAAGTCAAGACATCCTTTTCCGGACGGAGGGAGTAGAATACTTTTATTTTTTTCAAATTTATAAATGTGGTTTTTTTAATATAAATGTGGCGTACCGACCTGCCAAGAAACCCTCGCCGGAGGCTTCCCAGTCTGATAATGTCCGGAAGGGGAGTAGACGGACAAGGAGATCGCCATTCGTGCGTTAGCGGCCGCAAGAGACGCCACGGCCATGCCATTGGCATCACCGGAGCCTGCTGGAGGAATGTCCTCCAAATATTCCACCTCCCACCACTAGGAGGGGTGGCGAAGAAACTGCCTCCATCAGAGGAGGAGAAGGTAAGCGAAGAGATATCGACGGAGGCGCTGGGTCCAAAGCCCCAGCCCAAGAGGAAAAGGGCATCGGGCAGGGTCACTAGACACTAGGTCGCAGCGAAAGGTGCGGGCGCCCGCACATCAACGAGGCAAGGAAGGGCCTCCGTCTAAGAAGCCCAAGCCAAAGAAAATCACTACGGCGCCATTAGGCCATGTACAATGGGGAGTGCTTAGAGAGGTGGTTACGAAAATAAACCAGACTTTTTGTTAAGCACTGGTGCTTATTTGTATAGGAGAGGTGCCTAGTTAAGCATCTTTCTTCTATAAATAAGCACCAATGCTTAGACAAAAACCGGTTTATTTTCTTAAGCATCTCCCTAAGCACTCCCCATTGTACATGCCCTTACAGCAACAGCTTAGCGAGTCGGAGTTGCCCAAGTCAAATAAAATGTCACTCCAGCTCGCGGGGGTACAACCTGCCCTCAGAATGTCCTTCACTAGACTGGATGGCAAGAGGGCACTCTTAATGGAGAAGAAACTGGGTAGACTCAAATGGAAAGAGCTGAAGATCCGGGTGGAGATGGAGGCGAGGGTACAAGCACCAAAGGCAAAAATTAGGAAGCAGCTTGTCAATTTCTTGTCTGAGGTTTCCAAGAATAAATGAAAGTATTAGACATGGTGGTATTAGACATGATGTTTAGTATTTTCTTTCTTATTCTTGTTTGGTTGATATAGTATATGTGTTCCATCTGAGGATCAGCCTTTATTCCTCAAAAGTGGAGCACAATAGCTCTGAAAAGAAAAAGAAGAGACAATGGGATCTCAAATAATGCATGACATGGAATTGGTAATCAAAATGAATTTGGTACCTTAAAAACGTTGCCAACAGGGGAATGATCCCTCCCTTGGTCATACGTTCTTAGGTAGGTGAGACACCCAGTTTATTCGAGCACACGCAGCAGCTGGGACTCGATTTTCAAGCATGCACAACTGGGACTCGAACTCGGGCGGGCCAGCTCCACACCCGGAGCGCCAACCACCAAGCCAGTGCTTGGTTCTCGAATTTAGTACCTTTATAGGCAAAATTTGTAGCATAGGAAATTTGTGTTTTTTCTCTTGAGAATAGGAGATTTCTGTTGGGTAACAATAAAAATAAGTGGTATATAGTTGTTGGACAAATCCCCATTTAAAACCAGAACAGGCTAACAATAACAAAAGGCATATATGTCTATATGCTCTCTTTTTAATACTACCACTGAAAGTTTTATATCGACATCTGTTCCTGCCTTCCACCATTCTGGTTATGTTCTCCTTTTAACACCAGCTAGAATCATTGACTTGCTTTGTTGTCTTCGTTACTAAATTACGCTGCTTACTGCTTGGTTTAAATGAACTCAAATGTTTCCCAAGTCAGATGGCTGTGAAACCTCCATGAAAGTTATCCCAGATCTAGCCACTGTGATGTGCAACCATGTGAGCACTCCCCAAAGCAGATGCCTAATAATGAAACAGGAGGGTGAGAAACTTGTTGATAAAATTTGCAGCGGAGCCTCATCAATAGCTCCTTATTCCTGGGAGGTCTTGAGTAATCCATGGTTGTATCTCTTTTGGAATTGGTACTGTATAAATTTTCAGATGCAAAGATTCCTAGGTTTCCAGTTTACTAACTGTATCAATTATAGGAGTTGCTCTGTGCTTGGTATTGATGTTTGATCTAGAAATTATATTACTTGGATGCCTTTGCCTAGAGGTATATCCCATTTTCTGTAGCAGCCTAGGGATTCTGGATACAGAATAGAAAGTAGATTTTAAGTCGATTGATTGTATTGCAGTTGTGTTCTGTTAAAAGATTACTCAACGTTCTTTTGGTTCCGAGTTTCTTGCTGAAAACATTTGTGTACTGCAATGGTCCCTAACTATGTATATTTGTTATAGCTTCAATGACACTTGCCCAAATATCAATAACTTTTTTCTGCTTAAGTTTATTTATAATTTGTTACATGGTTGCAGTAAAAGATCACCTTTGTCATCATGTGAATACAAAATATCTAGAATTTCAAAATTTTCTTATACGCCTAGTGTCGATCGGCTTCGATTGTTCATGAGAATGTGGCCGCAAGTATTCCCGTTTTGCCACTGTTATAACATCACTCTTTCAATCTTGCATTCGAAACTTGAAAAGTAATTTAAAGTTACATGTAATGTAATACAATTATTCAATATGGTCAGACCCTTTGTGTGATCAGTTGATCATATAGGAGCCGGAGCGAGAACGGGCTGTGGCCCAGTGGTTAGGGGTGCGGTGCCACTCCTAGCAACCTGAGTTCGACTCCCGTCGGGAGCAGAATTTCGGGAATTCTCGCCAATGTGGATTTGTACTATATCAATGCCACCAAGGGCTAGTCCTGATATTCATTTTTATATAGGAGCCGGAGCTGAAGTGATCAAATACTACAAAGATAATATAAATAAATGACCACGAAGTGAAATATTCAAACATAAACTATCATGTTTCGAATAAAGATCATTCTAGTGGAAAGAATACCCTTTTGAAGATAAGCTGGATCGATGAATCTGAAAAAAATGCAAATACATATTGTCATCATGATTTAACCTGTTTGAGTTGTTTGTTTACAGTTCGATAATTTGATCCTAGTAGAGAAAATAATGTAAGATTATTTATTATTATGATAATATTTGCTAAGATCGATAAACTTTGTATGCATCATTATGAACTTGTAAATGTGCAGAATGAATGTGGCTAATGTTTCTTCCAATCAGATGAGATATCTATCGACATTAATTGCATTTCGATAAATGGTGAATACGTTGCACTTTCATTTTCAAATAGGATATGGTAACCGAAAGTTGCAGGTTAAGAGTTCTCAGAATTACAGCTTGGCCCCATTTATTTGTTATAAGACGATTCAGATTTGCTTGGCGATCCTACCTCCTAGTTTGTGCATGTCCCATGACCGTTGCATGCATAAGTTACACATATTGGTCAGGCAAAGCGACTTGCTATTGTACAATGCACACCTCTAGGGCAAACTGATTTACATATTTTCTTCTTTACCAGCATTATTGTACTTTATAGCATTATTTTCACTTACCAACAGTGTAGCAGACCTCTTATCTGACAATTATTTCTGAGTGGGTTCTGATATCTTCACGTTCAGTTACTTAATTAAACCTGTACTACTTGCGTGTCCTCTCTTTTTTTAGACCCACATCAAATATTTATCGAGCTTTACTGCATCATATTGAGTTGTACATGTATTTTTTCTATATTGTCCTAATTCATGAATTAATTTATGTCTACTTGCGATGTATATTTTCTTTAATTTCTATCCTAATATAGCATCAGATGATTCTGACAACATGTAGGCGTAGTAATCCTCTGTGTTCTGTCATGGAAAAGATGATGGTTTCAGAGTTAAGTTCTAAGATATCTTCGGACAAATTATACTAGCTTAACATGGCTCTTATTTTGAAGAAACATAATGAAACTTCAATTTTTTTTTGTGAAAAAATGAATCTTCTATTAAATCAGGTTAAATATTATACGCAAATTAGAGGCTCCTTTCAGGATCCCACATTAACTTGAGATAGTAACATTGATAGAATAACAAACTAAAACCATTGAATCTTCACAATATTATCAACAGGGATGATTAGTTTTTTTATGCAAGTTCGACATTCACGGAAGGCACCAGGCTTGGTTTGCTTACCTAGGAAACAAGTCCAAAATAGGATGTGTTGTCAAACTGGCCTGCGTAAGGCAGTTTCAAAAGCACATGAACATGGAATGGTGAAGTGGTATTTTAGAGGGAGCAAAAGTGTTACATTATTGTTTTTTCTCGCCTGAAACAATTATACAAGTTTGTGAAACTTAGTGCCAATCCAAGCCTGGTTGTCTTTGCATAGTTTGTGTTTGCATATTACTCATATATTTTTTGTACGTTGTTTTCTGATCTAACAGCAGGTGATGAAGCTAGGATTTTACTTCTCCAGAGTTTCCTTTATTTTGACGAGGCTCTTGATGAAGGGGTCATGGAGAACGCGCTGGCAGACTCGTTAATAAGTCACTAGTCTAGCATGTGAATAGTCTAGGTTATTGGGTACTGGGTAAGGTAAGTTGAACATAGTTACACCATTTTTGGCGTTGGGATTTTGCCGGTGTGGTGAGCAGAAGATGATGTGCTTTACAGCAGTTGTCATTTCCCCTCTGGTAGAACTTGACGGTTGTGGTTGGTTGGTGAGAAGAGAGTGGAACGCCATGTGGCAGTGGTAGTCAAGGGAAGATTCTAATACGGTATCATGCATGTCTCTGCAATGATTTGATAATACCATGCCTGGTCGGAATGTCACAAATGTGGCCGAGTTGTCTCTGCTACTGGTTTCTCTGGTATTGGCATGTTTTCAGATCTCTGCTGAAATGGTTTTGAAACTGTTGATAGATTGCTTTTACCCATCCTGTAAGCTAGATTTGGATTGGTACTGTGTCGACTCTTCATTATGTGTGAAAAGAGATGTGAGCTTCTCGAGCGAGGAACATAGATACTAACACGTTTCAGCGGATCTGATCTACTCCTAAAAAAAACATGGTTTTGCACAGCTTGAACGAATTTGACAACATTTATAATTTAGATTACTTTAAATATCGGGACTACGTGGTCCAATGGATAAGGCTCTGGTCTACGAAACCAGAGATTCTGGGTTCGATCGCCAGCGGAGTCGTCAGATTGTAAATTTTTGTTTCAGACGATTTAGATTCTGTTCATGAGCATCCTAACATTCTCGGGCGAAAAGTTACCTCTTCAATTTTTTGCACGATTTAGATGCTGTTTCTATTCGTGTGAAAGGTGACATTATCCTCAAGCGCTGTAATATTCATTCTTACATTACAACATTTGTATCTTTGTTTGGACGATTTAGATTTTGTTTCATGAGCATCCCTCTAGTGAAAAGTTATCTCTTCATTTTTTTTGCACGATTTAGACTATGTTTCTATTCCTGTAAAGATGAGATTATCCTCAGAACATCCCAGGCGCTGTAATAATCATTCTTACAACCCACATTTGTGTCTTTGTTTGGACGATTTAGATTCTGTTTCATGAGCATCAGATTCTGTTTTCTATTCCTATGAAGGTGACATTATCCTCAGAGCATACCAGCACTATAATAATCATTCTTACAACCTACATTTGTGTATTTGTTTCGATATACTATATTGTTTCACAAGAAAGAGTAAAATCAGAAATATACATTGGTAACCACTTTTATTTTTTGGAAACACGTATATTTGATTAATCTGCATCTAGGAACAAACATGGACAATATTTGCACAAATATATAAATTAATAAAAAAATCATGATGTAATCTCATCTTGCACATGCACGGAGCTATGAGAGTATGCCTCGACTCTCAGCCCTTGGAGACTATTGTTTCACAAAAAGAGTAAAATCAGAAATATAAATTGGTAACCATTTTTATTTTTTGGAAACACGCATATATGATTAATATGAATCCAAGAAAAAACACGGAAAATCTTTGCACAAATGTATTAAATTAATAAAAAAAGTCATAATGTAATCTCATCTTGCACATGCACGGAGCTACGAGGGTATGGCTCAACCCTTAGCCCGTGGAGACTATATTTGTTTCACAAGGGAGAGTAAAATCGTAAATACAAATTGGTAACCATTTTTATATTTTGGAAACATGTATATTTGATTAATCTGCATCCGGGAACAAACACGGTCAATCTTTGCACAAATGTATAAATTAATAAAAAGTCATATTATAATTTCATCTTGCACATGCACGGGGCTACGAGGCTAGCCTCGACCCTTAGCCCGTCGAGACTACTCACATTTTATGATTGGATCGAGATTTTAAGTAGAATATCTAGATATAAGGAAAATGGTGATGGTGTTGATGAAAATGGCTATGGAGATGTTCACCGTGGACGCAACTTCAATGACTTGGTAGATACTGCATTTCTCTCTAGCGGCGGCCCCTCCCTTTTTATAGTGCAGGAGGATGAAATATGGTTTCGGGAATGAATGAATCCGATTCTCACTATGCGCCTTCAACGCAAGTTGCCTTGGATGACATCATGAAGGGAGGAAATTACACAATACTACCACAATTGTCGGCCTAATAACGGGTCAGTACCACTTTTGGTGATTTTTTCATGTCAGTACCATTCTTGGGGCGACGAGCAACAAGTAGCGCTAATCGCTCCTTCTAAGCGTTCTGGCAGGCCTGTCCCGCTTGTCAGTGCTGACGTGGCCAAACGACCGTCTCGCCCGCGAGAACCGTCTCTCTTGCATTGTGTCGAGCACAATGTGCGCCTAATGTCTGTGGCGCCGCTGCCCAGGAGAGGAGGAGGACGTTGATGCCCGCGTGCACACCAACCTGCTAGCCGAGCCTAGGTGCCTCGCTTGCGCATGCTCGTCGGCATCTCGACTTGCTGCGTCGCGGTCACCGGTCACCCACGGCTCGCCGCATCGCCACCTGTCGGCCATCCCGCTCGGCCAGCTCGGTCGTGCCAGCATGCTGCCTAAAGTGCCCCCCGCGCCTCGGCCGCGCTAGCTAGCTGCGCCCCCCACCCTCGTACGCACGCAAGCTGGCTGGTGCTAGCACGTGCGTGCCTTCGCCGTTGAGGAACGACGGGTGGAAAGCAGAGCGCGGTCGCGCAAAGCGAACATGCCGGCATCGTGCGCGTTCGCATGCTCATCCCGTGTGGCTCGGCGGGAGCAGCACGAACGGATGTGAGATGGTGGCGAAGAGCTCGAGCTCCCTTCCCGTTCCCGGTGCTCCTCCCGCGTAGCTCGGCGTGAGCAGCACGGACGTCCCTGATCGATCCAACAAGAGCTAGCTCATATTGGTCCAAAGATCCATGAAGGGATAACGTACTATCGATCAATCTAGTACAGCCGGGACAGAAAAACAATACGCCTGCTCGGCCGACGCGACGAGGGCGGACGTGCACTCCGCGGCCGGCGCGCCAATCCTCTGCGCAGCCTGCGACGCCGAGGTGCACGACGCCAAGTTCCTCGCGTCGTGCCCAGGACGTCTCCTCCGCGCCGTGCCCGGGACGTCCACGCCACGCCCTGCGTGTCCATGGCCGCGCCCGCAACGACGACGGCAGGGGCGAACGACGAAGCCCAAGGCCAGGAGGACGCACCGCGAGCGGGGCGAGACGGTTTTCGTTGCAGCGTCAGATGGCTGTTTGACCACGTCAGCACTGACAAGCGGGCCAGGCCTTCTAGGATGAGCCATTAGCTTCACTTGTTGCTGGTCGCCCCAAAATGGTACTGACATGAAAAAATCACCAAAAGTGGTACTGACCCGTTATTAGACCGACAATTGTGGTAGTACTGTGTAATTTCCTCTCATGAAGGCAACAGTACACGGCGCTTGTATCAGTGGGTCATCAAAACTTGTGTGATCGTGAGGATCGTCTCCTTTTGCTCGTTTCCTTCTTCATCCCTGTACACTTCTCATATTTTTTCGGCCATAAATTCATCCATTTCTGCATAGCGACAAATAATAAAGTAAATTTTGTAATTTTTTAAAATTTAGTCCCTGTGTTCCTATATGTGTATTTGTTTTTGATAAAAATTCCAGAATGAGGGTGAAGAGCATTGTACGACGAGAGAAGCACCAAGGTCAAGCCCGCTTCAAATATAGAACATGGACTGGTGTCCTGAACGTCGCAGAAGCATGGAGTGGTGGCCATCTCTTCCTCGCGGCAGCAAGTGCGGCATGCCAAGGAGTCTGGTTGAACAGGCTGATCGGCGAACTTGTCGACAAGGAGTAACCAAAATTCGTTCTTACGGTGGATGACAAGTACGCCATTGCTCTCTGCAAAAATCCTATGCACCATGAGGACATCCCCCATATTGGCACCAAGTTCCACTACACGTGCAAAGGAATAGGGGCAGTAGAAATGGCCGATTTCATTTCTTGAAAGTGTTTACTTTTCATCGAAAGAGAAAAAACCTCTATCTCGTCTCGCGTCGTCCCCACGGGCAACCCAGGCGAGTGACCCCGACCTCCGTCCCCCCCCCCCCCCCTTCCGGCGACGGAGTTGGGCAGGTGTAGCGGTGCCGACCGTCACTGGAACGAGGTCTGACGGCGGAGCTCCATGGGGGTGGCGGCGATTGACCCTAATCGGGGCCCAGCCCTGATCCGAGATCTGGTCAACAATATGTGTGTTGTTTTGGGCCTGATTGGAACCGGAGGCGCCACACCCGTCTCACACGCTGCCCTCTGCTATGGGAGCTCCTGTAGGTCGTTTTACGGCGACCGAACTTGCCAGCGTCGCCTACTAGGAAGTTTGTGTGGGCTGGCCCACATGATAGACGCGCATCGCACTGTTTCTTTGCGGCGACTGTTTCTTCTCAGTTATTCTACGTGACAGTTATTCTACGGCGCCCATATATATGCACGCGCGTGGCGCGATTTTTTGTTGACTGTTTCTTGTGAAGCCAGTGTGTGGCGCGATTTTTTTTCGTACTATTTCCTTCTATCGTACCATTTCTAGCGCGAGGGTAAAAATGTGGTGAACTACATATGATTTTCGCATAAACATGAAATTTCACACAGGAAAATTTGAAAGGTGAAAGTACATATGATTTTCACAGATAAAAATTTGCAATGTGAATCAAATAAAAAGTGTGAAACAGAAATAGATTTGAACATTTTTTTAAAATTGGTAGGGGTAGGCAAAATAGTAACTAAAATTTGAACGATTTTAAAACAGGAACATAATTGTTTTAAACGGAAAATATGTTTGAACGAATTCCAAAATGAACGGAAAATAAAATTGTGCAACGGAATAGATTTGAACGTTTTTCTATAAAGAAAAGAAAAGGGGTAGGTGAACAGAAACTAAAATGTGAACGATTTTAAAACAGGAACAGAAAAAAGTTTGAACGAAAACTATATTTGAACGAATTCTAGAATGAACAAAAATAAAAAAGTGTGCAACAGAAATAGATTAGAACGTTTTTTTAAAAAGGTAGGGGTAGCCAAAACAGAAACTATAAAACTGAACGGTTTTAAAACAGGAAACTGATTTTTTTTAAACGAAAACTATGTTTGAACGAATTCCAAAATGAACAAAAAATAAAAATGTGTGGAACGGAAATATATTTGAATGTTTTTTAAAAAGGTAGGGGTAGTCAAATAGAAAAAAATTGAACGATTTTAAAAAACGGGAATAGAATTTGAACGGATACTACGTCTGAACGAATTCAAAGTATTGAACAAGAAGAGATATGAATGATTTAAAAAAAAGGTGTAACAGCCCCACTTTTGGTAATGTAAAATTTGAACTAAATTTTCACTTTCCTTTTCACTCATGCATCATGGCATCCATGCATTAAGTGTTCCTCTTGAAACAATTAAATTTGGTAATGGAATTGTTGTTGTGTTGACAAACAAAAGTTAGCAGGTTAATATATTTGTCAAGGAAGTTCCAAGAGTTCAAAACAATATTCTTCACTTGCTTTTAAAATACTAAAGGAGTATCAATTTGTACTTAACAAAAATACCATAATCAAACCCTATGAACAAATGTGGTTTAAAACATTTAATTTTGCAACACCAATTTTTTTGGAGCTTCTACCTGTTATGGGGAGGCTACATGAATATTTTCAGTTTTTCGTAAAATGTTTTAGTGCCTCAATTAAATCCCTAAAAGCTACTGGTTTTAAAAGGAAATAAAAGAAAAAGAAGAAAGGAGCAAGCAGGGGGTTTTCTGCAAAACGACCATCCTCTACCTCATGTTCACGTACCTTAGGTACGACAATGGCAGGGGAGAGCTCGACCGCCCGATGCCTCCCCTCCACACGTCGAGCATCGAAGCGTCCGAACTCTGCTTAAGAAGAGCACCCCGACGCGCTCTCTCATTGCTCTCTCCACGAACCCTAACCCTAACCCTAGTCGCCATGGCCGTGAACTAGCCGAGCTCGCCGACACATCGCCGCCGGTGGAGAGCCCGCAGAGCAGATCAGAGTGGGCAAAAGCTTCGCCTCACCGTCTTCCTCCTCTCCGTGCAAGGAATCGCCGCGAGGTCGCCCGCATCGTCGCCGCCGTCCGCGTCTTCTTCCTCTCCGGCCGAGCATCGCCGCACCATTACCGCCGTTCCCGTCCACCTCCGTCCCTTCCGAGCACACGCACGCATCAAGGGTGAGCACGCCGTGCTCCTGGACTTTCCCGTTCCTCCCCTCCCGTCGTAGATCGCTAGGTCCGCCGTAGCCCATAGCGTGCCGCGCAAGGCATCGTCGCCGGAGCATTTCCCGGTGACCACTCGGTCCGTAGCACCGCCACTCGCCTCCCCGTAGCTCCGTGAGCCTTTTGCGCGCGTGTCCGAGCACTAACGCGTGCCGGAGCATCGAATCCGTGCACGCCGCCGTCAGATCCGTGCCGGTGCACGCGGTCACCGCCGACGTCCGCGTGGTCAACGCGCCCAGCGCGTGCCGGTCTGCGCGTCGCCGCGGTCAAACTGGCCCTCGCCAGCGTGGCCACGGGCCCCACTGGTCAGTGGCTGTGGATAGCCCGGGCCTGAGTCAAAAACGTTTTGGGGCATTTTTCTGAAAGAATAAAGAAGGGCAGAAATTTGGATAAACTTGTATAATCATAACCTTTTGAATACTTGTCCAAAAATTACAAATAAGGTACCAAAATGTTCAGAAAAATAAAGTCTGTCTGTTGGTATAATTCACATATCCAACTAAATTAGTTTATTTGCTGTTTTATTAAAATAATGAAAATGGCAGATTTAAATGGAATTTTGTAAATTCAATAACTTTATATTGGTTCATCAGAAAAATGTGTTCTTTATACCAAAATGCTCATAAAAATATGATCATTTCCATGCATATTTGAATGAAATTGCAGTACTGCACCTTTTAGAAGTTAGGAAAAGCATTAAGTTAAATGTGGGGTTATACTTTCTCTAGTTGAAATAATTATATTTGACATCCTTTAAATTGCTAGATAGTTTATAGTAAAATTCAGTGCATTAAAAATGTCATGCCATCATCTGTTTGCGCATTGCACTTGTTATGCATGTGTGGTTATTGATTGTTTCTTTCGGTGTTTTTATGCATCGATAGATCAAGCAGTCGGGGTTCCACCGCAATACCCGACGACCCGTATTACTAGCCTGCTGAATAAGGCAAGCGTAATCCCCCCTCTGAGCATGTCTCCTCCTATGTTTTCCGCAAATATTTTCTCCACTATATTAATGCATGCGGTTCCAAATGTCAATTTTGTTGGATTAGAGTATCCTATTAGTTGCATTATGTTTCCGATGCCATTACCTGTTTCCCTCCTCATATCCATAGGATCGATGTGTTGGCCTGAGTTAATTATATCTGCTATGTATGCTTAGCCATGCTTAGTTAAATGCTTAGTCGTCCGGTGATATTTCATTGTTGGAACAGTTGATGCAATGTCCGGATGATGGTGGAGATTTGTGGTGACATATATTAACATGCTTAAAGCGGGGATGAGAGGCCACTTCGAGGTGGTGCATTGTCTCGTTCTCGCCGCCTAGGTGCGACTGATCGCCTTCGAGCCAAGACTGAGCGTGCTTCCATCGGTGGGCCTATGGGATCCCTATCGACCGACTAACTTGTGAGGGCTAGCCAAGGGTCCTCTAGTTTGAGCTCTCATTTGCGCGTGTGTGAAATGGTGGCCAGGACTGGGATGAGGATGGTGGTGTTTAGGATGTGGCCGTGGGGCAGGGTGTTGGAGGCACTGAACCTGTCCTTCCGCCACTGATGATCCTTGGGTTAGTCTCATGTAAAGGTTGTAACCGCTCCCACTCAGCCGGCTTTCCCGAAAGAGAGCTAATTGCATAGGCAATGAGCCGACGGTACTGATGGTTAAAAATAGTACACCCCTACAGGGTTAAATTCGAAAAGCCGTGTCCGCGGTTATGGACGACTTGGTGCCGGATTCAGAGATCATAGAAAACTTGAACCGAATGATTAAAACTTGACTTCAAGAATGCAAGGTTTACTTCCTCGAGGGTGATTCGGGGAGGTGCCTTTGTAGACAGGCGCAGTGGTTGATGGTGGATATTGATGAAGATGATCAGAAGAAAAGAGTTTACTTCTTATCCCCTTTGAAAATATTCTGACTAGTCGATGCCATGGAGTTATGTCTTTTATAAAGAAAACTAGCTTTATGCAAAACAGCCATAAAACCTTTGTGAGTCAATCATCGAGCTAGTAGCTCTAGTAATCTTGCAGAGTTCGTCGAACTCAACCTTGTTTTGTTGCTTCTTTCAGATGAGGACTTCACCGACACTGAAGGTGGGTTCTATGTGGACGTCGACGAGTTGTCTGGGGTTTCCAGGTGGCAGCTTGGGACGTCTCGGAACAGCTGGCGCTGGGAATGTTTATCTGTAGGCCTCTTAGGCCATAAGTTGGATCTTGTTGTTTAGAACAACTTAATTCGCTTCCGCATGATGTACTGTTGGGTCTGTGACCTCTGGTTGTAATATTTGCTATCTTTCTCTATTATAAGAGTTGAACTATAATGATTTGAGTCGTAGAGTCTGTGATGTGCCAGTTGTTCCACAAGTCTTGATCTCTCTATTATGCATTGATAGTTGTGCCTGCGTTATGGCATCAATCGGGGTGTTGCGTTGCCGATGATCCATTCCGAGCAACGCCTGCCAAAGGTTTTGGCCTGGGAGTGGTAACCCAGTAACCTCCGGTTGTATCGCATGACCGGTGACACACATCATCTTTGTATAGTTCCGCGGTCGGGGCGCTACAAGTTGGTATCAGAGCAGGACTGCCTGTAGGAAACCCTTCTATTGGTCGACGTTGAGTTAGTGTTGGTCAAAATTATTTATAACCTAAAAATGAGTTGTGAAAACCATCTTAGGATTCTTTTTACTCCTTACCTGGTTACATTCTACTCTCGAGCCATCTTACCCCTATTTGTTTCACCGGTGTTTCTTGGCTGTGGTTTTTCTCAAAAATATAGGATCGGGGTTGGGTTACTATCCGTTCCGAGTTACTTTCTCAGTTGGTTTACTCTTGTAAATCTAACCTTTGAACTTCTCCTGTTACAGATGGTTCATTCCGGTTTGGTTGTTCGCTTGACTCGCTGTGAGGACACCGCGGGTTTCCCGCCCTGCTCGCCGCCGCTTTGGTCGACCAGGGATGCCTTTGGTATCCCGAGTACGTGGTGTACCAGGAGTACCTTTCCTACGCCAGGGTCAGTTCTTCTGCGAGTGCCTCTTGAATGATGCGGGAGATGCAGTGCAGCACATTGCCGGAGGAGTGGGCCTCACAGTGACACAAGCTGTGCATGAGGCTGCACACACCGCCCTTTCCACTTACCGTGGCTACTGCCCTTACCTGGCTGACGATGCATCGGATTTCCGTCACTTTCCTGCATCTGCACAGGGTGCAGAAGGTATCTATCATGCTGTGTACTCTGAGGGTGAGGGAGGAGGATAGCGCGCACCGCACACTGATTGAGCTAGTTCGGGCCCTGGACCTCCGCGCCCATCAGTGGTACACGTACGCGATTGCTTCACGCGAGAGTCACCGGGCACCATGAGGGATTTGGAGCCGTACTTCCAGAGCGGGACGCTTCCTCGCGCAGCCCTTCGGCCCAGTCGTTGGTGCTACCTGACGATATGCGCAACACCCGAGTTGGGGGTATCGTGCCGCCTCCTGGACCTCTCGTCAGCCTCGGGGTAGTATCAACCTACCACCGTATGGCAACCAGCTGAGAGTTCTCGCGAGTTCGACACTCCACCCGTTCCCTTCCCGGCGAACTACTGGGGTACTACTAGTTTCTTCTAGCCAAGTACCGAGGAGAGTACCTTGCCTTCCTACGTGATGTGCAAGATACTCAGTATAGTATCTAGCTGTTGCTTTATTTCCAGGAGTAGAATTTGTCATGTATCAGACTTGGTGATTGGTATCATCCGTGCTTCCATTCAGTAAAAGTGTGGAATGAATTTGTCATTTCCAGGAGTTGAACGAATTCCAAAATGAACAAAAATAAAAAGTGTGGAACAAAATTATTTTTAAGAGCTATTTTCTAGTTGAATGCCCGTGCGTTGCGACGGTTTTTGTTTTGCGACTTCTCTTTTATTTTTATTTTATATAGTAAATATCGCATGTGATTGAAAAGCACATAAATATTCTTCTCGTATATATAAAAGATAGCCATGTGATATTACAAAAATGTAAAAATTACAATTTGCATAATAAAGTGCCATGCACAAAAAAGAAGCAAAAACCAACTATATCTCTTACAAACTAAAGATATACCCCATTGAGACGCTTAAGATAATCTTGTACAACTTAGAATGTCCAACTTCATTTGGAAAACGACATCAAGCGCTAAGAACCTCCTTGTATACTATGTTCTGTGTGGTCGTTATCAAGGACTCAAAGGATTCGGATATTTTCCGCTTCTTTGATTTTTTGGTTGTTCCTTCCCTCGTCCTTGAATGCGAGGATCTTAATGTTGCACTTTGCGGTAGCTCTGGACAACGCCACGTAGAGCTGACCATGTGAGAATACTGGTTCCGGAAGGTATACGCCGACAATTGGGATGGTCTGCCCTTGCGCCTTATTGATTGTCATGGCAAAACTGAGTCTAATCGGGAACTGCTTCCTCTTGAATCTGAATGGGAACATTTCGTCGTCGGAGGGACATAGCGGTATTCGAGGAAGAAATACCCTACGCCCCGTGTTGTCCCATCACAATCTCTGCGTCGATGGCGTTCCTCTGGAACCCACGGACCACAAGCCTCGTGCCGTTACACAACCCGTTAGCTGGGTCGATGTTCCTCAGCAGTATAACGGGGCAATTTATCTTCAGTTTAAGTGCGTGCGGGGGAAGTCCATTTGGAGTCAGGTCATTCAGAAACTCTTGAGAGTAGTAGCCATGCGGATCGTCTTCTGCACTGTCAAAGCTGTGGTAGATCTTCTCCTCGCCCTGAAAACGCTCTATCATACGCATGTTTATTACATCGACGTTGTCATTCTTGGTGGAGAGGATTGCTCGAGAGGTCATGTAATCAGGATTGGCCATATTGAGGTCTAGGGCAGGAAACACGTGGTCGATAAGCTTCTCTATGTCGGCTACGTTTCCTGTCGAAGGTACGCATATATCTTCGGGTAGATGGATGTTCCCTTGCTCGTCAGTTTCTTCGGTGCCATTGCCTACCCTCAATAGGTATTCCGCGAACCACCGGTCATTATGAGCCCTCATGTTGGCGACGACTCTTTTCTGGCGCATTCCATTCCATAGATACGATCTACGCAGACTCGCATCGATTATCTGACCTCGTGACCCTTTCCTGACTACCGGAAGCACCTGCCTAAAGTCCCCACCAAACGACAGTCTTCCCCCGAAAGGTATGTCCCGTCGGCCCATGATGTCTCGCATGCTCTTGTCCAGCGCCTCAACCGCCTGCCTCTTCGTCATGGTGGCCTCGTCCCATAGGATGAGTGAAGCCATCCTCAGGAGCTTGGTGAAGTTGCACGATCCACCTTCTTCGATGTTTAGTGGGATCTTGAACCTCGAGTGGGCGGTCCTGCCTCCAGGCATGATCGAGGCGGCGACACCTGATGTCGCTGTGGCCACCGCGACCTTTTTCGCTCCTCGAACCCTAGCGAGCAACGCCCTGTATAGGAAGGTCTTCCCAGTGCCTCCCGGGCCATCGACGAAGAAGACACCCCCTTCGTCGTCGTCAACTGCCGCTAGTATCTCGTCATAGGCTTGCCTCTGCTCGGGGTTTAGTGAGGACTAGGGATTTGTCGTCCTCATCAACCTCGATAGTGGTTTCCTCGATGACCTCTCGGGCCTCGCCTTCTGTGCTGTCATAAGTCTCATCGATGTCCAGAAGAGCGAACAACTTTATGTCCTTTCCCATGGACTGCAGCATTCCCCTAATATCAAGCAACACCATCTGCTCCACCGCGGTTGGGCACGTGTGACGTAGCCTGTAGTCGTCAGACATCGCCTCAACGTGCCTATCCCAAAGACCGCGCACGTCGCTAGGCTCGCAGAATACCAAGATTGTTGCAAAGAGCCTTCTGAGAGAACCTGGCATGGCCCACTGCTCTGCCTCCGTAAGACACTCGTCGAGGGTGTTGTCTGACTCGATGAGACCCCTCCTCTCGGCGGCCTCACGAAAGGTATCACATAGCACACCTTCCACGGTTTTCAGGTCTTCAAAGGACACCGAGCCTGGTACATGGTTTAGAAGCACCCTCAGAAAGTAACGTTCCCCCTCGGCGGGATTGGCTGACACGATTCGGCCTACTTGGTAACCTAGTTCCCTTTTCCTCCAATACATTGTTCTTTGCCATGTGAACCTTCCGGGAAGTCCTTGTACAGAATATCTCGAGCCCACACGTGTGTCTGGTTAGCCACGAAATACTCCGTCAGCATAGACTTCGATGCATTATCACTGGCGAGGACGTCATTCAGTTATCTCCTTCTTTGAATGTGACGATCTGCATGTTTGGGAGATGTAGCGGCAACTGCAGGACCGACGGGTGGTTCTCACAGAGGGTGAAGCCAAATATCCTCCACATTGCCTCAGGTGGAGTTACCCACCTCGCATCAATGAATCGCTTGATCTCATCTATGTTACCTTGGCGTCCGGTTGGTCGATATTGAACGAGGTCTGACCGTGGCCCTTGTATATGTATTTATATAGGTACTTGATGGCTTAATGCTGGAGCACACCTCCACATTGATGTGGCAGTTGAACATCCGTAGGAGGTAAGGGTTGTAAGGCACAACCCATCTATTGTCTAGCATTTGACCCGGACCTTCACTGAGCGACCGTCTTTCCGTCTTCGATAAACAGGGTAAGAGTCCTTTCCCTGTACGGTGGTCTCGTTGAACTCCCGTGGGTACCTACATTTGCACGACCCCTCTTGCATGCACACGTTGTTGGGCTTCAAGACCCCGCATGGGCCATGCATCATATGCTTCACGACCATGGCGTGGAGCTCCGGGTACTTACACTTGTCTGGAAGCTCGGCAGATATGAGACGGTCATACTGTTCTGGCACAAGAAGCTTATATCTCGAATCCATAATCAATAGAAATGGGCATCGGGAGGCCCCTCTTCTGAAACTCTACCACATAGACGTGCGCCTTCACAACGCCCAGGATATGTTCCTTCGTCAACATATCTTTCATCGTCTCCAGCTTGGCCCTGAACACTCGGGCCACAATATCTGGTCGGTCCTGCGGTGTTTGGCCTGGAAGCAACTCATCCTGTATCTCCTGCCAATTTGGGTTGCAGGTCATCGTCAGGAAGATGTCAGGTTTGCCGTATGTCTGCACCAATGCCATGGCGTCCATATGCCTCCGCTTCATGTCACGGAAGCCCCCCTGTAACGACCATGGGAGAACAGTCCTAATGCCAACAGCGCTCGCTCGTGTCTCCCCTGCCGTGATACTATCGACAACACCTTTGTATAAGTCCGCACGTAGCTCAGGCTGGTGGTTCCTTAGCTCAGATACGAAAAGTAGAAAATAGCTCTTAAAACATCACAGACAGACAGACAAAAAGTTACTAGCAGCGGGACAATTTAGAAAAAACTCACGAGTTATCTGCTTTGAAGTACTTAAAAAGAAATTATGATAATCTAAGGAACATAAAAGAAATTGAAGCAAAACAAACAATCTACTAGCTAAGCTAATCAACATCAAGTGTAAGAAGCAATTACAAAAAACAGGTGTTTCCCACGCCTCATCTCCGCCTTTTAAAGAATATAAGATGCTACATTTAGGCAGAAATTTAAAACAACAAATAACACAAAATGCATCTTGCATAGCACAAAAACAGCAGGTGACTAAATACGGAAAATAAGCATCTCATCTCCATATGGCAGATAGCCTAGGTAGGAAAAACATGAACAATGCTGCACATAACCTCTAATTAGAAAACACATGCTTCGAGATAAACAAGATGAATACATATGGAAACAAGATGAAAACATATGCCTAGGAAGGAAGGAAAAACATGAGCAGTGACTAAACTAATTAGACAACACAAAACATTGCAGAACAAAAAATTACATCTACTTGTATTTAGAATGGGAAAATATCCGAGAGAAACTATACAGCAAAACTCAACTAGTACTTTGTAACAACTAACACCCATATATTGGTCACGCACAAAATCACTATATCAGCACAAAAAACATGCTCACGAAGAATTGAATAGAATCTGTGCATAGTTATTGAGTTGTGAACAAACTCGCCGACGAATCGAAACATAAGAACATGACACAAAGGCACACGATGGATATGCAAGAGTACAGGAAGAACCTCCATCTATCAGATATGGCGCACAAAAATCTACCGCATAGAAACACCGTAGAAGAGGCTTGGTACACAACTCTGCCGCACAAAAACCCTACCGCACAGCGCAATCCATGGACGCAAAAAAGAAAGGGAATGAAGGATTCGTTCATATACCTTCCGCCGCCATCACCGGCGACGAACCAAAGGAGAAGACCAATCAATCGCCACTGGAAAGAAACACGACAGCGGAGCTTTCGCAGCAATGGATCTGAGAGATCGGGGAGGAGAAGCAGTGGGGAAGAAGGAGATTGAGAGATCGGGGAGGAGAAGCAGTGCGGAAGAAGGAAACAGGAGGAGCCTCGTGTCTGCTGAAGGAGCTGTGTCTGCACTGGCCCGACCCATAGAGTGGATCCTTCAGGCGACGGAAGGAAAACGCATCGCCGTAAAGCGATGTATAGGATTTGCCCCTGGTACCTTCCCCCACCCCCTCGTCGCTCGCGTTAGGGCTGGATTTAGGCCAGCCAGGCCCAGATCTGGCCCAGACCTCATTGTCCACTTCATGGGGTTCAGTGGCTTGATGGTGTGAGGTCTTTGACACAGGGGTGCAGCCAGCTTTCCAGCAAGTGGAGTTGCAGTGGTGGTGGCATTCTCTTCAATCGTCTGGATGGCGAGGAGATTGCGGCGGCATACCTGGTGTTGGCGGTGCTTCGGCAGTGGCGGCTCCCTAATCATGTCTTAGAGGTCTTTTCATAGAGTGAGGGAGTGGTCCGTGGTACCCTGGCGTGGTGTGAAGGTGATTTTAGGCAAAGCCCAATGCACCTATGCTAGCGGTGGCGATGCATGTGGGTGTCCACCATTGTTGTCACCTTGCCACGTCAAGGCTGCGAGTGAAACCTTTGACTGCTTCAGTCTCGACGATAGTGACGTGCGATGTAGTCACCTCCTGGGGTGGGGGGGGGGGGGGCGTCTTGGAGTTCCGATACCTTTGGGTTATGTCTCGGTGTCATCGGCGGACAAGCTCGGATCTTCTCTTGAAACCCCTTCAGCTCTAACGTGGAGCGGTTTCGACTGTCTCCTATCTTGCACACAAGACTTTGTTGTCACTGTTCATGGACCTCGTTACTGCTAGCAAGATCGACACTCTAGGGGCCAAAGCGAGAGGGGGCTGGCAGTGGCGGAGTCACACTACAGCTATGTAGTCAAGTGACTACACAATTGTCTTGAAAATGCAAGCAGATTTCACGTAAAAAATAATACATATGTGTATTTGACTACACAGTTTTGCACCGACTACACAATGTTAAAGTTCTGGCTCGGCCACTGGGGGCAGGCGTCCCTTTCTGTTTGTAACAGGGTGCTTGTGATTTCCTAGTAGGCAGGATGTCATCTCTAGTTATTAGTCTTGGGTGCTTCGTAGGGGTGCAACTACTTTTGTAATTTTCTCCGTTTCTCTCTTTGATTTGTTTTGAAGAGGTTTCCTCATCATTTTGTATCGTTTCAGCCTTTATTTATAAAGTGTGGTGATAGCCTATTTCGACATAAATGCAAGTCGATCTTGTGGGCACTGACGACCAGCTTGCTCATATCCTACTTCACTTTGAATCTTCTGTTAGTTCAGTTAGCGGCTAGATTCAGTTAGAATTTTCCAACCAATTTCTGTAGCGTTTTAGGCGGGCAAGGACGCGGTCTCATCCATCCCCAAAATATTTTTCTCGTTCATCTTTCAGTTTAGTCAAAGAAATCAGTCAGACTGAAACGACAACTTTGTAATCCTCAATGCTCCAATTCCAGTGACCATGCATGTATGAAAAATATCACACGTTCTCCTATATGACTAATTTGTAATCATTTGCGTGTTCTTTTTAAAGATAAATGCTCGTTTGCTACGAAGGTGAACTGTGTTCTGAAATTGCTAGTTTGCTACGAAGGCGATATGCCCCCAAAGAAAATAGACAGGTAGCTATGCCGTCAATTGTTTCTGAAATGACAAACGGAAACTTTATGGAGTAAATTTGTGTTTTGGAAAGAAATAGAGTGACATTAAGCTCTCAAGGCACTACCACTCTGGATCTGTCTAGCTCAGCAAGCAGTTGTGATGTCTGGATCTGTTTGATAAAACGTTTTTGTCCGCTTGTGTTCAGTTTTTCCTGCGGTTAGCGATCTTGCTGAAAAAGAAGTAATCTAGGGAGGACCGGAACAAGAACCATCAGCGGCAAATGTATTTGACCTCAAAGTAATTTCAGTCCGCATCATGGTAGGATCGCTCATAGGCAACCCTCATCATCTGGTTCTGTATATTATTTCCTCCGATGCAGAGTTACAAAAAAAAAAAATAAGACTGACTATTTTTCCAATGGTAAAACCGGGAAACAGTTTTTAAGAACAACAAAAAACATCTACTGTAGAATAACAGAGAACCGAATCAGAAAGATGCAGTAAATAAATGAGTGGATATACATGACGCGGCTCAGATATAAAATGGGTTGTAAGTTTGTTTATCAGCACAAAGAGATAAATCTCTTCAGAGTGGTGCATGACTTTTCTCCTCATCGCCTTCTGCTTCTCTATAGAAAACACCAGCTAAAGCACATAATAACACAATCAAAAGAGGAGCAGAGAATGGCGTAGGATTCGGAACAGAAGATGGAGAAGAAAATTGCTGAGGAAGAGACGTTGGGTTACGGCGTAGGGAGGGGGCACAGCTATTTAACAGGACCGTGGGCGTTCCTCTCCTCTAGGGTTTCGTATGCTCGAGTGTATGGGCTAGGCCTGGACGAATGAGAGATGCCCAAGCAACTTCACCGGCCTGGCTAAATTTACGGCCCAACTCAGGAACTCAACTTAAAGTTTCAATATACCAGGCATGGCCGAGGATTATCTGAAAGGGTTTTGAATGACGAAATCACTGGGAAAAGGGCCATCTTCGGGGACACGATATTTGGAGATGGGTCTGAATGCAGTGTGTTTTAAATATACTTTAAAATATAAAATAATTTAAACAAAAATTTCGGTGTAGAACACAAAGTTTCACAAAAATATATTTTTATTATCTGTATAAAAACAAAATAATGTCTCCTGAAAAGTCATTTTATAGTACCGAAATTTGTCTTTTTTACACATGTCACACAAAATACTTTTTCTTCACGGAACTTTTTGTGCGAACATAAAATGTCCGGATGTACATCTAAAATTTTTGTTTGAATGATTTAACATGTCAAAATGCGATTTTTGAGTAATGTGTGCATCTACACCTATGAGTCAAAGCAGATTTCCTCTTCTTCAGTCTCTTCCACTGCTCTCCTGTTCTTTTCCGACACGCTCTTCTCACGTCAAGTGTCAAATTTTTCTTTCACATGACTTCTCCAGGGTGGTTGTGTGTCCGCCACTTGTCGCATGGGAAGCAAAGCAGGAAGGACACAAAGAGGGTGGCTTTGTGTCCGCCACTTGTCACATGAAACAAAAATTCAAAACGAAATATCTTTATAACCGTTCGTATAATTATGAACCATTTTCGCGGTTGCTTTCCTGCGTCGAGATATTTAAAACTAAATTTATGTTGATAGATTTTGACAAACATTTTCCTGTATTTTCATAACTAGTACGAGTATACTTCGGTTTTAATGTACTTATACTTGTAAAACTTCTTTGAAGCGTTTCTACTCGATGGAAAACATCGAGCCGCGTTGGTTCTATTTATATGCGGGAGATGCTATGCGGCATCGAGCGTACAGGAGAGGAGATCGACCCGAGTCCCTACAGGTTACGTACAAGACACGAACTCATACTAGGACTCGGGTTCTGTTCAGATTACAATCCTGACGCTAATTATTTCTAACACCCTCCCTTAATCACAACTTAGACAAGTTGAGATTATGCTTGAACTCCTCGAAAGTCCGGACTGGAAGTGGTTTTGTAAAACCATCAGCAACTTGATCCTTTGAAGGAACAAAACGAATCTCCAACTGTTTGTTGAAAACTTTCTCTCTCACAAAGTGAAAGTCTATCTCGATATGCTTGGCTCTTGCATGAAACACCGGATTTGCTGACAAATATGTTGCACCCAAATTATCACACCACAAACAAGGCGGCTGAGTTAACTTCACTCCAAGTTCGGCTAGCAAAGATTGGACCCAAACTATTTCAGCTGTGGCATTTGCAAGTGACTTGTATTCTGCTTCTGTACTTGACCTTGAGACTGTGGCTTGTTTCTTCGCACTCCAAGATATAAGATTTGGACCAAAGAAAACAGCAAAACCTCCAGTGGATCGACGGTCATCTGGGCAACCTGCCCAGTCGGCATCTGAAAAAGCACTAAGCAATGTTGAACTCGACCTCTGAAAAGTAAGACCAACATTTGGTGTATGTTTGAGATATCGCATGATACGCTTGGCAGCCGTCCAGTGCAGGGTAGTGGGAGCATGGAGATATTGACATACTTTATTCACTGCATATGAAATATCTGGCCGTGTTAGTGTGAGATACTGTAATGCACCAACCATGCTTCTGTACTTAGTACTATCTTCTTCTCCCAACAAGTCTCCTGCATGTGCTGTTATCTTTTCAGATGTCGACAGAGGTGTAGGCGAGGGCTTACAATGCTTCATCCCCACCCGAGCAAGCACCTCTTGAGCATATTTTGCTTGAGTCAACACAAGTTCATCTTGGACTCTCTTAACTTCAATTCCCAAAAAGAAATGAAGATCACCGAGATCTTTTAGAGCAAATTCCTTATTCAAATCTCTTAGCAAGGCATCTGTTGCAGCTTTGGACGAGCTAGCAACTATGATATCATCAACATATATGAGCATAAAAATTGTGATAGTAGACTTGTGATAGATGAATAATGAAGTATCAGATTTTGAAGCAACAAACCCAATACTTATCAACTGTGAACTGAGACGAGAATACCATGCTCGGGGTGCCTGTTTTAATCCATACAATGCCTTGTCAAGTTTGCATATGTAGTTCGGCTTCTTGCTATCCTCATATCCTGGCGGTTGTCTCATATAGACCTCCTCTTCCAGAACACCATGTAAGAACGCGTTCTTTACATCCAATTGGCGCAGACTCCAGCCCCTAGAGACAGCAATTGCCAAAACAAGCCGAACAGTAGCAATTTTAACAACAGGACTAAAAGTGTCCTCATAATCTATACCATACCGTTGCTTGAAGCCTTTCGCAACAAGCCTGGCTTTATATCTATCAACAGAACCATCTGCTTTCTTCTTGATTCTGTAGACCCAACGACAGTCGATGATATTTGCACCACGCCTTTCAGGAACTAGATGCCAAGTTTTATTTTTCATGAGAGCAATATATTCCTCATCCATAGCTTCTTTCCACTTGGGATTTGCCAATGCATCCTGCAAATTAGCTGGTTCATCAGTTGAGACAGACAAGCACCAACGCACTGTACCGTCCGTGTATTTTCTCGGTTTAACAATTCCCTTTGCTTTCCTTGTTCCATGTTGATGTTGTGAAGAAGAAACAAGAGGAGCATCTTCCATGGACGCAGAAGATTCCGGCGCACCCCCAGAAAGATGCGGTGCACCCCCAGAAAGATGCTGTTGACGCGGTCCAGCCCGTCGCGGCGCATGTGCATGCACTTGCGCATGTGGCTCTGCCGCAGGAGATCCAGGTGGTGTGGCACTCGATGTGGCTGCTGCACTGCCGCTGGCTCCGCTGTCCCGGCCGCAGAAGATCGCGAGGAGACACTGCCGGTCGCAGGGCTGTCGGCCGGACCAGGCGAACCATGCGCGCCGAATCGGTCAGGCGCATCACCTGCGGGATCCGTGCGCACAGATCCCGACGGAGAATGTTCTGGTGAATCCGTCTCGTAACTCGTGCCCCAGCTGTTCTCTGTTGCACTGCTGTGAGCACTGGTTTGAGCACTGTTTTGCCCCAAATTTGCACCGTTTTGCCCCAAATTTTCACTGTTTGCCTGCACAACTTCAGAACATGTCTACCAACCTCATTAGTAGGATTAGTCATTAAGGAATCATCAATAAGTTCATCCCCTTGTTCAGAAGAGCGAAGAGATTCATCAAGTAAAATAATATCTTTGCGAAGTTGAGCACCGGCATTGGGATGAAGAAGTTCAAAAGGAAACACTGTCTCGTCAAATACAACATCACGGGAAATATAAACCGTCCAGTGGACACATCTAGACATTTAACTCCCTTGTGCATAGGACTATATCCTAAAAAACACAACGTTTTGAACGAAAAGCAAGTTTTCGCTTGTTGTAAGGACGGAGATTGGGCCAACATGCACATCCAAAAACACGAAGGGAGGAGTAATTTGGTGTTGTGTGGAGAAGACGATGGACAGGTGTGTCATTGTTGATAACTTTGCTAGGAAGCATATTAATGAGATATGTGGCGGTGAGAAAAGCTTCATCCCAAAATTTGAGAGGCATAGATGCATGAGCAAGTAGTGCAAGGCCAACTTCTACAATATGACGATGTTTTCTTTCAGCGGCACCGTTCTGTTGATGGGCATGGGACATGACACAAGATGTGAGATTCCTTGATTTCGGAAGAAAGTATTAAGTTTCACATACTCTCCCCCCCAATCGGATTGAACCGTGAGGATTTTTCGATTAAGCTTTCGTTCAACAAGTTTTTGAAAAGTGATAAAAGCAGAATGAGCATCAGACTTCTTTTTGAGAAGATATATCCAGGTAAACTTACTATAATCATCAATAAAGCTTACATAATAATCATGACGTCCAACAGAAGTAGGAGCAGGGCCCCATACATCAGAAAAGATTAACTGAAGGGAGCACTAGATACACTGGTGGACACAGGATACGGAAGCTGATGACTCTTTGCTCTTTGACACGAATCACAAATAGACTGAATAGTAGAATTCCTAGCAAACGAAAGTTTATTCTTGCTAACAACTTGTTGAACTATAGCTACTGAGGGATGCCCTAGGCGACTATGCCACATATCATGGGACGGCTTGGCGGCGACGAAAGCATGCTTCTGACTCTTGTGGAATGTGACTGAAGAGGAAATAAGTGGGTATAGACCGCCAACACACCGCCCTCTATGAATTATTTTCTTCGTGACCTGATCCTTGATCAAAAAGAAATAGGGATGAAATTCTATGAATACCCTATTATCATATGTGAACTTATGAACAGAGAGAAGATTTTTAGAGGCATTGGGCACATGCAAGATATTATTGAGGCGAAAATCTTGAGCAGGGGTATGAATTATTGAATGACCTAAATGACATATATCCATACCTTGTCCACTGGCAGTGTTCACCTTGTCGCGACCTTGATACTTGTCACGAACAGTGAGGTTGTTGAGCTCGCTAGTGATATGATGTGTAGCACCGGTGTCCGGGTACCAATTGGTATCGACACCGTAGGAGGCAGCATGAACCTCCTTGTCCTCATCGTCATCTCCATCTTCATCGTACCGCGACCAACAATCCTTGGCGCGATGACCTTCCTTGTTGCAGATTTGGCAGGTCACGTTTTCCCATGGGGAGGTGCGACGTCGACCACGGCCACGACCGCGGCCTCCTCCTCCTCGTCGACCACCCCCTCTGTTGTTGTAGTAGGGGCGATCGTCTCCCCCTCTGTTGTAGTAGGGGCGATCGTCACGCCGTTCTTCTCGGGCGCGATCATCCGGAGTGCGAAAAGCACCCCTGCCACCACCACGTCCACGGTTGAAACCTCCACGGCGCATGGCAGCATTGGCGGAGGTCTCAAACTCTCCACCTTGTGACCCGACGTTCATCTGATCACGCTCATCTTGGGCCATCACTTGAGCATAGAGCTCATTGACTGAGATTGTGGTGGTCATGAGACCAATGGCACCGACAAGATTGCTATAGTCGGGACCTAATCCAGCCAGTATATAGGAGACAAGTTCGTCGTCATCAATGGGACGACCAGCAGCAGCAAGGGCATCAGCAAAGCTCTGCATCTTGGTGAAGAACGCCGCCGTGGTCATGCCCAGCTTCTTTGTGGTTGAGAGAGCGACCCGAAGGTTGGTAACTTTGGAGACGCACTGGGACGCGAACATCTTCTCCACCGCCGACCAAACCGGAGCGGCGTGTTCAAGCCGAAGAACATGTTGAAGGATCTCCGGCGAGATCGAGTTTACCAGATAACTGAGGACGATCTGATCCCGGGCAAGCCAGGTAGCGTACTCTGGATTTGGTGTTGCCGGTGAATCGGCAGCACCCTTCTCCTTCGCCAAGGTTTCCGGCGGCGCGGCGTCAGAGCCGTCAAGGAGTCCCATCGCCATAGCCCCGCGAATAGCAGGCAGCACCTGGACACGCCAGATCGGATAGTTGGTCCGTGTGAGCTGCTGCTTTGGGGGCGCACCAAGGATCATCGGCGTCGAGCTGGAGGACGACGACATGGTGCGGGTGGGTGGGTAGTTTGATCGTAGATTGGATCTAGGAAGAGGTGGCTTCTGATACCATGTAAAACTTCTTTGAAGCGTTTCTACTCGATGGAAAACATCGAGCCGCGTTGGTTCTATTTATATGCGGGAGATGCTATGCGGCATCGAGCGTACAGGAGAGGAGATCGACCCGAGTCCCTACAGGTTACGTACAAGACACGAACTCATACTAGGACTCGGGTTCTGTTCAGATTACAATCCTGACGCTAATTATTTCTAACATTACTTCATGTCAGTGTACACGTACTGCACTTAGAAGTAGACAGATGGGACCCTCCTGTCATGTGCCTGGCACCCTAAGCGGACACAATTTAAAGGCGCCGGACATAATTTGGGGGTGCCGCTGGAGATGCTCTTAGGTTCTTGTTCCACAGAGAGCAAGCTGACTGCTCTTTCGAACTTTTTCTTGCGTGTTAGTTGGTTAGGAGACGCTTTAGTGTTCTATAGACCTTCTCACGTCACGAAATTCATCGACGTGTCGTCGCAGGAAGGCAAATTAAAAGAGAGAGAAAGAAAGACCCGAAGTAAACCAGCACGCGTAGAAGAGAGAAGAGAGGTCAAAGAAGCAGGTAGATGATTCGTGAATGGAAAATGGTCCCCGGCCTAGGTAAGCATAGGAGCTCAGGCTATTTTCTTCATCCACATGGAAGCAAAGTAAGACCTGTTCCGTTATCACCAAGATTCCGATGCAGAATGCTTTTACTTTTTCCAATCATGTGTACGCGTTAGTCTCCGCTCTGCCATAACAGACTTGCTGATAACAACAGTACTCTAAGTCTCTAATAGACTAGCCGTTTAGTTAGTATCCAAACGTTCTACATCACAGATACTCTACGCACACACCTCACCTAAACAAAAAACAAAACCTTACTTCGGTGGCAGGTAACCTGCGATCTTAGACCTAATGGTTGAACCAATCACTGTCAGATTCATCTTGGAACCCCTGCTATTCATGTTCCAATTGTCTGTGATTGCCTTTCTAATTTCACCTTCACACTTGTAAACATTCTAGCCTTTTGAACTTTAGCAGTTTACCTAAAGCAACAGTGGCGGATCATATAGCAGATGAGTCCCTTGGTCACAAAGGTACTACAGAATTTGCTTCGGGTCTAACCAAACACACGCGCACACACACCCGAGTGATCGGGCAGATGGGTTAGGTTTGGTGAACGTCAAAGCAAATGTCAATGTGTCCATGCATATATGGTAGCCAATCTGCATTCAACCACAACGAAAGGTAATATTCCTATCTACAAAGTTATATATTTGGTGATCATGTCAAAAAAAATCCCCAGAAGAGAATACAAAAAAAAAAACTAGGTACTATATCTAATTTATTTTGGTTCACTTTTGTATGTGTCTGCCAGAGCCTTTTGTGATGAGTTGCACCAACTCTATCTTCGCACATAACATAAGTAAGGTGGCGCCTGAAGCAAAGAAATGACAGCGTGAGTGAAATGAAAACAGACATATAACCAAAAGGAAACATCAACGGACCAACTGAACAACCAACAGTAGTGTCTTAGGTTTGGAAGCCAATGCATGCCACTCCACATGAAACTGTATGCTGATTTTTTATAGATAAAGAACACACATTGCAGGCTCAGCACAAAGGATTATCTTTTGCATTCATGTGACGACGGGTTCCAAACACATGTGAAAGGGACCTGGTCTTCCTGCCCAACCATGGTCTCTTACTTGCTCACCTGCCAATTGCCAATGCTATATATATATACACGTTCATTCGTTGCCTGGGTTGGAACTTTCATTTTGCCTCTTAAGAGTCTCCCCTGATAACAACTCTCTCTATACCTTGTTTGTACATATATACATATATGTGCCTATATATGTATGTAAAGCTCATATGCTGTTTCCCTTGTTTTGCTTCGTGATATCGAGCAGTTCTATATTTTTTGAACAGTTCAATTCTTTGCGTCGGCATACAATTAAGGAAGATCAATCAGGCTGCAAGTGACGCGGGGGTTCTTTGAATTATTGACAAAGTTCGTCGTGGAGCTGCCTGGTGCTGCCTGAAGAAGAGATAGGTACACACGTATTTACTGAAGATTTTGGTCAGAGGTGCTTCAAGATGAGAGGTTTTGCTTGTGCTCATGCAGACAAGAGGCATCGCCTGGATAGAACTTTGTGAGTTTATGTTCTCATCACCCCCTGCCTCCATGTGAAAGCTTAATTGCTAAGTTCTGCCCCTTCATCTTCAGTATGATCCGTTATTGTCTTCTGCGTCATGCATAATGCTACGGGTATCATTCCGTCAAACTGTTCTTGACGTGCTTCTCCAAGATTCTGTATTTTTTTTTTATTGTTGCCATGAAGTGTTGTTTTTCTCCCGAGATCATGAAATTTTATGTGACTTTGGTCCGTGATATAAGTTTACATACAATTCTCACATTTGTTTTCTAGTGTCAATTGTCAAGAAGCGTGGTTTTAGCTTCAGAGTGAGTAGCTCATTCTGGCGAGTTCCATAGCACAAGTAACTTTCTGAGGAGGTAGTAGTAGTATTTTTGTAGTAAGTAAAATAAATAGAAGTAATGCATACATCTAAGAAACCACATTTATCTGAAGTTGGCGTGTGATAAATTCAAGGTCAATACAAATTGAATTATTATATATAGTAGCAAAAAATATTTATTTTGTAGTACAACAAACAGAAGTAACGTGTACATCTAAGAAAACCCATTTCTCCAATGCTGGCGTGTGATAACTAGAATTCTTCGTCATGTTGTTGAACTAACCTAGAAGAGAAGTAAAATGCAGTCACCGAATCAATCACGTAAGGAGTTACATCACGGTTTGCTCGCCTGCTCTGACCTAGAGCAACCAACAGAGTGTTCATGCAGTTTGGTGAAGACAAAGTCACAATTAATTAGTAGAAACACTGTTCCAGTTCGGGAGAATTGATCCTTTCTTCTTCATGCGTGCCAAGTAGAAGGAAAAACAGATAGCCTCTGACTAAAGAAGCAGGACAAGCGAAAAGGGACAATACGGCAGGGAGAGATATGGATGGAGTCAAAGATACATGTAGCGAAAGCAACCGCGATACTAGCAATTTATAACTCATCGATAACGATGAGAAATCGACGCGGGATAGATGGTAAAGGCTGGACCGTGTTAAGTATGCATGGTACTAACTGTCTGATGACTTGTTCATAGAGTAGGTGAAGGCTGCATCTGTGACTTTCAGTTTCAGGTCATGAAACGGTATGCAGAATTTTGGATCATTTTCATTCGTAATCAGAGGGTAAATTAACATATGTACAAATAAATCTACAACAAGGAAATCGACTCAAAAATACTACTCATTCAGTTGCAGCCAATTTCGATCGTAAGCATGTAGTTAAAAAAATCATGTAACTATTAAAATACTTTACCTTGATGAAAACTCAGGTGCTTACGTCAGAGGATGTGTTGATTTCAGGAACAGTCATATCAAGAAGGGATATGTGGGAAGCTGCTACGCCAAAGACGTCAGGTACAAGCCGTTGGGTGCCCTCTTACCTGAAGGTTTCAGCGGCAAGATGTTCTATGTGAAGCTTGTCCTCCTCGTCCTTATGTGCGGCTCCTTCATGGGACTTCTCCACTCGCCATCGATTCACCATGGCGACGACGAACACAGCACGCAGTGAGCAAAACATTTCACATAATGGCGATCAGTGACAAGCGACCACGGGTTGATGAATTCTTCTCAATTGCCTATCTGAATATATAGGTCTCCTGAAGTGTCGAAGGTGATGTGGACATCGAACACCACCGATGAGCCGGACTCGGGGTACGCGTCGAAAGTGAGGATCGACTGGTCGCGGATCTCCATGGCGGTGCAACAGGTTGCTCGTGAAGGAGATGGGTTACGAGTTGGGCTTCTGAACTTCGACGGGGAGGAGATGGACCAGTGGAGGACGCTGTTGCCGCGGACGGCGGCGGCCTCAGCGGTGCACCTGGACCGCGTCTCGAGCAACATCACCTGGGAGCACCTGTACCCGGAGTGGATCGACGAGGAGGAGCTGTACGCAGCACCGGCGTGCCCGGACCTGCCAGAGGCCACGCCGGCGCCGGAGGCACTAGATTACGACGTCGTCGCGGTGAAGCTCCCATGCAGCGGCGCTGCAGGTTGGTCTAAGGACGTGCCGCGGCTGCACCTGCAACTGGCGGCGGCGAGACTCGCAGCAGCGGGCCGAAAGTCGAAGCGGCGCACGTGGTCGTGGTAAGCCGGTGCTTCCCGGCCCCGAACCTGTTCAGGTGCAAGGATGAGGTCATGCGCGACGGCGACGTGTGGCTGTACAAGCCGGACGTAGGCGAGCTCCGGCGGAAGCTCGCGCTCCCCGTCGGGTCCTGCAAGCTTGCCATGCCGCTCAAAGCACTGGGTACCCCCCCCCCCCCCCCCCCCCACACACACAATGTCGTGTCGTCGTTGCAGCCCTAGCTCTTACTAATTGTGCGTGCGTGTGATTTACCGAACAGGAGAACCGTACGTGTCGTCGGCGCCGCGGCGGGAGGCTTACGCGACGATCCTCCACTCGGAGCAGCTGTATGCGTGCGGCGCCATTGTGGCGGCGCAGAGCATCCGGATGGCTGGGTCGGACCGAGACATGGTGGCCCTCGTCGATGAGACGATCAGCGCGCGGCACCGGAGCGCGCTGGAGGACGCCGGGTGGAAGGTGCGCACCATCCGCCGCATCCGGAACCCGCGCGCGTCCCCCGACGCGTACAACGAGTGGAACTACAGCAAGTTCTGGCTGTGGACGCTGACGGAGTATGACCGAGTGGTCTTCGTCGACGCTGACCTACTGGTGCAGCGGCCGATGGAGCCGCTGTTCGGCATGCCGGAGGTGAGCGCCACGGGGAACCACGGCACGGTGTTTAACTCCGGCGTGATGGTGGTGGAGCCCTGCAACTGCACGTTCCGGCTGCTCATGGACCACATCGGCGACATCCAGTCGTACAACGGCGGCGACCAGGGGTACCTGAACGAGGTGTTCTCCTGGTGGCACCGGCTGCCGTCGCACGCCAACTACATGAAGCACTTCTGGGAGGGGAACACGGCGGAGCGCGCCGCCGCTAAGCGCCGCGTCCTGGCAGCCGACCCGCCGGTGGTCCTCGCTGTGCACTTCGTCGGGATGAAGCCGTGGTTCTGCTTCAGGGACTACGACTGCAACTGGAACGCGCCGGAGCTGCGGCAGTTCGCCAGTGACGAGGCGCACGCGAGGTGGTGGAAGGCGCACGATGCCATGCCGCCGCGCCTGCAGGGGTTCTGCCTCCTAGACGAGAGGCAGAACGCACTGCTGCGGTGGGACGCCGTGGAGGCGAGGAAGGCCAACTTCTCAGACGGGCACTGGAGGGAAAGGATAGCTGACCCTCGCCGGAGGATCTGCACCAGCAAGGAGGGGTGCCGGCAGAGGGAGATCAAGGGCAGACGGGTGGAAGGGAACAGAATTACCACGTCGTACGCCAAGCTCATTGACAACTTCTGACTTTTCCTTCTGACAGCAGAAGCACCCATCCTGCCCGTTGCATGCTGATCGAACGGCGTGTATGTGCCATCATATGCACGCAGAGCAGAAAGGCCTATTTGTTCCGGCGTCCGACGTGGCGGCCTGTGATGTTCAAGGTTGCATGCATAGTTCACCGTTTTTGCGAGCTGGTGCAACGCTGGCCACCATGGGAAATGTGTACTATCTTGGCCTTCTGATTTGCGAGGGGGCCAGTTCTTAATAATCCAAATCTAGTTGACTATAGTAGTAAAACATCGCCCTTGGAGTTGTTTAGCAAAATTTAAGAATTTTCTTTTTTTTAAACACATCACAACACTTTTTTTTTTTTTTTGCGAATAAACACATCACAACACAGGCTCTCACAATAAGCACGTACACACTACTATGGAAGCGCATCATATCCCATGCCATGCGCCGACAAATTTTGAGTACGAAATCACCACACGACGGCTCGTCGCTGCTGACAAACACATCACAATAGTTTCGATTAAATCCTAAATTAAATGTGGATAAATGTGAGCACTCATACCAAATCTAGGATTTAAAACTGGATGGGCTAGTTTCACCACTAAAAATCTAACCATCTGATCTACACTAAGTTCACGGTTTATTTGTACCTTATCTAATCTATCATTTTAAAAAAAACTTAGTGACTTAAAATTAGTGCACGAGCACATAGGAGGCCTAAAACTAAGGAAAACGCTTGTTTTAGGGCGACCTATCGCGCCCTCCGCTAGGTCGCTCTCGCTCCGACTCGCTCGCGCAGCATCCCGCGCAGGTCACCATCTGGTATGACCCCCACCTACCTCTCTCCTCACATTTTCGCACGCAAGTGGATCAGACACCGCACGCTGCCTTTTGCTGCAGCTTTTTTACCTGCTAGCGTGTGAGTCCTAGGCCCTTGGCTCTTTTTTCTGTCATATGTACGGAGTACGGAGTAGTTGCTTGCACACACATAGCTAGCCCTGTGAAGCATGCGTGTTGCTGTTTCGTGTCAGCGTGTGCACTGCCTGTTGGCGGAGCCAGCTCTTCAAATCTGTGTAGTCAATGCAAAGTAGTGTAGTCAAATACATGTATTTGACTTGCCAGATGTGTAGATCCCTTCGAAGCTGAAGTGTGTGCATGTCTGGAAGGTTTGGAACTAGCTTTGCTTCATAGTCAACGGCCGATCATCATCGACACAGATTGCTCCATGTTGGTATCGGCGATCCAAGACCTCTCGCCCAACAGATCGTATCTTTTGCACCTTGCGTCGGAAATCAAAAGTTTGTCTAGCCAGGATAGAATATGCTCCTTTCTAAAAGTGGATAGATCACAGGTTAGGGTTAGTCACTGCGTTGCAAATTTTGCTAGAGCAGAACGCCAAACTAATGTATGGCTCGGTTCTGGTCCTGATATCTTTCTTCAGGAGCTAGAATTGGAGCGATGTGTAGCCCTATCTGAGTAATGAAGTCCTCTTTTACCTGCAAAAAAAAAAAATTCATGTATTTGTACCATTTTTTAGTTAATTTTTGCATGACCTATGCTTGTATTGCCCAAAAGACTACCCAGCTATAGCGTGGCTCTGCCACTGCTGTTGCTTGCTACCAAACTGCATGCTCCATATACACATGCACCATTAGTTGATGCTAGTTCATTCCAGCTCACAGTTCGTTCGCAACGGTGCCTCACGGGCATGTCGGTGACGTACCAACCAAGTCGGCATGTTTCCTACTTGTAGACGGAGCCCTCGGAGGCTACAACTGAAACAATGTGTGATCCCTCCTATATCTGTGACTACAACTGCCCGAGAAGATGATGCAGTAGTGACAATGGGCACTTGTGTCGCCAGATCTAGCGTCGATGGGCCTCCGGCTAGTCGGATTCATTGTCGTGTGTCAAATCGGCGAGATCGGGTCATCAAGGACGATATTCAATTAAGTTTTCTTTACCAAATTTTTTAGTGTTGCTTACGCCTATGAAATTTGTACCAAAGGTGAACGAGTTTTGGTGAGAAAGGACATAGAAGATATTGTACAGATTTTTTGGGCGTTTGCTACAAGTTTGTTTCTCCTTGTTTCTGATGTTTCATAAGTGCTTTCAAATTGTAACAAGCTCGTATTTATTTTGTTGTGAAATCGAATGCCAGATGTTGCAAGGCTTTCTGAGCGTTTTGCAATTTTTTGTGCTCCCCTTTTTCGATGATGATTTATGTGCTTTTCCAAATGTTTCAAACATATGTATTTTTTTGTTGTCGTAGCTTGTGTTTGTTGTTGATATTGTTTGTTAGTTTTGTTGTAAATGGATATGTGGCAAAACATTTGTTGCTTAACCACATTTTAATTGCCACAAACCACGTATGTTTTGTTTTAACCGTTCATTATTTTTGTTGAAATTGTTGGTTATTTTTGTTGCAAAGCAATCTGCATAATTTTTTTGTTGTTTAACCAATTTTTGTAGCATTACTTGTTTTCGAATTGTTGCAATAAACAATAATATATGTTTTCAAGGAGTCCTTGACCGTGCTGCTAAATGCTTGGATAGTTTTTGGTGTTGTTGTTTTCAACCTTATTGTTGCAATGCTTTTTGTTTGTTATATAAGTTTAAAAAAATTGCATTGCAATGTACCAGCAGCTAGCACTGGTCCGAGGCGCAGGCAGCTTGCCTATGCCAAGCTAGCCTTGACGTGCTGCATGCAAAAGGCAGCATGAGGAGAGAGAGTCGCAATAGCACATGGCGGGCCCCACTCAACATGCTACCCTCCGCCAGAAAAGTCGTCTGACACGGACGCAGCATGGTAAAAACGACCTGTCTCGCGAGGTTGTTTTCCGAGCGTCCGATGCGCTTAAACGAACGGCTGGCAAGGGGACCTAGTGGACGAATTTTTAGGTCGACCTACGCCTAGCGCGCGCCTAAAACTAATGGTGAACAAATGTTATGGTCAATTAATGTGAGTTCCTGCACCTGTCCAGCTCCTTCTCCACTAGTTTAGTTTCCGCTATGAAGATAATGTGGGATCTTCCGTCCTCTTGATATCCAAGAGGTCTCAAACTGTCGGGCCATTCACGAGTTCACGGTTGTTCCATACTACTATTTTCATTGTGCCCGGTGGGACTCCTGTCACCCGGCCAATGAGATTGTGTCACTAACATGGCTTGCATGTTCCCCTTCTATCACCTTTCTTTTCTTTGCAACCCTCTCCTTCTACTCCAACTCAAAGCAATGTTTCTAGTTTCAGGGCCATCCTCCCCACTCAAACCGACACCACTATCTCCTTTGTCATGCTCAACCTTTTTTATATTTATTGCGTACACCATCCTTACCACCTCCTCCCTTCCCTCTAGTCATCTGCACCTCTTTACCGGCAACCTGCACTGGTATATCGACCAACATGGATGTTTCCTTCGAAACAATATCACCCATGGTTGGTTTCTCGACAACTTCCACAACTTTAACCATTGCATGTACAACTTCATTAGCCTTTGAGCCATCCTTCCCTTCCTCCAAAATAAGCAGTTGCTTATGTGCACCGCTCTCCATCGGCACCAATCGTTTTAGGTTTTTTTTACAGAGCTGGTCACTTCCTCCCCTGACTCCCTCCCCGCCACCAGACTAGCACCAAAGCTTGTCATATCCTTCTCCCCAAGAGAATCCATCACTTCTTGGACCCCTCGGTTTCCCAAAACTATAGCCCTTCTTACTTCTGCTGACACCTCTATTGTGTCCCCACTTCAGACGATATGTGGCCCTTCTCTTCTCCATACACGCCACTAGCCATTTACCATTATGTGGTTTTTCTCCCCTCTTCACCTTGATGCGACATCCCCGCGCTCCATGGCCTAAAATATTACAAGTAAAGCAAAAGTTTGGTAGGTATTCATATTCGAACTGGCACCAGATTTGTGTCCCTTCCTCATCCACAGTCGCCACTGTTCCCCTCGTTAGAGGATTTGCAATATTAATCCGCACTCTGATGCACATGTACTTTCCCAGGGCCATCAGTTTCGCGATCTCTCGTGGCTCGACCGCCCCCATCTTCCCTGATCTAATCCATCCAACCTTCCCCCTCCCTCTCCGCCTCAGACAATTTCAAGTTCTTGATCAATCCTTCTACGGAGTACATCGCCATGGTTGCAATTTCCAAAGAGAGAAACAAAACTAGGATTTTGGTGTTTAACAATCGCATGCCCTAGCACACGCAAAAGGCTGTGAGTGGATTGGTGTTGATAGATCGCCAAGGCCAAGAGGTGTTTGCCTGACGTTCGTGTCGTGGTGAAGTCACGGCAGATGCCATGGGGGTGGCTTAAGTTCAGGTGTGAGCCTGGCGACTTAGGATTCGTGGAGAGGTTCGCACACACAGAGTTTACCCAGGTTCGGCCCCTCGTGAGAGGCAAAGACCTACTCCTGCTTTGTATATTTGGTTCTGATGCGGTGTACAATGGCGTGTGCACCAGAGCGTAAAGGGAGCTCCGGAGGCGATGGTATGAGATGAGTCTGTCCTTTAGGGTTGCGCCTAGTCGACTTTATATAGGGAGTCGACTAGGGTTTACAGGGATGACCGGTGACCTAGGCGGCGCTAGCTAACTTGCTACAAGTGCGGCTTCGTGGAGCGCACTCTTCTGGATACGTAGATCGCTATCTGATTTGGAGATCAGCTTGCCGCCTTTCCGAGCCGACCCACCGGGTTCCTTGGAGACCCGGTATCTTGAAAGATGTTCTCCGGGTGGGCTTTGGGTCACCCGGTCTTGTGGTCCGACTCGTGGTTCTGGGCCTACCCGGCTGGGCATCCCCCATCAGTTCGACAAGCGTGATGACATGCGACGGCGACCTAGCCATGTGATCACCGGAACCCTATCCGAGAGGAGGTAGTTTTGTGCGACCGACTCAGAATCGCGTCGCGTGGGCCACAGAAACCGTCACACGTTGGGACGGACACTGATGACCGAACCATTGGTAACCATCAAGCCCATAGCCATTTTGTCAACGGTACACTGCCACCTAAGGCCTTGTTAGGCTAGAGAGTTTTGGGGTGTTTGGGGGTGTATATTACCTAGTGTTTTGGGTGAAAACACTCCTCACACCCAAAACACCCCAACCCCTCCCAATCCCCTTGTCCACCAAAACACCCCACCATGCCACGTTGTTTGGTACACAGGTTTTGCAAAGAGGTGTTTTTTCACATACCTAGTGCACACAATTACAAAATTGTCACGTTTTGGTCATCAATAAAAATCTGATATTTTTTAACAACATGTCAGCACACAGTTCATCAACAAAAACATGATACTTTTTCACAGCACATGGGACACACAGTTTAAGCAATTCATAACATTAAGTAACAATAACTCATGCTTCCCAGGTTTATCCCAGGTTATTACAACAAAATTTGATCAAAATTTATCGAATGCTTCTCACGAACATAATTTTGCTTCCCAGGTTTATCCCAGATTATTTGACAAGATCGTCACATAAACAAGAAGAAAGAAGCTTGCAGCAAGAAGATCATTGCAGCAACAATGTAGACATATGATTGTAGCAAGAAGATCATCACCGCAAGAAGATCATCGCAGCAAGAAGTTTGATTCATGACAAGTTGTTTCTGCAAACAATGTCGACATATTTTGTTAAAGCATTCCATTTGTGCTCACATAGGCTTGTAGAGAAACAACTAAGCCCACTCCATGCCAACAATCATCAAGCAATATAACATGGTAATACCCAACAGCCACAACAACTAATCATGACATCTTATTGCAGTTTAAATACAAGAACCACTATCATGTGTAAAACAAATTACTGTCTACAAAAAAGTCATCTTGACAAGTATCTCGACACGTGATTGTCATGTTCACCCTTCCCAAATAAATTCGACCATGCGCTAGCTATAATAGCAGAAATGCAACAACAATTTCTGATCCACTAGATAGTGCAGCAGCACATAAACATCCCAGATTATTACAGCCAATTGTCTAAGCACCTTTCAAAATTAGTAGTTTATTTCGGCACTCCATGTAACAACCATCGAATGATCACAAAATATGAGACAACTAATGAACCTGAACTAGCATTGGTGATCCAGGACAGCAAGGAAATATGAGACAAAGTAAATGAAGTAAGGATTAACATGAATTTTTTGATAGGTAACTTTTTGCTAGCTTACCTTAAGGTAGCTTGGCTATCTGGACACGAAGCCATTTGATAGCTGTTCCATCCTTATCAGCGACAAGGTTGACAAAGATCTCACGGTTGTCTGCATTTTTGAAAACCTCCAAGGCGGGGATCTTGTCGTCATGCATTTTGGAGCATGACAAGACAAATAAAAAGATTTGGGAGGCTACTGGCTACAACACGAAATGTACAAACGGGCAGCTCTGCTGCACTAAATCGGACTTTTTGTAAGCATGGAGATAAACGATCAACATCATGAAGAAATATAGCAAGTTCATCCTAGATACTCCAGAAATAGTAGACAACTGCTATTCATGAATCAAGTGCCTATTCTTGAATCTTGTTCATGCTCATCCTAGATGGGAAATAATCAGAAGCCATCAGATGACAAATACATACAGTTCCTTCACGTATGTACATCACATGGAACAAATTAACAGCTACCACTAGTCAACCTCAATCCACACTAATTACAAAATCAGATGCTCATCACAAATCACAACCTAGCTAGGGTAATCAAGAATAAGAATCAGTTAGCCATCAACACCATGCAGCTACAGGAATCAGTTCGCCATCCACACCATGCAGCGACAGTCCTCTGCCGCACAACCATGCCATGCACAGATGCAATAAGAACAATGACATACTAGTAGTAGTATATCTGGAAAACATGCATGAATGCATCTGGCACCGATTCTGATAAACACACAGTCCGAATCAAGAACTAATCAATTTGAATCAAGAACCCTAGAAACGCCCATGGAAACCTAGGCCAGACCGAGAGAGGACGGGACGAGGCGTACCTGATAGAAGTCGGTGTAGGCGGCGGAGCACGAGAGCTGCGGCGGTGTCAGGAGCTCCGGCGGCGGCGGGATCGAAGAACCCGTCGGCGGCGCGATGGAGGAAGACGCCAGGAGATGAGGAAAGCCTTGATGTCGGGGAAGAAGAAGCCTTGCACGTCGGGGTTGAAAGGATCGGTATGGCCACCTAGAGGGGGGGGGGGGGTGTGTGAATAGGTGCTACTCAATTTTTAGCTCTTTTTCGAATTTAGGCTTGACACAAAGGTAAATTCTCTAGATATGCAACTACGGTGAATTTACCTATATGACAAGTTAACATTAGACTAAGCACTAAACAAGTAAGAACTAGCGAGTAAGGAGTAACCGAACGGGAAGCACGCGGAGACATGGATGTATTCCCGAGTTCCTCCCTTTTAGGGGAGTACGTCTCGTTGAAGGGGTGTGAGTTTCAAACTCAAACGCCACAAATGGCCTCACCCTATTCTCCGATGAACCTTGCCCAAAAGCTCGGTTCACCTTCCACTATCAGAATCCTTCAAGGTGGAAACCAGAGCCCTTACAACAAACTTGAGGCTCAACCCACAAAAGGATTGGGGGCTCCTAAACACCACAACACCTGCTACACAAAAGTAACAAGCAAGTAAGTATAACAAGATGCTTAGGTTTTCCTAGTGGAAACCCTAGGCTCAAATCCCTCAAGTGAATGAGGGGGAAATGAAAACGCTTTGGTGAAGTAGTAGATCCGGGCCTTCTCCTTCAATCCTCCAAAGATCAACGAGTTTGGGTGGAGGGATTGGGAGATCTAGTGATTCTTGAGCTTGCAATAATGGAGGACTTCAGTTCTGGGCGAGCTACTTGGCTGGAGGTAGGTGGAGGGGTATTTATACCCCTCCCAGATTTATGCCCGTTGGAGAAGAGAAGAAACCGGATATTCGGTATAAGTGACGACCGAATATTCCGGTATTGGAAAAACGGATATTCCGATGACCTCCAGAAACTTCGGCGATTAGTCCTTAGCAGAATTCTTCGTCAAATCTTCTGGACCGGATATTCCGGTATAGGAGATACCGGAATTTCTGATGACCTCCAGAAACTTCGGCGCTTGGTCCTTAGCAGAATTCTTCGCCAATTCTTCTGGACCGGATATTCCGGTATAGGAAATACCGGAATTTCCGATGACCTCCAGAAACTTTGCAAGCTCTTTTCTTCCTTCTTTTGGTGATGATGCACAAGAACAATAAACAACTAAAACCTGCATCACTTAACACCTAATTAAAACTTCACTTAGTTTTGTTAACTAACACACAAAACACGAGGGATCATGAAATGCTCTTTCAGGGGTTGGCAGAGGGGACGAACGTCGGCGGAGGGCCGAGGGCGGAGGCGACGAGCGACGGCGTCGGCGCTGCGCTGTGCTGCGCCGCGCCGCGAGAGCTCGAGACACGAAAGAAACGCGAGTACCCCTCGCGTCTTCGATCCCGTCCAACCCGACGTGGTTCAACCGGTTTTCCTGGGTTTAGCCCTGCCGAGCCCGGCCTGCCGAACAGTCTTCGCGTGTTTTCTCGTGTCTTTAATTGGGTCGGCAATTTACACGCAAAAACCGGCCGATACTCTACACCCGAACAAAGCCTAAAGAAACAGCGTAACTTGTAGTAATTGTCAAGCCACATACCGCCAGGTCATCACAGCAAGCCGCGGTGGGTCAACCAGGTACAAATTTCGTGGCACATTCTCATTCTCATTCTCGTACTCGCATTCCACGGCCCACGTGACCAGTAACCTCCAGCCTTCCGTACGGCTCGGAGCGACCTACAGCCGTCCAGGCCACACCAAGGACGCCACATCACGCAGACACGCACCCCGCCCTCACTGTCCAGTGGGGCCCACAAGCCTGGAGAGAGTGGCATTAACCCCACGCGCACAGCACGACGACGACACTTGACACTAGTCGTCGCCGTCGCCGTCGCGGCAGCAGCTGTGCCGCACCCATTCCGTACTGCTCTTGACATTCTTCTCTTCCTCAACGAAACGAAGAGAGAGCACCCCGCTCCGTCCTGCCCTCCCTGCCTAGCTGCTCCCCTAAATCTCACCTTCGCGCGCCACCGGCTCCGTCCCCGGGGCCCGGAAACCCTAGCAAGGCCTCCGCGATGCCCCTCTGGTGGCCCGGGAGGAAGTCCAGGTCCAAGTCCAAGCACGGGGCCGGCGCGAGCCACGCGCCGGCGGCCGCCTCCGCGCTCTCCTCGCCGCGCAACTCCCTCGACGTCGGCACCTCCTCCGCGTACGCGTCCGCCTGCGCATCCCCATCGCCGTCCACTCCGCGGCGGGTCACCATCCCGGTCCCGCGACGCGGCGGCGGGACGGGCCTTCGGGCGGAGGGGCAGGGCCACCCGCTCCCGCGACCGGAGTCCAAGTCAGCGCCGCTTCCCCTGGCGTCCCCCCGAGCGGCTGCGTGCGGGGGTTGCGCGTCCGCGGCGGCGTCCGTGTCCAGCGCGAGTTCGTCGGGATCGTTTGATGATGACGACGAGGAGGATCACCGGATTTACAGGTAACTGGGCTACGTGATCGATGGTCTTTTATGGCTCCGCTTGTTGTTATTGTTAGCGCGCGTCATTGCCTCGTTTCAGACTGTGACTACTGAAATTTGAGATGACTACTCGGGAGAATTGAGAGATTATTGTTGATTGTGTGGGTCAAACTGCCTATGAACTCAGTGACTGAACGCCTATGATCTAGGGGTTTTAAATTGAGTGCCAACTCCAGGGAGTGACAAGTGAGGCTTTCGCAATTCGCACCAACTACAGCCGTTGACCTCTTCCGTGCTTGTTCTGCTTATTACTCTGTTCAGGACCTTTTTTTTTTTTGAAGATGTTCAGGACCATAATCTTTGTTTAGTACTCCCTCCGTTCCACAATGTAAGATGCTTTAGGTGTTACACATGCATGTCTAGATTCATACTAAAAAGAATGGACACATGCACTTAAATATGTCTAGATACATGTGTGTGCATGTGCATGTGGAAAAAGACTAAAACATCTTATATTGTGGAACGGAGGGAGTACTAGTAGATGCCGTGGACTTGGGGTGTAAAACTCCCAAAGCGCGTGAGTCGTTCAACCATCCTTGTTTTAGTTATCCTCCGGACTAGATTGTCTACTCTAGACCATCCAGTAGGAACGGTGTCGAGGTCCCAGTAACAAGGACAACATTGTTTAATCTTTGCAAGAAATGATGCTAAGGAAATAGTTTTTATTTATTATGCCATGTTAAATTTGAGCACAGTTGATGCAGAAACCACAAATGGAACCCGGGGTACATGATGCCCTTTATTTTGAAATTTTTGAAAACCATATTTCGAGGTTTCAAACAAATCTGAAAAATTCCTGGACGTAGACAATGTTGTATTCTACTAACTTGCAAAATCTCAAATCAAAATAATTAATATTCTGGGATACACAAAATAACAAAATCTGACATATTTGGAAGAGTTGAATTTTGCACTGTTCACTAGTCACTACTTTCAAATGTCAGACTTTGTCAATGCGCAGCCCAAAATACAAAATATTTAGTAGATGCCGTGGACTTGTGGTGTAAAGTCCCAAAGCACGTGAGTCGTTCAACCATCCTTGTTTTATTTATGCTCCTGACTAGATTGTCTACTCTAGACCATTCAATATGAACGGTGTCGAGGTCCCAATAACAAGGACACCATCATTTAATCTTTGCAAGAAATGATGCACATGAAATATATTTTATTTAAAATACGCCATGTTAAATTTGAGCACAATGATGCTCTTTTTTCCCTTCTCTCTGTACTCTGTAATTGTGGAGGATTTTTATTACTGTGTTCTTGCCAAATTTGGCCTGTGATATTTACTGTTGGTTGGTGCAATCTCTAGATATACAGATCCAGTTGTCTACTCTAGAGGGAGGACTATGCCACCTGATGGGCATAAGGGCATGGTGGAAGGCAAGCACTTTGCCTCATGTAGTGCTCTCCAGGAGCACCACAAGTTCTTTGAGGTACCTATCAACAACGTGGGAGAAGTTCATCCGCAAAGCTTCGAGCCTTCAATGAGTGAAGCCAGTCACTCGCTTGGCAGAATGCCCGATGATGCATTCAGTGCAAGAACAAGAAGTCTTTCCCCTGGGCCAAGAGGACATGTTTTTTCTGCCAGTGATGCAAGTCAAGGAGATTTTGGTTTCAGCCCAAGGTCACCAATGAAAAGGATGCATGATCTGAGGATCTCACCTCAGCCCTTGCCTCTTCCTCCAGTCCCAGCTTCTAGCCTGCCAGTCCCTTCATCTAGCATTGCTTCTACCCAATCCCAATCACAGTGGAAGAAGGGGAAGCTGTTAGGTTGTGGCACTTTTGGCCATGTCTACCTTGGATTCAACAGGTATGAAGGTGCAAAGTACAATTCAAATTCTTTAATATAAAATTTCAAATATTCATATAGAATGCACTCCCATACTGAGCTTCTATAGCCGTAAATTACAGCACACCATTAATGCAGCTCCCGCATGCCCGTTGTAAAATTATTTTGTCAATTTTGAAAACAAAGTAGTCTACTCTTATCTAGACATGCATGCAATGTTTGATACTTATGTGGACACACATGTTCAATACGGTAAGCTATTAAATGGGAAATCATAACTATTAGATATATATGGTTCTAAATTGTCCTTAACTGAAAAAGTGGTGTTCAGATGCGAGAATGCCTCGGAACTATCTGTTAAATTACTTCATTCTTGATGCCTCTATCATTGATGTTCTGATTGACCTTAACTGTGTGCTATGCAGTGAAAGTGGGCAGTTTTGTGCAATCAAGGAGGTACAAGTTATTTTGGATGATTTAAATTCGAAAGAACGTCTTAGGCAGTTGAATCAGGTTATTTGCTTACCCCATTTGATTGAGAAATTGCATATCTATCCGAAGCAACTGTATTTAATTTAATCCTGGTGCATGCAGCCATCCACTTTCGTGTGATCTTGTGCACCATGTATCTTGTCGATTTTCTTTACTAATTTGTTATCTTTTTTTTGGCCAGGAAGTAGATTTGCTTAGTCAACTCTCACACCAAAACATTGTGCAATACTATGGAAGTGAACTGGTGAGGTTCATGTGATAAATGAATACACTACCATTTGATTGTTGCTCAGACACAATATTTGTGTTTTCATCCTACATGTTTTGTCATGGGCCCTTGGAGGCATATTTTTTCCGTGTCGCATGATCTGTTGGTAATTAGTAGAATGTTGGTGGCCGCTTGATCGCCGGATTGGACCTCCATAGGCCGTCGAGCTTGCCTACGACATAGGCGTTTTACTGTATTCTTTCATGATTGTAATTCGCCTGTTGTCACATTTTCTTTTATTTCTCGCCTGGATTGCGGCTGTGTGCATTCTTTATGCAGAGGCCGGGTGTAATACTTAAACTCTTGAGTAATAAAGCCCTTTATCTAAAAAAAAAATTAGTAGAATGTTACTCACATATATAGTTCCATGGAAGATAATGGCTGGCGATGTGTCCAGATGCTATGAAAAACTTTCTCTCTCAGAATACTAGATTTGCTTCACTTGATGTGATAGGTAAACCGTAAACCATTATGCTAATGGTATAGTAGAGCTGAAAGCTTCACCCCAGTTTCCCTTGGATTTCCTATTTTTTTCACTACCTCTGTATTATATTAAGTAATTAACATTTTGTATATAAACATACACCTTGAAGAACTGATTATCACTTACCTAGTTATGTATTGTGGGCAGACTGATGAAGCTCTCTCCATCTATCTTGAATATGTTTCTGGCGGTTCAATACATAAATTACTAAAAGAGTATGGTCCTTTTACGGAACCTGTGATCCGTAACTATACTCGGCAGATCCTTTCTGGACTTGCCTATTTGCATGGTAGGAATACTGTACACAGGTACTGTAGTATAAACTGTCGCCCTATGTTTATTTTTTCCTTGGTCAGAATTTAATACGAAGCTAACTCCATAATGCTTGCTTGGCAGAGACATAAAAGGAGCAAACATACTTGTCGGCCCAACTGGCGATGTTAAACTTGCTGACTTTGGTGTGGCCAAACATGTATGCAGTTTCTCTTATTTTTTAACAAGGGGTTTGTATTGTGCATATGTGCAAAAGGGTCATTAGAAACTCATCCATACATCCACACAAGTAATTAGCTTGTCTCCTTGGCCAGTCAACGAAGCAACTTGGTGAATTATGTCTGAATCTCCCACATATATTTGGGTTAAGCTCCCACATATATTTGGGTTTGAACACAATCACTTGCACCATTAGGTTGAGACTTGAGAGTAGTGAAAGTATATTTCGTACTTTATGTTCTCATGCTTATTCCACAAACTCCAGAAATTTTCCTCAATATAGGGTCTGGCAATGTGGGTCTTTATTTATATCATTTCCTGCTATTAACAAGAAAAAATTGCCATAGTTCTGTTTCCTCCTCCATCTCACTTTATTGCTTATGATGAAACTTGAAACAGATAACATCTTTTGCTGAAATACGCTCTTTCAGAGGAAGCCCATACTGGATGGCTCCGGAGGTATGCTGTTTTCCAGTTATGCCATTTGAAGAAATCCTGTGTATGATTTACACTTCTAACAAAGTTTCCCCCAAAAATTATTCCAAATCTGCAGGTCATAATGAATAACAAAGGGTACAGTCTTGCGGTTGATATCTGGAGCCTTGGTTGTACAATTATTGAAATGGCAACTGCAAGACATCCTTGGCATCCCTACGAAGATGTATGCTTTTAGTTCATGTTATACTTTGATGAAAATTTCTGCTTGCTTGGATTTGTCATTTCGCTCTTTGTAGTTGAAGTAACTGGCACTCGTGGCGCCGCAACCATCTTCTCTGATCCTTGGTCTTGCAGGTACCTGCGCTATTTAAGATTGCAAACAGTAAAGATACACCAGAAATTCCAGAAAGTATTTCGCAAGAAGGGAAAGATTTCCTGAGTTTGTGCTTAAAGCGTGATCCAGCTCAGCGCCCCTCTGCAACACAATTACTGGGTCACCCTTTTGTTCATGACCATCAAGCAATAAGAGCCGCAAAATGCAGAGCAACTCCGTTGAATATTGGACTATCTTCCCCTGTGGAGGCAAGGCATAAAAAGGCAATTCTTCTTTCTACAAGCTTTCTGCCCTTTTTAATGTTTGTTTTCCAAGAATTCTCAACATTTCCATATACTTTGTTCTGCTCTTTCCAAACACTAGTAAAAGAAAATAGAACCTTACTTTTAATGCTAAACTGGACACTAAATCTTGTGACAACGTTTGTTAGTAACAGTGTAGTAATTGGTTACAAATCAAACTGTCAATATTCTTTAAATAATCGTTCCTTTTGGTTTTGGGAGAATATTTGAGCACCTCTTTTCTAGATTCTGCCATTACTCAGTTTACATCATGCCATAAGATGGTTGGTCATATATGCTGATTATGTTTGCCATTCCTCGAATTTGGTTCAGTCAAACAGAGAATCTTTAGCAAAGAGAGGCATTACCCCTCTACGGGATATTGGAGAACTGCGTGCGAGAGATTTTACTGGATTTGCCACAGCTTATCCTTCGCCCCGCAATACATCCAGGTACAGTAACCTACATTTGACCACTTTTTTGAATCCATCCTTATGTCCAAGCATCTAGACTGACAACCAACATCTTCATGTAGCAGCTCTATTGCTGCGAGACCAAACATGTCTCTGCCAGTGTCCCCGTGTTCGAGCCCGTTGCGGCAGTTCAAGCAATCGAACTGGAGTTGCTTACCTTCCCCGCCACACCCAGTGGATTACACGCAGAACCAGATGAGACTAGGCACGGCGGTTCCAGATCCTTGGCTTGACATCGGCCAGTTTAGACCCCTGAGCCCATATGGCTCGCCGAGGAGATTCTGAGTCTGGTCTGTAGAGTCCTAGGACGATATTTAGACAATTGAGACAAAAAGGGTAGGGAACAGAGATGTTTTGATCACAAAATCTCCTGTATTTATGACTATTCTGATATGATTCACTATAAAGAAGGAAACGCTGTGCAACTGATGCGCTGTAGACTGGTTGACGTTGTCTCTGCTTAATTTGTAAATGTCATTATATAGCCTATAATTTTAGAAGTACAGATAACCCTCAACTTCAATGATGTGATTTTGATGTACCATGGACTTTCAAGGCTGTAGAGACGACATACCAGCAACAACTGGCCAATTCAGTTTTGTTCCCGCGTCTGCATATGGCTAGCATAAGATACTCCCTCGGATCCGATTTAATTGTCACAGATTTAGGGATTAAACCTGCGACAGTTAAATCAGGTCGGAGGTTGTACATAGTAGCGTAAATTCCTATAGTACTTGAGATCTCGAAAATACCTTTTAACTCCCGAGCTCACGTGCTACTGCCCGCTTTTGAAATTCAAAAAATAAATATAGAAACACTTCAAAAAAATATGAAAAAGGTTCAACTAGTGTTCTAAGTATGTGAAAGTTTCGTGGTGAAATGATATTTGTGGTGTTTTTGAGATTTCTCATACCCCCTCTGACCGGAAAAATATGGATGTACCTATACACTAAATTACGTCTAAATACGGATGTATTTAGACAAATATATACCAATCATTTCCAATCAGAGGGAATATGTCGCAGCAGTGGAACATGGGGTTCCCTTGATGCTGCCAAAGTGGGTCCACGATCTGGACCCACCAATAAGATGGACATGGCAAGGAGACAAGACCGGCAGATGGGTCAGCCCATCAGCCCCAAGGAAACCCGTCAAGTTCGACATCGACAAGCTACGGCTAAGAACCAGGTGACCTTCGTACCCGCGGGTCCAGGCGTCCGGCAGGAGGCCAGGCGTACCCCCGGGTTCTCCATCCGTACAGCTGAGAGGATAAGCACGCCAGCTCGTGCCGGAAGCTGGTAGAAGACTTGGGCGCCAAGACGAAGGACGCGCCCCAGTGACGTCGCCACGGGCGTGTTTGGTGGGGCGGACAGGCTTTGTCCGCCCCGCTTTTCCCCAAGGACGGACGACCGCGCCACCCCACAGAAGATACTTCCAGGAGAAGAGGCCACGTCTCCTCCAAAGACCATCGGGGGCTTTTCCCGCCTAAAACCCCTCACGCTCCTCGCGTGCCCTTGTCGGATCCCCTTAGCCTATAAAAGGAGGACCGAGGCACCGGAGGAAGAGGGGAGGAACAAGTTGGATCCAAGCTGAAGACTAGACTAGGGTTAGGAGGGTAGAGAGAGAGGTGATCTCCCCAGGGCAGGATCTGATCTTCGTATACCTCCGGCCGGAACTCTGCCGGGTTCACCCCGAACACCCTTGTAAACCACACCATGATGAACATCGCAATCCAGACATGCAGGAGTCGGGCTTTTAGCCTCCGGGCGGCCTGAACCTGGGCAAAACTCCTTGTGTCTCTGTGTTGTTTGCCCACATGTCCCGGCGAAGAACTCGTCGATCTCCTCCCGGGTGAGACGTCTCCCAGCCTCCTTCGCGCCCCGTGCCGAACCTAAAAAGGGGGTATCCTTTACTCCCGGTGTCCGTGATCCGAGACACGACAGCAGCTGAAGCTTGAGCCGCCGGGACCATGCCCGGGGGCTACTGTCGCAACAGTGGAACATGGGATTCCCCTGATGCTGCCAAAGTGGGTCCACGACCTAGGCCCACCAAGAAGATGGACATGGCAAGGAGTCAAGACCGGCAGATGGGTTAGCCCATCTGCCCCAAGGAAACCCGTCAAGTTCGACATCGACAAGCTACGGCTAAGGACCAGGTGACCTTCCGGGGTCACCCGCCACCCGGTGAACAAGGTGGAGTACCCGTGGGTCCAGGCGCCCGGCAGGAGGCTAGGCATACCCCCAGGTTCTCCATCCGTACAGCTGAGAGGATAAGCACGCCAGCTCGTGCCGGAAGCTGGTAGAAGACTTGGGCGCCAAGACGAAGGACGCGCCCCAGTGACGTCGCCACGGGCGTGGTTGGTGGGGCAGACAGGCTTTGTCTGCCCCACTTTTCCCCAAGGACGGACGACCGTGCCACCCCACGGAAGATACTTGGAGGAGAAGATGTCTCCTCCAAAGACCACCGGGGGGTTTTCCCGCCCAAAACCCCTCACACTCCTCGCGTGCCCTTGTCGGATCCACTTAGCCAATAAAAGGAGGATCGAGGCACCAGAGGAAGAGGGGAGGAACAAGTTCGATCCAAACTGAAGACTAGACTAGGGTTAGGAGAGTAGAGAGAGGTGATCTCCCCAGGGCAGGATCTGCTCTTCGTCTACCTTCGGCCGGAACTCTGCTGGGTTCACCCCCGAATAGCCTTGTAAACCACACCATGATGAACATCGCAATCCAGACATGCAGGAGTAGAGCTTTTAGCCTCCGGGCGGACTAAACCTGGGTAAAACTCCTTGTGTCTCTGTGTTGTTTGTCCGCTCGTCCCGGCGAAGAACTCGTCGATCTCCTCCCGGGTGAGACGTCTCCCAGTCTCTTTCGCGCCCCGTGCCGAACCTAAAAAGGGGTATCCTTTACTCCCGGTGTCCGTGATCCGAGACACGACAGAATAGTATTTATGTAGCCCGCCAAAGCTCAATCACATTACACTTAGCCAAGACTGTTTGCGTTAATCCTACTACTCAAAGCAAGCTGTTAGCCTCTTTTTGCCGCGGAGTGCTACATCATCACAGAAGAAATGAAAATATAAAAGGACAAATTTATGTTACATGCATTTGCATATTGCATCATCACAGAAGAAATGAAAATATAGAAATACAAAATTAAAGCTCAATCACATTACACTTAGCCAAGACTGTTTGCGTTAATCCTACTACTCTATACTTGAGAAATATTATATTTATGTAGCGGCAAGCAAGCTGTTAGCCTCTTATAGCCGCGGAGTGCTACATCATCAAAGAAGAAATGAAAATATAAAAGGACAAATTTATGTTACATGCATTTGCGTATTGCATCATCACAGAAGAAATGAAAATATAGAAATACAAAATTAATGATTGTATATTTGCGTTGAGCGTGGATCGAACACGCGACCTTCAGATCTTCTCTCCCAACTGAGCTATCCCCACTTCTATACAGAGAATCAGGTAAGATATTATTTGTTAGTAAGTACGAGGATGGTCACGGATTAATCAATTTATCCGATCTGTTTCAGTGGAACTGTAAAGTGAGTCCTAAGACCTAGTACGTATAAAAGGGTCTTGTTCATCCGAGTAATTTTATTATTTCTTGTTATCGTAAAAAAACTATATAATTGCCTACCCGTAGGTGCAATATTTGCTTATTGTTCACGATTTTCTTTATCAATGAGCCAGAATCAAACTCCATTTTTAACCGGTACAACCCCAATACTGTGTTTGGATGTGTGAAAGTTGGGCTGGAATTGGAATTGTGGAATTGCTGGGCCATTTCCGCTGTTTGGAGTGGTCACGGAATTTAGGCACGGAAAGGCAGACCAATTCCCAGCGCAGTCACCGCAGGCATCCGCTCGGCCCAAATCTTTCCGAGCTGTGAGGCTCGGAAACGCGCGGAATCGGAGCGAGCGAGCTCTCGCGAAACAGAGCTCGACCTCCACCCCACGAGCCCCGACGACCTCCGTCCCGGCACGCCCCGGCGACCTCTGCCCCGCCACGCCCCAGCGACCTCCGCCCCGGCGCGCCTCCCGGCGACCTCCGCCCTGAGCGCCCCGGAGACCTCCGGCCCTGCGCGCCCCGGCGACCTCCGCCCCTGCGCGTCCCGGCGCGACCTCCGGCGACCTCCGCCCTGAGCGCCCTGGAGACCTCCGCCCCTGCGCGACCTCCGGCGACCTCCGCCCTGAGCGCCCCGGCTACCTCCGGCCCTGCGCGCCCCGGCGTTCTCCGTCTCTGCGTGCCCCGGCGACCTCTGGCCCTGCCCTGTCCAACTTCGATCCATTTTCTGATTATTTCAGAGGATTGGGATGTAACTGATGCACTTGCCCAGCTTAGGTAATTTAGATGTCTTCTTTTTTAGATGTCAATTACTCCATTCGGTTGATTAATTGATGCAAATTTCTGTTTTTTGTTTTATTTATGTAGATGTGTTTGTCTGTTGAGAGCCAGGTATATTTGTTCTTTTCAAAACAAAATTAATTTCTACTTGTGTTATTGTTTGTGACTTGATTTTGAATTTTTAATGTTATTACATGTGCAAAATAATATATCAATATTCAAATATAACATAGAATTGCTTTCATACATGTTTTGTATTGTCCAAAGTCAACAAAATATCCAATTCCCAGATTTACACATCCAAACAGGATTTGGAATCATGTGCTACCCACCGATTCCAGCCATAAATTTCAGTGACAACCAAACAGTGGAATTGGAATTTGACTCAATTCCCTTTCCATCTGGGAAATGGAATTGCTTGTCCAATTCCATTTCGAGGAAACTTTCCTACATCCAAACACAGTGCAAGGGAAAGAGGGGGAGATCTGGATTTTTTTTTTTGGGTTCTTGTCCCCGGCGACGCCGCCGGTTCCAGTGGCCCTTGGGGCTTTGAAGATGCGCGGACCACGGCCCCCGCCAGTGGAAGGATTCTCGTTTCGTTTTTAGTTCTCAATGTATGTGCGTTTATATTACAATGGTTAATATATTTGTTGGTTACTATCGATTTATATCCTGGGTTGTCCTTTTCCTCTTTCTTATTAATAGTTTATATATATCCATCATCAATGTTTTGAATTGCTCGTGATATTGAGTTGTTGAATGGACTGGGTTTAGTTAATATATTCTGGATAGTAGTAGATCACCCTTTACAAAATATAGAGGCCTTTTCTAGTACCCAAATGAATAACGGCCATCCATTTTCATGCTTCGAAAGGCCACTAACAGTTTATACTAGTGCTAAGAAGGTTATTAATTAAATTTGTATTAGTGACCTGTGAGGCAAAGTTGGCATCGGAAAAAAATCATGTAGACCGGCCACGCATGAAGAGAGTCCAAAAGACCTCATCTGCTGGAGGCGGCGGCTGCATGCTCGCTCGCCGCCCACAGTCGACGGAGGCGGCGTGCAGGCAGACTTGGAGAGCGGAGAAGGATGTCAACGGATGCAACCTCTGGTGTGGATGCAGCGGCGTCGATGAAGGTGGCGTGCCCGATGGAGATGGCGGTGGCCGGTGGCGCGCATGAGGGGTGGAGGCGGTGGCGTCGGGCTCCTAAGAGTTTTTATTCATCAATATTGTTTCCAAATAATTACAGTTTTCTAGGCCTAATCTTGGACGCGTACCTCTGAACCATAGATCAAATTATACCCATCAGTAGTAAGAGGTACTGTAAAAGACACCAAAAATATCGACAATGAGTTTATCTAAACACATTTCATTCTAACCAAATCCGAGGTGAATAAAATTGAGTCGAATCCATGGAGGGCCTAGCTTAGCATTACCATACCCATCGATGCAAATCATGCAACATTTAGGATATGACGACATGCATAATGCATCATGAATTGAGTTTTTTTAACGTTAGCAGGATCACTGCTAAATTCATTGAACAGATAAAAGGTTGGTCCAATTTATGAGGGAAACCGGACCCAAAAACCATACACGCGACGCGCAACGCCTTTTGGCTTACAACACACACAACCAAGCGAGCCACAGGTCCCTCTGATCGGATCCATCTCCAAGACGATGCCCCCAAGAGGAAACACGACGCCGGATAGCGCCGCCATCGACCGATCTAGAAGACTAGATCAATGGTTTCCCCCGGAGCACGTCGGGAAAGCAAGGTTTGAGCAGCTACATGGATGCCTCCAACGAGGTAGCGACGCCCGTAGGCGCCACCATCGACGACTCCGGCCACAACCGGAGTACGGCTTTCGCCGGCAGTCTCACCTGCATAGCCCGAACACAAGATCCAAACAGACTAAACACCAAACAACTAACCCTGCCTCCACGACGAACCTCACATCCCGGCAAGCTCGACGTGCTTCCACCTAACAGCCACGTCCCCCATTGAACGGAGGATGCAACCACCGCTGCGGCGCCATTCTTCTCCCATCGAAAGGATGCAACCAAATACTAGGCGCCATTCGTCTCCTCGAGGATGCAACGCCTGCGGGCCATTCATCTCCCGACCGAGGATGCAACAACCGCAGCGGCGCCATTCCTCTCCGTCCGACCTCCACCATCACTCCCGCACAACGGGCATCGACACGGCCGCAACGACGTCTTGCTTGCGGAACCACCTTCAGGAGGATGCAATGCTGCCGGCAACGACGGCACCATTCATCTCCCACACGACTAGGACAAACAGCAAAAGCACAACCACCAACTGCCGGACGCCTCGGCCTCCTCTGCCAAACGCCACGGCCTCCTCGAATCCCGCAGCAACGGGCAGCCCAAGCCGCGCATCGGCGACCGACCAGCACCACTAGCGGCACAGAACGCCGCCAGCGCCATCACCATGCCGGAGACGTAGCGGTTCTGGCCCATCGGCCCAGATCAGGCCCGGTCGGGCCCGGGCCGCCGCCAGCTACTGCGCTCGGCGCTCCTCCCTCGTGCGACCTCCTCGCGTCCTCCCCGTGCTCCGCCGTCCTGCCCTGCCGCCTTCGCTCCGCCATGGCGCCCGCATCGGCTCGCCCTGCGCACCACCGGCGACCTTCAACTCCGCGAAGATAGGGCCTCTGGGGTCCGCCTACGCTCCCTCCCATCATTGACGCCGGCGGCGACGGTGGCCTGGATGGCCGGGATTTGGGGCTACTCTAGGTTTTTTTTTGGGGCCCCTCCGGAACCCCCCGCGCGAGGGACCCGGGAGGTGGATAATGAATCCACCATCATGAATTGAGTTGATATAGTTGAAAGGCAGACATGTCACATGCACCCCTCTACTACGCTTGGTCCCTGCCTGATCTCAGCCACGTACCATGCCCAACGGACCAGCCGTTGTGCACTTATGCTTTCGTTCCATGCATGTGCGGGTCTACTGTAGCTGCCGAGTTGTTAATAAATGACTACAACGATTCCCACTTAAATATGCCTAATAAGGGAAACATAGTGATGTGTCTTTTTACTAGAATGTCAGATGGTTTTCAGATGAAAACTTTTAAACTAGCCATAGTGGGAAGTATCATAGTATTATGCATATGATACTAGTCTATGTTATTACTTTCGTAGTGGGTAGTAACATATATGTGGTATCATATAGTAGTGTATTTATTAGCATGCACACTCATCTTGTTTTAGAATCCATTATGTTACGGTATCTACCTATGATATCACCATCACCTCTCTAATTATTAATTGCAGTGACACGTCATCTTTTTGCCAACGTGGCATGCATGATACTATCTATGATACTCTCACTATGTCTTGTCTTATCCTTCCAGATCAGACAACAACTTTCCAAACATTGTTACCGTTTAGAGTTGTTGCCTTGAAGTTTTTGACATACAATGTTTCTTAGTGTGCATTTCTTGCACTGAAACTGTGGTTGATTAGTTGTGTGAGGCGGTGTGCTCGTGTAATGAGGGGTAGAATCCAGCTAACCCAACCAAAGATGCAGAATCTCAATTGAACGTTATTCTAGAATACTCAATAGTGTTTGTTGCCTACATGTTCGTTATAATTTGACAAAATTAGACATAGGTTGCTCCGTCCCAACGGTTAGGCGTACTAGTTGTCTCCTCCGTGAGACGTCATATCACTCAGACAAGTGGGTCTAGCATGTAAAACTTGTCACTTTTGGAAATAATAAATAGGGCGAAACATATTGTAAGATGTCAACTAAAGGATAAGATCTAAATATTTTTTTTCTAAAAGTTCACAGAGTCACAACGAGAGGGTAAAATGTGGAATATAATATTTCACAAAAACATGTTTACGGTCTTGCCATTTTCCTCAAATCTTTATTATTTATGGTGAGGTTCCCTCTTTCCTAAACACCACTGAAAAACAAAAAAAAATGACAATAGGTGATTTAAAGAACTTAATGATTGCCTATTTTACCAAAAAAAAATTGACATTGTATGTCCGCAGGCATACATTGCTTGTATTGATAAAAGTACGGATACAAAGATGACACGAATACAAGCAACATAAAATTAGGATAAAACAAGCGATTAAACTGCTTCAAACCGCCATCGCCGCAACTACCAAGCATCCACGTCTTCCGCCGTTGCCGGAGAAGAAGAACACCAGCAGTTGGTCCACATCTTGACGCCGAAAAAAACCCTTGCCATAAGGCGTTAATGAGACGCAATAGCCACCAGCCCCGTAAGGCTGGATCTATACTGCTAAGGAACATCGACCGGAGGAGCCCTCCGAGCCTCTTCAACGTCGGATCCGGGGCCAACGCCACCCCACCCTTCAACAGGCGGCCGGATCCCCACCATCTTCCGCAGATCCACAACAGTCAACACCGCCGTACTCCAAGAGCAGCCCCTTCCCGCCGTCACACCTAGACGCAACGTCAAATTGAAACTGCTGCGGCACTTTGGACTTCACAAGCCTCTCGCCGGCGCCAGCAACACCTCCGACGAGCAGGAGCAAGGGCTGGAAGACCATTATTCCTACGATCACCATCGGCATCAGCCCCACCTTGACACCTACAGAGGAAACACGAAACCTAAAAAAATTTAGGACGAAAACACCACACGAACGAGAGCCGGAGCTCCCCTCCCTATCATGTCGCCAAGACGACGAGCGGAGGGGAAGGGGAGCGTCGGATTGCCGGTGGGGAACTCTGGCTATGGAACCGCTGGCGGCTAGGTTAGGAATGGAACCGCTGGATGCTTATTTGAGTTAGCGCACCAAGTTCATACTTAATTCCACCAAGGGTAGACCTTCACACAAAGTAGACAATCTGTGCTCCTTAGGAAACATATAGGCTCATTCATAAATCCAAAGGGTTTGAAACCTAGCCTTCTAGGAGGGGCACAACCTCTAAGAGTTAGAACTATTTGACCTTCACTTGGATATTGAACTATTGAAAAGTTTCTCAACATGCATGAATCTGTCAAACCCCCTATGTTCTCTCTCAAAGATTGAAGTGGGTTAGAGGTAAAAAAAACACATGGGGTGGTCTCTTTCAAATTTTGGAGTGGGTCATAGCTAAAAGCAGAAAAGCACAAGGGGTGATGATTCAAGGCCTTTATCCAAGACAACTTCATTCAACTTCAAGGGATAGGGTAGGTACATATAGGCAAGGGTGAAAATCTAACAGTTGGATAGAAAAGCTACATGATCAGACGTAGTTAAATAAAAGACTAGGTAGTAGTCAAAGTTTGAACAATCAAAGCGTGATAACACCATTTTCCAGAAGTTCCGACAAATTACCTGGAGGTACCAAGCCTTCCAAAAACGCTTCACGAACAAAAACACCTCGAAGATGACGGCATGGAAACTTTTAGGTTCTAGATCAAAACTGTAGCCTCATGTCCAAGGCTAAGATACAACTTCTGCTAGTTCCACACAAACTGCTCTCGAAGGTATTGTACCTTCCCGAAAAAAGTGAAAATGGGTATGACAGAAGTTGCTAACCTCTAGACTTATAATACAGCTCATCCGGCTGAGAAAAAAATACACATTTGGAGGTTCCAGACACCATGCACTCAGAGATATTGGAATGAACATAACACTGCATGCATGGTTTGTAGATTGACTCCGGTTGTCCGGGGAAATATGCTTGGCAATTCCGCAAACAGACAACGGATCTATTCTCACATGGTTCGGAGGTCCTGGCCAACTTTCTAGGTAGATCCATACTTTCAGATTTTGTTAGAGATTGAAAGAATTAGTTGGATTCTTGAGGCATTACTTTGAGATAGTTGTGATAATTCCATCTTGCAATCTATTTAACTACCCCCATGATAGTATGGTATACCTATAACTCAAATAAGCTAACAAATTTAGTCTCGAGGGATGCTATCATTTTTATGACTTTTTGGGTCATCAGTGACTTTAATCTAACTAACACATGAGTTAAAACTAGAAACACATTAATTTGTTAGTACCTTAAATTCTTGTCATTAGTCAATCAAAACCTACTGGCGGTTTAAGATGCGCTTTCATCCACAACATTTGTTTAACAGGAAAGCTCTGGCTTACTATTTTGGAATGGATGAAAGGCTCATGTCAGGTTTCAGGATTGTATTGCTATTCATATGAAAATCTTAGTTAATGCAAGGACATGAGATGTTCTCATTCCCATGTGTTTCAAGAACCCCGATTGCATGTACATTGTTGCTATTGTAGTAATGCCAAGTAGGACGACTCCCGAGTTGGTTAAAGAGAAATAAAAAACCCTTAGCTAAAAGAGCCATCTTAGTTGGAAATATATCATTTCCTCTATTGCTCGACATGTCTTCTCTTAGTCAAAATTTTCATTTTTAAATCATCCAATAATTTTAGAGCATGTACACGTTGGTTGCAAAAGATAACAATAAGAATAATTCATTAAACCGTTAATCTAGTTAGGGGACGTGCCCTATTAACAACATCGGTCCGGCGCAAGAGAAATTCAACCACATAAAACCGCATGCATGCATGAAAGAAATCTTTCTGAAACCGAAAATTCAAAATAAATTATCTCTTAAACCAGTAATCCAATTGACGATTTGTTTTCACCGTTGGATTTGTTTCGACGAGTACTTTAAAACAAGATCCCATCATGATAGGTTTTGACGAACTTTTTTTTTCGTCGCCAGTTGTCAGTTTATAATACTTTAGTTACCTTATTAGTAGTTAACAGTTACCAACAAAATAATACAGTCACCAGGAAATTTTTATACTTTTTTTTGTCATAGCCATGATCTACATGCCCAAAGAGTGAGGATTTGATCCACTCTAAACACGTAAAATTTGAAAGTGCCGTTATCAAAGGGTTATGTTGATGAGTACAAAAGTTTAAAAAGCCAGGCAAACATTTGATTTTAACCTGATAACCAACTTATCAATACCTGGTGACTAAGAGCATCTCCACCGGCGCGCCCAAAACAGCGTCCGGCAACGTTGCCGGACAGGCGCTGTTGGGCGTGCCCGCAAGCGTTGCCGCATTTTGGGAGCGTCGCCCCCCACCGGTCGTTCCCGATAGGTTTTTGATGGAAAAAAAAGACTTGAATATGGATGAACCGGCGATATTTCATTGAATTTGAAAGACATTTAACAAACTTAAACGAAATTTAGCAAACTTAAACGGAATTTAACTAAATTTAAACTAAACTCTAAACCGTAGATCTAGCGGCGGCGGAGGGAGGCACTCGAGAAGGAAGCTAGTCCCGGCGACGATGATCTCCGGCTCGTGAGGAGGAAGTTTCATCTGCGTCGCCGTCCCTGAGGCTTCTGGTTTCACCTGCGGCGGCTCCGGCCTTGAGGAACGTCTGCATTCCCTCCCACTCCGGATCACCGTCGCCGCCGCCATCGCCGGGCGTGGTGGGGTTTGATCTAGCGGCGGCGGAGGGAGGCCTCGATGGCGGCTTGCATTCCCTCCCACTCCGGCTCGCCCCAGTCACCGTTGTTGTCGTCGTCGTCCTCCGGTGCCGCGTCCTCCGGTGCCGGTGGTGCGGGCGCCGGTGCCGGTGGTGTCAAGGGGAGATCGGGCAGCTCATCGTTGGACGAAGAGCGGGCACGCTCGTCGTCCGAGTGAAACCACTCCGGTGGTGGCTCCCTCATCCCACTTGGGAGGAAGAAGGAGCTGAGACGCGCCTGGTGCTTCACGTCAATGACGGCGTTCCAGTGAGGCGCCGACGCGGAGTAGAAGGGATCACAGCGCTGATCATAGGGCAGTGATGGCTACATGTTGGTGAACCCCAAGAGGAAGGTTATGATGTAGACAGCAGAAGTTTTCCCTTGAATAATCTACCCAAGGTTATCAATCCAGTAGGACTTGACGATCTATCGGAAGGTTGTTGATGTTGACTCCCCCTGGCGCTAGGGAGCTTGCACCAACGTGGAATCTGCACAGACACAAACCAGAACTTTGCCCAACACGAAACAGAGAGGTTGTCAATCTCTCCGGTCTTGCAGAAACAAAGAGTTAAACGTATGGTGTGGAAAACAGCAGGAAAACAGCAAGTAACAGGAAACAGATGATTGCAGCAGGTTGTGTAAACAGTATGAGGAAATTGGACCAGGGTCCACAGTTCACTAGTGGTGTCTCTCTCAGAACAGATAACTAGCATGTTGGGTAAACAAATTACAGCTGGGCAATTGACAAATAGAGAGGGCATAACAATGCAATACATGCCAAGATGTCTACTATGAAATCTAGTTGGGCATTACAACAAAGTACATAGACCGTTATTCCAACCGCATCTATGCCTAAATAATCCACCTTCAAGGCAGCATCCGCATCCTATTCAGTATTAAGTTGCTAACAACAGATTATTGCATGAAGTAAAGTGTGTAATGTAATCAATACAAGTGCCCTTGGACACTGCACCAATGTTTTATCCCTAGTAGCAACAGCACATCTACCATCTTAGACCTTTCTGTCACTGATCCAGATATCTAGAGACTGAACCCACTATCGAGCATAAATACCCCCTCTTGGAGTCACAAGCATCTACTTGGCCAAAGCATCTACTAGCAACGGAGAGCATGCAAGATCAAGAGCACATAGATAAACAACTTGAATAAACATGGTATCAATATTCATCGGATCCCAGCAAACACAACATCTAGCATTACAATAAGATGATCTTGATCATGTTAGGCAGCTCACAAGATCTAAACATGGAGGCACAAGGTAGAGAGACAACCATCTAGCTACTGCTATGGACCCGTAGTCCAGGGGTGGACTACTCACGCATCACTCCGGAGGCAGGCATGGTGATGTAGAGCCCTCCGGTGATGATCTCCCCTCCGGCAGGGTGCCGGGAAGAGCTTCAGAACTCCTCCGATCTGAGATTGACGATGACGGCCGCGACGGAACTTTTCGTGGAATATGATCGACCGTAATAGGGTTTTCGCGTCGCGGAGAATATATAGGCGAAGAGGCGGCGTCGGTGGCCGAGGGGGGCCACCACGCCATAGGGGGGCGCGGGCCCACCCTGGGCCGCGCCCTAGTGTGGCGTGGCCCCCTGGTGGGTCTGCTCCGACTCCCCTTTGGACTCCGTGATCTCCTCGTGATATTATTGACGATGTCTTTTGTTTCGTCCAATTCCGAGAATATTTCCTTAATAGATTTTCTGAAACCAAAAACAGCAGAAAACAGGGAACTGGCACTGTGGCATCTTGTTAATAGGTTAGTCCCAGAAAATGCATAAAAATGATATAAAGTGTAACCAAAACATGTAGCAATTGATATAATAACAGCATGGAACATCAAAAATTATAGATACGTTTGAGACGTATCAAGCATCCCCAAGCTTAGTTCCTGCTCGTCCTCGAGTAGGTAAACGATAAAAACAGATAATTTTTGAAGTGACATGCTACCAACACAATCTTTGATCAAATAACAATGTAATGCACATGATCTGAATGAAGTGATCCAAGCCAATGGTCTATAGTTTGCAAGCAAGTAAATAAAGAGTAAACATAAGTGATCACACAAGTGCAAACTTTCATGAATAATACTATAAAACATTTAGAGATATAATAGTCTAACATAATAGTTAGCTCACAGCAGCAATAATTCTCAACATGAAAGTGTTTGTATCAACACAAAGGAAGATAATAGCTTCAGCTTTTGCTTCAACTTTCAACATGTATATCATATAGATAATGTCAATGCAAAGAATATGATCAACCAAACACAAAGTTATGTAAAAACTGTTATACTGGAGTTGACAATGATGTTTGCTTAAGTAGACAGAAAGAAGTGGGAAAACTGACTCAACATAAAAGTAAAAGAATGGCCCTTCGCAGAGGGAAGCAGGGATTAACATCATGTGCTAGAGCTGTAGTTCCCGAAGGCATATAGAGAGCATAAAATATTGTTTTGTAAGGTAATGGTGTATACAGGTGTCAACAAATCAAATAGCAGGTACTTGTCATCTTCCATGGCTAACTAACTTTTAGAGCGGTTCCGAGAGTTTTTAGGACTGCACTTGTAACAAGCACTTATTGGTGACACTCCTCCCAACCATTTACTTTCCACAAACCATGGCTAACCGAATCCTCGGGTGCCCACCAACATTCACCATGGAGGAGTGTCTATTTATTTATTTATAGGGTGGACTAACCAGCTCTTTAATGCAAAATAAAAGGTGGAGAAGCAGATGAAGCTGCCAATCCTTGTAAATTAATTAGCATGGAAGATGACAAATCTCACTACTACGTCCTTATGAGCTTTTCAAGTAGTGACACAAAAAGGAAATTGTTTTGAGTAGTTAGTAGATAGCACATGAAGAAATTTACTTGGAATGGTGAAAACACCACATAATAGGTAGGTATGGTGGACACAGGTGGCATGGATTTGGCTCAAGGTTTTGGATGTACAAGAAGCATTCCCTCTTAGTACAGAGTTTAGGCTAGCAAGGTTATTATAAGCAAACATCATTATCAACTGGAATAGCAAGAGTGTACATAAAACACAAGGTTTGACGAACCATAGACTCCCACTGTCTTCCTTGTTAACACATAGCCTTCATCCAAAAATTATCTAGACTACTATGGACTTCCAATTATGCAACAGATTATTATAGCAGAAAATCCTTATAGTAGTTCTTCATTAATAGCCATTACTTACATGATGCACAAGCTTAAACATTAATTACTTGACAGCTCAAAACAATTGGCAAGCATCAAATTACTCAAGACAACGATCTAAAAAGATTCATGTAAGCATTTTATACCACTACCACATGCATAGCATTTTTCTGGTCCAACCAAACACCAATCAACTTATTTGACAACTCTCCAAACAGATATAAGTGAAGCAAGAGAGTACTTTCTTCAAAAGAAACTGAAAGCTCTAACAAGAGATATGAAAAACTGAGAGCTAACAGCAATAACAGCAACTAGACAGGAATACTCAACAAGTATAAGTGAAGCACAAGAGTATTCTAATGAAAAAGTGGAGCGTGTCTCTCTCCCAAACATGAATGCTAGGATCCAACAAGTATAGCACAGCAAACAAAACAAAACAAACTGAAAACAAAAACACACTGACGCTCCAAGGAAGAGTACACTAGTATGAAGCAATAAAAATATAGCACCATTAGAGATGACCTGATAATTTGTAGATGAAGAAGGGGATGCCTTGGGCATCCCCAAGCTTAGATGCTTGAGTCTTCTTGAAATATGCTGGGGAGGTAAGCCTCCCCAAGCTTAAGCTCTTCACTCTTCTTGATCATGTAATATCATTCTCCTCTATCAACACTTGAAAACTTCCTTCACACCAAAACTTAACAGCTTTTCTCATTAGCAGGTTAGTGCACTAAAAGATAATACTTCAAAGTTCTAGCAAAGACAAAACTCACAAGCCAACTATTTTAAACATTAGCCACTGTTACTAGGCTCAAGTGGGCACTTTTACACGAAAAGAAACCACTTAAAAACTTGTAAAAGAGAGAATGCAAAATAAAAGACAGAATCTGTCAAACCAGAACAGTCTGTAATGACGAATTTTTTCGAGGCACTTACGATGCTCAGATGAAAACTTTTGAAATAATGAAAGTTGCGTAACATCATCAGGAACATGCACAAAAAGTTTCAGCATTTTTCGATTTTTTCTGATTTTCTACTGAATTAAACGGTGACGAACAGCAATCTGTCCCAATGCAGTCCCGAAAATAAAAACCAACTTTGCATTAGTAACTCTCCTTGGCACAACAAAACAGCAAATAAAAGATACAAAGGAGTTGCTACAGAGGTAAACAAGCATCCTTGACTCAAGAAAACAAAAATAAAACAGCAAATAAAAACATGGGTTATCTCCCAGAAGTGCTTTTCTTTAATGCCTTTGAGCTAGGCATGAAGAGATGCATCAAGTATTGCCAAAAATGTTGAAATCCTCCACTCTTTCGGTGGGATCCTCTTTCTTAATTGGGAAGAAAAACTTTCGGTTGATAGGTGCAACAAACTTCATGAACCCATATTTTGCATTGATAAATCCCCCATTACTCTTCAAAAAAGATCTTCCCAAAACTATATTACTAGGAGATTTTGTAAGGATCATAAAAGTTGTAGGTATATTTTTATTTTGCATAGTAATCTCAACATTAATGATCCCTACACTTTTTATAATAGTGCCATCAGCATGAAAATGAAAAACAGGATAATCAACCATACCATCAATTTTTAACAAGTCAAACACTATCTTAGGCATGATGGACATTGTGGAACCAAGATCACAATAGGCACGAAATTTCTCACTACCAATGCTTATTTCAATAAAGGGTTCCCAATCATTTTTTAACTCAACATGAGGTGGTTCCTTAATGTGGTGGTCTAAGGTTAAGTCCTTGAGTGACTCTTCTATTTTATCAAGCCTAGTAAGCACACCTGTCTTATCCTCTTGAGGAAATTGAGCAAGTCCATTCAAAATTTTATAGGCTTTTTCTGTATCATGTTCATAGAAAGTCTCCCCCACCATAGTATCTAGAGCATTTTGGTATAAAGGTAGCAAGCCAAAGTAGAAACGTTTAATAAGAATGTCTAAGTCCATTTTAAGTTGCATCTTCCTATGCAGTTCTAACATCCTTTCCCAAGCTCCTTTAAAAGTTTCTCCACTCTCCTGTCCAAACCCAATAATTTCTCCTAAAGGGGAAACAGTAATGAAAGGACTGGAGCTAGACATGGTAACAAGCAAGTAACAACCGAAATAGTAAACTAGATGCAGGAATTTAATTTTTTTTTGGGTTTTTGATTTTTAACAGCAAGCAAAACAAAACTAAAACAAGACAAAAAACAAAGTAAAGAGATTGGAACTGAGAGACTCCCCTTTCCAATAGCCTCCAAGTCCCCGGCAACGGCGCCAGAAAACAGCTGGTGCCTGGTTGACGGGAGAGTATTTGAGGATGATGATGATGGTGATGATGAGTACTTCCCCGGCAACGGCGCCAGAAAACAGCTTGATGGCTACGTGTTGGTGAACCCCAAGAGGAAGGTTATGATGTAGACAGCAGAAGTTTTCCCTTGAATAATCTACCCAAGGTTATCAATCCAGTAGGACTTGACGATCTATCGGAAGGTTGTTGATGTTGACTCCCCCTGGCGCTAGGGAGCTTGCACCAACGTGGAATCTGCACAGACACAAACCAGAACTTTGCCCAACACGAAACAGAGAGGTTGTCAATCTCTCCGGTCTTGCAGAAACAAAGAGTTAAACGTATGGTGTGGAAAACAGCAGGAAAAACAGCAAGTAACAGGAAACAGATGATTGCAGCAGGTTGTGTAAACAGTATGAGGAAATTGGACCAGGGTCCACAGTTCACTAGTGGTGTCTCTCTCAGAACAGATAACTAGCATGTTGGGTAAACAAATTACAGCTGGGCAATTGACAAATAGAGAGGGCATAACAATGCAATACATGCCAAGATGTCTACTATGAAATCTAGTTGGGCATTACAACAAAGTACATAGACCGTTATTCCAACCACATCTATGCCTAAATAATCCACCTTCAAGGCAGCATCCGCATCCTATTCAGTATTAAGTTGCTAACAACAGATTATTGCATGAAGTAAAGTGTGTAATGTAATCAATACAAGTGCCCTTGGACACTGCACCAATGTTTTATCCCTAGTAGCAACAGCACATCTACCATCTTAGACCTTTCTGTCACTGATCCAGATATCTAGAGACTGAACCCACTATCGAGCATAAATACCCCCTCTTGGAGTCACAAGCATCTACTTGGCCAAAGCATCTACTAGCAACGGAGAGCATGCAAGATCAAGAGCACATAGATAAACAACTTGAATAAACATGGTATCAATATTCATCGGATCCCAGCAAACACAACATCTAGCATTACAATAAGATGATCTTGATCATGTTAGGCAGCTCACAAGATCTAAACATGGAGGCACAAGGTAGAGAGACAACCATCTAGCTACTGCTATGGACCCGTAGTCCAGGGGTGGACTACTCACGCATCACTCCGGAGGCAGGCATGGTGATGTAGAGCCCTCCGGTGATGATCTCCCCTCCGGCAGGGTGCCGGGAAGAGCTTCAGAACTCCTCCGATCTGAGATTGACGATGACGGCCGCGACGGAACTTTTCGTGGAATATGATCGACCGTAATAGGGTTTTCGCGTCGCGGAGAATATATAGGCGAAGAGGCGGCGTCGGTGGCCGAGGGGGGCCACCACGCCATAGGGGGGCGCGGGCCCACCCTGGGCCGCGCCCTAGTGTGGCGTGGCCCCCTGGTGGGTCTGCTCCGACTCCCCTTTGGACTCCGTGATCTCCTCGTGATATTATTGACGATGTCTTTTGTTTCGTCCAATTCCGAGAATATTTCCTTAATAGATTTTCTGAAACCAAAAACAGCAGAAAACAGGGAACTGGCACTGTGGCATCTTGTTAATAGGTTAGTCCCAGAAAATGCATAAAAATGATATAAAGTGTAACCAAAACATGTAGCAATTGATATAATAACAGCATGGAACATCAAAAATTATAGATACGTTTGAGACGTATCAGGCAGGTCCCTCCACCGCGCCGTGATGTACTCGGCGCGGGCGCGTCCACTGAGCGGCGGCGCCACCGGCACCCTGACGGGGTTCAGCACCCACCCCTCTGGAACCTGCAGGTTGTGGCGGCGGTACTCCTCCACCTCCTCGACCGACAGAACGGTAGGAGGCAGAGGTACCGCCGGTTGCACCACGCGGGAAGAGCTCGCCGCACCTGCAAGAAAACCCAGCGACGGCAGAGGTAGCGCCGGTGGCGCTCGGGAAGAGCTCGCCTGCTCGGGACGGCGAGCCCTCTCTCGGAGCTCATGGGCCTCCTCCTCGCGCCGCATCTCGCGGGCGAACGCCTGCCCCATCGTCCTCTCCTCGTTGAGGAGGCGGCGCTGCATCTCCTCCTCGGCACAGAACTCGGGGGTGGCGTTGGCGGCGGCGCGCGCGCTGATGACGTGGATCACACGTTCGTTGGGAGACCCCAAGAGGAAGGTATGAAGCAGTTTATCAGCAGCTTCCCTCAGTATGAAACCAAGGTTTAATCGAACCAGTAGGATCAAGAAATCACTTCTGAAGGTTGGCAGTGGCGCGCTGACGTGGAACCTGCACACAACACAATCAAACTACTTTGCCCCAACGAAACAGTGAGGTTGTCAATCTCACCGGCTTGCTGAAAACAAAGGATTAAACGTATGGTGTGGAAAACAGTAGTAAATTGCAGAGAATGAAAAGGAACAATGTTTGCAGTTGGTTGTATTATCAGTGTAAAAGAATGGACCGGGGTCCACAGTTCACTAGTGGTGTCTCTCCATAAAAGATAACTAACATGCTGGGTGAACAAATTACAGCTGGGCAATTGACAAAATATTGAGCGCATGACAATGCATATATATGACATGATGATTACTATGATATTCATGTGGGCATTACGACAAAATACATAGACCGTTATCCAACAGCGTCTATGACTAATAATCCACCTCCAGGTTGTCATACCGAGTTCCCCGTTGGTATTAAGTTGCAAGCAACGGATAATCGCATTAAGTAATGTGCGTAATGTAAACAAATGCATTAGACCTAACGGCGCACCCTTAAGCTAAGCATCGGTTATTTTATCCCTAGTGGCAACAGCACATCCACAATCTTAGAAGTTATTGTCACTCTCCCAGATTACCGGAGGCATGAACCCACTATCTAGCATAAATACTCACTCTTGGAGTTACAAGCATCTACTTGGCCAAAGCATCTACTAGTAACGGAAAGCATGCAAGATCATAAATAACATATAAGATAGATTGATAATCAACTTGACATAGTATTCAATATTCATCGGATCCCAGCAAACACAACATGTAGCATTACAATAAGATGATCTTGATCATGATAGGCAGCTCACAAGATCTAAACATGATAGCATAAAGTGGAGAGACAACCATCTAGCTACTGCTATGGACCCGTAGTCCAAGGATGAACTACTCACGCATCACTCCGGAGGCAGGCATGGTGATGTAGAGCCCTCCGGTGATGATTCCCCTCTCCGGCAGGGTGCCGGGAAGAGCTTCTGAACCCTCCCGAGCTAGGGTTGACGGCGGCGGCGTCTCTGGAACTTTTCGTGGATAATGGCTCGGGTATTTAGGGTTTTCGCGTCGGGAAGATAAATAGGCGAAAGGGGCGGCTGGAGACGCCCGTGGGCCCACACCACCCCACGGCGCGGCAGGGGGGCCGCGCCCCCATGGTGTGGCTGCTCGCGGCCCCCTCCGTCTCTCCTTTGGACTCCGTGTACGTGTTGGAAAAATAGGAGGTTCTGTCCAAGTTTCGTCCAATTCCGAGAATATTTCCAGACTAGCTTTTCTGGAATACAAAAACAGCAGAAAACAGGAACTGGCACTGTGGCATCTTGTTAATAGGTTAGTCCCAGAAAATGCATAAAAATGCTATGAAGTGTATATAAAACATGTAACAATTGGTATAATATCAACATGGAACATCAGAAATTATAGATACGTTTGAGACGTATCAAGCATCCCCAAGCTTAGTTCTACTCGTCCTCGAGTAGGTAAAACGATAAAAACAAAATAATTTCTGAGGTGACATGCTACAATCATAATCTTGATCAAATAGTATTGTAAAGCACATGTTATGAATGAAGTGATCCAGGTCAATGGTCTATAGTTTGCTAGCAAGTAGATAATGAGCAAACAACTGAATCATATAAGCAAAAACTTTTCATGAATAGTACTTTCGAGACAAGCATCAAAGAGTTTTGCATAAGAGTTAACTCATAAAGCAATAGATTCTAAGTAAAAGGTATTTAACCAACACAAAGGAAGATTTAAGCTTCAGCAATTGCTTTCAACTTTCAACATATATATCTCATGGATATTTGTCAACACAAAGCAATATAATAAGTGCAATATACAAGCATATAAAAATTGTTGCACCAAAGTTGACACTAGTGTTTGCTTCTAAGATAGAAAGAAGTAGGAAAACTGACTCAACATAAAAGTAAAAGAAAGGCCCTTCGCAGAGGGAAGCAGGGATTAAATCATGTGCTAGAGCTTTTTAAGTTTTTGAAATCATATAGAGAGTAAAAATAAGTTTTGGAGGTGTTTGTTAATTGTCAACGAATCAGAAAATGGAAAGTACAATATGACCCCTGCCAACCAGACTTTTAAGAGCGGCTCCCATGAAGGACGTTATTTCTACCAGCAAGGCAGATCATCCCTCTTCTCTTTTGTTTACACATGCAGATATTTCACTGTTTGTCATTGCTTGACTGATAAATCAGGGCAAAAATGTGAAGAGAATTAAGCGGTTAAAGTTGTAATTAATTGGGACTGGGCACCCCATTTGCCAGCTCTTTTTGCAAAATTAATGGATAAGCGGATGTATATGCCGCTAGTCCGGTGGTAAAGTCTGTTTGACAGTTGACATAAAGACATCCACCCCGTCCTCATGAGCTTGGTAAACATTGACACAAAATAGGAGTAATAATTTTTGAATAGTTTAAAGGTAGCACATGAAAAATTTACTTGGAATGGCAAGGAAATACCACATATAGGTAGTTATGGTGGACACAGATGGCATGGATTTTGGCTCAAGGTTTTGGATGCACGAGAAGCATTCCCTCTCAGTACAGAGTTTAGGCTAGCAAGGTTATTTGAAGCAAACACAGGATATCAACCGACACAGCAAGACTTATATGAATAAAGCATTATAAGACTCTACACTGTCTTCCTTGTTAACCAAACCCTTTTACTAGAAAATATCTAGACCTTAGAGATACCAATCATGCAAACCAAATTTCAACGAGCTTTACGGTAGTTCTTCATTAATAGGTTTTAACTACATGATACAAAAGCTTAAACATGAACTACTTGATAACTCAAAACAATTGACAAGTATCAAATTATCCAATACAGTGATCTACAAGAATATGTAAGCTTTTTCCATTATACCATCTACCACATGCAACATTTTCTGTTCCAACCAAACACCAATCAATTTATTTCAACATAAACTCTCCAAACAATTATAAGTGAAGCAAGAGAGTACTTTCTTTAAAAGAACTAACAGCTCTGAATAAGAGATGCATGCAAAACAGGAGCTAAAAGCATAGCAATAGCTAGATAAGAATACTCAACAAGTATAAGTGAAGAATAGGAGTATTCATATGAAAAAGCGGAGCGTGTCTCTCTCCCAATCAAGAATGCTAGGGTCCAATCAAGTTGACCATAAGAAAAATAAAATACTGAAAATAAAAGCACACAGACGCTCCAAGTAAAGCACATATGATGTGAAAGAATTAAAATATAGTTTCACTAGAGATGACCTGATAAGTTGCTGATGAAGAAGGGGATGCCTTGGGCATCCCCAAGCTTAGACGCTTGAGTCTTCTTGAAATATGCTGGGGTGATCCATGGGAGCATCCCCAAGCTTAAGCTCTTCACTCTTCTTGATCACATTATATCATCCTTCTCTCTTGACCCTTGAAAACTTCCGCCACACCAAACTCAGAGTAATTCTCATTAGAGGGTTAGTGCACAATCAAAAACTCACATGTTCTATAAGGACACAAACATGACCGTTACTTTTAACATTAACTACTGCCACTGATGTTATGTGAAGCTCTTCACCCTAAAAAAGAATTCCACTCAACACTAGTAAAAGAGAGAATGCGAAAAATAAAAGACAGAATCTGTCTAAACAGAACAGTCGTAAAGACGAATTTTTTCGAGGCACTTACGTTGCTCAGATCGAAAAACAAAACTAACGAAAGATGCGTACATATCTGAGGATCACGCACAAAAATTTGCAGATTTAAATAATTTTTCTGTGATTTTACAGAAGTAAAACGGTGAACAGCAGAAATCTGTTCCTGCGCAGAAATCCAAATCTAGCATCATCTTCCTATTAGAGGCAATACTTGGCACAACAATGCGATAAAATAAAGATACAAAGGAATTGTTACAGAAGTAAACAACTCCTTGACTCAAAAAGAAAAGAAAAATTGCAGAAATAAAATAATGGGTTGTCTCCCATAAGCGCTTTTCTTTAACGCCTTTCAGCTAGGCGCAGAAAGTAAGAATCAAGTGTTTCCAAAGACATTAAAATCTCCCAACCTTTCGGTGGGGTCATCTTTTTTGATCGGGAAGAAGAACCTCCGATTGATAGGAGCATTAAATTTCATAAACCCATACTTTGCATTGATAAAACCCCCATTACTCTTTAAAAAGGATCTCCCTAAAACAATATGGTTGGGAGATTTTGCAAGGATCATGAAATTCACAGGGATGGTCTTATTTTGAACAGTGACCATAATATCATTAATAATCCCTATGCTTCTTGTGATTGTTCCATCAGCATGAAAATGAAAAACAGGGTAATCAACCATATTATCAAATTTTAATAGATCATAAACCATTTTAGGCATGATGGACATTGTTGAACCAAGGTCACAGTAGGCACGAAACTTTTCATTACCAATATTAATCTCAATGAATGGTTCCCAATCATTTTTTAGCTCAACTAAAGGTTGTTCTTTAAGATTATGGCTCAGAGTTAAATTATCAATTGACTTTTCTATTTTATCTAGCTTAGTGAATATCCCAGTTTCGTCCACCATTGGGAAAATTGACAAACCACTCAAAATATTATGAGCTTTCATTGTATCAAACTCAGAAAAGGTTTCCCCTACCATGGTATCTAGAGCATGTTGATAAACAGAAAATAAACCATAGTAGAAATTTTTTATAAGAACTCTCAAATCCATCTTATGTTGCACCTTCTTGTGCAATTCCAAAATTCTCTCCCAGGCATTCCTAAAGGATTCCCCACTTTTCTGTCTAAAGGTAATAATTTCTCCCACAGGTGGCACTACGGAAAAAGGAGCAGAGCTAGACATGATAACAAGACTGAAAAATAACAATTCGAATTAAGTAACTAATTTTTTTGTGTTTTTGATAAATAAAGCAAACAAGACTAGATAAAAATAAACTAAGCAAGACAATAACAAAGTAAAGAGATTGGAAGCGTGAAACTCCCCTTGCAGAAATCCTCTTGCTCCCCGGCAACGGCGCCAGAAAAATGCTTGATGACATGGATCACACGTTCGTTGGGAGACCCCAAGAGGAAGGTATGAAGCAGTGTAGCAGCAGTTTTCCTCAGTATGAAACCAATGTTTAATCGAACCAGTAGGAGCAAGAAATCACTTCTGAAGGTTGTCAGTGGCGCGCTGACGTAGACTCTGCACACAACAGAATCAAACTATTTTGCCCCAACGAAACAGTGAGGTTGTCAATCTCAGCGGCTTGCTGAAAACAAAGGATTAAACATATGGTGTGGAAAACATTAGTAAATTGCGGAGAATGAAAAGGAACAATGTTTGCAGTTGGTTGTATTATCTATGTAAAAGAATGGACCGGGGTCCACAGTTCACTTGTGGTGTCTCTCCATAAAAGATAACTAACATGGTGATGTACCCTCCGGTGATGATTCCCCTCTCCGGCAGGGTGCCGGGAAGAGTTTCTAAACCCTCCCGAGCTAGGGTTGACGGCGGCGGCGTCTCTGAAACTTTTCGTGAATATTGACTCGGGTATTTAGGGTTTTCGCGTCGGGAAGATTATATAGGCGAAAGGGCGGCGGCTGGAGACGCCCGTGGGGCCCACACCACCCCACGGCGCGGCAGAGGGTGGGGCCGCGCCACCCCATGGTGTGGCTGGCTCGCGGCCCCCCTCCGTCTCTCCTTTGCACTCCGTGTACGTGTTGGAAAAATAGGAGGTCCTGTCCAAGTTTCGTCCAATTCCGAGAATATTTCCAGACTAGCTTTTCTGGAATACAAAAACAGCAGAAAACAGGAACTGTCACTTTGGCATCTTGTTAATAGGTTAGTGCCAGAAAATGCATAAAAATGCTATGAAGTGTATATAAAACATGTAACAATTGGTATAATATCAACATGGAACATCAGAAATTATAGATACGTTTGAGACGTATCACGCGCCGAGCTTGCCGGTCGGCAGAAGCCTGCAGGAGGCGCTGCTCCTCCTCCTCGGTCCTCTCCGGTCGCGGTTTGCGGGCGCTAGGCATGGTGGATATGGTGGAAGTTGAGTGGAGAGGAGAGGCGCCCCGGGTGCCATTTTAAAAACGACGGGGAGCGGAGGAGGCCGATGGCCGCATTAACGCCGCCACCAGCTCGTCTGCCACGCGCATTGACGACGACGACGCGTGCGCACCACCGCCTGAGCTTCCAGAGCTGCGCTCGACGCGTCGCGTCGTCTGCGCCCGTCTGGGGAGCCGCTGCGTCATTAAAACGGCCACACCGGTCGTAATAAATCCGACTGTGAACATTGTGTGGCTGACGAGACGGTCCCGTGCGTCAGGATCCGACGTGGCTCGCATTGCCGCGGTTGCCGGCACGCCCGCTTGCGTCCCTAGAACCTGGGCGCGAAGCGGGGTTGCCGGACGTTCTTTCGGGACGTGCCGTCAACTTTTTTCGTACTGGGCGCGCCGCTGGGGGGAATTTGGTGCCGGCGCGCCCAAAACGTCGATTGGGAGCGGAGTTGGGCACGCCGGTGGAGATGCTCTAAGTGAGCATAATCTGGCAACTGGAGTCGGAAAAAAAGTTGTCAGAACATATTAAGATGGGATCTAGTTTTGAAGATCTCGTCGCGACTAAGCCAACCGTGAAGATGAATCTGAATTTTGATTTACGGTTTAAGAGATAAATCATTTTAAACTTTGAAAATCAAAAGGAATTTACGTGACTGCATACATGCATGGCTTATCCGTGCCCACAGAAAGCTAATGTGGGGCACGTGCCCTTACTAGCATGGTCCCTCAAACCATCTTGAGTAGAAACTAGAAAGCCGATAGCGCCTCGCGGCCTCACTATAACAAAGTTACTTAACAACGCGGCCAGTGCAAGCCATAAATCATAACTAGTCAACTTGGCGCGGTGACACGCCGCACCCGTGTGGTTATATGGAATGTAATAATATGTTCATGATAACGTTAAGTTATAGAATCCGAACAGCAAGCAGACGGAAAAGGACTCCATCAGCTAGAAGCAGACAGGTCCAAATAAGAACAACCATTGGATCGGAGCCAACATTCAGTAAGGACTCGCCATCATCGAACCCATCAGTCATAAAGAGCCAACCAACAGTCTCATCATCGGAAGAATCCATATACAACAGGGGCAAGAAAAAAACAGGAAATCAAGCCAAACATACAGTATAGTAAAGAACGCTAAAACAATCAAATCGCAGGACGCCCTATCACAATTATCATTAAAACGGAAAAAAGAGAGGGAAAATGTATAAATTAAGAAGACATGCAAGCATTCATGAATCGTGTGCGGCTTCTGATATTCGACCAACACATTTGTTCAATCACAAAACAACATAAATATATAAGTAAGTATAAAATTATGCATATTATTAGGCAAGAAGCCATGATGTAATGCCTGAATACAAAACGCCGGGCGTCTCTGTTTTTCTCATCCTGCTTATTTCTTTCTGCTGCATATACTTTCTTATGCAGCAGTAGTCATCTTCTAAAATTCAATGCAAGTGCACTTCTATGTCTAAAAGACAAAAAAAAAAACACAGACACGGACTGTATTTGCTCTAAAAAAATCCAATGACAACGATGATGCTGCTATTAGCGAGGCGAGCTGTAACAGTTCTGGTGGCACTGACAGTGCATGTTTTTTCATATATACATGTGTAACTCAACGCTCAGTAATCACATTTGTATCACACTGGAACCTCGAGGTCAGTAAATGCATAGTGGACTACATTTCTTAAGTATATATGACAGGCATGCGTTAACAGGTTGTGATCATTAGATTTAGATTGCTAATTTAACAACTATCTCTTTACCAAAGCAGCGCCTAGCATCCTCTGATATTTATCACATGCAACTATTCTCCGCTGTCTATTCTTTACGGTAAAAAACAACATAACCACACCAACAAAGAACATACCGTCAGTAGATGAAGCCACACCTAGAGAGGATGGCGACGTGAACTACTAACCTAAATGGTGGGTATCCTAAAAATAGTGCCTGCTCAAAAGTCCGGCTTCAAAATAAAAATGCTCATCCACATACAGGTTGAATATAAATTGGGCCATATCTCCGATAACAAAGTGGGTTCTCCCAATCATAGATCCTGATAAAAATTCAAAGGTGCTTGAGGAAAGCATGTCATATGACTTGTCTGCTGAAAAATATATGAAGAGAAGCAGAGCTATGGTCATTTATGTTCTGATTCTCTTTGAAGTAGATAACGTATACTTAACTTAGAATGGAATGCTATGAACTATGGATAGTCATGGGCATGGTAAATCTAAATCATATTGCAGGATAGAGATATAAAGCTAAGCGGCTACTACAGATATGACAAACAAACTCTCTATAAATCTTGCAGTTTTGAATACACACAAAATGAGTTTCGATGATTTCCTTTTGTCAACAAAATGGCCATCTTTGCTTATTAGAATTGTCTTAAACTACAGACTATAGCATAGTACCATTGTTCAATAGGATGGAAGTTAGAAGTGGCACCGGTACTACCTATATTTTTCTCAATGTAAGTCGAATGTATAAGAGATGAGTATAACTTCTTAATGTCCATATGTTTTCTCTGTCAAACTTAACTACTACATTGGCATCTTCTATTTGATATGCTATCTGAGATGGTGTCAAGTATATCTTGTTAAAAAAAGAATAAAAGCTGCAATATGTTGGCATCTAAAATCATGAAGAAATATATTGGAGGTAATAATTCTGAGGCACAGATAAAAGCAAGGTTACTAATGCATACCTCTATCCATATTAAAATGTTGGTTGGCTTATATAATGAAGAAAATTGTGGAACTTCGATACAGTTAAACTGAACCTATACCTCGTCACGGATCATCAGGGTGATGCCGATGATCGAGCTCGCCCAGAAAAATATATGTTGTCGTCCATTATCGTCGTGCTATGCCAGGTTCCAAAGCGGGGTGGTGGGTAGCGTGGTTGGATGCAGATATCTCAAACCGGCTGGTTGGTCTAACTGTAGAGTTAGCTTGTAGAGCAAATACTTGATATCTAACTTATTTTCAAAAGGGGGAACTTGATATCTATGTATGATAAGAAAAACAAACTGGCAAGCTGAAGGAGTATTGATTCGTATACCAATGATAAGAGATAACCGAGTCATACATCTAACAATCATTGAGTGTAGTGTACGAAGAGATTGATTACTTTGCAAATCGCCTATGCGTTGTCTGATCTTGCCTCTTGCTGCTCTAGAAGCGTTTATGTCTTCCATGTACGGAGGGGATCCATCGCATTACTAATGTATCGTTCCTTCAAAATAAAATCGGAAAGCATTTGTAGAAGAAAATGGCTAAAACCGAACTGGAAACTACAGATCAAACTGAATCATGTAGGTTGGCAATCAAGTCTCTTGCAGATGGTATTTTTCTATATGACATGAGCACCACAACACAACTTGTTATGCCTGCTAATGACATGCCTGGAGCAGTCATTGAAGTTCAGAGATTATTTGCTGAGAAAATAATGCTATGTTGCAAGAGGGAATGTAGTTAATTTACACTCATGAGTATCATGTTTAGATGAAATAAGAAAATTCCGCGTTTTAAATAAGCAGGACTTTGTCTAAAATGACAAATCTTTCGGTACATGTATATGTAGGACAAAAAGTTACAAAATTCGAAGAAAATATGTGGGGAGCTTCTCAATAATAGTAAAACAATTTAGTTACCATAACATTTATGTGTCAATTTGGCAATGTAGTTAATTTGGCCATCATGCGTAAGGAAACAATTATTGGTGTAAATAATTCAGCTAACCTTTACCGGAAATAGAAACAAATTCGTGTAAGTTGGGAAGATAATGCAGAGTGCCGCCACGTCCGTTGTGATTCAAGATGTTGAAATCCGTCGGAATTTATCGTCTAGGGTATCTCCAAATACTTAGCAAATTTAAATGGTCAAATATGCTTGTATGTTGGCATAAATATTTAATTTAACTCCATAATTAGAGGAAATGCATTACGTGAGCATTTATGGAATTTAACTACATAATTAGAGAGAGTTCAGTTAGATTGTGTTCAAATATTAACCAAATTTAAATGGTCAAATATGTTTGTATTCCGCCATAAATAGTTAGCATTTTTTTAGCATCTTGATATATTTTAGAGTAGCTCCAAATATTTAACAAATTGAAATGTTCAAATATGTTTGTATTTTGCCATAAATATTTATGTTACTCCATAATCAGAGGAAATGCATTATATGTCCATAATTAGAGGTAATGCATTTACATTATCTCCAAATATTCACCAAATTGAAATGTTCAAATGTGTTTGCATTATGCCATAAATAGTCAGCATTTATTTTTCTGATCATTTTGATATATTTTATTTTTTTCCATAAGTAGTGAAAATGCATTTTGTGAGCATTTATTATGTTGACATAAATATTTAATTTAACTCCATAATTAGAGTAAATGCATTAGTTGAGCATTTATGGAATTTAACAACATAATTAGAGAGAGTTCAGTTAGAATGTGTTAAAATATTAACCAAATTTAAATGGTCAAATATGTTTGTATTTCGCCATAAATAGTTAGCATTTTTTTAGCATCTTGATATATTTTAGAGTAGCTCCAAATATTTAGCAAATTGAAATGTTCAAATATGTTTGTATTTTGCCATAAATATTTATGTAACTCCATAATCAGAGGAAATGCATTATATGTCCATAATTAGAGGTAATGCATTTACATTATCTCCAAATATTCACCAAATTGAAATGTTCAAATGTGTTTGCATTATTCCATAAATAGTCAGCATTTATTTTTTGATCATTTTGATATATTTTTCATTTTTTTCCATAAGTAGTGAAAATGCATTTTGTGAGCATTTATTAAATTCAACTCCATGTAATTAGACCAAATGCATTTAGTTTGTCTCCAAATATTCACTAAATTGAAATGTTCAAATGTATTTGCATTATGCCATAAATGATCAGCATTTTTTGTGATTATTTTGATATTTTTTTCATATTTTTCCGATGGATAGATTTAAAGTTATTGATTTTGCAGCATTTAGCATTTTCTGAAAATTGTTTAAATATATTGGGCCCACCTGTCAGAAATTTAACAATTTCTAATACTATTTCTTAAAAGAAAAAAAACCTGGCAGACCGGGCCCCCTGATGACGTCGTGATGACATCATCAATGGCCACAGCGGCCACGGCGAGGTGGGACATGCGGATGGGCGCGGTGGAGGCGCGTGGACGCGGGGTGCCCAGACGTGGCGGCGCCGCTGCATTTTGGTCGCCGGCGGCGTCCAAAAGCGACGGCCGGATGAAGCCGACGGCGGCGACGATTCCGGCGCGCGTGCGGCGTGCCAGCACGCGATTCTTGGCGAGGGGGGAGAGGAGGCGACGGCGGAGCTCCCTGTGGGCCTCGATTTGACCGGGGAGGAGCGGAACGGCGGGCGTCGCGTCGGCGGCGGCGGCGACCTCGGGCCAGCGCGGGAGAAGAAAGAGGGAGGGGGAGATGTGGGGTGTTTTTTTGTGGCGCCCCGACCTGACTGCTATACCGTGATACTGTGTCCCTGGTTAACCGATACCACCGGACACACTATCAAAGCATAATAGAGAGATCAAGACTTGTGGAACAACTGGCACAGCACAGACTCTACGACACAAAATCATATAAGCAACTCTTATAATAGAGAAAGATAGCAAAAGTTACAAACAGGGGTCACCGACCCAACATGTCATCAAGCGGAAGCGAAGGGCGTTGTTCTAAACAACAAGATCCAAATAGGGCCTAAGAGGCCTGCAAATAAACATCCAGCGCCAGCTATTCCGAGATGTCCCAAGCTGCCACCTGGGAACCCCAGACTACTCGTCGACGTCCACAAAGAACCCACCTTCGAGGTCGGTGAAGTCCTCCTCTGAAACAAAACAAACGACGTTGAGTTCGACGAACTCGCAAGATTAAGAGCTAATATATGCTCGATGAGGCTTTCAAAGTTATATGGTTGTTTTGCATAAAGCTGATTTTGTTTATGAAAACATAACTCAAAGGCATCGACTAAACAGAATAGTTTTCAAAAGAGGTAAGAAGTGACTCTTTCTTTCATCACCTTACTCATCATCAACCATTGTACCTGTTCATCAAAGGCACCTCCCCGAATCACCCTCGAGGAAGCTCACCTTGCATTCGTGAGTGGTACCTCTAGTACCCAGTTTTTAATCATTCCGTTAAAGTTATTCTATGATCTCTGAATCCGTCACCAAGTCGTCCATAACCGCGGACACGGCTTTTCGAAAAGATTTATCCCTGCAGGGGTGTACAATGTGAAAGACGCCAGGTTCCCGAAGGACCTCCCAGCTTCTTATCCATGCGTACCGTCCGGCCCATTGCCTAGCTCTTAGCTCTCTTCCGGGGAAAGCCGGCTGGGTGGGAGCGGCTACGACCTTTACCTCGCTTAAGACCAACCCAGGATCATCAGTGGCGGTAGGACAAGAGGTACCTTCTCGCACCCTGTCCCACGGCCACTTATTTTCCTGACACAACCATCCTCATCTCCGTCTTGGCCACCATCTCAACGCACGCGCAAATGGAAAGCCAAACTAGAGGACCCTCGGCTAGTCCGCCACAAGTTAGTCGGTCGACGAGGTTCCATATGCCCACGCATGGCTGCACGCTCAACTTGGCTCGTAGGCGAGAACGCGCACTTAGGCGGCGAGAACGAGACAACCCACCACATCCCATGTGGCCTCTCATCCCCACCTTTAAGCATTTTATTATCCGTCACCACAATTTCTCCACCATCATTCTCATCTCATCACCTGTTTCCCACATGAACCATCCATCGTATAGCTATGCAATTAACTAAGCATGGCTAAGCATCAACATAGCATAGTAGAATCTCGGGCCAACAATACAAACCTATGGATAGATAGGAGGGAAAACAGGTATTGGCATCGGGACTTAATGCAACTATAGGATACTCTAATCCAAATAAATTGACATTTGGAACCGCATGCAATATTATAGTGGAGAAAATATATTTGCGGAGAATTGGTTAAGATATGCTCAGAGGGGGGGATTACGCTTGCCTTGTTGATATTGCGGATAAGAGGGATCGTCACGAAACTGTGGCGGCACTTCGACTCCGTGATCTATCGATGCACAGACAATACCGGAAAGGAACAATCAATACACACGAATGCAACAGGTGCAATGCACAAACATGATGACATGACATTTTAATGCACCGAACTTATTATAAGCTATCTAGCAATTTAAATGGGGTGCGGGAAATAATTATTTCAACAGGAGAAGAGAAACCCCATATTTAACTTAATGATTCTTCTACTTTGATAAAATACATTACTGTAGTTGTGATGAAACATGCATGAACATGATGATTCCGGATAATTCACACTTTTCTGGACAATTTGGTATATTGAACACAATGTTCTGACGCTCCATTAAAAAGTTATTGCATTTTTAAAATCTTCTTTAAAGTCGGTTGATTCGATAAATTATTTTAGACGACGATTGAACTAGTTATACCACTTCGAAAGAAAGAGGTGAAACATGATTTAGTTTAGGTACTGAACCAAATACAAATTATTACATTTATAAACTTTCCTTGTTAACTCTGTCCTTTCGAAAATTTAGGTTACACAACAATTAAAACTAGTTGTCCAGAGTAGATAGAGGTGAAATATGAATTATTTTAAGTACTGGTTGTATTCGGAATATCCGATTTGAATTGAAATCGGATGATCCGATTGGAGGAAAAAAATAAAAGTGGCTCACGTACTGGACTGGTTCGGATAATCCGATCCGGACCGTTATCGGAAAAACCGACGGTGGAGAGCAGTGGTGGTTCATCGTACCGTGAATAACCGGAAGTTCCGGCGCGGCCGGGCTCGGATATTCCGGCGGGCGAGCAAAACTCGGCGCCGGCGAACAACGGCGAGAGAGGGAGGGGGAAGGGGTCCAGAGAGTCGGCATGCTCACCCTGAACGCGTGGATATGCTCGGCGGAGACGGGGGTGGACGGAGGACGGCGGAATCGCCCGGCGGAGCTCCTGCCTGTAGCGGCGAAGTTGTGGACGGCGGCGGCGATTTCGGTCGCCCTAGCCCGATTCCTTAGGCGGAGGAGTAGAGGGCGTGGCGGCGGACCTTCCCCTAGTCTTCGATTTACCCGGGGAGCGCTCAGTCGACGGTGCCGAACTCGGGGGCCATGGCGGCTAGGTCGCGTGCGAGGGGAAAGAGATGGAGAGTGAGGGGGCAGGGGAGCGGAAGGATAGGGGAGCAGGTGGAGTGAGCAGAGCAGCTCGTGGCCCTCCTCTCCTCTCCTCATACGCGCGGACGGCTGCGCCACGAGGGCTCGGCGGCACTGGCGCCACGCCGTGTCCACGCGAGCTACAGGAAGAAGAAGGCATTTCGCGTAGGACCCCCTGGCAGAATTGATTCCATCACCAACAAGTCCTTCTCCCTTTTCTTTTTAAAACCCAGCAGTTTCAACGATTTTATTTAGGCACTTAAACATTTTATTAAAATCTGAGAAAATTTGTGTTGCCTCCCCATATCTTGAAGAAGCTCCACAAAAATTGGCGTTGAAAAATAAAATAGTTTGAACCACTTTCCTTTAGAGAGGTTGGTTTAGGGATTTTTGGCAATTTGCAATTTGAAATTGCTTTGGAAGTTTGAAAACAAGTGCAAAGCATTATTTGTGAAACTTGGAACTTCCTTGACAAAATATACAATGTCATAGGAATTTGGTTTTTCAACTTTGGTTGCTTCCATTGGTTTGGAATTTTGTTAAGACAAGTTTGGCAATTGTTTTCCAACGGTATCAAATCAATTGTTTTGTTGATTAACAACTTAACATGGATGCCATGATGCAATGGAACACAAAAAGTGGAAATTTTATTCGGGTTTTTAGGTTCTCAGATTCCGGGCTGTTACATTTTTGCAGGAAGGTCCCTGGATTTTTCTGGAATCGCAAATAAGACCCTAGTAGCGAGGGACGTTGGGCTGAGGCATAATTAGTCGATTTGGGAGGTTGTTTTTTACAAAACTGCCGCGTCAAAATTCGTGCGTCGCGGGTGACTGGCTGGAACCGGGGTGACCGGTTGGCCACCGGGCGACGTGGAGGCACGTGATTGGCTAAAAATCGGGCTGCTACAGTAGCGCGCGTTCTGGGGCGACGTGGCTTGATCTGGGCCGTCCGTCGTGGCGATCCGACGGCTGACGGACGCGCGCGACGTGGACTGCGGGAGACACTGTGATTCTTTCCAGCCTTTATTTATTTTATATATATATTGATCTATCTATCATACGCCCCACCCGTAGCAACAGCTTAACAGGATTACTAAACAATACAAGTAGTATAGTAAAAAAAAGGCAATGATAGGGACCAAGAGTTGCTTAGAGCATCTCCAAGCGGAGGCCCCAAACCCGCCCTATACGTCCGGGCGGACGGTCCGGGCGGGATTTGGGCCAAAAAACGCCACCCAACCGCGGCCCCCATAACGGCCCCAAACGACCGGGCGGTCCGGCACACCCCAAACCCAGCCCAAATGTGGGGCGGGTTTGGGGCCGCCCGGACGCGACCGGACGCGTCCGCCCTCAGGTCGCTGACAAGTTGGGCCCGCGTGTCGGATGAAGGCTGACCGTCGGAGAACACTGACCGGCGGTGTCCACGCGTCGCCGGCGTGATAAAATCGGAGCCCCCGAGAAAACCCTAACCGCATTCCCCATTCCTCCTCATCTCCAATCCGCAATGTCGAGCGGCTCCGAGGACAGTAGCTTCTGGGATGAGCCGGCGGACGCGGAGAGCAAGGCGCCGCCGGCGGCGGTCGAGCAACGCGCGGAGGAGGAGGACCCCGACGACGACCTCGCTTACCGCGTCGCTGTCCTCCGGTCGCTGGAGGAAAAGGGGCCGGCGCGTGGATCGGGAGCGGGAGCGGCCTGTGGCCAATGCAGCCGCTGGTCGGCTCCGGCGCGTAGATCGGCGGCGCCGCCAAGCGTCAGCCGCAGGTCAGCTCCGGCGTCTGCGGCCGCGCCGCGTCGTCGTCTCCCTCTGGTCCAAGCCCCTCCTGGATGGAGGATCCTTCCCGATGGGGAGGGGTGGAGGCTTCTGCCGGTGCCGCCGCCGCGGGCGCCGGAGACGGTGGGCAAAATGTTCCGCCAGGCGAAGCGGGCGGGCCAGTCGCTGAGCATAGCGGCTGCCGTCGCCGGGGCTGACGCGGACCTCCCCCTCGATTTGGTGGCGCAGTCCTTCACCTCCGCCGAGACCGACGCCCGCCGCCGCCGCCGCAAGGACCAAGAAGCGCTGGAGGCGGCCATCGCGCTGTCGCAGGCGGAGGCGGAGGCGGAGGCAGAGAAGAAGAAGAAGAAGGCGGCGGCCAATGCGCGCCGCCACGCGGAGGAGCAGGCCCGCGCCGTGCGGATCCTCGCCGGCCAAGTCGACGAGGAAGACGAAGATCCGTACTTCGCCTTCCGCAAGCGGTCCAAGGGCGGCGGCTCCGGCAAGGGCAAATCTCCGATGTGAGATTTGCCCATCTCTAATTTACTTTTGTAAGTATGTTTGTCAATCCGGCGACCTGCTGTCGGATGAACTATGTATCAACGTTCTATATATCTACGTTGATCAACTCTCCCTCCGACGTTGCATGGGTTTGTATGGATTTGGGGGTTTCTTTTTGAGGAGAACGGCTGGAGCGGCACGTTTTTGGGGTCGTCCGGGCGTGTCCGCGGACGTGTCCGCGGACAGTTTGGGGGCCAAATTTGGCCATTGTGGTTGGAGATGCTCTTAAGAAACATATATTTATACAAAGAAAAATACCGAATCACGCTTTTGCATTTCTTTCCGAACCTCCGACCCCGCTCTCTCACATCCCCGCAGTTCACAAAACGGCGCACCGTGGAGAAAGATAAGAGATCTCGACAAAGAAAATGCAATGCCCTGTTCCATTCCACCACCATTACGCCGCCCTGCGCGCTCGGAGATTTGTTTAATGCTGTCCCCGGCCGCGCCGCGCTGTGCGTCACTGGAAAGATGGCCCTGTGGCCTGTGGGGGCTCCCCACCTCCTTGCGCCATGAATGATGTCGCGCCTTTTCTTTCTACTCTTCTTCCTCCACCAGACCACCACTTCGTGTTTCTTTCCACTCCATTCCATGCTCTGGTGCTGTCTTGCTTCGTTTCCAGAGGCCACCGGACCAGGTGTTGTTCTCGGCTAGGGAGCGGCGGCGGCGGTTGCCATGTCGAAGGAGACAGAGTACTACGACGCGCTCGGCGTCTGCCCTGCAGCCTCCGACGACGAGATCCGCAAGGCCTACTACGTCAAGGTCCGTCTAACCAACCTTCCTTGTCGGTTTCAGCTTTGATTATTTCGCTGATCTGCAGATTCCGCTTCTGTTCTCAGGCGAGACAGGTGCATCCTGACAAGAACCTCAACGATCCGCAAGCGGCCGAGAAGTTTCAGGTTCTTGCCACGATTGAAATCGATCAACAATATATAGAATGGTTTGATACAGTGCGTGTTCAGCTGATGCCTCTTGTACTCTTCCTGTGGTGGTCTCTTGTATGTAGGCTCTTGGAGAGGCCTACCAGGTCCTGAGTGACCCTTTGCAGAGGAAGGCCTACGATGGTTATGGCAAGACAAGCATATCCAGGTGCCTGCCCAAGTTGATCCGAGATGATAGATTGAAGCTCCGGTCGGCAGCAGCAATTCAATCTTCACACTAACAACTGAAACAATTCTTTCGTGTGTTCCAGGGACAACATTCTGGATGGTGCTGTGGTGTTCACCCTCCTATTCGGGAGTGAGTTGTTCGAGGACTACATTGGACATCTTGCAATGGCAACAATGGCTTCCTCAGAGATGACCAGTGGCGACAACGACAACCCCGAGAAGCTTCAGGACAGGCTCAAGGTGGGCAGGCATTTGTGATTGATACACCATTGCCCAACACCAACCTGATATATTTCTTTTCCTGACGGAGTTTTGGTTGTTATGATTGTCTGAAGAATTAATGCTATGGTACTACTTCCAACTTTTTAACCACTCTATTTTGTTGGGATCAAGGGTGTGCAAAGGGAACGAGAGGAGAAGCTAGCTAGATTCCTCAAGGAGTTCCTCTCGCAATATGTTCGCGGCGACGCAGAAGGATTCGCTCAACGTGCTGAATCTGAGGCAAAGAGGCTCTCCAGCACTTGTCAGTTTGACGATAAACCCTACAAATTGTAGTCAATTTTGTCAATCTGTTCTCTGGGAGGTTTTCATCTGAATCTCGTGAAATGCCTCTGACAGCATCTGCACTAGACATTCTTCGCACCATCGGATACGTCTACTCCCGACAAGCCGCCAAGGAGCTTGGAAAGAAGGCAATGTACCTGGGAGTTCCATTCCTGACCGAGTGGGTGAGGAACAAGGGCCACCTCTGGAAGTCACAGATCACAGCAGCGAAAGGTGAAAACATCCGAAAAGCCGGCTCTTGTTGTCGTGGTCATGATCGTTAAAATTGCTGACTGATTAGGGGCTAAAAAGAACAATGCAGGAGCCCTGCAGCTGCTGCAGTTGCAAGAGGAGGCGTGCCGGCAGAGTGCTAAGGATGGGGGCGCCGCCACTGAGAAGGACGTCGACTTGCAGATGAGGTTGAACAAGGACCTGATGATGAGCTCGATTTGGAAGCTGAACGTTGTAGACATTGAAGTGACCATCCTACATGTCTGTGAAATGGTATGTGTCTTTACTAAGATATATCTTGTAAATTTATTACAGTATAGTACACAACTGTAGCTTAGAACAGATACTTGTGTTCTCTCCCATATTTAATCTGTTGTACTTGTAGTGATTAATACATCAAACTGATCTGACAAGTTTTTGACTTCTACTCAGGTGCTGCATGAAAATAATGTCAAGAAAGAAGACCTCAAGGCCCGTGCAATGGCCTTAAAAAATCTCGGGAAAATATTTCAGGTATATTATTTGACATTTTCTTTTGGACAACTTCTGTGCTGCATGTGTAGTTAGCCAATGTGGTTACATTTCATAAATAAAATCTTTGATCAACTGGAATGTGAATAGAGGGAAAAGGAGGCATTACCGGGGCCATCAAAGCCAACCATTCTCGATGATGACAGCAGCTCAGATGAAAGTTCAGATGAGGAAGTATCACGGACAGTAACATATCGCACTCCTGCAATTACCCAGGCAATTTTTCAACCACTATAAAACCACATTGCATTACATATTCAATTTTTTAGTAAGATAAATTCAAAATATTGTGGTACAGGGAATTGGCAGGTTATTTAGATGCTTATGCAACCCAGCATATGATGTTGACGATGACTTCGAACCCCGGAAATGAGTGATAAAGAAGCATAGACACTGCAAAACCATTTCAAAGATTCTCGAGTTTTGCCAGATATCTGCTTCAGAACAGCTGTGAACATGCACCACGGTCCTTTAGTTATCTGAAGGACATTCATGATGCTGCTTCAGCACTGGTGATCAGACCCACAATTCAAACTTTAGATTACCCCTTTTAACTCTCCCACGATCAGTAGTTTCTTCTTATTATCTTTTGAATTAGATCACATCGAATGTGCGGTGCTTTCTGTAATTGTTCAGGTTTGATGTTTCTAAGAAAACTACAAAGAAAACCATGTAGACTTTAATTTTGTTTTTCCAAATTGACATGGGAAGTTTCTGACATGAACAGAACAACAGTGTTTTATCCCATTATCCGCACACTGTATCGCATCTGCATGGATTTATAACTTCAATAATAGAGACTTCTCATTATACAGTACACGAATGATATAGTGCTCTTTTGTGGGGCATGGCGATATGGGGCCTTGCTCCAGGGAGCCAGGTACTTTTTTTAAAATTCGGTAATTAAAATTTTCAGGTAATTCTGAACTTCTGTACACAGATACATAGAGATGATTTATATGAACTTGGAAAATTTTGCCGAGCACACAAAAATGTGGCTCTAAGTAGGCACTAAAAAAATTCGTTTTTGGTCTTCACATTTATCATTTTTGTGTAGGTTGCATAGGAAAATGTAGCTCTGTTAAGAAATTATACGTACATGGTAGACATCTATCGATATTTGGTTCTTTTAAAGATTTTTTGTGTCAGAAAATAGAGTTTGTTTAATTATTTTAAAAATTCGGACTCCCTCAGAGCTCGGGCTCCTTTTGGAGCTCCCGTCTTTTGAAGCATACTTCATAACTTGGAGAGTGCGCCAAACTTTAATTTTAAATTTGTCCTTATGTGTGTTCAAACAATTATTTGGACTACAGATTACTTGTTATAAAGTTGTATTAGTTTTTGAAAAGTCAAATTTGACTATCATTGACCAAAATTTTAGAAAAAAATTAACATTTGAAATACTGAGAAAATAAAATATAGTTCATGATGAATCTAATGATACTAATCTGATATTGTAAATGCTAATTATATTTGCTAAAATTTTAGTCAAAGATCATCTTGTATACCTTTTCAAAAAACTACTGTACCTAATAATAAGAAATGGAGGGAGTATTTTTCACAAAAGTTCATGTAAACTTCATTGTTTGAGAGAGGCCAAGGCAACAGAGTACTAGTGTACCTTTCGTTGCGTTGGTGTCTTTTCCTTCATCTATCTATGGTGATTGGAAGATTGGTGTCGGTGCATGTCATACTACCGTGGCATTGTGCCACTGTGTATCAGTATGGGCCAGGGTTGCCAAAAATTGATTTTGAAAAAGCATACTGACGTGGGCATACCCTTCGGGTCCCCCACTATTGGTATACTGGTGTGTTCCAGCCGAAGGCCCACCTGGCGGCCCAGCCGAAGGCCCACATGACGGCCCAGCAATTTCTTGAAGCACAAGGCAAGAACTCCAAGACGTAGTCTATTAGGACTCATGTAAACCCTACCTGGATCCCTTTATAAAGCCAGGAGAGGCAGAAAGAAAGACAATTAGAGTCATACGGGACAAGAGATAGATACAAACCTAGCGAGACCACGTCTCACCTCATCGCCATTGCGGCCACCATGTAATCATACAATCAATACAGATCAGACAAGCATGATGTAGATCTTTACCTCACACTGAGGGGCCGAACCAGGGTAAATCCTTGCTTGTCAGCCGACGGAACTACCAACGCGCCCAACTTCTCCTTCTCACGAAACCCTAAGTATCTAGACCATGGGATTTGCCGTGGTAACCCCACGTCACGACGCCAATTGACGTGGGGTTACCACGGCAAATCCCATGGTCTAGATACCTAGGGTTTCGTGAGAGGGAGAAGTTGGGCGCGATGGTCTACATACGATAAGGTTGCATGGTCCTTTCTGCAACAAGTGTTGCGTATGAAGGGGTTCGATCCTAAATGGTGTCATTGGGTAGAACAATTTGTGAGTCACGGTAGTGTTGGTGTTAAGGTTAATGATGACATAGGTCGTTATTTCCAAACACGAAAAGGTTTGAGATAGGGAGATCCGATGTCTTCTATGTCATTTAATATTGTGACTGATATGCTGGCCATCATAATCGCAAGAGCGAAGAGGATGGACAAGTTGATGTACTTATACCACACCTAGTACATGGGGGGGGGGGGAGAGAGGGGTCGATCCAACAATATGTAGATGTACGATTTCTTCATGGGACATGACATTGAAAAGGCACCAAATATGAAACTTATCCTATGCATGTTCGAAGAGTTATCGGGTTTGAAGATAAACTTCCATAAGAGTGAACTCTTTTGTTTTGGCAAAGCAAAGGAGGTGGAAGATCAATATAGAAATCTTTTTGGCTGTGAATCTGGGACCTATCCTTTTAGATATTTAGGTATCCCAATTCATTTCCAGAAACTAAAAAACTGAGAGTGGAAACCGGTTGAAGATAGGTTAAAAAAGAAGCGAGCTAGGCAGGAAAGCTCATGTCATATGGTGATCACATCATCTTGATCAACTCGGTTTTAACAAGTTTGCATATGTTCATGTTATCATTCTTTGAGGTATCCAAAGGGGTACGTAAAAGAAAGGATTATTTTAGATCTAGATTCTTCTGGCAGAGTGATGGCTGATCAAGCTGATATATAGGGGGGTGTTTGTTATCGTCTCCACAGGGATCAACAAAGTTATGTTGGTTCTAAGTTTTGGCAGAAGCTAGACTAAAACAAACAATTGCAGGTTTTCACTTCAGAAAAGAAAGGGTTTTGGAAAAGGGTTTTAGCAGAGCAAATTCTGAATTTAGCTTGTAGGTTCTTGGTTGTCAATCAAGTCCAGTGCAAGGATCCAAGCAAGGTTTACACAGGGAACAAGAATTACTTCAACAACTTGCAGAGACTAGTCATGCAAGCAGGGGTTTTAGCAGGTTTAGGGAGGAGAAAAATCAAAGCACAAAGATCACTCCTTTCTGGGTTGTCAGGCCATATCAAAGTGAGTTAACAAGCAATTGGAGGCTAGGGATGGAATTACAACACACAGGTATGCAGGGACTAGCCTTACACACACAGATCAAACCAAACAACAAGCAGATCATGCAAACATTCAGTAAAGACAGAGAACTGTGTCACTCAATTCACTGCAGTAGCCAAATATTACAAGCTCTACTTAAAGATGGATGATCTACACAGTTCAACACTAGATTACACAGAAGAATGGAAAGAGTTCCTTGGCTGTGGCTCACTGAAAACCTAGTCGAAGCGAGGGAGGCAGAGGTGAAGACAAGAGTGGAAGCAGAGTTGCAGATCATGAGCTTCAGGTCACCAAGGCCTGGGGCTTGTTCTCCTGGTCTCCATGTTCATCTTGATCTTGCTCTTGTTCTTGTTCTTCTCTGTTCTTGCTGTTCTTGGTGTTCTTGGTGGTTGGTGGAGATGGTGGCCGAAAAGGTGGTTTGGTGGTGGCTGTGGATGGAGATGGATGAGGTGGATGGATGGGAATGGAATGGGAGATGGGATGTGGTTGCTATGGTGGTGTGGTGCCTTTTATGGACCTTTTTCAACTGTGGTGGAGGTGTGACACAAGATGGAGGAGAGGTGGAAGTTTCCCCCTTTCCTCTTTCAGCTCAAAGTGTGCACATGGTGTGTTCCCTCCTTTTTGCCTTTTTGGGTTCCTTGGCCTCCAAGTTGATCTCCTTTCCCTCTCTCTGGTTCCAACGCATTTGAATTGCTTCTTATCTCCGCCTAAGACCTTGTGCTGCCACACCTGTGCATTGCTTCTTCTCGTGATGAAGAACTTGAGTTAACTGACAGAAATTGCACTCTGTCAGTTACTGTTCACTTTCTGGCACAGAGATGTTCTTCAGCTTCTGGCTCGATTTGATCTGGTTGAGCATGGCCATCTTCTCGGCTGCATTGGGTTTACTTGTATGCTGCTACTTGCTTCACTTTTGCACTTGATCTTCCGAAGATAGTGTGCACTTTGCACACTGAATTGCAAATGGATAAAATGCACTGTAAAATGTAGATAAATGCTTCACTAGATGATAATGCAGTGAGGTTTTTAGGGTTTTAGGGCTATGAATTATGCATACAAATGGTGATGATCAAACCCCCAGACCCAAACCTTTGCTTGTCCTCGAGTAAAGTGAATTGGATGCAAATGACAACAAACTGATAATGAACAGTGCACTGTGCTGAAAACATAGAAGTTCATTCAAATAGGATTCAATGCAGTTTCTGTTTACTATTAGAGCAAGTTAGTAGCAGTGTTAGTGCTTCACACATCACAATCCAGGGATCATGATTGCTAATGCAAAAAATGCAAGTATGCAGTTAGTAAATGGCTCTGAAATGGATCATCACATTCAGTTTCTAAGCAAATTGCATTATCAGGTATTCCAAAAGCTTTGAACAGAGAAATAAATAAATTCTGTTTTGATAAATGGTTCTGAACATAGGCCTTTGCAAGAATAATAAACAGATACAATGCATGATTCACAATAGAATGTAATGTTGTTTGATCAAAACAGAGCACACAATAAAACTTTTACTGAAACAACAGTATGTAGCCAACTTGATCATACTTCAGAATAATGGCATAACAAAAATTTCCATGCTGTAAAATGTTTTTAAGTGTTGGAATGTGTTCACCTGGTGTTCACTTCTGCTCCTTGCTTCATGATATCACAGCCAAACTTCTCCATTATCCTTTATTCATGACTGAAACATCAAAAACAAAAGAAACACACAAAACAAAAATAGCAAATAAAGGAAATAAAAATGTAAATAACAAAAAAAAGGATCAGGCTGCCTCCTGATGAGCGCTTGTTTATAGTCATTAGCTTGACTGTAGCTTCTTCACTGGTTCTCAGCTCCAGAGGGTGCATTGGAGGCATCCTCTATCTCATCTTCATCTATTTCTTCACTGCCTTCAGTGTTCAACTGCTCTCCTGCTCTGTAATGCTTCAGTCTCTGTCCATTCACCTTGAAAGTGCCTTCAGTTGGGCTTTGCACTTCAAATGCTCCATGCCCCAGGTCTCTCTTGATGACACAAGGACCAAACCATCTTGATTTGAATTTTCCAGAAAACAGGTGCAGTTTGGAATCATACACTAGCACTGTCTGTCCAACACTGAATTCTTTTCTGAGTATATGCTGGTCATGCCATTTCTTGGCCTTTTCCATGTAGATTTTTGAGCTCTCATAAGCATCATTTCTCAGTTCTTCTAGTTCACACATCTGGAGTTTTCTTGCAGTTCCAGCTTTGCCTAAATCCATGTTTAGCTTCCTTATTGCCCACTGTGCTCTGTGTTCCAATTCAACAGGTAAATGGCATGCCTTTCCATAGACAAGCCTAAATGGTGACATACGAATAGGTGTCTTATATCCTGTTCTGTATGCCCACAAAGCATCAGGCAATTTCAAGGACCAATCAGCTCTGGATTTGGACACAACTTTCTCTAATATCTGCTTTATCTCTCTGTTGGAAGGCTCAACTTGTCCATTGGCCTGAGGGTGGTAAGGTGTAGTCACTCTGTGATTCTTCACACCATACTTGCTCAGTAGCTTCTCTAACTGTTCATTGTTAAAATGAGCTCCACCATCACTGATGACAACTCTTGGTACTCCAAACCTAGGGAAGATAACATTTTTGAACAGCCTACACACTGCCTTGGAATCTGCACTCACAGTAGGTACTGCTTCCACCCATTTGGACACATAGTCTACTGCTACCAAAATGTGCTTGTAGCATTGGGATGATGGTAATGGACCAACAAAATCAACTCCCCACACATCAAACAGTTCTACCTCTAGAATTCCCTTCTGAGGCATTTCATTTCTCCTTGATATTTTTCCAGCTCTCTGACAGGGATCACACTGCTTGATATAATCATGCACATCTTTGAACAGACTAGGCCAATAAAATCCAGCCTGCAGAATTTTTGCTTGAGTTTTCATCACTCCAGCATGGCCTCCATACATGCCTGCATGGCATTGGAACATCACATCTTGTATTTCTTCAGATGGCACACATCTTCTCACAACACCATCAGCACAGTGCTTATACAGAAATGGCTCATCCCAATAATAGCTCTTTGCATCATGCAAAAACTTCTTTTTCTATTGATAGGACATGTCTGCTGGTACAATTTCACAGGCCAAGTAATTCACAATATCTGCATACCATGGAGAACTAGCATTCACTGCCATCAGCTGCTCACCAGGCATACTGTCTTGTATCTCTCTGTTCTCAGGGCAACTGATTCTTGACAGGTGATCTGCCACTGAATTTTCAGAGCCTCTCTTGTCTCTGATTTCAATATCAAATTCTTGTAGTAAGAGGATCCATCTGATCAGTCTTGGCTTTGCATCCTTCTTCTTGATCAAGTACCTTATTGCTGCATGGTCAGAATAGACAATGTACTTGTGTCCAACAAGGTATGGCCTGAACTTATCAAATGCAAATACAACTGCAAGTAATTCCTTTTCTGTGGTAGTGTAATTGATCTGAGCATTATCTAGTGTCTTGCTGGCATAATGGATAACATGAAGAGCTTTCTCCTTCCTCTGTCCAAGCACTGCTCCTACTGCATAATCACTAGCATCACACATCAGCTCAAATGGCAGAGTACAGTCAGGTGGCTGCACAATTGGAGCTGTAATGAGAGCTTCTTTCAACTTGTTGAATGCTTGCATACATGCTTCATCGAACACAAACTTGACCTCATGATTTAGCAGTTTTGTGAGAGGTTTTGCAATAAGAGAGAAATCCTTGATAAACCTTCTGTAAAAACCAGCATGGCCTAGGAAACTCAGAATTCCTTTCACATCTTCAGGAGGTGGTAATTTAGCAATCACATCTACTTTTGCTCTGTCCACTTCTATCCCTCTGGCTGACACTAGGTGTCCAAGCACAATTCCTTCAGTGACCAGAAAATGACATTTCTCCCAATTCAGGATCAGGTTCTGCTCAGAGCATCTGTGCAACACTGCTGTCAAATTTTTTAGACAAGTGATGAAATCCTTTCCATAAACTGTGAAGTCATCCATGAACACTTCCATAATCTGCTCAATGTGATCAGAAAAAATGGACATCATACACCTCTGAAATGTGCCAGGTGCATTGCACAGGCCAAATGGTAATCTTTTATATGCAAATGTTCCATAGGGACAGGTAAATGTGGTCTTGTCTTGATCAGCTGGGTGGATAGGAATTTGCAGAAAACCTGAGTAGCCATCTAGGTAACAATAGAATTTCTGTCCAGCAAGCCTTTCTAGCATCTGATCCATAAATGGCAATGGAAAGTGATCCTTCCTAGTTGCCTTATTCAGTTTTCTGAAATCATTAACCATTCTCCAGCCAGTAACAGGTCTTGTGGTCATCAATCTACCTTCTTCATTTTCTACCACAGTGTATCCTCCTTTCTTGGGCACTATATGTATAGGACTTACCCACTCACTGTCAGAGATGGGGTAAATCATTCCTGCACTTAGCAGTTTCAGGACTTCTTTCTTAACTACATCTTGCATTGCAGGATTCAGTCTTCTCTGTCCTTCTCTTGTTGGCTTACTGCCCTCTTCTAAATGTATCCTGTGGGAGCAAACCTTCTCATCTATACCTCTGATATCATCAATGGAATAACCAATCACATTCTTGTACAACCTCAGCACTGACAACAAGCTTTCTTCCTGTTCTGTATCCAGAACAAAGCTTATTATCACAGGATGTATCTTTTCTTTTTCTAGGAATGAGTACTTCAAATGGGCTGGTAGTTCTTTTAGCTCCACAATGGAATGGTGAGCTGGTTTAGTAGCTTCACTTGCAGTTTGCTCTTCTTCCATTTCACAGAGATTTATTCCACAGAATTCTTCTGTTCTTGTACTGTCAGTTGTCACAAACACTTGTGCTTCAGGCTCTACTGGCTGCATTTCCTGAACACTCTTGTCCACCACATCTATGGAATGACACTGCTCAAGTATGTTTGGCAGGTGTGAAGCATGCTTCATACTGAACTCAGCTTCCTCTGAACCAAATTGCAATTTCAGTGTTCCACCTTTTACATCAATTATTGCCCCAGCTGTTGCCAAAAATGGCCTGCCTAGTATCATGGATTCTGAGTTGTCCTCCATCTCCAGCACCCAAAATCTACTGGATAAGCAAAATTTCCAACTTGGACTGGCACATCTTCAAGAATTCCAGCTGGCTTCCTCAGAGTTCTGTCAGCTAGCTGCAGTGTCATGGATGTGGGCTTCAGAGCTCCTAATTGCAAAATTTGGCTGACAGCTAAAGGTAACACACTGACTGATGATCCTAAATCACATAATGCTGTAAATGTTCTTTTTCCAACTACACATGGGATACTGAAACTCCCTGGATCACCAAGCTTCTTGGGCATATAATTCAGAATGACAGAACTGCAGTCCTCTGTCAGAGCAATAATTTATGGATCTTCTAGACTTCTTTTCTTGGTGATCAGGTCCTTGAAGAATTTTGCATACAGCGGGATGTGTAGCACTGCATCAAGAATGGGGATAGTAATCTGAACTTCCTTCATGGTCTCCAAGAACTTGGCATATTGCTTTTCTTTTTTGGTTTTCTCTAATCTTTCTGGAAATGTGACCTTTTGTGCAACAGGTCTCTGAACTGTAGGAACTGGATTTGCTACAGTAACTTCTGGTTTGTCAGCTGCAGGAACATTTTCCACTGAATTTTCTGGCTTTTCAGCTTCAGATGCTGATTCAACTGACTTTTCAGGATCTGCTACAGTGTTTTTAGAGACAATAGGTTGCTGAACTGTTGTTCTTCTTGGTGGAGCAACATAGGGCATCATTAGTGGTGTTTTCAGCACTGAAGCTGTATTTACTCCACTTCTAGTTGTTACTGCCTCTACTGTCTCAATAGCTCCACACTGCTTAGGATTTTTTTCAGCTTGTGCAAGCAACTTGTTTTCTGGCTGGGCTACTTGGGCATTGGAAATCCCAGTTGTTAGTGTCTGCATTATTTTTAAAAACAATTCTGACTGCATCTTCATGGTTTCCTGCATTCCACTAAACATTTCTTTCTGCAGCCTCATCATCTCACTTATTTCTGACTGGCTGTTGCTTATAGAAGCATTTTGTTGAGCTGCTTGCTGTTGTTGTTGTTGTTGCTGGTACTGCATATTGCCTTGAGGTCTGAAATTTTGCTGAGCTGTTTGAGCATAATTCTGTTGGTTTGCTTGAGGATAGCTCTGTTGATTTGCATTCTTGTAAGACAGGTTGGGATGGTTCCTCCAAGCAGGATTGTAGCTCTGAGAGAAAGCACCTTGGTTCTGAGTGTAATTCACTTCTGCCAATTGATTTTCAGGAGGAGCCAACAGAGAACACTCATGAGAGAATGCCCTTTAATACCACATATCTGGCAAGTAACTGAAACTTGATTAACAGGCACAATTGCCTTACTGTTCTTCTCCTGCATGAGTTGAGCTAGCTGTGTTGTCAGGCTATCAAGCTTGGCTTCCAAAGCATGCTGACCACTGTTAGCCTGATGAATTGGATGAACTGCTCTCTCATTGGTCCAGGAAAAATTGTGTGAAGCCATACTCTCAATAAGCTCTGTAGCTTCATCAAGGGTCTTGTTCATAATGCCTCCACCAGCAGCAGAATCTACAAAGGCTCTAGTCTGCTCTGACAAACCTTTGTAAAAAGTCTGTAGAATTAACCACTGTTCTTGACCATGATTGGGACACATCCTGATTAGGCCTTGATATCTCTGCCAAGCATCATACAAACTCTCACCATCATACTGCACAAATCTTGTAATTTTGTCTCTGCACTCAGCTGCCTTGGTAGGTGGAAAATACCTTTCAAAGAAAGCTTGAACCAAATGCTCCCAAGTATCTCTACAGTGAGCTGGCAATGCATGAAACCAAATTTTTGCAGTTCCTGATAGTGAAAAGGGGAATAACTGCATCCTAATTGCTTGAGGGGGTACACCATTGTGCTTCAGAGTATTGCAATACTCCAGAAAATTCCTGATATGCTCATGTGGACTCTCCAAGGCACTGCCTTTAAATGGATTGTGCTGAACCATATTGATTAATGCAGGCTTGATCTCCCAGTTATTTGCCTGGATGGCAGGCATAACAACATCTGCATTTGAAACCTGGTCCTTGGGGATCCACAAATCTCTCAACTTTTTGTCGCCCATATTGATAACTGACTGCCTTTCCTCTGTTTCTTCTACTGAGGACACTGATGCTGCTCTTCATCTTGCAAGAAAAGTTCTCTCAGGCTCTGGATCATATGGAGCAAGAGGTGAATCTTCGGAAGACTGCATCAACAAAATCCAAACACTGCAGAAAGGAGATCATGATTCCTCTACACACAAGCACAAACAAGAACTTTTATCAAGGGTTAGTGAATTAAAACCCCTAATAACAATTCTAGTTTCAGATCACATGACATAAAGCATCTAAAGCATGCAAATTTGCTAACTGGAAGCACACAGCCTAGTCTACTGCACTGCAAAGTTCCAAATATAAGTCAATCCCCGGCAACGGCGCCAATTTTGATCAAGCAGATATATAGGGGGGTGTTTGTTATCGTCTCCACAGGGATCAACAAAGTTATGTTGGTTCTAAGTTTTGGCAGAAGCTAGACTAAAACAAACAATTGCAGGTTTTCACTTCAGAAAAGAAAGGGTTTTGGAAAAGGGTTTTAGCAGAGCAAATTCTGAATTTAGCTTGCAGGTTCTTGGTTGTCAATCAAGTCCACTGCAAGGATCCAAGCAAGGTTTAGACATGGAACAAGAATTACTTCAACAACTTGCAGAGACTAGTCATGCAAGTAAGGGGTTTTTAGCAGGTTTAGGCAGGAGAAAAATCAAAGCACAAAGATCACTCCTTTCTGGGTTGTCAGGCCAGATCAAAGTGAGTTAACAAGCAATTGGAGGCTAGGGATGGAATTACAACACACAGGTATGCAGGGACTAGCCTTACACACACAGATCAAACCAAACAACAAGCAGATCATGCAAACATTCAGTAAAGACAGAGAACTGTGTCACTCAATTCACTGCAGTAGCCAAATATTACAAGCTCTACTTAAAGATGGAAGATCTACACAGTTCAACATAGGATTACACAGAAGAATGGAGAGAGTTCCTTGGCTGTGGCTCACTGAAAACCTAGTCAAAGCGGGGAAGGCAGAGGTGAAGACAAGGGTGGAAGCAGAGTTGCAGATCATGAGCTTCAGGTCACCAAGGCCTAGGGCTTCTTCTCCTGGTCTCCATGTTCTTCTTGATCTTGCTCTTGTTCTTGTTCTTCTCTGTTCTTGCTGTTCTTGGTGTTCTTTGTGATTGGTGGAGATGGTGGCCGAAAAGGTGGTTTGGTGGTGGCTGTGGATGGAGATGGATGAGGTGGATGGATGGGAATGGAATGGGAGATGGGATGTGGTTGCTGTGGTGGTGTGGTGCCTTTTATGGACCTTTTCAACTGTGGTGGAGGTGTGACACGAGATGGAGGAGAGGTGGAAGTTCCCCCTTTCCTCTTTCAGCTCAAAGTGTGCACATGGTGTGTTCCCTCCTTTTTGCCTTTTTGGGTTCCTTGGCCTCCAAGTTGATCTCCTTTCCCTCTCTCTGGTTCAAACGCATTTGAATTGCTTCTTATCTCCTCATAAGACCTTGTGCTGCCACACCTGTGCATTGCTTCTTCTCGTGATGAAGAACTTGAGTTAACTGACAGAAATTGCACTCTGTCAGTTACTGTTCACTTTCTGGCACAGAGATGTTCTTCAGCTTCTGGCTCGATTTGATCTGGTTGAGCATGGCCATCTTCTCTGCTGCATTGGGTTCACTTGTATGCTGCTACTTGCTTCACTTTTGCACTTGATCTTCTGAAGATAGTGTGCACTTTGCACAGTGAACTGAAAATGGATAAAATGCACTGTAAAATGTAGATAAATGCTTCACTAGATGATAATGCAGTGAGGTTTTTAGGGTTTTAGGGCTATGAATTATGCATACAAATGGTGACGATCAATGGTCATAAATGAAAGTTTAGACTTACTAAATAGAACAACAGTTATCGACCTAAGGAACAAGGGGGACTCGGGATAGAAGTTTTAGAGATTAAAAACAAGTGCCTTTTAAGCAAATGGCTCTTCAAACTCTTGTCAGAGGAGGGAGTATGGCATGAATTGATTCATAATAAATATGCACTCTAAATCTCTGTCACAAGTCAACGTTAGACCAACTAATTCCCCCTTTTGTTCATTTTTGGAAGGGTCTCATGAAGGTCAAAGATGAGTTTCTTGGTCGAGTCTCCTTTGATATTGGAAACGGGGTTAGTACCTGTTTTTGGGAAGACACGTGGCTTGGGGATACGCATTAATCTCGTCAGTACCCTTCCCTTTACAATATAGTTCAGCTTAAAGAAGTTTTAGTGGCAACAGTCTTGTCACAGGCTCCTCACCCAAACGTAGGTTTCAGGCGAGCCCCAACCGGAAACAAGTTGTCAAGATGGCTACACCTGGTGAACCGTTTAATGGATGTGCAGCTTTCAGATCAACCTGATGTGTTTAAATGGAGGTTGAATACATCAGTAAATTTTACGGTCAAATCGTTGTATTTAGATTTCATGAGTGATCATACAAGATTTCTCCGTAAATATATTTGGAAAATGAAAGTTCCACTAAAAATTAAGTTTTTTTATGTGGTTCTTATTTCGTAAGGTCATTCTTACTAAAGATAATTTGGCTAAGCAAAACTGGACTGGTGTAAAAAGTGTTGTTTTTGTAATCAAGAGGAAAAAGTTAAGCATTTTATATAACCATCCATTAGCTAAAATGGTTTGGTGAATAGTGTACAGGGCTTTTAATATCTATCCCCCAAATAATATAATAAATTTTTTGAAAACTTCTTGAGGGGTGTTGATAAGAAGAGTAAAGTACAAATCCGAGTTGAAGTGTGTGCTTTATTCTGGGCCATTTGGAATATACACAATGACTATATTTTAACGATGCAAAATCTTCTTCCTTTATGCAGATTATTCCGATGGCTACGCATGTTATAATCTACATGGCTCGGAGATCCGTTCTGTAGGTCTGTTTTGGTGGCAGTGGGCGCACCCTGGTACGTGGTTGTGGCACGAGGGTGATTTTGGGTGAAACTCCAACGAAGCCAGCGATGGCGATGCATGTGTGTGTGTTGTGGCCCTATCGAGGGCATCGTTCTGGTCACCCCTCGCGTCAAGGCTCCGGTTGAGAAAAAACCTTTTCTTCTTTGGTCTTGGAGACGGTGATGCTTTACGTCGTCACCCTCTTGGTCGTGTCGCCGTGGAGCACAGGTACCTATGGTCAGGTCTCGCCGACATCGGCAGGCAAGTTGAGATGTTGTCTCGAATCATCTTCGCCTCTAGCGTGGGTCGATCTTAGCGACCTTTTATCTTATGGACGTGAATTTTTTGTCGCCTTGTGTGGTCCTCGTTCTCTGCTAGCAGGATCGGCGCTCCACGGCCCAAAGCGAGAGGGTAGGTGACCCGCTCCGGGAACAACTTGGTGTGTGCGGTGCGATGATGTTCGATGATCTCCTAAAAAGGCATGTTGTCTACTCTAGTTGGTAGTTTTGGCCTCTTGGGTTCCTCTTGAAGGGTGTGGCAACTCCTGTTATTCTCTTTTTATCTTTGATGTTTGTGCGGGTTCTCTCATCACTTTGTTACTTTGTATTGGTTCGGTCATGTAGTTTTATCTATAATGTGGGGTGAAAGTCTGATTCAAGAGAGATAAACACAAGATACAACACATGCTTTTTTAAATGGAGTATCCTTTGTAGACCTAAGAACAATGGAGCCTCGGCCTCTAAATATTTTTTTATCGAACACCTGAAATTTCACTAGTTATAGCATAAGAACATTACATCCATCGGGGAGAAAGGTAGAATTACAGTGGGTACCACTGTGGAAGATTAGTCGCAGAGCGAGGTACCCAAAATGCGTTTGTTTTTTATCTCAAATGTTTGGAGGCCGTTGTGAGGAGTCACCTTTAAAGCAGAGCTTTTCTGTGTGCAGACAGTGTTCCTTCAATTTTCTAAGAAAACAATACCTCGTACCGTCAATCCTGAGTGTAAGAGAGCGTTTCTTGGGAGGTGATATACATCGCTTGTTAGCGTCGCATATGGCGCGCGCCGCCTACGTGGTTCGTTTCGCGGGCCGGCCCATTTTCTTCGGTCAGACTTTTTTGTGGTACTGGTTCACGAATTTGCTGCGCTCAGACTTTTTTGGGCCGGCCCATTTGCTTCGCTCAGACTTTTTTGGAACCATTTTCAAAATGGAACCATTTTTAAATTTGGAACTATTTTCAAAATGGAGCCATTTTAAAAAATGAACAATTTTTTAATTTGGAACCATTTTCAAATGGTACCATTTAAAAATGAACAATTTTCAAATTTGGAACCATTTTAAATTCGGAACCATTATTTGGAACCATTTTCAAAATGGAACCGTTTTTAAATTTGGAACCTTTTTAAATTCGGAACCATTTTTAAATTTGAAACCATTTTAAATTCGAAACATTTTTAAATTTGGAACCATTTTCAAAATGGAACCATTTTTAAATTTGGAACCATTTTCCAAAATGGAACCGTTTTCAAAATTGAACAATTTTAAAAATTTGGAACCATTTTAAAGTTGGAACCATTTAAAAAAATGAACAATTTTCAAATTTCGAACCATTTTACATTTGGAACCCTTTTAAAAATGGAACCATTTAAAAAATTAAACAATTTAAAAATAACGAAAATCAAATAAGAAAAGAAAAAAGAAAACAGAAAAGAAACGAAAAACAAAAGAAATGATTTTTAAATTTTTTAAAATTGGAACCATTTTAAAAAATGAACAATTTTTTAATTTGGAACCATTTTCAAAGAACGAACAATTTTTAAATTTGGAACCATTTTTAAATCTAGAACCATTTTAAATTTGGAACCATTTTAAATTCAGAACCATTTTTATATTTGGAACCATTTTCAAAAATTAATAATTTTCAAATTTGTAACCATTTTAAATTTGGAACCCTTTTTAAATTCATAACCATTTTCAAAATGAAACCATTTTTAAATTTGGAACCATTTTCAAAAATGGAACCATTTTCAATTTTAGAACCATTTTGAAATTCGTAATCATTTTTAAAATGGAACCATTTTGAAAATTGGAACCATTTTCATAATTGGAGCCATTTTAAAATTGGAACCATTTTCATAATTGGAATCATTTTCAATTTTGGAACCGTTTTCAAATTTGGAACCATTTTCAAAAAATGAAACCATTTTTAAAATTGGAACCATTTTCAAAAAATTAAAAGAACAAAAAATAATAAGAAAAAGAAAATGAAAACAAAACATTAAAGAAAAAAAAACTAAAACGAAAAAAGAAACAGAAAAGAAAAGAAAAAAGAAAAAGAAAGACAAAAAAGAAAAAAGGCACCAGACAGGCCGGCCCAGTAAAATGGCGCGGGTGAATTCCTGGAGGCGGCGCTATCGCTATGCGGCGCCCGTTGGCGCCGCATAGGATTTGCCGCGTTTCCGTACGTAACAATAGTGTCATTACTGGAAATTTTGAACTAGCAGAAAACGATGTCTTAGTAACTCTTTTAACTCCTAATTTTTTGACCTGCAGTAAATTCTAGAAGCAGCTAAAATTACCCATTTTAAGTTTGGCCATGAAGAAACCCAAATGTGGAGTTAACCGAGATAATGATGGAGCAGAACTTGTACAGATGGCAGCATGTTTCTGTAAAACGATGCAGATCAGGATGAGGAGATAGCCAAATGCAACATGCAGTCTGCAATCTGCATTCACCACACTGAAGAGAGAAGAAGCGAAGCACCAGTCAAGCAATTTTTCTACGCTGGTAGATAGATAGAGCTCCTTATGGTTTGACTGACTATACACAAGAGCTGCCATATGGACTAGTCTAGTTCTTGTCATTTTGACGGCAATTTGGGCGATCAGGAGCTGGATTCAGAAATCTGGAAATGGAGCTGTCGTCACACCCGGAGTTTGCCGAAGAGGCCGCCGAAGGAGAAGAAGTTGGTCTTGGCCATGGCTCCACCAGTTTGCTCCGGCGCCTTGACGACATCGGGCACCTTCTTGACGTTGAGCATGACGGTCTGCCCGACCTGGCCCCGGAGGCCCTCGATGGTCTTCATGTCCACGGGCTGCCCCGACGCGTCGCGCACGTAGAACACGTTCATGGCCTGCTCCCCCACCGTCGCCACGTCGGCCCTCGTCACCGTCAGGCCGTGCTCCCGGAGCACCCTCGTCACGTCCGACAGCAGCCCCACCCTGTCCCTCCCGCACAGCTCAAGGGTGAACCCCTGCAATGGTGTCAGTCAGAAACAGCAACGACAACATTGAAATAGGAGTAGTAAATTGTGTATCACCTCGGATACTCTTCTCCAAATCGCCGCTTCCAGGCACTTGATCACCTTCTCCGCTTCATCCTTCAGCAGCGTGCGGCCGTCCTTGCGACGGATGTACAGCTCCTGATGATGAAGAAGTAAAGATGAAGTTTCAAGAGTCTTATTCTCATTGCGGAACAGGTGTGGCGCTGCAGCGGCGAACCTGGATGCCGTAGATGCCGTCGGAGGTGACCGCGGCGTGGAAGACGACGTACTGCATGTCCGTGAGCGTGCACACGATGTCGAACAGCAGCTTCGGCCGGTCCCTGCACCTAACGTTCACCACCGAGTAGGCCTTCTCCTCGCAGTGCTCCACGGTCACCGCCGCCGTGCCGTCGCCGCCTGCCTGCATCGGGCCGCCCTCGTCGAATTCCATGTCCGCGTGCATCAGCTGGTGCAGCCGCGGTCGACGTGGGTGGAGCCGACTGAGAAGTTGGTGTGCGCTCCCCGGCCGCCGTCGTCGTCCCCGCCGTGCCCACGGAGCACGTGCCTTAGCCGCTCCTCGATCCTGCTCTGCCGGCCCGGGTCGTCGATCGCCTGGCCCGTGGACACGTCGTTGACGTGCACCACGCAGGCCACCCTGGTCTTGTGCGTCCACACCTCGGCGGCCATCACGTTGCACTCCAGCTCCGCCAGGACGGCGAAGATCTCCGAGAGGAGGCCCGTCCTGTCGGGCCCTTGAGCTCGATGGCGGTGTGGTCGCCGATCGAGTGCATCCCCACCGACCTCCCCGGCGACGTGCTGCCTTTTTTCGCACCCGGAATATTGCTGCCCGGACCTAATGCCTGTCAGCAAACAACAATCCATCCAGCCTCCACTCAGTTTCAGTGGAAAATTAACATAAATGTTCTTGACTGAAAATTGAACAGCAACGGACCTTCTCAATGTACTCGATGGTCTTCTCATCTGTCACCTTCTGTCCTTGCTTATCCAGCACATGAAACACTGCATTATTGGTAGCCACGGACAGCGTAAAATTGCATGAACAATTTATGGTGGTACTGTATCTGTATGGAAGTACTATTGGGTAGAACAGGGCGTTTTACCATCCATGAACCATCCGCCATCGGAGGTGATGTACGCTTTCAAAATGGTGAGGTCAAGATCGCTCAGGACCTGTACCACCTCCAGCAGAATGCCGTTCTTGTTCATGCTGTCCACCTAAAACCGATCAGAAGGCAAACCAAATTAACGGTGCGCACACAAATTAGAAATACTTCCCGAGACTGTGTAAAATGAATCCAAATGATTTCTTGCCTTCACTAGGGTACAATCGCTGCATGTGTTGTTGTCGATACAAACCCTGCAAAATCATCTCACCGTGTTATGTATAGATGCACGAATTAGCAGAGTTTGCAACAAGGGGTTCTGACATACATGCTGGATAATTAGGTGACAAGCTCAAATTCTGCAGCTTAATTAGATGGTAAATTCGAGACATACCGAGGAGGGTTGATGCGCTGATTGAAGTTCTCGTACTCCGGATCAAAGTAAGGCCGCATCTTTCCCAGGCCCCTGAAAGAAGTAAATTATGGTGATATCCAATCATTAGAGGAGCAAGATTTCAATCAAGATCATCAAAGGAGAGGCGCAGAAAGCAACGATGGACGGGCTCCTTATAAAGAAGAAGATGTAATCACTTTGGAGGAATGGAACAGACCAACCTTTCAGTCGATTCTTCCTTCTGCAGAATAGCTCCAAAATTGCTTTCACTGAATTTGTTCTGACCGCTTCATCGAAAAGCTAAGCCGGTACCGGGCACCGTAGTATCCTGAAAAGTCATGAGAAGTTTCGGATGAATTTCCGAAACAAGGATACCTATACCTCATGAAACACAAGGTACTTACTCACAAATCCTGAGCTGCTTATGAATCTAAAATACCGAGGCGGAGCCTTAGATATATACCCGGAATCCAAAACAGAAGACTTATTCTTTTTTGTTCTTTTTCTGAGAACAATTGTTTATCAAATCAACAATGGTGGTTGGGCAATATTTTCTTGAGGCCATGATAGAGACAAGTAGAGCACCACACAAGCAAGATACCCTTTTGCCTCATGGTGGCCTGAACAATTCAGCAGAGAGAGAGAGAGGGAAGAAGAGGGAGTGGCTGTGCAACTAGATACTTTATGTGCTCGTGATGTGTCGATGCAGAATAAGCAACCACAAGCGAGGCATAGCCAAAAAACAATTGCTGTGGAATCCGACTAGCTAGAGGGCTACACCGGTGGTCGCATTAGAATAAGCTCTGAGGAATCAAGAACACGTCAGGGTGACTGTATGGGGCAAGAAAGGAAATGGCTTTTGCGAGAGCCACGCTTTACATCCCACCTTGAGATTCTTAAGCAAGATCTTGTCAAGTTTCAGTGCTGGCTATTGGCAGCTACGGCCCATCTGTCAGTGACATGTGTGTTTGGAGGGAAAAAAACTAAGATTATGTATACTATCTTCGTTCTGAACTGTATAATTGTAGTTTATACTAGCTCTTGCGATAGGGATGAAGCAGTGTGGTGAAATAGTGGAAATCGACTTGTTCAACCAAGATACTCCTTCCGATCCTATTTAATTGTCGGGAGAAAACAACTAGACACGTACAATCCATAGTATAACTTGCGACACATATTTCAGATCAGAGGGAGTATGTAAATTAGCCAGGAAGAAGCAAGTGAGGATGAAGCAGGTAGGAATGGACATGAACAAGAAGTGGCCTACAACTTACAACTTGATGGCTACAAGACAAGATGACCGCAAGAGGGCTGCTGCCTGCATATACCTTGTATAGTAGCACTCACTCGGTTTGGCATATATGTAGCAATTTTTTTTTTCTTTTGGGAGGGCCGAAGAAATTTCTTCCTTTTACCCCTGAATCCTAACGTAAACGCGCATAAGGACATGGTATCTCCGCCGCGTCACTGTCACAGTGAGATTCAGAATCTGAGCATTGTTTGGATGGATTTGACCATTACAGTTTAGAAAAGAAAAGAAAACCATCAACATCTACCGCGTTACATCGATATGGGTAGATTTGTTATGAACCACTCTTGTTTCTTACTCCTAAACAGAAATTGATGGTCAGAGAGTGTGATCTTAGGGATATAGACTCATGTATGCTTAGAATGACCTACAATTCCTCTGCCACTCGATATTTCTGGAAACCCCTCCTCGCTCTACAGTGGACAGAGGCGAGCGGGAGGCGACTCCGGCTCGCCCAGCTCCCGCCGGCGCATCTGGTCGATCCCCCACCCTCCGCCGGCCGCTCCGGCGGCGGGAGCGTGTGGAATCACCGGATCTGCGTTCCGGGTGAGTAGATCGGGGTGCGGGCGGCGCTGTCGTGGCGGGAAGGGCGGCTCCGTCGCGCTGTTCGAGTTCTGCGGCTTCCCCTCCTCGGCGTCGTCTCCGGCGGTGCTGATGGGCTGCAGGCTCCCTCCTCTTCCGATGCTTCCTCCGGCGTCGGCTGGAGCTTATGCAGTGGCGCAGGAGGCCGGGGTTCAGATCCTTCTGGCCGTCTTCGGCGTCGACGGCATCGGCGCGGATCCAAGGCGGTGGCTCTGCTCTGGTGGTCTCCCAGCTCCTTCTGCTTCGTCGATACCCAGGCGGTGGACTGAAGACGGCGGCGGCTTCGTCGGTGGCTTCCTGGCCGCGGTTCGTTGCGCCGGCTCGGGTGGAGTTCGGCGGTAGCGCGCGGTCGGCGGTCACCATGGTGAGGCGGCGTCGAGGGTGCTGGATCCTCTGATTTCGGGTTTGTTTTCATTTCTCTTGAGGATGTACTGCTAGTGCTGTGTTCTTGATCTGTAATTCCTTGATCTCAAAAAAAAAAAAAAATGACCTACAATTCCACAGGGAGCTACTCGTAGTGTTTATATTGTGGCATGGAGGGAGTAGCAAATTAATTACGGCTGTGCAATGGCGCGTGCATGTTAGCCACCCGCCGTTCACGTCGTTCTCACAAAACCAAAACAATAAGGCCTTGTTTACTCTAAGGGTTTTCTAGGGGATGGGATGAGTAGGGATGAGAGGCGATTTGGTGAACACCCAATCTTCACAAATATTCTTCCCCTACAATACACTAGTATGGACTAGAGTTTTTGTTTTAGTCAAAAATGAGATGGTTGGTGGGGATATTTAGGGATTATCCCCTCTCATCTCCTAAAATACACTAAAAGTAAACAGGCTAGTGGGGATTTTCCGAGATCTGGGATAATCCCCTCACATCCCCTAAAATACACTATAGGTAAACAAGCCGTAAGGAGCCAAAAACTTTGTGAGTTGTGTAGGCGCAACGTGCCAAGATTTGCGTCTGGTACACAAGAAGAGCACACATGCGCCATCAAAGAAAGATTGTTGTCGCCGGGCGTCTCTCCACCGTCCATGCTTTCGCCGCCGCCAGCGCACCGTACACGTAGTACTTGCTCGCCGCTTTCCCGAAGAGAAACAAAAGGCTCACCGCTTTCCCCAGATGCGCCCTCAGATGGAGATCGTACGGTGGGAAACTGACAGACAGGCAGCCCTATCGATTGTGGCGGCGACAGCTAGCGTCGCACGGTACAAAAGCCAGCGGTGTTACTAACTATTTACTGCCCCTACTCCAGGTAGCAGCAGAGCAAAAGGGGCAAAACTCTCGGAGCCAATCATAATCATGGGAACCACTGGGCAGGGCTGTGAGGTGAGGCAGGATCGGAGGGGGCAACAGGGCAGGCGTGAAAGGTGCGTGACCCTCCTCGCCCTGCACCCACCCCAGCTTTCTTCCAACAGTAGAGCAAACCAACCAACCAAGAGGTAGAGCAAACCAACCAACCAAGAGCAAAGAACCAAAAACGAAAAGCAGAGGCTGGCGCAAGTCGGCCGTCGCTACTATGCAAATTACTGTACTACTACTACTATCTCCACCGCATGCATGATTGGTAAGAACGGAGAGAGACTACTAGCAAATCACACCGCGAGAGAGAAGACTCGTATTTTTAGTTTACCTCTCTCTATCTTCTGTTTAGTTCCTGCTTCCTGCTTGCTTGGTTGCCGCCGCCTCTGCCGCCTTCTTCTTCTCCAAGATTGTTGATGTGTTCTTGAGACTTTAGTTTCCTCTGCTTACATCTCACATGCCAGGAGAGTGTCGACGACAAGCTGGTGCGGGGTGAGAAATCATCTATGTTAGATACAAGGGGAGATGGAGGAAAGAATCAAATCGAGAAAAAGGAAAGACGAAATGAGGGAGGGATATTTGGATGGATGGAGACGCAAATGGGCCTAGCAGTGGGATAGAAGCAAGGGGACTCACGAGCTCTGTGTATGCCGCCCGCCACTTGATAATCAATCAAATACCCTGTCTGTCACCTCCTCGTCAGGATTATATAGACCCTGGAAAAAGGGCACACGCACAAGCTCCTCTCATCTCCTCGGAAGTTTGAGATAGCACTCTTGTCCCTAACCCCATCGGATGCTATTACACGTCTAGTCACGCTGTAGAGTGTATACGACAGGCAGCGCCAACTAATCATGTTGTCCGATGTACTACCTGCTATGTTATACTCCCGTATTTGTTTCTCTCTTTTTTAAGTTTTGCATTCAACTATGTGGGTCGTATAGTGGTTATGGCATTACGAACTATTGTCACGATACGCATATATGTCGTGAAAATAGACGCGAGACGATATTTGGTAACGCAATTCTACGATTAACGGCTACATCCTATGTTTAGCGGGCACTCCTCTTCCATGTACTAATCAAAATGACATCGACGACAAACCCGCTGAGGCCAACAGACACATGACAAGTGTTCGACTCGAGCACGTAGCCATGCTGTGTATTCAAATCCAACTGTAACTTATACACATATTCGACACAAACACAAGGTGGAGCCCCTTCCACAGTAGATCGGAGAGGCGATTTTTGCGACCTCCTTCCCCGACCACCTCGCTCGCCGGCGATTCGTGGAATTCCTCCCCTCCGTCGGCCGCTCCGGCGGCGGGAGGGTGGGGGATCCCCGGATCCCGGCTTGTACATAGTGTAGGTTGTGGTAGGAACCCGCCGGCGGCGTCGTGGAGGTGGCGATGGTGTCGGTGGCTAGGTGGGGGTCGGCGCGCTTCCCCTTCTGCGGCGGCGCTCCTCGGAGCTCCGGCGTGGCGCGTACGGCTTTTGGCGGCCGGGGATCTTCGGATCTCTCGGTTTTCCTCCGGTTCTTCCTCATCCTTGCCGGCCGGCGGGGATGTCGATCTCCACGCTGTGGAGCTTCGGTGGAGGAGCAGGGTTGGGCGAGCTTCGCGGCTTCTGCCATCGCTAGGGACGAAGACGGCTACGGCAAGGTGGTGTTGCTGGAGCGGGAGGGTGCTCGCCGTGCTCGTTCATCGGCATAAGTTCCGCCGCTGCGCGGCGGACGGGCTCTGCGGCGATCTTCAAGGAAGGAGGTGCCCTCGGGCCGTGGCAAGAAGGAGGTCGGCGGTCTTCGTCTTCATCGCCGGCGGAGTTGCTGTTGCTTGATCTAGCTCTGTTCCCCTGCGTATGGCTTTCTGTACTTTCTTCTTGTACTTCATATGGTGTATGCGGTACTTTCGGATTGTAGGCAGGCTTTCAAAAAAAAAACATATTCGACACAAACTCTACCTTGCAGAATATGCCGTCAAACTGAAATCCTCATGATCGCGCGAACATATGTGTATGCTAAACTTGGTCTTCTTTCTTCTCACTCGTATGAGCCAACCTCCGATTTTCATCCTACTCGGTTGTCTCGACTGTGCATGTTTCCACGTCTTGTTCCTCCTCGGCTCCTCCTGGAATGATGCGCACATGCAGCTTGTACAAGTTATTCCTGGTCCTCCTTTTGTAACATTCAAATTTTCCCAACTTTTTAATTTTTTTGAAAAATAAAAACTTTTGAGAACATTGTTGTGTAACTTTGAATTGAAGAAGCTTAATTTAATTTTTCAAATTGATTTAATTGAATTAACAAAGTTTTCAAAATTAATTTTTCAGGTTTATTAAATCGTTGTGTGGCAGTTCTTATTTAAAAATATATTATATTTCTTTCTACGGAGAAAAACCTTTCCAAATATTCAATTCAGGATTTTCTAAAAGTAAAAAAAATCTTTATATTATGACAGTTTTTTTTTTTTGAGAAAATTATTTTCGGACTGAATAGAGCCCAATCTCAGCCAGCCCATTCTTTCTTTTCTTTTCTCTTTTCCTTTATTTTCTTATTGGGCAGATTTCACTTGGCCTATCTTCGTTTTCTCCCTCCAGCGCATGGGCCAGCCATTAGGCCAGCAGCCCAGCCGGCCCGCGATCGGTCGGATCGTTTCCTTGCAGGAAGCTTTGCATATTTTCGGATCTAAAAACTTTCCTCTATTCAATTCAAATTCAAATATTTTTAGTTATATAACACCGAATTGACTTCCATTTGGTTTACCTTGCTCCCTACTCCAAAAAGCTTCTCTCCACCAACCAAAATCCCTATACAAACTGAAGCCCCAGCTATCAAGTTGTCCCAAAATCAAAACTTTGATTTCAGATTTTCTCTTCAATCTTTTAATCCCCACGGTTCAATACTTCGTCGTTTTCCATTGCAATCTTGACGAAAGTTGTAGATCTCGTCAATGTATTTCAATCCCGACAAATCTCACCTATTTTGATCCACCGTATCCAAATAAATTCACTTAGCAAATTTTTAGATCTAACGGAGTAAATTTTAAATCTTTCCGCGCTCGTTGTTACAAATCCAAATTCGTTTGGTGAGTTGATTGATCGACCAATTCTCCACAACTTATGTTCCGAAAGTTTTTCTAATTGATCTAAGGATTAGACTCTATTCGGATCTAATTTTGAAACCTTTTGGTGCATTAGAAGCATATTCAAAAATTTACTCATCTCCCGGCGAAATCACACATATTTCTCAGATGAAACAAGTCCATATAACCCCCCTATGTTTCACGTTTCGGCCGCTAACCCCCCCCCCCCCCCCCCCCCAACTTTAAACTGGAGCATATAACCCCCCTAACTATCCAAAACCGGGCAAATTACCCCCCCCCCCCCCCCGAGCTGTTTTGAGAGTGGTTTTCGCCACGTTAGACAACGGTATTTGCCACATAGGTGACGAATTACCCCCCAAGTTTCGTTGACTGCAGACCGGAGACGGGGTGGCGCTGCCGCAGCTACCCGAGCTCCCTTGCGGCCACGGACGGCGACCTCCTGGCCACCTCGGGAAGGCCGCTGTTCCGCAGGATCCTCCCCCGGAGCAGGGCATCTGGTAAGCAAAGAAACAGAGACGGGGAGGCGGAGCGCGAGGCACTAGAGCTCGGCGTGGCGGTCCGCGGTGAGGCACATAAGAAGCTCGAGGCACGCTTGGCAGCCGCGGATCCGGGAGGCCGGGGGACGACGGCGGGGGAGGGTCTCCGCGTCCATCTGGATACAGTCCCGGTCGAGGTGCACCCGCTGGCGCTCGACCTCCGTCGGCGTCGGGCGAGTGCGAAGAGGAGGTTGGCGATGGCGGTGGCGGCCGTGAGGTCGGCGAGGACGAGGAAGACAAAGAACGCGGCGACGAGGCGGCGGAGCGCGGAGTTGGGTAGGAGCATGGAGGCGTGAGGGAGGCGAGGAGGAGCACGGGGTAGTGGAAGCGGAAGGTGCGGAGGTCGCAGACGAAGGCTGCGTTGGTGGCCGGGAAGAAGGCGGAGGGGCGGGGCGCTGGCTGAAGCGGGCGCTGAAGCAGGTCAACGAAACTTGGGGGTGGGGGGGGGGGTAATCCGTAGCCTATGTGGCTTATACCGCTGTCCAACGTGACTAAAACCACTCTCAAAACAGCTCAGGGGTAATTTGCCCGGTTTTGAATAGTTAGGGGGGGTTATATGCTCCAGTTTAAAGTTAGGGGGGTTAGCGGCCGAAACGAGAAACATAGGGTGTTATATGGATTTCTTTCTTTCTCAGATCCATTTGACAAGATCTACCCATGTATGTCATAATCTCAATTTGAATTCTTTTCAGCCACTGATCCACACGGAGGTCCGATCGACAACATATCATCTATTATGTTCTACTAGCAAATATTCCCATGCGTTGCAACGGGAGTAAAAAAGAAACTTTTGTTTGCAAATCGTCATCACCGCCCAAATTTTGCACAAAGCTGGTCTGACAACATAACATTTCACCGAGCATGTTGCACGCATCAGGGAGGTTGGCCGGGGATATGACCCGCGCTGGCTTCCTTTGCGTCAAGGGCGAGTCACCAGCCACATGTGAGGCATTAAGATCGATGAGAGGCACCACGGGAATGATCGGCACGGAATCACCGATTTCCGGCGAGCTGTCCCGAGGTGAGTAGAGAAGCGGGACGTTATCGTTGGATCGTGTGCGGATAGATAGCCACACGGCGGCGGCGACAATGCTTTCACGACATGTGACTCCGGACTCCTGGGCAGGCGTGCCATGAAGAGACCGAGCTGGCCGAAACTCACGGACATACCCTAGCACGAGGAAGGTAGCTTGCAGGGCTTTAGCGGAGATGACATCGATGTCCACAGCGAGGGCCCGAACTTGAGTGGCGGTGGCTTCTTCTTTGTTGTTCACTTTCCTCCTTCAGGTGCCGCCTTCATGGTTCCTCCTCCAGGAGATCTTTTTTTGGCCTTCACCCTGGCCAGAATGGTTTTTTTAAAGCATGCCCATATCATGGCCTGAAAAATAAATGAGTGGAGTGGGGATAGTGTGCCACTAGCGTGCGTGCCATGGAGAAACACCGTAGACGTCCACGCTTGTGCGGAGCAAATACAAATCTGACCCAAATATACGCCGGAATGGGTCCACGCGGTCAAGCGGATAACAAAACGGATATCACGCCGTTTACCTTGCCACGTTTAGCCATGTCTTTATCCGCGCGGATAGAAACGGACTCCGACGAACGAAATGCGCCGCCCCATTGGAGTGGCCTTAGGATGAGTCCAACGGGGCGACGCAAACGGACGCGCGTTTGGTCCGCGTTTGGTCCGTTTGCGTCGCCAAAAGGACGCGCGTCCGGCCCAGGTCCGTCCCTTTCCGGCCACTGCGCCCAACGGGGTCGACGCATTGAGTCCGCTTGCATCTTGTTTTCCCCAAACTTTTTTTTAATACTAGGATTACATTTTTAGAAACTGAAATTAGATAGTAAATCTAGGACTTCCTCCTAACATTAAACCCTAAAACCTAAACCTAAACTTGAAGAAAATTAATAACCGACCACCGGCCGGCATGGGGGAAGATCAAAGAGGGGCTCCGGCCTTGAGGAACGTCACGCAGCATGCCCGTTCTGCAACGGACTTGCTGGCTCTTCCTTCATCGCGGCCATGGCCAGCCCAGGACTGGCTGACTCATCTTTTTTGATCATTTTGTAGCTACGAAACACGTAGCGGGCGCCGGTATTAGTGGAAAATGAGCCGCACATAGGCGGCCACGCCGGCGGGGGTACCTCACCACTTGGATCAGTTGATAACTGCTGCATTGTCGGCCACGTCGGCGGCCGCGGCCGCCTCGGCCGCCTTGGCCTCGCGGTGCCGTTTGCGGCGCGCCGCCCGCGCAGCGGTCTCGATTGCTCTGCGCGAGTTCGCAAACTCGGCCTCCACCGCCGCGTCCGCTCAGCCGCGCGCTGCGGACATGAACGCGGCCGCCCTCTGCGCGTTCAGCTGCATGTGGGCTGCCTGCACCGCCTCGTCCTCGGTGCTAGGGACACAGCCGCCCACGACGATGGGGGGCTCGGGCTCGGGCGGCGCGGTGCCCGCCTCGACCGCCGCGACTCCGGCGGCGTACACGTACTCTTCTTCGTCGTTGTCGATGCAGTCGAAGTACGCGGCCTCCGCTGCCCTTCTCTCGTCTGGGTGCTATATCATGCCGGGCCATGCCGGGCTGGTCGGCATCCGGCGCCCGCGCGCGCTCCGTCTGGTCCAGCAGATGCTGCGGCGCCGGCTCTCCAGCCATTCCGGCGCGTGGATCTGTGGTTGGAGGTGGTGGCCGCCGTGGTGGGGGGAGGAGAGCTCTAGGGTTTGTGCTCTAAGGTTCGTCCGGCCGGCTCCTTTTATTAAAGAGCTCCTCTGCCCACAGCTATTGCGGGTAGGTGGCCACTCTAGCCGTTGGGGTGATACGTCCAAAACGTATCTATAATTTTTGATTGTTTCATGCCATTTTTATGCTTTTAGCACTTGTTTTATATTAAGTTTATTATTTATTTGGACTAACCTACTAATAGTTACAAAAGTGCACAATGTTCTTGTTTTACTCTTTGATGTGTAGAAATTATCAAGAATACAAGAGGAAACCTTGTTGGAGTCGAATTGGGACTTTCCTGAAATCTGTCTGAGAACTTTTTACGCAGTTTGCCAGTTTGACCCTCGAAGATGACGTCAAATGGAGACCTGGCTGTTACGAAAGTTGTCACAATTTTCCATACGAAGATTTTAAGCCCGAGATCAGCCCAATCGGAGTTCGGACGCGGCCGAAATCCGAGAAGATATATAAAGGGAGGAAACCTAATTCGTGGAGGACTCCTCCACCCACGAATTTCAGCCACCAAAAGCCACGTTTTTGCCTCCCCCATGGATCCCATCTCCATGGGGAGGGCTCCCAAGAAGCCATGAAGGAGGGAGGCTAAGGGGCGGCGCTCCCCAAGCTAGCCGGCGGCGGGGAAAGGAGTTCCCCGCACCGCCGGCGCCGCCGCCGCCCTGCGGCGCCGCGCTGCCCCTCTCCGCCGTCTCCACCGCCATCTCCATCACCATCTCCTCCTTGTATTCAGTGGTTCATCCTCCCACAAACCTCTGTACCGTTCTATGTAAACATGGTGTTCGATGCTATAATATTTATCCTATGATTTACATCATGTTTCCGTAGTTTATTTGTCTTTTGATTGATTAATTGAATGCATGAGGTTCATTAGAGTTGTATGTCTATATGGTGCTGTCCTTTGGTGTCCATTATATTTGTGCGCGCATGGATCAAACACCCTAGGGTTGGTAGTATTTGTAACGAAGCAGGGGAAGTTCTGCCGGAGTGACAGAAACCTGAGAACGCGAACCGATTAGTTGCACGTATGGGAGTAACAGGATATTGAACTTAAGGCTATGGTTGGGGAAACCTTAATGCATTGTTAGTATTTGCGGATGCTTTCTAACAATCCAATCATATAGTACTTGTAATCCCAAATAGTGGAGTGCATGTATATTTAGCCTCTCCCACATAGAAAACTGCATCGAAAACAATGAACCAAGTACCTTCACTAATTAATCTTGGACAAAGCCAGCACAATTACCACCACTTTTCCACACTCATGGTACTGTTAGTATATGGTTACTTAGTGTACTTTATTGCTGCAGCACTAACTTTTACTTTCTTGTATTTATTATCTTGCAAAACTAGCTCTCATACCCGTATTGCTACCGTAGTTTTATTTTCTAGATAATGCAAACGTTTAGTGTGCGTAGAGTTGTATCAGTGGTTGATAGAACTTGAGAGAATACTTATCCTCGTTGGGTTCGACACTCTTACTTATCGAAAAGGCTACACGCGATCCCCTATACTTGTGGGTTATCATGGGGTCGATGACACGCAGGGCCAGGGCGGACACGGGGAGGACGCAGGAGCGCTCCGCGAGCGTCCGGGGCCGACGCATCGGTGACCCAAATTTGGGCCAGGAATGCGTCGCGGCGGACAAAAAACGGACCGCACTCCGTTTGCGTCGCTCCATTGGGCCGTGTTTTTGGCCCCCGCGGACAAGAACGGAGGCGCGCGGACTCGATGCGTCGCCTCGTTGGAGTCATCTTTACTCCTAGTGGTTATTGGTTTGACGGGTTGATTGCTGCAAAGCCTGTGTGGTTGGTGGAGCAGCCGTAGAATTTAGCGCTTAGCCCAGCTCCGCTGTTGCAAACTTGCAATCAGCTTAGGTCAGCCTAATTACTGGCCGCCGCTCTCGCTGAGCTACCACCTCGGACAAAACTCGCCTCCACTTTATTACGTACGCAACTCTGCCCCAATCTACTATGCCTATTGGTCCCTTTGCCAAGCGTTCTCAATTTATCATTATGCATATACCTCGAACAATTCAACATGAACAACTCAGGTACAAATAACAATCACAAATGAACCTGACGAAATGAAGAAAAAAGAAACAGAGGATAATCAAATCCTTTCCTGCCTGTAATATATATTTACCACCGAGGACAACTGCATGTTGTGCAAACAAGAAATAATTAAGCGGAGGTACAGGTCGAGCATTTGCGCCCGCGCGCGAGCATCATGGCGCGTAGATACCGTGGTGGTGGTGGCGCGGGGACCGGGACGGCGGCTTACTGTCGACGGCGAACAGCCTCTGGAAGAGCCTCAGCAGCAGCGTCCACCCCGTCGTCCTACTGCCACGGCCAGAGCGGTTGCTGCTGCTGCTGCAGAACTGCCCCGCTCCGCCCGCGCGCGACGACGCCCTGAGCATCGTGGTGGGCGCGCACCCCAACGTCGTCGACGTCTCGTCCGACTCCGTGTCCGACGAGTCCGGGCGGCGGCGCCGAGGAAGCTTCAGGTCGTCGTTCAAGTCCTCCCACAGCAGGTCCATCCGGTCCTCGTCGTCGTGCTGCCGCACCGCCAGCGCATGCCCTCCGGCTCTCGTCGACGTCGACGGCGCATCCTCTTGGTCCACCGTCGTGGTAGTCTTGCTCTTGGGCGAGGAAGAGAATGGCCAGAGAGGGGAGGTGACGGGGCCGTCCAAGCGCGCAGGACAGGGGAACTCCGGGAGCTCCTGCTGCTCCTCCGGCGCAGCGACGGCGGGGAAGCTGAAGTCGTCATCCATGAGCTAGCTGCTCTAGTGCTGGTGTTTTGTGTGGCTGCCCATCGACGTAGCTACTTCCAGCGAGTGTTAACGCTATTTGTATGGAGAGTTAAACCGCGCCTAGTGTTTGGGTGACACGTGAGCGGTTGCAGGGCCTGGGACGCCGACGTGTGGCCCCTCAAGCGGCGACAGCCTGGCAATGTGAGAGTGGGCTCGCATAGAAGCTTCGCCGGTCGATTGGATCCAGTTTTGGAGATCGACAGGCATATGCACTGCACGGCGTTTGCTTGAGCTAAGGTGGGAATTAATCGCTGGTAGTATAGCACTATAGCGTGATATGAGGGCAACAGATGTACGTACGTACACACACAGGTGTTCTGCCAGAGCACCTACCTGCCGACCTGGCATATATCGGCGTACCACCACACGTTGTCCTCTAGGCAGTGTGACTGTGGACCACTTTTTAACAGGTTGAAACCCCCGCGTCGCTCTCCTAGGGACGGCTCGGCCGGAAACTTTACCGCCGCCAAGCGCATCTCCACTGCCGCTATCCCTGTTGCCGCCGGAGGACGCTGACGGGCTTAGGCCGCTCGGTCGACAGCGGCGGCGGGGCTGCCTCCTCGCGTGGTGGCTCCTCCCCGCGGGAGCCCTCCGGTCACTGCGCCGCGTCCCCAGACGGCATGGTGTTGGCGACGAAGGTTGGGAGCTAGGGCGGCGGCCCCAGGGTCGGGTGGTGGTCCTTCAATGGTAGATGGCGGCTCGGGCCGCGTTAGCTGATGCAGACGCCCGTCGTGGTTGGTGGATGGCCGATGGAGATCATCTCTTGTGTCTTCCCCGTCCATGCAATAAAGGTGGTTTCCATGGTCCTTCGGTTCTTCCCGCGTCAAGACGAAGATCTGCCTGACGCCTGTCCTCTTTGATCTGGCCGGAGTGGCGGGTTCCGGAAGGCTCCGCCGGCGATCTCGCATGGACGTTTATGCCTAGAGACTGCTGGATCAGATGGGATTCGGTCGCACCGGAGGGAGCGGCGCGAAGCTCTGCTTCTGTTGCCATCATGGGCAAATCCATGGTGAAGTCAGAGGCAGAGAATGTGATGGAAGCCGAGAATGAGGACTAGTAATGGTGATTGGAGTCTTTGGCGGCGATGAGGAACTTGCTTGGAGCTTCAGAGATCGTAGTAGCGGTATGTAAGTGCGGGCAACAGTACAGGTGAATTTCCAAGTCTTACCTTTGAGGGTAAAAATTCAAGGTCTGACCTTAATTGGTTGTGCCTGGCAATGACCTTGTTGAAGACATTGTTTTGAGAGACGGGACTATCTCTAGGGTGAAAACCCAAGATCTACGATCGGGAGACGACGACGCTTGTGCACTGTTTCCTTCTTGAAGGCGTTGCTTTTGGAGAATTTGGACATCAGGTGTTTGTCTTGGTGGTGGTGTGTGCTTCTGCTTCAACCTGCAAGGACTGGAACTCTGTAGCGGGACTTTTTCTTTTTAACTTCTTCTTCTTTTTTGGTTGTGTGCATCCGTAATGCCATTAGGGTATTGTGTTGTTGCAGAGGCTGGGTGTAATTGGTATCTCCGCGATATTAATATATACTCTTCATCTAAAAAAGACAGTCTGACTGTACCGTCTGTACGTGTGATCAAGCCGCGGTGGTGACTGCTCCAGTTCAGCAAACTCATCTGCTGACTGAAACTTCGGTGTCGGGAACTGATAGTAATGCTACAAGCGGGGAAGTAGCGGTGGCAAAGAAGGCAAAAAGGCTAGATGCTACCGCCGTGGAATAAAGGACATTTCAGCAGTGGAGTGCCCAGCTGAGTTGTGTGAATATTGTGAACGTAAGGAGCACATTGCAGAGAACTGTCACTTGCTAAAGGAGGTTAAATATCAAGTGGTGATGCACGGCCTGATAAATGAGGGTTTAACGTTCTTCCAAATGCTGACTATGGATACTTACCGCCTGAAATTTGATAGCACTAGGCTGGCCATGATTTCGTGACAGGAGGAGTACTGTCTATTCCTCAAATTGTTGTTCAGCTTCAGAGGCTTGTCCCCACCGATCAGTTCCATTGGAGGTGGTTCAAGTTGGGCACAACGTGTTCAAAGTGCCATTTCCTTCAAGAAATGAATTAGAGAGGATGAAGGTTTTTGGGGAATTTCGTGTTCCAAACACCAAAACAGTTTTGAAGGTGGAATCTTGGGCTGCTAAAATCGAGCCAATGCAGCGTCTCCCTAAAAAATGGATCTTGGTCTCGGAATCCCACACCATCATATAGGAGACTTCTTAGCTATGTGGAGCTTGGGCTCTTTGTTTGGAATGACGGTGAAGTTGGACATCAAGTAAACAAGGAAGTATGGAGTGTTACGTTTCTTGTTGGCTGCGTTCATTACACTCTTATTCCTAGTGGGTGGATCCTTTTAATCAAAGATGGGTTTTATAAGCTATCCTTTCGGTTGAGAATCCAATTGATAGAGAAGATGGGGAAGATGATGTGCCAGATTACCCTGATGATAATGATGATGACAATAATTTGGAAGAGGACACGAATGAGAAATCACTGCAGAGGATGATCCGAAGGATGCTGAGGGAAATGATGCCGACCAGATGGCTGTTGATGGGGCGCCGTCCTCTGAAGTGCCAGGGGAAAAAGGTGCAGCGGCACCTACGGCTACACAACAGTTATTAACAGGGTAGTGTTTTCTCCGATGGTGAGGGAGGTTATTCACCAAGCAAAGCAAGATTGGTTAGATGGAAAAATCATTGAGGATGTAGTTTCCAGTAATGATGTGACTCTGCTCCAGAGGGCTTAGCCGGAAGTTCTTGTTGCTGCTGCCGAGGAGGATGCCTCTGCCGGACACCCTCGTTTCGATCGGGGGTAATCTTTTCGCCCGCTGTCAAGCGGTCGGCGGAGCTAGCCAGGGAGCAGTGGCGTATCACAGTTATCGAGGATCGGTCAAAGGAGATGGATCTGCAAAGGGGAAAGCAAACACCGCCAGCCACGATCAAGGGGACTGAAACAAGTCGTCGCATTTTTCTGCCGGGGCAGAGAAAACGGTGCTTTTCTCTGCTGCGGCACACAAGAAGGGTTTTTCTGCCGGGGCTAACCATTGCGAAGTTGTTGCTTTGTAGGAAATTGCTAGGCGCTGTATTTGATGATGATGCTGGTGACATGCGGTCTGCTAGCACCCCTTCCACGCCGACGAACTCTTAGGTTTCGTCGACATCTACCACCGAGCTCCACACTCCTCGGTCAGGCGTACTGGGGACAATTGAGAACTCTGGGCTGTTGTCTCTGCAGCCAGACGGGCTGGGGATGATAGCACCGGTATCGACGTTGATGTCCTATCAGCCAGACGGGGTGGGGATGTCGGCGTCTGACATGGCGCAGCTGTCTTCTCAGCCAGGCGGGCTGGGGACGACGGCGTCGGCTTCGGCGCAGCTGTCTCCTCAGCAAGGTGTTGTGGGGATGACGGCGTCAGCTACGGCGCATCTGTCTCCTCGGCAAGGCGGGCTTGGGATGACAGCGTCAGCTACGGTGAGATGTCCTCTCGGCCAGGTGATACGTCTCAAACGTATCTATAATTTTTGATGTTTCACGCTTGTTTTATAATAAATGCTACATGTTTTATTTGTATTATATATCATTTTTATGCATTTTCTTGGACTAACCTATTAATAAGATGCCACAATATCAGTTCCTGTTTTCTGCTGTCGTTTTGTTTCAGAAAAGGTAGTCGGGAAATATTCTCAGAATTGGACGAATTTTGACGGGACAAGTTTTATAAAGATACGAAGACGGATTCGAAAGGGCATACGAGGAGGCGACCCAGGGGGCCCAGACACCACCTCAGCGCGGCAAAAGGTGGGGCCTTGCCGGGGGGTCGTCTCGCGCCCTCGGGTGCCCCCCCGCGCCGCCTCTTCGCCTATATATTCCTCTCGTCCAGAAAACCTAAACACCCGATAAAAAATCCATGAAATGTTCCGTCGCCTCCATCGTCGTCAACCCTAGTTCGGGAGGGTTCTGAAGCTCTTCCCGGCATCTGCCGGAGGGGGAGATCATCACCGGAGGGCTCTACACCGCCATGCCTGCCTCCGGATTGATGCGTGAGTAGTCCACCACGGGACTACGGGTCCATAGCAGTAGCTAGATGGTAGTCTCTCCACTTTGTGCTATCATGTTTAGATCTTGTGAGCTGCCTAACATGATCAAAATCATCTTTATGTAATGCTACATGTTGTGTTTCTGGGATCCGTTGAATTGTGAAGTTATGATCAAGTTGTTCACTTATTTATCTCTATGTTATATTTATGATCTTGCATGCTCTCCGATGCTAGTAGATGCTTTGGCCAAGTAGATGCTAGTGTCTCCAAGAGGGGGTATTTATGCTAGATAGTGGGTTCATGTCTCCGGTTTCCTAGGCTCGAATGACAGAAATGACTAAGGCTCTCGATGTGCTGTTGCCACTAGGGAGAAAACAACTATGCTATGTCTACGTGTCATTTGCATTGTTTACATTACACACTATGCTTATTGCAATTATCATTGCTTGCAACTTGATACTTTCGGGAGACACGGATATTATCTGGGGTGGATTATTAGTCATAGACGCAGCTAGCAAGCGGTCTATGTATTTTGTTGTAATGCCCAATTAAATATTACGGTGAACTTATTCTTATCATAATATGCATGGTCATGCCCTTGCCATTTGTCAATTACCCAGCTATAATTTGTTTACCCAACATGTATGTTTATCTGTTTTATGGAGAGACACGACTAGTGAACTGTGGACCCCGGTCCTTTCTTTACACTGATAAAAATACCGTTTCCACTGTTTCCTACACTCATTTGCTCGTTGTCCATTTTTGCATTTACATTTATTTTACACACCATACGTTTAATTCTTTGTATTCGGCAAGCCGGGGAGATTGACAACCTTCCTGTTATGTTGGACAAAGTTGTTTGATTGTGTTGTGTGCAGGTCCACGTTCATCTACAAGCGCCAGAGTAGATTGACACCGTGTTGAAGCTCTTCCAACTCCTGCTGGTTCGATTAAACATTGGTTTTGTAATCAAGAGAAAACTTCCGCTACGATGCTTCAGACCTTCCTCTTGGGGTTCCCAACGGGCGGTTGTAGCCACGTCACCAGGCGAGCTTGAGATGACGGACCTGCCAACCTCTCCATCAAGACCATCTAAGGAAGAGGTGATTGCGTTTGGGCAGGGGGGTACCCGGAGCTGTCAAAGACAGAATCGCGATCAAGTGATCGGCTCCAGATCCAACCTCTCGCAGACATGCCTTTGATGGAGAAAGCGATGCTGCTGGTTGCAAGAAAGGAGTTATTGGTCCCTATAGGTACAAATTTGAAACCCAAGTATTCTATTCTTTCATTTTTGCAAGATGAAATAGTTGCTAGGGCCAATAGATTGGGAGTTTCTTTAGGTAGAAATCCTAAGAAAGTAGATGCGTCGGTGTCTGACATTCAAGAAGTAGAGGAGTCTCAGTCTATAGTGTTTCTGAAAAATAATTTACATCAAGACGGTCAAGATCTTTCGAATAATTTGGTGTTCCGAAATGCATCTAACCTCGTGAGGATTTGGAAAATGAGGTTGAGGAAACCTCTGAGGATCATACAGATCTTTTGAGAGGGCTTACGGTTATGCGTGGCCGTAAGAAAGTTTTGTGCTCACAATTGAAAGTTAGACAGAGTGCTAGAATCAAAAAATTAAATCAAAAATAAAATGAAGGTATCTTCTGAAATTCGGATGGGTTAGGGGACAAGGCTAAGCATCTAACTATTAATGAAACCGTGCGAGAAAAGAATCTGATTTTTTGGCGTTAATTGAAACTGGAAGAGCTTCGTTTGCGACACCTTTTCTTAGATTCTTGGGGGAGGCAAAGATTATGTGTGGCATTGTCTTCCACCACATGGGAGATCGGGATGCATTTTAGTGGGTACTAATAATGCATCCCTGTGCGTCCAGAAAATTGTGACGGGTGATTATTGCGCCAAGTTTCATGTGAAGTCGAAGCTAGATGGCTTTTGTTGGGTTCTTGTGGTGGTTTACGGAGCAACACAAGATGCTCCGAAAGCGGAGTTCCTAGCGGAATTAGTTCGTATTTGTGAAAACGAATCTAAGCCTATGTTGGTAGGTGGTGACTTCAACATTATTCGAAGACAAGAAGAGAAGAACAAGCCAAATTTTAATGCACGTTGGCCGTTTGTTTTTAACGCGATTATTGAAAGTTTAGATCTTAAGGAAATACACCTTTCGAGTCATCAATATACATGGGCAAGCAGACGGAATTGCCAACATACAGAAAGTTGGACCGTATACTTGCAAGCGTAGAGTGGGAACAAAAATTTCCTTTAGTGACGGTGCATGCTTAACTCGTACGGGGTCGGATCATACACCACTTCTCATTGATTCGGGGGATCAGGCTTTCCTAGGAAACAAGAATCATTTATCATTTGAATTATCATGGATGTGTCATGAGGGTTTTTATGAGATGGTAAAAAAGGAGTGGCTATCGGTTAATAGTTGGACCTCACCTGTTGAGAGATGGCGGCGAAAGATACGTCATTTGCGCCAATTCTTGCTGAAGGAGATATGCCCTAGAGGCAATTAATAAAGATATTTTATTTGTCATATCTCAATTGTTCGTAATAAGTTTTGTAACATGCTATAACTGTATTAAGTGGAAACATTAATGCACGTGTGGTATTTAAACAACCAGGTCCCTAGTAGCCTGTTAACTAGTCCATTGGGCAACCGATGATCAAGGTTTCCTGATCATGGACATTTATGTCAATTGACAATGGAGTCATGTCATTAGGTGAATGATGTGATGGACACACACCCAAGATATATAGAAACGTAGTGTTCATACATTTGACTGTGAGATCATATTTAATCGCTGTTTCTGGAAGGTGCTTTGATTGCATCAAACGGCATGTCTTATTTAGCGTGACAATAAAGGTGTCCCTTTCGGGTATCCGAAGGAAGTGGTCGAGGCGAGTGATCAAGAGTGGGATTTGCCAATCCACATAGCAGGATAGATACTCTGGGCCCACTCGGTGAGATTACATCAATAAGCTTGCAAGCGTGTGACTAGGTCACTTGGGATGTAATATCACAGACGAGTAAAGATAGAATTGTCAAGCAACGAGATCAAGCTCGGCAATCGTGATACCGGAGAACGAGTCTCGGACAATCTAAGTATCGCTAGGCAAAAGGTTGAAACTGAACGTCTAAGGTTCAAACGATAAAAAGACATTCGTGGACGCACAGGGACTGTCACGGCTATCTAGCCGCCACTGATAGTCATTGATCGGAGAAGGGTTCTCAATCATGTCTGGAGTATTCTCGAACCGCTAGGGTGTCACACTTAAGGGTAGGTGACATTTATTTAGATTGGACGTAGAAAAGAAAATAGAGAGAAGAACACCGGAAGTGTTCCGGGTTATTTCCGAAGAAGTTCAGAGGGCGACGAAATAGTTTTCGGAGCTCGAATAAATTAAATAATATATATTTAATATTAATTAGTATAATTAATGATTAAATATATTTTTATTTTATTTATTTTCGAATTTATTGGCAGCTCAACCTTAAATGGGCCTCTCCCATGTGGAGAGGGCCCATAAGGGGGGAATTCCCCCCCCCCCCCCAAGTGAGCCGCACCAAGGAGGAAGCCTAGGTGGGCCACAAGGGGCCCACCTAGGGCCGGCGCACCCTCTTGGGTCGTGGCTGGTTGTGCGATTAGTCCCACACCGCCCGGCCACGGAGGGTGGCAACCCTCCTCCACCTATATAAGGAGGTGCCCTATGCCTTAGAAATTCATCCCAATTCTCTATTTCTCTCCTACCTCAAGCGTGGTTCCGCAAATGGAGCTGCGTACGGGTTTGAGAGAGTTCTCTCCACCATACGCACACCACTGTGCTGCTGGTTTCTCCGATCCAAGTCTTCTGCTTCCGCTGCTTCAGCTGGATCGGAGCCCGGAGGTTGGTGGCTCTAGGTTAATAGTGCCAGAAACAATGCTTGTACGTCACACGTCAGTTGGGAACCCCAAGAGGAAGGTATGATGAGTGCAGCAGTAAGTTTTCCCTCAGTATGAAACCAAGGTTTAATCGGACCAGTAGGAAAACGAGGTTTGCTTCGAAGGTGTTGGTGAAGGAGTGTAGTGCGGCGCAACACCAGGGATTCCGGTGCCAACGTGGAACCTGCACAGCACAACCAAATTACTTTGCCCCAACTTAACAGTGAGGTTGTCAATCTCACCGGCTTGCTAAAAACAAAGGGTTAAACGTATCAAATGGAAAATGATGTTTGTTTGCATAAAACAGTAGAGAACAATGATTGCAGTAGATTGTATTTCAGATGTAAAAGAATGGATCGGGGTCCACAGTTCACTAGTGGTGTCTCTCCAATAAGATAACTAACATGCTGGGTAAACAAATTACAGCTGGGCAATTGACAATTGATAAGTGCATATAACATGCATGTGTGAGCTGTGGTGTCTACTATGAGATTCATTTGGGCATTACGACAAAGTACATAGACCGCTATCCAGCATGCATCTATGCCTAAATAGTCCACTTTCCGGTTAACATCCGTACCCCTTCCAGTATTAAGTTGCAAGCAACAGACAATTGCATTAAGTAATGTGCGTAATGTAAACAATACATTCATCCTTGAATAAAGCATTGCTGTTTTACCCCTAGTGGCAACAACACATCTACAACCTTAGAACTTGCTGTCACTATCCCAGGTTAAATAGAGGTTGAACCCAACTATCATGCATAAATACCCCCTCTTGGAGTCACAAGTATTCACGTGGCCAAGGCTTCAACAAGTAACGGAGAGCATGCAAGATCACAAATGACATAGATATGATAATATAATATTCAGCTCCACATAGGTATCAATATAAGTCAGATCCTAGCAAACACAACATGTAGCATTACAATAAGATGATCTTGATCATGATAGGCAGCTCACAAGATCTAAACATGATGGCACAAGTGGAGAAGACAACCATCTAGCTACTGCTATGGACCCATAGTCCAAGGATGAACTACTCACGCATCACTCCGGAGGCGGGCATGGCGATGTAGAGCCCTCCGGTGATGATTCCCCTCTCCGGCAGGGTGCCGGGAAGAGCTTCAGAAACCCCCCGAGTTAGGGTTGACGACGACGGCGGCAACGAATATGTTCTGGATGAAAGGCTCGGTGTTTTAGGGTTTTCGCGTCTCGGGGAATAAATAGGCGAAGGGGCGATGTCGGCGGACCCCCGAGGGGCCCAAACCACCTGCAGGCGCAGCTGGGCCCACTGCCGCGCCTGGGTGTGGTTTGGCCACCTCGTGGCTCTCCTTCGTCTCTCCTTCGGACTCCGTGTACGTGCTGGAAAAATAGGGACCTGGCCTTTTGTTTCGTGCAATTCCGAGAATATTTCCAGAAGTAACTTTCTGAAACCAAAAACAGCAGAAAACAGGGAACTGGCACTGTGGCATCTTGTTAATAGGTTAGTCCCAGAAAATGCATAAAAGTGATACGAGGTGTATATAAAACATGTAGCAAATGGTATAATATAAGCATGGAACAGCAGAAATTATGGATACGTTGGAGACGTATCAGAGGTCGTCATCTTCTCCGTACGTGTGTAAGCTCTGCGAGGTGCTACACGTGTGGCACTGGAAGTACGTCTTCTTCCTCTACACGACCTTGAGGTCGGTGTCACCGTCGTCTTCGCCGCCCGTCTTCATCACGCGTCATCATCGAAACAGATCTTTTGATCGTCGACGCTTACGGTCTAGAAGGGTATGTATACCGTTCCCTCCGTTACTTTATGTCTGCATAGTAATAGATCCTGGCTATTTCGGTTATCGTTGTTAGGAAATTTTTTGTTTTCTGCACACGATCCCCTTTAGTGGTATCAGAGCTGGTCTATGCGTAGATATAGCTGTACGGTTAGAACACATGGTGAATGTGGGCATCGATTCTATAATTGTTACCCTCTCGCTTGTACTTGTTCATATCGTGGTATTGTTCGATGAAGCGGCCCGGACCGAATTTACGCGTACTCTTACGCGAGACTGGTTCCGCAACTGACATATGGCTTGTACCATATATGCGGTTGGCGGGTGTCTGTCTCTCTTACAATAGTTGATATTGCATTTACAACGGAGGGCCCTGAAAGGGGTGTAATAGAGACAATTATTTTATCGCTGCTGTGGTTGTATATTCGTAGGTAAGAACGGTTCTTTTACGAAAGCCCTAGCAGCCACGTGAAACATGCAAAAGATAAAGTAGAAAGTGTCTGACTTTATTTTGCAGGGGCAATGTGATATGGTCACGGTAAGTTTTATGAATTGTTCATAAACTGTCGGCGCAAAGGAGACCATTGGCGCAAGGACCATATCATGTCGCATTACATTTGATGTTATGTTATTGTGTGCATCTTATATTGTGTGTATATATGTTATATATTAGTTACACGGCGGTAGTAATATAAGATGATCCCTCCAAAATGCCAAATAGTGTTCTCCCTTTAGCGTGCACCACCGAAAGTTCTCCGATACGAGGCAGGCCGTGACGATCGAGTGTCAGACGCATCTGCGTTCGAATAACGTGGGTGTAAGCCATGTTGCACAAGCAATATGCTATAGGTTATTTTGGTGAGCCTAGCATGTACAGACATGGCCTTGGAACACAGTGACCGAAAGGTTAAGCACGAGTCACATAGTTGTTGTGATTGACATATCGATGCCTACCTTTGAAGCTATGCTATCGGCCGTGACGATTGGGGATAGTGTATAGGGTCAAGGCGCTCCAGGAATCCCAAAGATAGCATGTAGTAGACTTGTACCTCAATTGATACTATGCATTTGCTTGAGAGATAAAGATTGGAAAGGAAAACTGACTCAACATAAAAGTAAAAGAAAGGCCCTTCGCAGAGGGAAGCAGAGATTAATCGTGTGCTACAGCTTTTTAGTTTTTGAAAGCATATAGACACATAGAAATATTTCTTTAGAGTGGTGATTGTCCTTGTCAACGACAAGCAATAGTGGTCCTAACATCTTCCACACCAACTAAGTTTTAAGAGCGGTTCCGAGATATCATACTTTATATATATATATATATATATATATATATATATATATATATATATATATTTGACACTCCTCCCCACCTTTGCTTACACAAGCCATGGCTAACCGAATCCTCGGGTGTCTTCCATCAATCACATATCCATGGAGGAGTGTCTATTTTTTGTATTTCTGATATTGTACTAACCAACAATGTGCAAATTTTTGACGAGCAGATGAAGCATGCAAGTCATATAAACATTATTTGGTATGGAAGATGCTAACCCAACTACTACGTCCTCATGAGCTAAAAACAGTGGCACAAAATAGGAGTAATAACGTTTTTGAATATTTAAAGGTAGCACACGAAATTTTTACTTTGAGTGGCTTGGAAATACCACATGTAGGTAGGTATGGTGGACACAAATGGCATGGATATTTGGCTCAAGATTTTGGATGCACGAGAAGCATTCCCTCTCAGTACAGAGTTTTAGGCTTAGCACGATGTCAAGCAAATATATATTAACAACCGAATACATGAATGACCACAAGATATACATTAAGCATAACCATTGGACTCCACATTGTCTCCCTTGTCAACCAAACATGTTTTGCAAAAAGAATATCTAGACTTTGAGAAATAACAATCAAAACAAGCATCATAATTCTAAGCTTTACGGTATTTCTCCACTAGTCCATTCTTAAGCAAATGATCCACAAGTTTAAACATTCATCCATTTTATATCTCAAAACAATTGACAAGCATCAAATAATTCAAGACATTGCTATTTGAATTTCTTTTACCACTTCCTACATGATAGTTCCCTTTCAAGCAAACACCAATCAATTTATTTGAAACAACTCTCTAAGCAAATAAGCATGTAGCACAAGAGAGCACAACCTAACTACAAAAACTAATAGCTCTGAAAGAGATACATGAAAAACAAGAGCTAGAATCTAAGACAATAAAAAGCTAAACACTCTACACATATAAGTGAAGAACATGAGTGTATATGAAAAAACGGAGCGTGTCTCTCTCCCACACAAGAATGCAAGGATCCATTTATTGAAAAATACCAGCAAACAAAACAAAACAAAACAAAACAAAATTGAAAGCAAAACACAAATGATGCTCCAAGAACATCACATATTATGTAAAGGAATAAAAATATAGTTTCATGGGATCGACCTGATTAATTGTCGATGAAGAAGGGGATGCCTTGGGCATCCTCAAGCTTAGACGCTTGAGACTTCTTGAATATTTGGTTGAGGTCCAGGGGAGCCTCCCCAAGCTTGAGCTTTAATCCCTTCTTGATCTTCTTTCATTACCTCGTTCTCTCTACACTTGAAAACTTCCTTCACACAAAACTTATCACAAACTTATTAGAGGGGTTAGTCCTCAAACAAAATAATCCACCTTCAATTCTTACTTGGCAAATTGCATAAACTTGTTTCTAAACATTAGGTACTGTCACAAATATCTAAGTAACGTTCCGTGGATAGAAGAAATCCACTTTGCCCGTAAAAGGTGCAATGCAAAAACTTGGACAGAATCTGTCAAAAACAGAACATGACGCAAAGATGCTTTTTTTTTAGATACTAGGACACCTCGAATCAGAAAACTCAAAACTAACAAAAGGTAGAAAAAAACCCAAATTCTTGCTGTCAAAAAGTTTCATCTCCAGATCACGTTCTTTGATTTTTTTAGAATTTCGTACGGTGATGAACAGAAATCTGTTTCTGGACAGCAAAACACATAATTCTACTTTCCTCTCATTAGAGGATATTCTTGGCACAAAAACAAAAATAAAAAGGATACAAAGGAAGTATTACCAAATTAACAGCAACCTTGACTCAAATAATATAAAACAAACTGAAAGTAAAAACAATGGGTTGCCTCCCATAAGCGTTTTTCTTTAACGCCTTTTAGCTGGGCACAATGGCAAAAAGATCAAGTATTATCAATTTTAGAAACATCAAAATCACTTGTCTTAATACTAGGCACAAAAGATGACCTCATTCTCTTTCTAGGGAAGTGTTCCGTCCCTTTCTTAAGTGGAAAATGAAATTTAATATTTCCTTCTTTCATATCAATGATAGCAACTACAGTTCTAAGAAAAGGTCTTCCCAACACAATAGGACAAGAAAGTTTGCATTCAATATCCATGACAATAAAATCTAAAGGGACATAATTACCATTAACCATAATAAGAACATCATCTATTTTTCCCACAGGTTTATTCAAGGTAGAATCAAGATACTAAACATTCATAGGACAATCTTCTAGTGGTTCCAAATCAAGAATGTCCTACAACTTTTTAGGCATAATGAAAACACTAGCACCAAGATCACACATAGCATTGCACTAAAAATCATTAACTTTCATCTTAATAGTAGGCTCCCAAGCATCTTCTAATTTTCTAGGAATAGAAAATTCACTCTTGATCTTTTCTTCCCTAATTTTAATCAAAGCATTTGTGATATGTTGGGTAAAAGTCATGTTCATTTTACTAGGAATAGGATATTTTGCAAGCTTTTGTAAAAACTTGATGATTTCAGTAAGGCTACAATTATAAAAATCAAGATCATTGTAATAAAAAACAACAGGAGCATCATCTCTAAAAGAATCATTATCATCCGAATTAATTTTAGCACTTCTTTTAGAGGCAGTTTTAGCACTATTGGAGAGCTTTTCATTTTTAATAGGTGTAATAGAAATTTTTCCTACTCTAATCTTTTTACCATTAGCATATTTAGGTACTGTAGGTGACTCATGAGCATTCGAAATTTTAATATCATTATAAGTAAAAATAGTGCAAACATTAGCAATCTTACTAGTTTCAGGAATTTCAGGTTCTTTTTCCTCTCTTTCCCATCTAGCATGTAATTCAGCCAACATCCTTATGTTGTTATCAATTTTAATTTGTATGGCATTCAAAGACTTATGTTCCTTAATATCAATGGGCAAAACTTTTATTTCAAGCATATCAACATCATGAACAAGATTGTCAACTTTAACACTAAGAACATCCAACTTTCCTAGCTTTTCCTCAACAGTTTTATTGAAAGCTTTTTGTGAAGTGATAAAATCTTTAAGCATGCTTTCAAGATCGGAGGACACATTTTTATTGTTGTTGTAGGAATTACCATAAGAATTTCCAAAAGAATTACTACCACTTGGAGGATATAGCTTATAATTATTATTACCAAAGTTGTTCCTATAAGCATTGTTGTTGAAATTATTTCTAATGAAATTCACATCAACTTGTTCTTCTTGAGCAACCAATAAAGCCAAGGGAACATTATTAGGATCAATAGGAACTTGTTTATTTACAAACATAGACATAATCATATCAACCTTATCACTCAAAGAGGAGATTTATTCAACAGAATTTACCTTCTTACCACTAGGAGCTCTCTCGGTGTGCCATTGCGAATAATTTGCAATCATATTATCCAAGAGCTTTGTTACTGCACCCATGTGGTGTACATTGATACGTCTCCAACGTATCTATAATTTCTTATGTTCCATGCTTATATTATGTCAATTGCTACATGTTTTATTCACACTTTATAGCATTTTTATGCATTTTCTGGGACTAACCTATTAACAAGATGCCACAGTGCCAGATCCTGTTTTCTGCTGTTTTTGATTCCAAAAAAGCTGTTCTGGAAATATTCTCGGAATTGGACGAAACAAAAAGCCAAGGTCCTATTTTTCTGTCACGTACACGGAGTCCGAAGGAGAGACGAAGGGGGGCACCGAGGCGCCCTCACCATGTGGTGGCGCGGGTCCCACCCCTGGCGCGCCGCCACGTGGTGAGGAGCCCTCGGGCCTCCACCGACATCGCCCCTTCGCCTATAAATTGCCTTTCTCGGGAAAACCCTAAACACCCGAGCCTCCATCCGCGAAAAGTTCCAGAGCCGCCGCCGTCGTCAACCCTAGCTCGGGAGGGTTCTGAAGCTCTTCCCGGCACCCTGCCGGAGAGGGGAATCATCACCGGAGGGCTCTACATCGCCATGCCTTCCTCCGGAGTGATGTGTGAGTATTCCACCCCTGGACTATGGGTCCATAGCAGTAGCTAGATGGTTGTCTTCTCCTCTTGTGCCATCATGTTTAGATCTTGTGAGCTGCCTATCATGATCAAGATCATCTTATTGTAATGCTACATGTTGTGTTTGCTGGGATCCGATGAATATTGAATACTATGTCAAGTTGATTATTGATTTATCATGCCTATGTTGTTTATGATCTTGCATGCTCTCCGTTATTAGTGTAGGCTTTGGCCAAGTTTATGCTTGTAACTCCAAGAGGGAGTATTTATGCTAGATAGTGGGTTCATGCCTCCATTTAATCTGGGACAGTGACAGAAAGTTCTAAGGTTGTGGATGTGCTGTTGCTACTAGGGGTAAAACAGCAATGCTTTGTCTAAGGATATTTGTATTGTTTACATTATGCACCATACTTAATGCAATTGTCTGTTGCTTGCAACTTAATACTGGAAGGGGTGCGGATGCTAACTTGAAGGTGGACTATTTAGGCACAGATGCATGCTGGATAGCGGTCTGTGTAATTTGTCGTAATGCCCAAGTAAATCTCATAGTGATCATCATGACTTGTATATGCATTGTTATGCACTCTCTATTTTGTCAATTGCCCAGCTGTAATTTGTTTACCCAGCATGTTAGTATTTTATTATGGAGAGACACCACTAGTGAACTGTGGACCCCGGTCCATTCTTTTACATCTGAAATACAACCAACTGCAATCATTGTTCTCTTTAATTCTCTGCAAGCAAACATCATTTTCCACACCACACTTTTAACCCTTTGTTTTCAGCAAGCCGGTGAGATTGACACCCTCACTGTTTCGTTGGGACAAAGTAGTTTGATTGTCTTTGTGCAGGTTCCACGTTGGCACCGGAATCCCTGGTGTTGCGCCGCACTACACTCCTGCACCAACAACCTTCAGAAGACCCTTGACTTCCTACTGGTTCGATTAAATCTTGATTTCTTACTGAGAGAAAACTTGCTGCTGCACTCATCATACCTTCCTCTTGGGGTTCCCAACGGACGTGTAACTTAACACGCATCATACATGAAGGTACCTCCAGTGGCTGAATCCAGTAAATTCCTTGAAGAAAAAATTTAACCTACATAAAAAGTTTGGATGACCATCCAAATTGTCAGTCCATGAGTAGGACAATTTTTAACCATAGATTTCATTATTTCCCAAGCTTGAGCAACATGTTCATTATCAAATTGTTTAAAGTTCATAATGATACTCCTTAATTGTATAATTTTTGCAGGTAGATAATACTTCCCAATAAAAGCATCTTTACATTTAGTCCAAGAATCAATACTATTTCTAGGCAAAGATAATAACCATTCTTTAGCACGTCCTCTCAAGGAGAAAGGGAAAAAAATTCAGTTTTATAATATCACCCTCTACTTCTTTATATTTTTGCATATCACATAACTCAACAAAGTTATTTAAATGGGAGGCGGCATCATCAGAACTAGCACCAGAAAATTGCTCTTTCATGACAAGATTTAGTAAAGCAAGTTTTATCTCATAGAACTCGGCTTGGGCAGCCGGTGGAGCAATTGGTGTGCATATAAAATCATTGTTGTTCGTGCTAGTGAAGTCACACAACTTAGTGTTCTCAGCTGAACCCATTTTAGCAAAATAAAAACAAGATACTAAGCAAAACGAAAAAAAACTACTTGCTGGAATTTTTAAATTTTTTGTGTTTTTTAGTTTTAAAGCAAACGAAAAGCAAAACAAGACTAGTAAAAAATATACTAAGCAAGACAATAACAAAATAGAGTGTAAGGATGTGCGAAACTCCCCTCTCTGATGCTTCCAAGTCCCCGGCAACGGCGCCAGAAAACTTGCTTGATGGCGTGGAATAGCACGTTCGCTGGGAGACCCTAAGTGTAAGGTTTGATGTAATTTAGCAGCAAGTTTTCCCTTGATTACAAAACCAAGGTTATCAAAACATTAGGACTTGGAGAAGACTTCGGAAAGGTGTCAACGGCGCTGTTTACGATTATTGATGTGAACCTGCGCACACACGAACAAACTACTTTGCCCCAACGAAACAGAGAGGGTGTCAATCTCTCCGGCTTGCTGAAAACAAAGGATTAAACATATGGTGGAAAATATTATGAGAGCAAAAATGACCAGCGAGCAAATGACTAGTAAAAGCTATTAAAACGGTTGTAAGCAATGTAGGAAAAATAGGACCGGGGTCCCCAGTTCACTAGTGGTGTCTCCCCAAAAGATAAACGTGTTGGGTGAACAAATTACAGCGGGGCAATTGACAAACATGGGTGCAACACAATACTATCAAGACACATGGTTCACCGTTTCATTTAATATGGGCATTACGTCAAAATACATAGACCGTTATCCAACTACATCTATGACTAATAAGCCACCCCGGGATCGCTATCTAGCATGTCAACCGAAAGTATTAAGTTGCAAGCAACAGATAATTGCAATAAGCAAGGTGCATAATGTAAGCAATGAGTACAACATAAAGCAATAAACACCGCTGTTTTATCCCTAGTAGCAACAGCACATCTCAAGTTCTAATCGTTTCTGTCAACTCGAGCTCGAACAAGAGAGGCATGAACCCACTATCTAGCATAAATACCCTCTCTAATGACACAAGTAATTACTTTGTCCAAAGCATACACAAGCATCGAAGAGCATGCAAGATCATAAATAAAATATATCATAGATAATCTGAACCATAATGTCAAGACTCCATAATTCATCAGATCCCCACAAACAAACACATAGTATTACATAAAGATGATCTTAATCATGTAGGCAGCTCATAAGATCTAAACAATGGAGCACAAAGGAGAAGGGACAACCATCTAGCTACTGCCATGGACCCGTAGTCCCGTGGTGGACTACTCACGCATCACTCCGGAGGCAGGCATGGTGGTGTAGATGCCTCCGGTGATGATCTCCCCTTCCGGCAGGGTGCCGGGAAGAGCTTCAGAACCCTCCCGATCTAGGGTTGGTGATGGTGACAGCCTCGGAACTTTTCTGGAAAATATGATCGGGTGCCGAGGGTTTTCGGGAGGAAGACAATTTATAGGCGAAAGGGCAACTCGAGGAGGTCTCGGAGTCACCCAGGTGGGGCCCAGGCGTGGCCAAGGCTGGGCCGCGCCTGGGGGTCGTCTGGGGGCTGTGGGGCCCCCTGCAGGTGCCCTCCTGGCTCCGTCTTTGTTTCTTCGTAAAAATAATTCATGTAAATTTGCAGCTTATTTCGAGAAAACTCCCCGACTAGCTTTTTTGAAACAAAAAGACAGCAAAAACAGGAACTGGCACTGGGCATCTTGTTAATAGGTTAGTTCCATAAAAATGTGCCAAAATGATATAAAAGCATGTGGCAATGATATATAATATGCATGGAACAACCAAAAATTATAGATACGTTTGAGACGTATCATAAACTTGTGAAGCATTTGTTCTGCTAATCTTAACTGATAAAAGCATTTGTTCTGCTAATCTTAACCAAAATAATTTGCTATGTTCTTCTTATCATCTTTCTCGGAATTTTCCACCTCTGCTCATGCACAGTGTGTGCATAGCTACATAAGCAGCATATTTCTGAGTGTCACTGAGTGTTTTCCTTGTCTTCTTTGCTTGCTGAGCACCTACGAAAATAAATATAACCAAAAAGAAATTAAACTTGCTCAAGTTGCTCAAGATTTCGAAATGCTGGAGTACATGCTAGCTTCTCTTAATTTCTTGTTTTGTTGTTTAATGTACACTGAGATGACAGATTGTGCTTTTTTTTTATGCAGGCAGGATCAACAAACACAAACTACACCAATTATGGATAGTGACTACACCAATTATGGATAGTGCTCTGTACAATTCTGTTCTGCAACCTGGCAGGGTGGAACTATGACTGCTATGACCATCAATTATGGAGTACTTCTTGGTTTTGTGCCCTGTGATGATGCTGAGGTGGGTAAATATTCTGAAGTACTCCATATTATATTGTGTGTGTGTGTGAGGGCCTGATGTTCAAACTTAACTGAGTGTATATGTTTGCTAAAAGCACCACGTGTTGGAGATGTATTTTTGTTACACATTCCTCCAGTATGAAAATGTGCTTTGAGAGTAGAAGTTATGCATTCACACTCATGTAGTCACTTCATTCGATTTGCTACCTCTAGCTAGTTTGTGGTAGAATGAGGATTTGAAATGTTAGAAGTACTTTCATCTCACACATGACCAAATGCTTGTAAACTGAGAGTGCATTTCCTTGTGTTCTCCTTACTTTTAAACTGTAGTACTCCTTACTTTTGCAATTCAGTACACATTCCATCAGAAATTCGGTTCATCATACCCCTAGCACCATGTTCTTGCATTACTTGTTCATCATGTGGTGCTTGTTCATCTTGGAGTCCGTGTTCTTGCATTACTTCATCTTCTTCATCTACTGGTGGTAGTCCTTGTTCTTGCATTACTTGTTCATCATGTGGTGCTTGTTCATCTTGGAGTCCTTGTACTTGCATCACTACATCTTCTTCGTCTACTGGTGGCGTAAAATTGAGGTCTGGGACTACCATATTGATGTGCGAAGCAAATATTGCAGGGCTGGAGGAGAATCACAACGAGTTTACGAGGATCAGAGGAGATGCAGGAACCGGAGCACCTCTGTTGTTGTTGCTGCTGCTGTTCGAGGAGATCATGAACCAGAGGAAATGGACTGCTGCTGCTGTTCGAGGAGATCAGGACCTGGGAGTACCTCTGCTGCTGCTGTTCGAGGAGATGGACTGCTATTGTTGTTCGAGGAGATCAGGACCTGGGAGGAGCACCTCTGATGGATCCCGGGCGTGCTGCTGAAGATGGCGAGGAGTGGGGCGGGGAGATGGTGAGGCGGGGAAGAAGCACGCCTGGAGGTCCTCGTGCGCGAGGGACCTGGGCTGCGATGGTGGCGATCTACGCGAGGGACCTGGGTTGCGACGGCTGCGACGGCCCGATTCAAATTTTAGATCGAAATGATCGGTTCGCTGGTATGACTGCGGGAGGGTATTATCTGTAATTTAATCAAAAATTGAGGGTATACATGTCTTTTGACCATTTTTCACCTGGTCGGAACAGAGCCTAGAACGTCTTATATAAATAAACGGAGGGCGTACATATCTACAACTACAAGTACAACTAAAATCCAGCGTTGTTCCAAGGTTTGACCAAAGACAGAGAATGAGAGAACAGAGAGAGAACCATACCGTGGAGGCGGACTCCTGGACGGAAGGGGTGGCTGCGGGAGAGCTGCTGCTGGAGAAGGGGTATGCCGATGGATATACGTTAAGGAGGAAGGGGCTGACCGTCCTGCTGCTGCATCCTGGCCCGATGACCTGGACGAGCTGGGAGCTGCCCGTGCCGGCGCTCGAGCTGTTGGGAAGAAGATGAGAGGGAGAACCAGATGACGGGGAGGGAGGCCGGTCTAGCTCCAGCCGCCGGTGGCGACCATGGTGGCAGCGGCGGCGGGGTGCATTAGAAGGCTGGCGGCACACGGGGCAGGGCCCAAAGCTATCGAGCGGGAGTGGAAGGCTCGTTTGCGAGAGGTGGCTGGAGCGACGGAAAATTTAGACATTTCTGCGTGTGGGGCCTGGCTGATTAATCGTTCTTATTGCGATAAATCGCTTGTCAGAGCGATTAATGGCCCAAAACAAGAAATATGGTGGATTTGGGAAAATCTTACTGGTCACCCCACGAGTTACGATTAAACGACATATCGGCCGGTTTTTTGAACATTAGTTTGAGAGCCAAAACTCCTTTTCTGAAGCTGGTCTACAAGAAATCTAAACTTACTTTGTTAAATCTTTCTCGTAATCTAGCTTCGGGATAAGGCCTTGTGTTTTACTATGAACTACAAAGTGGAGAATCTCATGAGTTGTGAAAACCCTCCAAAATGAATATACGATTAATAAAAGAAGATTGATTTTGAAGTGATTTGTCCCATGATCTTTTTAGTGAGCACTTAGGTAAAAATTAAAGGAGCAATTCAAATGGCTGATGGGTCTAAAAAAAGTTCATACTAGTAGCATCAGTCTCTTTGGAACTTAGGGTAAGGATGGCAAAGTTAATCCTATATGTCAAGATTGCCATTGAAAAAAAATCTAGAAACGAGTATTAAATCTTTTTCACTACCTACCAATAATGCTGGTAGAAGAGGAAAGGCATACCATCAGGCCTAGGATCCCCATCTGAATAAGAGACAAAGATGGCTTTCTTTATCTCTTTCCAAGAAAAGGGGACTCTAAATTTGTTTATGTTAAGGGCGAATTTTCTCACGGGGAAAATCCTCATTAAGAGGAACCTAGAGGACTCTTCTTTCTCAAACAAATCCTTTAAAATTTTATAGCTAAATTCAACATGCGTGCATCCTCTGTAACAGGTCCATCTAGATAATGTGCAAGCATTTTCCTTCTTCTTTGGTTAGCCAAAACTCCGAAATAGGATGTATGTATACGCCCCTCCTTAATTTTCTATCCCTAAATCTTTTTTTTTGTCTTCTACCTCTTCTTTCGGCCAAGTATTATGCATCTCAAATCTCTCTTAAGGTTCCTAAGAACAGATTCAATGTTCCCGCTCCAACCTTTTAAGTAGGTTTCTAAATCTCCTAACTTTTTGTTGCCGAATATCAATTGGATTTTTACCATGAAGTGGTAAGGACCATTTTTCTTAAGAATGTCCCCAAAGTCAGATATCATAAGCTACCATTTTAAAAAAAAACCTATGGGCTCTAGCACCCAAGGCATATTTTTATAGAAGGAGGGAGCTGCGAGAAACAACCGCGGCCTCGAGACTCGAACCCGGGTTGCTGGGGCTAGCGAGCTACTCCAGTGCTACTAGCCACCTGACCCTCTGGTCATCTGTAAAAAACGAGACCCAAGGGCACTAGCACCTAGGGCTTACTTTTATAGAAGAAAGGAGCTGCAAGCAGCGCCCGAGCCGAGACTCGAACCCGGGTCGCTGGGCAGCCAGCACCGGCTAGCTAACCATTTTTCAAACCTATAGATGGCATGCTTTGGATCTAAACCACAACCAGATTCCCACAGAATAGGTGTGTGGTCACTTTCGAGCCTACAGATAGCTCCAATAGAAGCAAGGGAAAACTATCTGCTTGTTTAGATCGGATTACTTAGTATGTTCATCCTTATTCCCTCCGAGTAGTTGCCTTGTCACGACTACGGTGCGGGTTAAGAATATGTAGTTACACTTGTTTAGAATTTGTAACTGAAACGTCAACCCAAGTTGTTCGCTGGTACGGCTCCAGTAATTTGCCATTCCCATGTTCAACATTCTATGACATCAACTGAAGATGGTGGCCATAATTACTACCCACCAGCTCCACGTGTGGTGTATTCAGAATCCAGAAGGTAATGTTGGATCTTATATTAAACCAACTTGGCCTTCCAAAGAAAAATATATGATCTACATACAAACGAGAATAGTGTAGCTTCTGTCGTTGTTACAATCTATAGTTCCTCACGCAGAGCGTGCCCCTACCCCCCCCCCCCCCCCCCCCCCCCTTCCCCCCGTGCCTCCCGTGTCGCTCCCCAGGCGGCACCGGGGGCGACTCACCGCACCGCCGCCCAAGCCTCGCCTACCTGGCCCCTAGCCGCCGGCTGCCAAAGGCTGTCAGGGGGTTCTTTTTCTTTGCCTGCTCGTCGCGCCGTCGGCCGGCCACTTCTGCTGGGGGGCGGAGGTCGTGTCGTCGGCGCTTGGAGGCCGGGACGGCGGCCCCGGAACTGGTGGACATTGCGGTCGTCGTCCCTCGATGCTGCCCTCCAGATCTAGGCCCGATCTTCAGCGGCGGCCGGCGGCGCTCGCGGAGGCACCGAGATGCGGCCGTGTCGGGCGTCCAGGAGCGGCCGACGAGGCTCTCCCTGCTGTAGGCGACTGCGGGGCGGCCCTCCCTGCAGCAGGTGGCTGCGGGCTGGTACGGGCCCGATCTGGGCCCACGTCAGGCCGGGCGGGCCGTGGTCGGCAGGGCTTCGCGTTGGCTGGAGTCTCATCAACGTCTTCGCGGCCAGGATGTTCTCTGGCATCCCGGCAGCAAGGGAGCCGGGGCGGCGGCCCCGGGTAGGTGGCAGTGGTGCGGGAGAGCCGGCTCTGGCTTCCCGCAGGCATGGCGTGGTTGTCGAATCGTGATTTGACGCGACCCCTGCGGCATGCGGATGCGTCCGGTGGTCGGCACAGAGCCACTCCGCTCGGCTTGTTGTTCCTTCGCCCAAGTCCTCGAGCTTGGCGGTTGAGGTCGTTCTCCAGGTGAAAACCTTGCACTTAGGTGCCGACGGCGGCGACGCCCTAGGGCGTCGTTCTCCTTCTTGTTTGCATCGTTTGGGAGTTGCGATCCTCTACCGACGCGAGTGCCCTGAGACTCTCCGGTGAAAACCCAAACTCCTCTGGAGTGGGCGGTGGCGGCGACGATCTCGTCGTTACCTTCTTGGAGGCGCCGCTTTGGAGTGTCTTATCCCTCGCCGTGCGTATGGTTCGCGAAGGTCGCGTGAGGTGGCTCTGGGCTCTGGGTGGTGGATGTCGAGGCGGCGGCCCCGGACGGTGGACGTGCGCCGAGGCGGCGGCCTCTGGAGGCGTGACGACCATGGCTCTACGTGGCAGGGCCATGGTACTGCATCGCAGGGGTGACGAAAGAGTCACGAGGGTGGCTGGATCGTCGCCCTTTTTCCTTTCTTTTTTGTTTTCTGCTCGCCTCCGGACGTAATTTCGCCCGGGGCGACAATTGTGTACAAGTGTACAAGTTTCCCACCGCTAATACAAGAGAGCCAGCAATTGCTGGACCTTTCGAAAAAAAAAAGTTCTGCACGCATGACTGACAAGTAACTACGTCCTGCCAAATTTTGTAGCACAGAGGAAGGTATGAGGTACATTGAAACATGGAGCTAAGACATGCACTACTCAATCGATTAAGGCCTAGTATGTGGAGGGGGATAGATATGATCTTCCTGATAAACTAAGCACGGGAAAAAGGGAAAAGGAAAACTTGCAAAAGGATATGCTTCTTGGCTTCTTGCTGGTCAAACGTTAGTGTCATTTTCACACCGGATTTTTGATCTCACGACTGATATTCATTCTCTAATGTAAGGTGATGAAGCCGAAAACATAAACACGAACACATCAGTTGTTAGAAGCTGACTCTCCGTGATTCTGCAGGATCAGCTTTCCAAGCATTTGTCTTTCCTTAGGTATTATACCATCTTACATCGCCCTCTGTCTTATCTACATTTAATACAAAAGGATGTCCATATGTTAAACCCGGTATTGTAAGTTGAATGTCATATGTGCTGCCACTTGTGATACAATACAACGTATTTATATATCGTGTCGGTCAAGTGATTTTTCAAAGTGTTTGCTCTTTACTAGTACGTATTTGCCAGCCGTTACGCGGACAAGCGTAAGATTTCGTGCCTCTCTGATTCCGGTAGCTGGTAGGTATGCGTGGTTCTGCACTTCTGCTGTGCCTTCTTCCGTGGTGCACGTCGTCCGCAGTCTGCTTCTGCACATCAGCACATGTATGCCCAGCCTCCCGAGTGGAGATTTCTTGCACTCAGAGATCCAGTGCTCCCGCCACTTTAAAAAAATTAAAAACTATATTTAAATGTTTCAAAAAATCTGAAAATGATCATGGAGAACTCTTCCGTGAACTAGTGGTAGCCGTGCATATGCGCAAGGGCCAGATATCGGGTTCGAGTTCTCACTTCTATCTTAATGACAAAGCTGAATGGAGTCCCCTTCCGGTCTTGTTATTTTTTGAAAATGATCATGCATGTTCTCCATGATCTATCCTATAGACGTGCAAAATTACAGTGCGAAATACTTTATATTTCGATCTACACAAAAATGACAAATTCATAGATCTGATAAGTTAACAATGCAAAGTTTCAAATCTACAAATTTTGTCATTTTTGTGTAGACTATAATATAAAGATTTTTGCATTGAGATTTTACACGCTTCCAATACGCATCATTGAGATTTTTTTCAGATTTTTTTGAAACTTTTAAAAAAAATATTCGAATTTTTTATTTTGGCAGGAGCACTGGATCTCGGGAGCCAAAATGTTTTCCGCAGCCTCCACCGCTTCACTTACAAAGCCTTTTCCTGCCTTTGGTCACAAGTCCCCTTCTTCCCCTCTACCGGTCTGTTTTACTTGACCTCGACACAAGGGGAACGAGCTCCTCTGACTTTGCTCTTGCAAAGTCAGGGTGCTACAGTACCCTAACTTAGTTAGGTTCTTAACCGTTGGATAGCAAACGGATGGTGCAGATCTTCAATGAACAGCACATATCAACAGTGTTGCTCTACAGTGATTCGACTACAGTGTGTGTCTACCGTACGAAATCTACAGTGATGTGTCTACAGTGCTGAATCTTGACCATTCGTTTTACATCCAAAGGCTAAGTTGCCCTAACTTTGCAAGAGCAAAGTCAGAGGAGCCGGTTCCGACACAAGGCCTGCATATTCTCCTGTTACTCCGGCCGGCCGGTTGGTGTTTGAACTTTGAAGTAGAAGCGAAGACAAAACAAGAGCGTGCGCACACATGTCTACTTCACCATGTGCACCGTCGCATTCTTGCCATGCAACCTCATCAGTCCATCACCCTGTATTCCACTCATGGAGATCACCGCTACCACGGCACGCACCGAGATCGACACCTCCCGGCCGTTCCGGTCGGTCAGGGAGGCCGTAGAGGTCTTCGGTGGCGAGCGGTGCGTCACTGGCGGTCGCGACGTCGGCAGCAGCTCATCCAGCTCCAAGTTCAGCGTGCCTCCGGCGGCTTCTCCCACGTTTCTGGGCTGCCTGAAGAAGCTGGAGGCAGAGCTGGCCGAGGCCAGGAGCGAGCTGGCGGAGCTCAAGCAGAGGCAGTCGCAGATGGACATGGTCGTGTCCAGCGTCAGCGTGCAGTTGGCAAGCAGCCAGGGGTTCTTCTCTGTCGACCTCAGCAAAGGGAAGGAGCTCGCCGTCGTTGATAGGTCGGCGATGGTCGGGGCAGAGGAGGAATACGGCGACGGAAGGGTACGCAGCGATCTGTGGGTCGACGATGCCCGGGCCGAGGAGTGGATGGCCAGCCTCGAGTACCTGCCGAGCCTCTCGGAAGCGCTGTCCATCAAGATGATCGAGGATGACCTGAGGAAGGTGAAGAGCGACAAGAAGAAGCAGCACAAGAAACAGAGGAAGAATGCGGTATCGCTCGTCCGACGCATCTTCTCCAAGAAAGGAAAGTCCTGGTGATCAATTCAAAGGATCATTTGATTCATAGTATATGCATGTGCTTTATCTTTATTAACAGTTTTTTCTACAATTTCTATGTGTTTTCGTTTTGAAGAGTGTTCTTTTGTCCTACGGTTCATAAGCTGCATCCTGCAGTAGCTTAAAGGCAAGTTCGGAACACGGGAATTTCGCAGGAAAAGGAACATCCATTCTCATTGGGTTCGTGGTTCCTGCGAAATTCCTGTGATAGCCTTACATTGCAAAGTAGCTCTTTGAATTTTGGCTTCCTGATGTTTGCTTTCTGTGAGGAAAATTAATATTTGAATTTTCAAGAGCTCCCAGGACTTCTATTTGTATGCATTGTCAGACATTGTATATATCAACAAGAACTTCTGGATATCTTTCGATAAGTCCCTTTATGGTGTGTGGTGCTGGTGAATGGAGTATATCTCGTCTCAAGTCGAGATCCGCGTGCGTGGTGCTGGTGAATGGGGGATTTAACACTCATTGGCATAAATAAAATGGATTTCAAATCGGTTTTTGTAAGATGCGGCAGATTTACAAATAGGTACTTCTAGACGAGTTTAACTGGGAACAAATGGATACATTAGCTTAGCGGGGTTTTTTTTGCGACTAGCTTAGTGGTTGAAGGGTATATGCGTATAGCTCTCACGGTACAACCAAAACGTTAACTAAAGGGAGAAGAGTCCTTCCTTTTGATGTCCGTTGTTAGATAAGGGCATCTCTAGCCGTTCGGCCCCCCTAGGTGCAAAAACGGCGCTAAATTGGCCTGCGTGGGGGGCCAACGACGCTATTTGGCGCGCTGGGGGCGCCGATTCCCAGCCGTGGAACCCAGGCCGCCCCTCCAGCCGGCTCTTTTGAAACTCTGCAGGTCTACTAACTCCATTCCTTACCAGATATTCCATAAAATGATACTCAAAGACAAATTAACAATTCATGTCCGTTCACAGAAATTTGAATTTTAACATCTGGCAACCATCATGCTTACATAAATAATAAGATAAAATGCCAGCCACACAAGCATCCATACATGATATTAGTAGCTTTCAACAGGACAACAAAACCAACTGATATGACGCTTACCCTGCAAGGGTTCAACTAAGGCTACATTGATTATTTTCCCATGGTGCTACTACCACTAGTAGTAAGTTGCAAGCAAACATCATTACTTCAGGAAGAAAGCATTGAACTAAAACTTTGCCCAGGCTAGCTTATTGTATACTGCTAGATGGTCAAGGAGGGTGGAAAAGAAGAACATATGCTCAAACGCGCATCCTCTTCGCATCGCTGTGCGGCACATGCTTGTCGGTTCCATTGTCTGATTTACAAACCTAGAAACAGAAAATGTGGAATGACGTATCAGTGATATTCCTACCAAATGATCCACGTGAAAAGCTCTAGATTTATAGGGAGCATATTATTTTGGAACACATGAGCTTACATTCTCGTCGGGGACGATAGCATATCGCATCGATGGTGGGACCCAGACTTTAGCTGAAAATATCAACATATGTCGTAAACTATCCGTCCTGAAACATAAGGAAATGCAAATCCACAGTCATGTCAGCAGAGCTTCATGCGAATGCAAACCTGCCATTGGAAGAGCATTTGATGACTCCAACTGCTTGCAGGCATATCCATCCAGGCTTAGGGCATCGATCATCTTGGGTGTGTTCCTTCACGAGGTGCGATGGTTTTCCCGATTCAGTTATTGTACATTATTAGAAGAATAAAGCCTTGCACTTGATAAATGTTTACACAACTTAGCTGAACTACCTGTCGACTATTTCACCGTGACCGAGCTGTCCACTGGCACCCCTTCCCCATGAGAAAACATTCTTGTTTTCTGTCACAGCAAGAGTATGCCTCCATCCGCAGGCAACCTGTGAAATTTTCTGCAATCGTACCCATAATAAGTGAGACTAAAAGATCGAAAACTATATCATAGCAGCAAATGCATGAATACACTGTCACATTAATCGACTAATTAGATCATATAAATTGTACTCACTAGTGGTCATTCAGTTAATTGATCTGAGCAAAACGTTGTTTAAGAAATACTCTTCTGAGACTGTAACTCACCTGTTCATCAGGAAAATTCACCTGTACGGGGGTACAATGATCTACGTTATCACCGACACCAACCTGGCCAAACTAGATTGACAATACGAATCAGGAGCAGAAGAGGTGATGACAAAATATAACCAAACTAATTTTGCTTCACTGAATACATTTGTATTTTTGTAAGCTAAACCGGTATCTGAAACATGACCCTCATCACATAATGAGTTGGATACAGTCTGCTGGCCAAGTGGCAATGGCATATAACATAATGCTCACGCTTCAGTGTGTTGGTAGTAGTGTTTGGTAGCTGGCTGAAGTTGTCAGTAGGTTATGATGAGGCACAAAAAAAAGGTATGAGTGAGACAAGAGAGTAGCAGATGAACTGCCAAAAAGAGAGCTTTATGGTAGAGGTGAGAATTTTAAAAATGGATGATCAAGAAACTAAGTCCTCTACTTTTATATTCCCCCTTTTCTATGAGTCACATTATACATGAGCAGAGCATTCTCACAGAACAGAATGGTGAACACCATATTTTAATGATCTTATGAATTTGATGTTCATCGATGAGAACTTATATCATAGAGTTAGATTGAAACAGATAGAGGGACTAGAAAAATATTAAAAATAAGACTTTATGACTAATCACCTTGTTCCACCCCCATCCGTAAAGTCTCCCATCCGCAGCGAGTGCCATTGTATGCCTCCACCCACCTGCAATCTGCACCAACAGATCATCCGGTTCATGAATCCTCCTTTCAAAACTATGAAACCGCCTTAATCCTTTCATCCTCTGAATTCCATGTTCCATCAAGTTTGCTGCATGTAACAGTATTATAGAATGTTAGCATTATGTATTAGTACCTGAGAAATGGAACAGTCTTTCAGGGCTTCCAGCTTGCGTGGAACTAGGTGGTCTTCAAAATCACCATGCCCTAGCTGGCCATACTTGCTCCAGCCGTACGTGTACAGGCCACCAGACGACGATACAGTAACCGAGTGGCGCCACCCACATGCAACAAGCACCATCTTTTCTCCCTGGAAAAGAAAGGAAAGAGTTTCGATGAACATACTAAAAGAGACAGACATACGAAATTCTTCAGAATTTGCAAACTTTACAGGAAGCAGTTCAATTCCCACAGGAAAACATTACTGCACTCTAGCTAAACAGGGCCAAGATTTGGATTACCCACCTCCACAGGAGAAACTTTTTCCGGGACAAAGCGGTCGTCACGATCACCGAGACCTAAGTTGCCATATCGACCCCAGCCCCATCCGTAAAGATCGCCATCTTCTGTTACCGCGGCAGTGTGCTCAGCACCAGCAGCGATCATTCTTATGCAGACACCCTGAACAGATTCAGTACTATCATTGCCTCGGTGGTAGGGAGATTTTTTTTTTCATTTTGATAACGAGGGGGCAGTGCAAGTGTTGGTATAGAAAGAGCATGAGTTCCCTAATCCCTATTGTGACAGAAACAAACCTTCACAATATCTACTGGATATCAATAATAAATACTGATTAATATATGTAAAAGTTTAAGTTTATGTTTAAGTTTATGTTTAACAGAAAAAATACACTTTTAACACCAGGCTTAGTAACTTTTACTTTTCTAGTGCTCGTTCATATCAAGTTTGACGTCTTTTTTGTGTGTATGACAAGATAAATAGATAATATTCTAGCAGCTAAACTATACATTTGTAATGTATAAATTGTACAGTTGTTGACTTGGTATTGAATGCTGATCATCCTAAGATGACGACTAAAACAGGTTTTATGTAAACAATTAGTAGTGGTCCAAAAATTCATGGGGGCTCATCAGCTCATGGATGTTAATGTAGAAAATTGTGTCTTGCAACATTTTATATATCTACTACATTGTCCGGAATTAAACTTCAGTCTGGAAGTGTCACGAAAATAACAGAAAATTATTGATGTGCAGTACTTAAGGAAATATAATTAAGAAGCCAGTACGTCTATACTGGAACACAATGTATATGAATATGCTGGAATTATACCCGGAAACAGTATAGAGTGGAATGCCAGATTGTCCGTAGGATTGGCTCTATGGATTGTTAAAGCATGCGAGTTTGATTGTGTATTCAAACTCGGCGCATGACTCACACATGTGTGTTCGGACCTAATTGTTTAACAGTAATAGGCTCGGTAACTGGCTGTTAGGTATTGTGGTTGTTCTAACATGTCACGAGTCCTATCTGGAAACAGATTGATTTATCTGAAATTTGGAGTCAATATAAAGGTTCCACCCTCTAGTCTCAATATGCATTGTGAGTGACACCACCGATAAGGCAGAGAATAGAGGGTAGGCTGAAATTGCTCCCACACTAATTTTTCTACATTGGTATCAGAACTGAAGGTTCGCCGGCGACGCCGGAATCCGCTGCAAAATTCTCGTCAACGCCGTCGTGCAAACTCTGCCTTCGCTTAGCGCCCGTCTCCGCTGCGCCTTATCGCCTCCACTCTCCGTCTCAAATCGATCGGCAGTCCAATACCGACGCGGTTCGCGGTCGTGTTCTCGATCTGGAAAGCGGAGCAGCTTCTCATGAAGCTCTGCACGCACGGATCGAGGACGGTTTGCTGCCACGCCTGTGCTAGCCGCTGTCGAATCAGCGGTTGTGAAATTTCTCATCAACGTCGCTGCCCGCGAGGAATCGATCGACTCCTGCTGCATCGGCCGTCTAATCGCTGTTTGTTGTGCTGCACCGCTGTGTGTGCACGTGGATCGGAAGAAGACAAGGAGGCAGGCACGATCCATCAAGGAATAAGTATTGTGTATCAAGATTCGCTTGCCTATTCTTCACGTGAAGCTACTTCTTTCAACTCTTATGCACCGATCGAGGAAGTCTAAGCTAGGGAAGGCAGACACCTAGGAATTAACTCGTTCGTCTGGGCATCAACTATTCCGCCTTCGACAAAGCTGTGTTGCCACCCGGATCGAGAAAATCTTGTACTCCTAGCAGATCAAGTTTTTTGGCGCAGGAATTGAGGTAAATTAAGCTAGCTACCACTGCTGCTTTGGTCTGGCGATCTGCATGTATCATCTTCGCCGGATTCCACGTCCAAACTACGTACCGGTAACACTTGTTTATTTTTTCTGGGGGGAATATTGATTGTTTGCACTACTTCTTGCTGGCACAAGTAACGAGAGGGCTACTGTCTTTGGTTCATCACGTAAATCACGGAGAACAATAGGGAATTAATTTGCATACTTGAAGTCTGGCCAGGATTATTATTTCTTCTCTCGGAATTTGTTATGTCAGTGATATATCTAAACCGGAAAAACCAAAGGGAAAGGAAAAACTATGGAATTTGGACTATGGAAAATAGACTAGTCCACATAGTTATATCAACATTTGATTGTTTAGCTTATTAATATGAGAGCGTACAAATTACGGAATATTTTACGTAACCTGGAAATAGATTCGTATTTTTGGGGACCTATTTTATTGGACACCACTCGTTTTTAGAGTAAGTTGGAATTTACACTATGAGGAAATTTATTGAGCTCTTCATCAGATGGATTAATTATTATTTTTTGTCACTGTGTTTTTTTAACTGCTACGGATTGACATTATCATCGGAATATATTGGACTCATTGGGTTACTCCGGAATCTGTCGGAGTATTTAAGAGTTCATCGGAATTTTCTGGCATAACGATGACGAGGCGACATGAAGCCTATTTATATTGAAATTGGCATAATTTATTTTTTGGAGGAATATGCGGAGCACTCCATGGAAAAGGAAATCAATATTTAGTCAACGGTATGTTCAATGTTATTGTTTGCACTAATATATTTGTTTATAACTACTTTTCCATATAGTTTGGATTTTTCTTGTACATCATAATTTGATGGAATACAATGGCACCTTATTTATATGCAAACAATTCCAAGCGGAAATAGATATGCCCATTTAGGCATTATTGCCAAATATGATATACTTGGAATTTGGAAATTATGCAATCAAACTCCCATGTGGAGGAAATTTATTATTGTTCTTATATTCAGCTACGATGTGAGGGAATTTAATTTATACTTCTCTATCGGAATTTTTTGATTATGACATGCTATTTGGAAAAGGATGAGTGGAAATATTGCTTAATTGGAAATTAGTGCATTATGGAATTTAACACAATGGTCTTATTTGTTTTGACAATCCATTGGAAGTTGATGGACAAGTTGTTTATTTTGTGAAGATAACTCCATAGGGAGGAATACTTGTAATAGGAACACATGCTCGGAATTTATTGTTGATGGTATTTACGACTTGGTAACATATCAAGGAACATAATTAGTGGATTATTAATTTTGGAATTCTGGACTTAAGTGGGAGGATTATGATACTTCATCAGCTTATAGTTAACAATATTTTTGGACACCCCTACTTGAGGTGAATATATTTATTCTATTTCATTTCATGGATGCACTTGATATGGTTATTTATATATTTTAACAATACAAGTCGGAAGGTCTTTGTTGTATTAACATCTCATACTGAAGTGGAAAATCAGTTCATCAAAAGATTTAAAGATTTGAAAACTGATTGGTGGGGGAAGTACACTTCAGGAATATTAACTGAAACTAATGTGACGAGCATGGAATTATTACCGCTATCTTATATATCATATACTCCGTTGCTGAATGGAGGAATACAACTATTGGTTATTCTCTTGATTATGTGAAAACTATTGCGTACTACTATTTGTTGAGTAAGTCATTATTTATATTTTGTGAACTGGAAGGAAACTATTCTATTTATATTTCGGTAGTATGGAATTGGAATGATTGTTTACTACAAGCACACCAAAATTTTATTTTTAATGTACATATTCTAGTGGATCAAATGGTATTTTATTTTGATCTGGAAATGGGAAAATTGGTGGAAAGTAGAAAATTGGTATTGTGTGATGAAGAGTGTACTAGCAGTCACACTGGAATCATATGAATAAACCCAAAGAAAAACACAAGGTAAACTCCCAACACTAATTTATTTAGGAAAAGTGGGAGAAATTAACGAGTGGACCATTATATCTTCGCTACTACATATTGTCTATTCTTTGGGGAAATCACTCTATGTTTTAGAAGAACATGTAAACGGTTAAATTGTTACTATTATAAACTATGGGTGGAAGTATTGCGGGAAGGAAAAAAGGAATAAAAGTTTGGGAACTTGTTGTTTTACCGAATAACCGCAAGCCTATAGGTTGTAAATGTATTTATTTATAAGGAAGTTTTATTCTCTACACAAAGGAAATATTTATACTTTGTGGAAACTCTGAAATTTAGAGGAAGCTGTTGTTGTTCAATTCTTTACACAAAGGAAATATTCATACTTTGTGGAAACTCTGGAATTTAGAGGAAAGTGTTTTTTTATTCTTTACACAAAGAAAATAATTATACTTTGTGGAAACTCTAAAATTTAGAGGAGGTGGGAATAAAGACACGGTTTGCTAATTGAAAAGATCAAGTTATGTTATTGGAACAAGCTTCACATCAATGGTACATCAGGTCATATGGTTTTATTTATGATGGAAGACGATCATATACAAAGGTTAGTGAAAATTGTTTTGTGTTATTACTATATTGCTAACTATGTTCCTATTTGTTTTATTTAAATATCACATTGATGGAAGTGAAAGCTTGGTTTAACCTTCCTGCATTTTGGGAGTGGAATTATATAGAGAATGTTTTGATATATTTTTCTATGAAAAATTGCAAACCTGTCAAATACCTTTGATAAAGGGAATTCTACTCTATGAGGAATTATATTTAAACTCGTGAGAAAAAGGAAGAATAATTGTCATACCACAGTTATCGTGGGACATTGTTCATGCGACCTGAATTTAGCCATGCCACTGCAATTGTTGCTATTTTTATTAGCACGAAAAGGATTTGCTGGAATTTTTAGCAAACAGAATATTAATTTCATAAAGATTGTTGGAATCACATAAAAGTATTTGCTGGCGCAAGGAAACGTGAATTATTCATTCTTTGATGATTTCAACCTTCAGCTGGGAGTATATATTGACACTATTTTTGGAAATAGATCTTCGTGAAAGGTAATCTATTTTTATGGTATGTGCTAATATTTACATTTGTAGGTATTTATTGTTTACAAAGGAAACATGAATATTCTTTGTTTACGGAATATGAATACTTTGATGCATGTCAAGCATTGAAGAAAGGTATATGGCTAAGGAAATTTCTTCGTGAACCTAAGGTCGTGAAAGGTGCATCATAACCTGTTACTTTGTGATAATATGACTCCAAAAGTCACAAAGTTTATATGCAACGTGAGTGCACTGAAGAAGGAATTAACCACTCACCATGTTAATTGCATGGGAATTCACTTAGCTGAAATAAAATGTTTTCGGTCAAGTGGGAGATGTAGAAATTGTGTCTTGCAACATTTTATATATCTACTACATTGTCCGGAATTAAACTTCAGTGTGGAAGTGTCACGGAAATAACAGAAAATTATTGATGTGCAGTACTTAAAGGAAATATACTTAAAGAACCGGTACGTCTATACTGGAACACCATGTATATGAATATGCTGAATTATACCCGGGAACAGTATAGAGTGGAATGCCAGGTTGTCCGTAGGATTGGCTCTATGGATTGTTAAAACCTGCGAGTTTGATTGTGTATTCAAACTTGGCGCATGACTCACACATGTGTGCTGAGACCTAATTGTTTAACAGTAATAGGCTCGATAACTGGCTGTTAGGTATTGTGGTTGTTCTAACATGTCACGAGTCTTATCTGAAACAGATTGATTTATCTGAAATTTGGAGTCAAATAAAGGTCCCATCCTCTAGCCTCAATATGCATTGTGAGTGACACCACCGATAAGACAGAGGAATAGAGGGTAGGCTGAAATTGCTCCAACCCTAATTTTTTACAATTAATAGTCCACTCTTGGCCAACTAGTTCGAACAACCTGTTCTTAGGAACTTCTGCACAATTAAGATAAAAAGGTTTTAGGTGGGATCGCACTCATTGATTATAATTACTTCTAGTACTTGGTAAAAAGGTTTCTATGTTAATATTTTTTTCTAAATATTTGGTCAAACTTTGGTAAAGTTTGACTTTGACTAAACTCATAACGCAAAAGTAAATAAAAACGGAGTGAGTAGCATGCAAATATGATTCCCCCAAAAAAAAATTGGACACAAAAAATGATTTCCGCTAGGAATCCATGTTTCATGAAATGGACACCGATGCAAACTGTTGTTCCCAGATAATACCAGGGCTTGAGACTTATTCATGTTCGATCTCAGTGTCTAACTCCAACAGCCAAAGATAAGACATCCATTACCTCAAAAGCTTGAATCTTCTGCGGGAGCAGAGAGTCTTGGTTGTGTCCAAGGCCAAGTTGCCCGTTTTGATTGCGTCCCCAGCTGAAACAAATTAAGCATCATGAAGCTAGCAGGGCAACCTATATGCCGGCCAGTATAGAGGATGGGATTTGAATTCCGTGAGAACGGGGCAGTGGCCCAGCGCCCAGCGATCTGAGGTTCGATCCCCAGGGAACGAATTTCCTGTATTCTCACTACGAGCTATTTCTTCTATATAAAAATATGCCATCATGGGCTAGTCCTGGGGGCCTCATTTTTTTTTGGATTTGAATTCCGTTGGAGGATATATTTAAGGGTACCTACCTATGCACTTGTCCGTTGATGGTGACGGCGAGGCAGTGGCTGTCACCGCAGGCGATCTGCTTGATCTGGATCCCATGCAGCGCCTCGATGGGCTGCGGGTTGAACACGTCGCTGGAGTTGCCATGTCCCAGCCTCCCGAAGTCTCCCCTGCAAACACACGCGATATGGTCACCGGAACGCACGAAACAAGAAGAGAATGGCGTCGGCGTACCATCCCCAGCTGTAGAGCTGCATCTCGTCTTCGGAGTAGGCGGTGGTGTGGTCGGCGCCGCAGATGACGGAGGCAATGCCGGGCACGTCGAAGGAGATCACCACCGTTGGCACCGGCCGGTCCTCGGCGTCGCCGTGGCCCAGCTGCCCGTCCTCGCCCCGGCCCCACGAGCACACCATCTTCCCCGCTGCAACCACAGGGACCGACCAGAGATTGAGGAGGTGGTGCGCAGGGGTGAAAGCAAGTTGGAGATTGACGTGAGGCTTACAGAGCAGTGCGACGGAGTGGTTGGCGCCGGCGGAGATGAGGACGACGGACTGCTCCGGCGCCTCCGGTACCGTGTCGGCCGCCTCCGCTTCCGCCTTCGCGTCCATGGATGTATCCTCGAACTTGGACCGATCGGCCGGCCAGGTATAGTGGAAGTGTGGTGGTACTGAAAGCAGCAGGGCAAGAGGCAGTGCACTCGAGTTGCAGTACTAGTAGTAGTCTCGGCCGGGGCGGGATGGGACGGGTAACTGGAAGTATTAATGGCGCCAAGTACCTTTCATTAAGCGAGGTACTCCACCATCGCGGTTTTCACTCCACTACAACTACATACGACGCACCTTATTACGCTCGGTCTATTTTGTCCGAGCGCATCAATGGCGTCGGCACCGCATCTGCTGGTCGTGCCTGCATCACTTCCATCCATGCGACTCTCTCCGGGTCTTACTGCCTGCGTCACTGCAGATGGATCATCCATGATATATCTCGTCTCAGGTCGAGATCCACGTGCGTGCTGCTGGTGAATGGGGGATTTAATACGCATTGGCATAAATAAAACGGATTTCAAATCGGTTTTTGTAGGATGCGGCAGATTACAAACAGGTACTTTCTAGACGAGTTTAACTGGGAACAAATGGATACATTTAGCTTATCTTTTTTTTTTTTTTGCGACTAGCTTAGCGGTTGAAGCCTATAGGCGTATAGCTCTCACGGTACAACCAAAACGTTAACTAAAGGGAGAATAGTCCGAGAGCGGGCGTTTTGTAGCCCGGGCTACATGTAGGCTGTAGCCCTTTATTTTAAAAAAATGAAATCAATAATTTTAAGTTTCAAAAAATATGAAAGAAATACTAATGTAGGTAATGATGTATCCTATCAATATGCAAAGTTTTAACCAAAAATATATTATAGAGAACCAAAACGTTAACTAAAGGGAGAAGAGTCCTTCCTTTTGATGTCCGTTGTTAGATCTCCTATCTAGAGATTAACATCATCTTGTTTTTTTTGGAAAATAAAGGCATCATAGAAAATCAAAATCTTTATGTGATTCCTCTCTCAAAAGTTTTGTGGACAAAAAAAATAAAGCAAAATAGAAATAGACGGGAAGTAAATAAAATGTTGTTTTATGACAAAGATTAATCAATTCAACACCTTTTATATGTTTGCCTAACTTATTTGGTATATATGCACATGACTTTTAGTTTATCAACTCCAGTTTATATAATGAATATGTTTGGTAACTATTGAATGGAACTGATAACATAATAGAGTGGGGTACTTTATTGGGAAGTCAAGAGCTCCTTCTTTTATGCATCTACTAGTTGACGTGCACGTGCAACGCACGTAACCAACCATTGCAAATGTTAAACATAAATGAAAAAAATAAAAGACCATCTAAGGTATATTACAGATGTTAGAAATTTAGTTAGTCATATTAGAAGCAATAAAACATTGCTGAAAAATCCTACGCAAATAAGATTCCCATATGATTCGTTCCTCCTCCGTGTGTTCTAGGTCCAGTGATGACCTATAAATTATTGTGAAAAATAAACATTGGATATGCTAGTCATGCCATCCCCCATTAGTGGAAAAATCGGGTGGACGGCATACATGCTGTAAATAACAAGCAACAATTAACATTAGAAAAATTGAGTAGTCATATTATTCAAATTTGCAAGCCATCCTTACTTTTACAAATATGTTTATAAGTTAAGAATGATAGAAGTTCACTGGTGAATCGGCAAACAACAATCATTAATTTAGTCCCATCACGAAGTAACACAGACCTCTATTCTGGAAAGAATATATTACATGATGTGCAACATGAGGGAGAATAGCACCGCTGGCTATGACCCCAATCAAATTTCACCTATGCATTACATACCCACTAACCCACCCTCCATTGGAATGCACAACGCATGTGGAATGCAAGTCTATACCAACATATGTTGAATCAAATACTACCTTGTTTTGTTTTGTTTTGTTTTGTTTTGGTAATATGTTAAAAAAGGCAAAAACCATAGTACAATTTCATCTAAATATAAAATAGCTTTTGGATATATACCTTGTTTTTTTTCGTGACGAAATTTGTAATTTACAATATAGCAAACATGACCGTGTGTTGCAACGAAAGAAAAAAACTACATCACCGAGCCGCACAAAATAAGTTGTCACCGGCATGGCGAGGGTGCCGTGTTAGGTCACACTGGGCGCGATGAAAAAGTTCAAATTTATATTAGACTTGGCTTCGAATTTAATTGGGATGAGAATAGCAAAACTTTCCCTTATTAAACTGTCTTCAATAATAACGTTGTTGTTTAGATGTGTAAAAAATAACTGTGATATTAAAACGCTAGAATAATTTTATTTTAAAACTGAATTTCTGAATTATTTTTTACTTTAATTTTGTCTAATCCGGTAAGATTCGCAAGTCTAAGTTGAAAAATAAATACTGATACTATATCAACAAACGAATCCACTACATAAATCAACTCATCAATATCTTCATCAGTTAAAAGGAAGCGTTTGAGAACACGAAACGACTGATTTACCGTTGAGGCAGTGATGATGGTGGTTGTGGATGAAGAGGACGGGCACGCTGCAGCTGAAGCAACTGAGTTAACCCTGCCATTATCTTCAGCTTGTGCTTGTAGAACTCGATAGTCAAACAAATCAAGAACATCCTTAGCTTGGCAGGCAGCATCTTTGATTCTCCTTAGCCAACTGTTCTTCGCCTGCACTCTCTCAGCTATGTGCACCACTGTTTGGATCGACGATATGTTCCTCTTTAGGATTCTTATTGTCTCCTTTGTCTCTTCCCGTTGGTATTCATACTGATCGTCAGCATAGGAATCGAGGTCTAAACCGATCTCCTAATGAACTGATTATTATTACGAATATCAATGCACTCATGTGAAGCATCTTCGGGCAAGCCTTGCGTTGAAGGCAGGAGCAAATAATTCGAAACATTTAACCACAAAGAATTTGATGCCATTATGTTATCATAGTTCTGGATTTATAGAAAGTGAAATAGCAAATGATGGATCGATTGGACCTCTACATGGATCAGCTCCATGAGCAACACCTCGTGGGAGGCCACTGTTAATCTGTTATACAAGCACCACAGAACCCCTGTCTAGCCACCAGCCCGCTCTCTGCTGCTGGATCAGCTCGACGTGTTGGGAAAGCATCGACTACAGAAGCTTACTCCTGAAGATGTGACCGGAGGAAGCAGGGGCACTTGGCGGAGGGAGTCGTGCATAGCGCGGAGCGCAGGCTCTTGCCGGCGGCACGACAGGGGAGGTCGCACATGAGCTCGGTCATATCCAGGGGATGGATCTCGCACAGGAGCTCGGCCTAAGCTCGAGCAAGCAGGGCCGTGGCCGAGAAACTCCTCAGCGAGTTGGCCGCCTTGTCCGGTCGTGACCCAGAAGCTCCGGCGCGACCTAGCTGCGTTCGAGACCGATCGCGCCGCGCCGGCGAGGAGCCGAGAAGCTGGCTACATGGCCATGACGCACCTGGCGGTGACCGAGAAGGCGAGAAGCTCCGCCGGAGATGGTCGCGCGCCCGCGAGGAGGGTGTCGCTCCTTTTTATTATTTAAGGACCAGTTTCTTTTAGGCGGTGGCAATTTCTGTAATTAACACGAAAACGAAAAGGTGTGTTGAGTTGTCAAACATTGAAGCGATCTAGACCGTTGGCCAAATATTGAAGGGTTCAGATTTAATGTATCAACACAAGTTTGCTCTTTTAATAGTAGTATAGAATACTTCGATTTATATGTACTCAGTTCACTTTTCATGACATTTTTTACGAATCAGAGAGCGTATATCTTTTAATCCAAAGCTCGGAAGGCAAAGATCACCGCTGTTGAACTCGAACACGATAGTCATAACGGCAATCAGTACCCACTGACTCCAACTGCAACTAATTATCATGGGCTCGGTGCTCCTGCTTGGGGCTTGACGTACCTCCGATTCCAACGTTGCAAATTTTTCAGTGTCTCCGGCTCGGTGCAAGCATGGACCAGACCTGAAGCACTCTGACAAAATGTTGACGGAAAGCTCCCCTAGCTCGAACAGTGGCAGGATTTTAACGGAAAGCAATTGCTAGCTACGTGTCCCGCGTGGAACTCGTTCGCTTACTTTATGTGAGCTCGTAACTGTTGTGGTTGGTCACGTCCTGTGCCTGCATCTGCATGTGTCCTCCTCCCCGGTCAGTCGGATCACCCGGCCCGCCGAGAGGACAACGCATATCATTGCTCCGTGCTGCTCAATTTTAGCAGCGATAAATGAAAACGACAAAATTGAACTAAAAAAGTCAGCAAATAAATTGGTTTTGAAATCAGTTCATGAAATAACCTATTAGCATGACGCCCTACAGGAAGTAGTCATGCTCTACGGCATGGCACCGCCGTCCATGGAGCCGTGATTTAAATATGGCTCAGTGATCCATGGAGACATGGTCTTAGAGCATCTCTAGCAGTACCCGTAAAACGGCCGAACCCGCAAAATTCCGGCGAGTTTGCGGGTTTGAGGCCATTTTTTGGCCAGACCAGCGCCTGCATATTTGCGTCGGCCCGCAAACGTTTTGCGGTAGCCCGTGAATCCGCACCGCCTACCCCTATTTATTTGGCTTCCCACCGCATTTGCGGATTGCAATCCCCAATCCCACACCTCCTCCGGCGAGCAATCCGCCGTGCGCTCCGCCGTCTCCGACGAGCAATCTCGCCTCCCCGTCAACAGATCCGACGACGCCGAGCCATGGCGCCGAAGCGGGAACCAGAGGCGGCGCTCCCCGGCGACGACCGGTTCGGCCGAGCCATGGCACGGAAGCGCCGCGCACGGAAGTACAGGCACGGCGGGTCGGTGCGCTGCGACTTGCCGGAGATTGACCGGCTCCGGAGGGAGCGGGAGCGGGAGATCTACCGGCTCCGGAGGGAGCGGGAGCGGGAGATCATCAGCCAGCTCCCGCCCGTCATCGACCTCGTCTCCGACGAGGAGTGAAGCTCCTCCACCGCTGCGTCGCCGCCGCGCCCGTGGCTCCGGTGAGGAGCAAATTTTGTGTAGTTCTAGGGTTTGGGCGGCGACGTGTAGTTCTAGGCTAGTATTTAGGGTTTGCATTTTGTGTAGAAACAACGTTGAAATCTATCTGTAGCGAAGAACATCTATCTAGTATGAACTGAACTTTGTTCCCGCGAAAATCTGCATGTTGAAATTCAGATTTGCAGTTTCGTTTTTGCGGGCTCTGTTCTTCGCGGCCCGATTTCTCGCGCAAGAACACGAAAAACCCGACCCTTAAAATTGTTTTGCGGGTTCGAGCTTTGCGGGTACTGCTAACATGGTGTCTTAGCAGCAAGCTCCATAGTATTTAGAAATTTTTCTAGCTGTGGAACTCATCGACACCTTCTCTATAGTCTGCGACGTCATGCGGCGGTGGAAGGCGTCAGAGTTGCTTGGCGCACTATCATCCCGCAAATGGTGTCGTGTTGTTATGGAGCCTCGGCAAAGGGTGGCATGTGTCAGACAATGGATCCTTTGTCGGCGGCGTCATGCCTATGACTCCCAGATTGGGCTAATGTTTTCAAGTCTCGGCATTGACGGATAATTGCAAAGCATAGTCGACAAAAACTTACAGAGCATAATTGAGAGAAAATATGACAATTCATAACATCAAAGTTCAACAAATAGATGGGATTGAGCCATAAGGTTTACAACATCAAATTACATGACACATGGAAGTTCACAAAATAGATGGTGTTGAGCCATAAGGTTTCAGCATCAAAGACCACCACATGGAAGTTCAAGACATGACTCTACTGAGTCTAACGGCGTACTTTTCCTTCCGCTTACTCCCATCTTGTTCCGCTTCCTCCTCATCCCGTGTCACACGTCACACATCATCTTCTGATGACTTGATTGAAGGTGTGGAGTTAGGCGATTTAAGGATATGCGGGACTTGATATCGGGACATGATGTACCCAGTTTCGGTCCTTCTCAGTGGAGGTAAAAGACCTACTCCATCGTGATTGATATTGGTGATGGTATCTCTAACTCCAATGTTGTGCGGTTCGCTACTTGGAGTCGAGAGTTAGGGATTATAAATGTGTTGTTATTAAGGGACGTTCGGAGCCAGCCATATATACATGGGCGGCTCCAGATTTACAAGGTAACCCCGAGTCGGTTCGGGCTCGGTGTCCTATTTGGAGTTTACATGTCGGTATCCAGACGTACGCGATATGGACCTGGTGTGGGGACGACCGACACGTCGGATGGAGTATGGCCCCATGGACCACGGCGCCATGTTTAAGACCATGACTCCATGGGCGGCGGCTCCATACCGTAGAGCATACCCATGGGGCGTCATGCTAAAAGGTTATTATGTGAATTGATTTCAGAAACAAATTTTTTTTGTCCTTATTTCCACAGAATAGGTCCAATTTGTCGTTTTTGTCTGAGTATGTAAGGCTGCAGCCGTCGAGTACGATTTTTTTACAAATATGGCCCCCTGCCCAACGTAATTGTCAAAAATGACCCCTTCGAAAAAAATTGTCAAAAATAACCCTGGCGGGATGTGGAAAAACGACACGTATAATTCGTGCCAACTCAGCTGGCGGGAAGTAACCTTCCACCGTTTCAGTTGACGGGAAGTCCTCGGCAGCGACACATGGCGCGAACTGAGTCGGTAGAATCTCAGCGTCAGGGTACTTTCCGCCAACTGGTATGGTGGAAGGTCACTTCCCGCCAGCTGAGTTGGCACAAAGTGTCGCTTTTCCACATCCCGCCAGGGCTATTTTTGACAACAAAAAATCGGAGGGGCCATTTTTGACAATTACGTTGGGTAGGGGGCCATATTTGTAAAAAAATCGTCGAATACCCCTGGTTACTTGTCATGTCATGTCCTGTCACTTCCTGGATCGATCGTCAGTTTCATCTACGTGGAGTTTCTTCAATTTTCACGTTTCTGCATGTTTCTCTTCAACGTTTCATTAACTCCTCGGTCCAGTATAGTCTAATCACTGAATATTGTAATCTTGTACTAGAACTACAGCAGAATTAATCAGTGACTAGAGTATTGCTGGCAGTATAGTTCAGCACTGCAGGCTCACACAGCGGTTCCGATTTGGATCCATTCACATTTTGTTTATATTACTGCTATTACACGTAAAGTGTTGTAGTACTGTTTTCAATTCAAAGCTCTTGTTAAACTCCGCCATTGTGGTACTGTACTCAGGGATGAAGCTCCCCTGGGATAAATGGGCGGACGCCCTATCTTGATTTTTGACGAAAACATTGGTATGCTCATGTTTTTCCTGAACAATTTGAGTGGGCGTAAAAAATGGACTCTACATGAGAAAGATACGCATGTTTTATTAAACACTGCGCTAAATCCATTCCAAACCGAAAACAAGGATAAGATCTAGTTTAGTCAAAAACCAACTATTTTTCGTTGCAGTAGCTAATTCTCGATCTAATAACACCCCGCTCTGAACATGTCCTAAGTGTGATACTTACGCGCGCGCACGGGAGGGGGGGTTGTATTTCGTCTTTGTTCATGAGCTATTCATTATTCATACACAATGAAATGAAAATTATAGAAATTATCTTGATATTTGAAAATCATATCATATTTCTTACTGTTCATTGCTTTTACCGATGGTGACGAAAACGGTTGAAAGGAAATTCTGGATGACAAAGATCGCCAAATCGACTTATGCAACCAGATGTTTGTGATGGCTTCTTAATAACTTGATGATGTGATAAATCGAGCGAGAGACATTCAGAAGTTTTTATAAAATTATGGAAGATTGTCAAGAAAAGAGAGTAGAGATTTGTCGTTGATATATTTTTGGGGTTTACTTATATTCAGATATGTTTAAATTTCTATTGTACTAATTAAGTGTTTAGGAATCATATAAATAGTCTTAATGTTTCGGTATTTCAGTTTGTATCATTTTTTATAAGTTCACCCTACCTCAATTTTTTCCGTCCTTCGCCACTGACCGTACTACCTCAAAGCTGTAATGGCTTTGTAATGATCTTGTTTCGCTCTCTTGTGGAGGAGGAACATTATTTGAGTTTATTGTTACATACTACTTGGACTTTCTTTTACTAATTGAGTAATCATCACCGATCCACAGGTGTTCTGTGAATTGGCTCCCGAGCTCACCTGCATAATAAAAAAAATCGAAAACGATAGTAAAAAAAATTCAAAGAATTCTGAATTTATTTTGGCGAGTAACATATATACAAGTGTTCTACATGTGTGCCAAGTTTCGTGCTAAAATAACATTCGTAATGCTATGTGCAAAAAACAAAAACAAAATCAGTCAGCCAAGAGATCATATCATTCTATATAAAATAGTATCATGCCGCATTATATTGATGCATAATGACTATCATTCTACATAAAATAGTATCATGCAACATTATATTGATCATAGATCACTGATTTTAGCACAATGTTGAAACGCATATTAACACAACCAGAACTTAAAAACCAGAATAATTATATAAACCTTAAGAGAGAATGAGATGTGAAGATACACATTCAGGCTCAGTTGCGGTTACTAAACTGTGTTGTCCTTATTTCATAGTCTGCTGTTCAAAACAGTCACAGAAGTATGCAAGAATAGGTCAAACAGATACTAAAATAGGCAAAAACGGCTGGTGCAAACATGATTAAGGCAAGTGACAAACTCAGCCTTTGGATTTTATGCCCATTCGACAAGATAATGGAATATATTTACCTTTCCAGATACGTGACCCTACAAGAGGAGCTCTTTTTGTTCCATACTGAAGTAGTATATCTGTACTTCTACTGAAGTGAATATGGACTCAACATGCTAACAAGGAATCTTGTCAGCATGAAAGATTCACATACTGAAACAGAACCCTTAAGCCAGCCAGAATATCACAAGGTTCGCAATAAAATATCATAGCAGACATCGCTTTGCTGCAAACAAAAGCTGTAGCACACAGAAAAATAAAACGGGAAATAACAAAAGATACGTCGAGGTAGAGAAGATTGACAATGAACAAAATTAGCTATTTTAGCCTGTAAGATCTGAATTAAATCAACTATTCCTATGAGGTTACACATCAGGGAATCTAATAAGTAAATTAATTAGTTAGTAACAAAATTTCAATGGTAATGACATATTTGTAGCATATCTCCAACGAATTAAATGACAGTACCAAACTTCTGTTAAATAGAATAGACAGCTAACACAGTTTCTGTTACACCTCTGATGAACAAAATTACCATGTATACAACTAACTGAGGTTCAAAGCCAGGACTGGGTCATTCTCTGTCCCTAAACCCTGAACCACCATGCTCCTGAGGCCTTGGGAGCTGGCATCTTTATAATCTATGATGATTGCTTGAGAATCTCCTTCCCTGGTGATCATACGGAAATCTAGTTCTTTCCCCATTCCGCCAATTCCTATGTACTCTTCCGCCTCTGTCCGTACCTCTTCCTCGATATCCTGAACTGTCGTGTTTCATCGCAGATGCTCCATCATGACAAGACATCTTAGTTGAAGAACTGGAAGGACAAGGACTCCCTCGAGGATAGGTCGGTAACGGTGGAAAAGGGTTAAACGGCACACCCGGTGCGACTTTCCATTTCTGGCCACACTGGATTCCTTCAACTTCTGGAGTTCCCAAGTGCTGAACAAGATCGATTGGAATTCCATATGAAATACTCAAGTTAGGCGAATACGTCTCCTGGCAAAATCCTGGAGAAACCCCACAGTCTAAAGAAGCTTGTGCATGCTGACGTTCCTGTTGAGCCTCAAACCCTGGAGGCACATAATCATCTGCACCATCTGTTGAGCTTCCCATAACAGGAACATCGTTATGATTGCTGTTTGTTACCCAATTCCCATGCGACCCATTTCTAATCAAACTAGTCTGAAGATCCAATTCTGCATGTCCAAAATAAACTCTCTTAGCTTGTAAACCAACCATTTTATAGTGACTTTCTGGTTGATAATCCCAACGGCTCTTGCGCTTTCTTCTAGCGGTATATGAACGTGTAGAACAGGTTGCAGGTCCATCCATATAAGGAAGGATCCATTTATCACAGAATTTTCGAGCAATAAGATGAATCTGTTAAAAATTAGCATAAAAATTAAGCAGGTCACTTTACACATTAGGAAAATTGGATGCAGCCAATAGCTATTCATGAACTACATAGCCAATGCATGCTGAGTAACAAAATTTCAAATTTCTTATTTGAAAACCTAAACTGAATGTGAACAGGGCTGGGCAAGAGAAAGTACAAATAAATTCTGAGAACTGGCACATAGCCACTTTTAGCCAGCAGCGAATATTTAAGACTGAGACTTCTTTTTGAAGAAAACGCAAAGCTTGCATTTACTTATATTGAGAAGGTTCAGAATTTAAGACCGAGACTGGTAAACCTTGACTTTTTTATTGGGTCAGGGCTGTAACTTGCTTATTTCTAGGATTTGTTTGACCAAACAAGGACTTGCAGAAGCACCAATCTCCTGTTATCCAGCCAGGTCACATAATCGGGAATGGGAACCTATAAGGCTTTATGAACATGAAAATAATCTCACAAATATAGTAATCGTCCATGTACACTCTTCTCTTCTACCAAGAGTTAATCCACTGATCTAGGCTATTCTTTTACAGTGGAATTTCCCTCCCAGATCATTTCATTTATTCATTCTATATGTAAAATTACACAAGAAAAACGACTATTTTCCATGCATTAGTCCGTGAATTAGCTACACATTCTAACAAATAGACAGCATACAAATGCATATCAAAGTACAAGTTGAAAAGCATGCATGGTCACAAGTACATTACATGTTTGTCACTATGCCGGGTCAACTTCAACATCGATTCCCTGAAGCTGCAACAAGAGAAGGTTCAGAAGAAGGTAGTTAAATTTTGTGTAAACGAAGCTTCAAAAGAGCAAAATATATAAGCTATTAGGCCAATTCAGATTTGTCTCTGCCACATTTATCCACCGGTAATGCATAGTAAAAGACTAACAGGCTCGACACGCTGATCAGCCGCAGCCAGAACGCGTTCATCCCCGGGCGCTGCTTACACGACAATTCTGGGCTCCGCCGCGCGTCAAGTTCTTCCACTGGCTCGCCCACCTCGACCGCTGCTGGACCGCTGACCGGCTTGCTCGCCGCGGCCTTCAGCACCCACCGCGCTGTCCACTATGCGACCAGGAGCCGGAGACGATGCGGCACCTCCTCCTCGCCTGCCCTTTCTCGAGGCAGATATGGCATGAGGTGCTTTCCTGGCTCAGGCTCACCTGTCCTCCGCCGGAGAACGAGGAGTCGCTCAACCGCTGGTGGCTCTCCGCGAGGCAGCTCACTCCCAAGCCCATGCACAAGGGACTCGCCTCCATCACTCTACTCGTCCCATGGATGCTGTGGAAACACCGCAATGACTGCGTGTTTGACAGAGGCCGCCCTTCAATCGGCGACCTGTTGGCGAAGATCAAAGATGAGGCCGCCCTTTGGGCCAGCGCTGATGCCCTAGGTCTTAGAGCACTCATCCCGCAGACCTGGGATGTTCATTGATTCAATGCTTTTACCCTGTAACCGCCTCCTTCGAGGCTTGTAACTCAATCTCTACCTTTTCAATAAAATGAAACGCAAAAGTCTTTTGCGTTTTCTCAAAAAAAAAAAGTTCAAGGGTAACACATTACCAAAAACCTGTGACTCATATAGCTGTAAATCAAGAACTCGCTCATATCAAATCATAGAAGATTTACTTGCATATGGTTCACGCAAGGAAGGGTTAGGAAATAGGTTTAACAGGACTGGGGACATAAGCAATTACAAGGCCATACAACAAGATGTTTTAGGAAACCGGGAAATTAAATTATATAACATACAAAAGAAATAACTCAATTACTGTCTTTTGGGGAATCCTATGTAGTAGTCTAGAATAACTGAATAAGAAGTCAAAACACATAGCAAAATATAGAAACATATAACATGAGCCTAAAAATAAGGGTCCAACCAGATATTGAATTCTTTAATCAGTATTCAATAAAGTAGAATAAGAAGTTACAAATTTGAACAATCTTACCTTTCTTTTCCTTTTTTAGCACACGGATCAGCACATCGAGGACCCTCGTTTATTTTTTCAGCGGTCAGGATTCCCCTCAAAGCTAGAAACTCTAATACCTGAAAGAAGATGTCACCGTTCATAAGGAAAAGGTGATGGAATAATAAAGCTTTATTTCTACAATTCTGTGACAAAAATGTTATTCTCAAAAGAAATGCACAGCAAAACACCAGGTAATGGGACATCACAATGGTCATTTTCATATGAATATATCAACTGAAAAACATACAAAGGTGATTATCATTGAAACCATACAGCAGGATGATTATAGTAATTGATAAGATCAAACCAGTGCCAAACCTTCAGAAGTTTCCGAATTATAGGTCTTCTAAGGAAGTGGTCTCTATTCTGCTTCAATATATTATGAAGCAATTGCAATCCTGTCACAGAACAGAAAAAATAGTAATAAAGATTATCTAATAGAGAAAGTTGCAGAAAGGCGAGGAAATATACCATTCATGTTGATGATATTCAAGAGGACGGCTCCTGATTTTGTTTGTAGAAGTGCTTCAAGAATCAATGCAAGATCCCTTATACTGAAAGAGATAATACAGTAGCAATTAAGACCGAATAAAAAAACTTGCTAGGCACATCAACTGGCAACTGCTAACCAAACCTTTTAGTTGTGCCCCCAGCATCACCATCACCTTCCACTGCGGTGCCCCCAGCATCACCATCACCGTCCGCTGCGGTGCCAGCGGTCACAATTAGAAGCTTCAAATATTCATTGGTTGAATCCTGTTTAGAAAAACACATTGTTCAGATCACTACTTAGAACATGTGACAAGGGTAATACAGATACTATTGTAGATCCTTTCAGGTTCAACGGTTCAAGCTATGCCTAATCTTTCATACACTATGTTCTTCAGCATTTGTTCTCCGGAAATGTTAGGCCACCAAGTTAGCTAATCTCCTACACCTTCATAACTTTCATCGAACAACAGCATATCTAATTATTCCCTATGTTTCACTATGTGTCCTCGGACTCGGGGAAGTGCTTCATGTATATAGATTAAGATAGAGGAAAAAATGTCCCAGGAAACTCTGTTTCAATATATCTGTCCATGCATGAAAACCATGTATCTTGGTGTCATTTTCCTCCTGTAGCCCTAACAATAGCTGTTGGCCATTTGTGTTCTCCCTGTTAAAGAATCCTTGTTCCATGCAAAAGGTGCATTTGGTCTACTGCACATCTGCACTTATGAGGCTACTTAAAGTACTGAACAAAACTCGCTCCATAATAAGGGTGTGTTCGAAACTGGTCCAGCTTCCAGCTTCTCATCACTCCAGCTCGGAGCAGCACCGAACACGCCAGCTCCACGGAGCTAGATCCACGAAGCTGGGCTATTTGCCTGTGTAAATTTTGGAGCACGTCTTTTCCAAATCCACGGATCAACTCACCGCGGAGCAGCAAGAAACTACGGGCATTATGCCACCGCAAAGTGGAAAACTGTTCGATCTCTTTCTTCTATCAAGAGCGAGTGTCCTGAAAACCCGCAAAGGCTGCTCTCCTCCCGTTCCCTGACCAAACCGCTGGAATGCCCCCACACCCGCCGTCGCCCCCATTTGCTCCGGCCGCCGTCTCGACCCCTGCCGGAGCTGCTTCGCCGAGCATATGCCCGCCCGCCCAGCTGCTTCCCCGCCGTTCTTCCTCGAGCAACGGCCTTCAGGTGAGCGGCTCCTCGTTGGATGCGTTTGTTTGTTAAGCAGCTCGTACGGGCTGCGTTCGGAGCTTCACATCTACCACGCCGACTCAACAAATCACGCAGCCCAGCCATACTTTCCTATCTCAATTCCATATGGACTGGTTTTGTGCTGGGCTAAGAGGCCGAATCCAGTGGACAGAGCAGGCTGGCCCAGCCAGTTTGGGCTTCTAGCCCACTCACGCGACGGAGCTGCCCGAACATTTGTCACTCCGGCCGGGAAGCAGGATTCGCGTTTTGGAAGCAGAATCGCTGGAGTTTGGGAAGCCGGACCAGTTACGAGCACCCCCTAAGGTGCTGCGGTTCTATGCATGAAGCGTTGATGATTTCATCTGGATTTGCAGTCCGAATTCGCAGTCCCCTGCCCCAACGTGGCGGCGGACCCAGCCCTCCCCTCCCTAGCCTCCTCCTCCGTTCTGCTCCCCGCAGCCGGGCAAAATCCTGTGTGTGTCCAGCAGTGGCCGGCCCTCTCCCATCGCGTGTTGTGCCGGTTTGCACGGCGGATCTGGTGGCCGAGCGCCAGGGCGGCAGCTCCAGACTGTGGGGACGACGGCCGGCAAGGCGGTGTGGTGGCCCAGCGCGAGCGGTGGATCTGGTGCCTATGGCGGTGGATCTGGCGGTAGTGGTCCGGCTGGTCGGGGAAGCCCAGATCCCGGTGGGCGGCAGCTTCGGGTGGCGACCTGCGGCGGAGGCTCTGGCCGAGCAGGCTGGTGGGCAGCCAATGGTGTGCTGCAGATGTGGCGGTTACGAAGGCTAGGATGCCGGTGCGGCGACTTGGGGGTATTTCTGGCGTCCCCTGGGCTGGTCTGGTGCTTTCGTGGTGGAGTGAGGTGCCGCAGCCAACACGGTCCGTGCAGGAGGTTGGTGGTCAGCGGTGGAGCCTGCACTTCTGCGCTCATGTGGTCTATGCTTCCCTGGGACCTCAGCAGGGTGTCGGTATTTCGGGTGAAAGTCTCGCACTGGCTTTGCTCTGGTGCCAACGATGACGACGCCTTCGTGTGTCGTTATTCCTTCTCTGAGGCATTGTCGTGGTCTCGTGGAACCCTGCTCCTCTCACGCCGGGAAGCCGGGAAGGTCACGGTATCTGCGGTGGCAGTGTCTACGTCGCTACCTTCTTGAAGGCACCGCCTGGGAGTCCTTGGCACTATGCGGGGGCTTTGGCTGTTGTGCAGAGTTGCTTCGCCTGTGAGGGCGGAGGAAGCCAGGGCGGCAGCCTCGGGAAGCGTTGCGGTCATGGCCCTGTGAGGCAGGGTTTTAGCTCTGCGTCGCAGGGGTGCTGAACTAGTGCCACGACGGTGGCTGGTTGGTCGCCATGGGTTTTTCATTTCTTTTCTTTTCATCCTTATCGCCTAGTGTGATCCTGTAAATATTATACCTGCTAATATATGGGAGCCAGCAATTGCTGGACCTTTCACAAAAAATGATTTCATCTGCATGAAGCACCAGTTAAGATGAATCCGTGCATGTACTGAAGTTGGTAGAGTAAATGTGCAGTGGAGTAGCATGTACATTGAATATGTTCTCTTCCTTTGATCAGGGAAAACAATGGTCTATTTTGAACTTGATTGATTATTATTGGTCTGTATGCATGGTGGGCTGAGGATAGATACAGTAAAACAGAGGGAGTATGTTGTTTTCAATTTAGCATACTAATTACAAGTCACCATAACAAGCCATGGTAAAACATTCAGTCCAAGTCAGAACTTATACAATAAAATGGATAAAGGTGCATACCTTTCGCTTGCTGATACCTCCATCTTGATCCAGCAGGCTGTTTAATCTCCCTTCAACTGGAGATACCGGTGAGACATCAGACATCATTAAAACTATCATGTCAAGCGGCAAAAAATATGCATTTCGCAACAAGATTTTACCTCCCAGAGTAATAGGACATGGTGGTTTTACATTTCTATGATGTTTTAGACTATTTTTCTTCTTAGCATGGAAACCAGGTACTAGGCTGCTCCCCAAATCAGACCTAGGTGTTGATCTATTCATCACATTTGGAGCCGTCAATTCAACAATCGTGTTGGGAGTCTTCTCCAAGAACTCTAAGGGCTGAGTGCCATGTACTGGAAACTGCTGCAAAGAACTCTCTTTAGTTCGGGACACATGCACAGGTGTACGGGTGACGTCTTCGGCATCCTGTGGGCTCCATGCTTCCATGGAATTATCCGGCTCACTAGTCTCAGATAAGATAGGCGAAGTTTGTTGGTGAGGTCCAGAATCTGGGGTTGCAGGTGGGCAATTATTCGAGTCTTCTCGTTGGATGGAGGTTTCATGCTCAACAAAGTTTGGATTTGTTCCATAAGAACAATACACATTTCCTAGCATTTCATCAGCATCCTTGTAACTGATCATGGCTTCAAAATGCTCTGCTTCTGCATCATCTGGGGCAATGATATGAGACCCTGATATGTCTCCCCCAATGTAACCCCGGCATTTAGCAGTGCCGCAAAAACATTTTTGAGGAGCAGCACCAGATACACGGACATAGTTGTAATCAAATGTTAATTCTTCACCCTGTGAGCCAATAAATATCCATGACAGAGTAAATCACCATTTCCTTATTGGCAAACCATCATTAAGAGTGAACAGTTAAGTTCATAATATCTAAAAAGATGCTAAGTTTCTTGATGATAGCATTACCTTATTGATGTTCCGCATAGCAAAAATTCCAATGCAAACTTCTCCGTTGACCATCCACTATTTTCAAGGAAACAAGGTGAAATTAGTAAACTCACGTCGTCAATCGAATACTATTTCAAGTACCATCAGTATTGTGATTTTGTGCGAGTAGCAGATACTAAGTAATATCGGAGAATATCAGGATATTTTAACCAACAGGCACGAAACAGGGGGCAACAATACAAACAAGTAAAGCAAATAAAAGTTTCACCTTTTCTGTACGACAATTAGGACTGCAGCTATGATTGATGAACCGGCCCAAGTTTCCCTTAGTGCAGGCATCTATTACCTGGAAGGATTTAAACAAGGATTTATTTGTATGCTGGAATCATGATGAATGGCTTGAGTAAAGTGGGTGGAACATAGTATTGTGTACTTATGTGTGTGATATCATCTATTAAAGGCAGGGAGAAGGATACAAAGGGAAATCTAGAATTAGAGAAAACTGTGACAGGCTGTGGAAATGGAGGGTTAACATCTACTCCCTCCGTTCGGAAAAGGATGTCACAAAAATGGTCTATCTATAGTTCATTTTTATGACATCCTTTTGCGAACGGAGGGAGTAATAAAATAGAAAAGAGAGTTGGTGGGCAAACTGTTATGACAGGAAATCAAAAAGGCATACCTCGCCTCCATTTAGTGCCATGAAGTAGAAATGCTTCTGGCCCTTAGAAGCATAATATCTTTGGCGAGTTTCATAAGCCTTTATATCAAGGACCTGAACGAACGACATAAACAACAAACTCATTAACATTACCTTTACAGGTAACATTTATACTTTGTAGAAAAGAAAGGAGGTACATGGTCATATTTTCGGATTTTTAATATAACAGAAAAGTAGGAGGATTTGTATCACAATGAGTTTGTATATTTTGCTTAAAAGTGTGGAGTGTAGGTTGTGTGTTGGAAACACAACAAAATGCATGCTGTTACAATTACAGCTGTAAATGGATGATGTGCATATACATGGACGGATTTGTATGATGGTAGCATGAACGGATTAATTATTTTGAATCATTTTCCTCTTGCTAGAATCAAATATGTGGGAGAAAAATGAACAGAATTCTTTTGTTGCTGCTTAAATCAGAAGTGGATAAAGTTGTATACCTCAACATGAACCTAAACATTACAAATAGCATAAAGCTAACACGAATAAATCTATAAAAACAGGATATTAGCAACACATATACCAAAAAAACGCTTTTGTGGGATCAGCACAGCCAGGCATCAGCAACACCAAACACAACCCATCCCATAGGACGAACACCACCAAGAGAAGAAAGGAGGGGGAAATAGAGGACGTAGGCAGTCTGAACTGGTACCTCTCCAACATATTCAATAAGGAACTGTCCTTCGGATACTTCTTCTTGCAACTGCAATCCATAGCCTTTCTTGCCTGAATGGAACCAGCTAATTTTTGCATAGCTGCGCCTTTGAAACTGTTCCCCATATTTTATAAGATCAAAACCAATGTAGTACAGAAAGCACGAATTAAACAACGAAAAGACATAAAAATGACCTGCTGATTAGAACATTGCTCCCCGCATGGACATGTACGTTTTTCACATTCAATATTGAGCATTCTGTTCAAACAGCCATCTCTACAGCCCATTCGTCCATCTCGAGGAGGCTTGCAGTTGCATACCATGCTCTGATATTATTGAATGGAAAAGAACATAAGACGAAAACGAAATAGATATTCTTTTCAAATGTTAACTGGTTTCCAAGCCCGTGAATCAAGTACAAACAATCAATATATTTGTGCAATGGTTCAAACAGTATAATCTACAACTAATTAGAAGAACTGCAACATGGGAGTTATTGGGAAGAGGACGGAGCAGATAAAACAATTACGAATTGAGAACAAGCAAGAGCGCACCCCTGGGGCGCCCTCTCGGGCTATCCACGTGGCGCTACATCGTTTGGCCGCTAGCTCGTTTCTTTGTCGCGTCTCGCGTGCGAGCTAGGAAAAAAGAAAACACTCGACCCGCTGTGAGCCTGTGAAGTGAAACCCTACCTGCTGCCCCGCTCTTCTCCTCTTCCTTTTCCTCCTCAGGCACGCGACCCGCCGCCGCCGCCCTCCTCTGCCAAGCCTCTTCCACCACCACCAGCGCCCCGTCTCCTCTCCCCCTCTCCCTCGAGCCTCACCTCCTCGCCATCCTGCCCTCGGTGCCCGGCACCTCGCCTTGCGCCGGCCTCCTCCACCGATTCCCCGCCGCCGCGCCGCCGCGCCTACCCGCTCAAGTGCCCAGCCAACTCTAGCCTCCCTGTCGCCGGCGTGCTCTTGCTTTTTCACCTCGCCTCTCGTGTGGTTGTGCCGTCCCCAGATTCCTCCGTCAGCTCCCCACGCGCCCAGCGCGGTGCTGCTCCACAGGCTCGACAGTCCGCGACCCCCCTGCCCGTGCACACGCTCGTCGACTCGGGTCTGACAGCCTGGTCATGGTGGTGCTGCCTCTTGAGACGTTTGATTCCGTGAGTGCTCTGAGTGTTTCTATTCAATCAATGATTCTTTTTGTGAAATACTGAAATAGTGAATGTGGTGACGAACAACTACAGCCGTTTGTGGAGTTGTTTGCCTCGCTCAGTGGTGACGCACAACTGCAGCCGTTCGTGGAGTTGTTTGCCTCGCTCAGATGGAGCTGCCTCATCTGCAACACCGACCTATAAAACTGCCCATCTCTCTCTCTCTCGAAGACACAGTAATTTTTGTTCTGGGTAATAAATATGTAGACATCTGTGTTTACACTGGAAATGATATCTTGCATTCATATTAGAAACCAGAGCGTACAATTACCTCACTTGGCTTGCTGAATGGCAGGTTTATGCTAGGACTGGGATGGCATTCGTGGCTATTGGTGACTGAAGAACTGTGGCCATGAGTATTAGCACCTGTAATAGCGCCGATGGACAGGCAGCAAGACTACAGGAGAATAACCGGGCCAGCAACACTGCAAGATGCAGTAAAGGTGATTCATTACCCATGCTCATTTTTTATTTCCTATTCAGGTTTAACATACATGAGTATATATTAAAGACAAATAAATAAGTATAACATTATTATTGGAGTTGGTATTTTGAGAATGATTCATATTCACTTCATGTTTCTTGTAGCTGTTCATTCATGCGTGCGCTGCTCCGGAGCTCGGGGAGGCGTGGTCTGGCCTGCTCTGTGCCTTCACATGTTCCGGATCCCAGCGACCCGAGAGGTATTGTCCTTCCTTCAATTTTTTTTCTTAAATGGTTGTTCCAAGCATTTCTCTTTTGAATCAAATAATTTACCAAGATGGAATCATGGAAACAACCTGCAGATGTCATACCATTGTTGCAAAGGTGTAGATGGGTATGTTACTTTCAGTGTTTAGTGCATGGGATTGGAGCCAGAAGAGGGAGAGGAAGACAAGTAAGCCGGTCCATACTGAGGTACTGAACCAAATGCACAAAAACATTTTCTTACATGTTTCTCACATCATTAATCTGGAGCCAATAGAAGGTTTCATCTCATGCGACAACACTAGAAATGCCAAAATCAAGGTGAACCTGCAAACAAACAGGTCTTGACTATAAACATGGTCAATGACACCCTTTTCTGGTTCCATGTTTTTTGTTGCCTTCATTTCGTTAGTACTCTGCTGCCTGGTGGCAAAATTCAGGTGCTATAGGATGTGATGAAGTTGCTGCTGCTCTGAAAGTTACCATGTTCTTTTCACTTAGCTGCATATGGGTAGTACATGTGCGAGTCCATGCTTTCTCCTTAGTTTGTACATCCTTAGCAATATAATCTCAACCTATATCACCTTTTAACAATAGTACATTGTGTGCTTGCACAGTTTGGTCATTTTTCATCTCTTTCTTCTAGACTACATGAACATTGTTTACAGGTCACTATATGCAGTAATAGAAATAGCTTTCCAGGTAATATCATTTTGTTATGAATAATGAAAGTAATTAGTTTGGTGTGGTGAAGTAATTATTTGAAGGATCAAAACTGCATGTTATTCATGTATTATTAATTCTGAGTGGTCACTGATATCTAGAATAGAACAATTCTGTTGCAAATAAATATCAATGCCAATTCGTGCTTACGGTTGAATAACAAGTTTTGAGAATTGTACCAATATACTTCTATTGTCATGGGGTTTCCTTTTTCTTGTTTATCGCAATCAGCAAAACAATTTATCATGCTCTTCGTGTTGTGCCTACAAGATGCCAATATATGACATTGTTTGCTCTTTCATATCCTGCAGATTAATGTCGCATTAGAAACAAATGCCCCTAGAATGTATAGGGCAATGTGGCTACCTCTCCCGGAAATTTCACGCAAAGATCAGCTTTCCTACTTTTGGATCCATGTTACTTCAAAGGTCAGCTTTGCTCTTTTGCTGACTATCCATTTATTTATTTCCATGGAAATGACAAAGTGGGTTCTACTGAATATCCTAACTGAATGCTTGTGGAATTGGATTCTTTTGAGTTAGGACAGGGGGAGGTAGAGTACAGCGAAAATTAGAAGTTCATGAGAGAAGTTGTATGCAGAGGCCGGGGTGTGCCCCCTTTTCGGTAAAAAAAACGTTAAGACACTTTGCATATTTTATCTTAATATATGCAGGATGGCTACACTTACTTTCTGTGCTTAGCTATTCAATACTCCATGCAGTCTCTGAAACTATTTCAGATCTATACTACTTTATATATCTGGCAGTAGCATGTTGTAGTTATAACAGTGTGTGCAGATCTAAGTAGTGCTTGCGGTCTGTTTGGCTTAAGTGTCAATAATGCGGTTGAACCCATCAAATTAATTTCTATATAATTATTTGATGTGTCAATTCTCACAAATAGCTAAGGTGTATTAATTTTTGGTTCTGTTTATCTATCATCTCTAACACCTATTTCCTTTGATAATGCAGTTTGGTAGCTGAACAGTGCAACCATGAGTTTGGAGAAGTTTCACATTAAAATTGTGTTCATTGGCGATGTCGACTCTGGCAAGTCGACCATAAGTTCCAAGTTCTGATCTACAAGCTTGGAGGTACTGACAAGGGTGTGATGAGTCTATCAATGAACAAGCCATGTTTCAGATCCCTATTCCCACGACTGTTATGGCAGCCCATTCCAAAGGTATCAATTCTATTTAGTCATTTTTATTCGATAAAGAGAGCTTTTGTATTAGCTCAAAAGATGTATCAAGTACCAATTCTATTTAGTCATATTGTAGTGATTGGTGAAAATCATTCTATGAGTCTAATATTTCCTTTTTCTTAGAGTTGGCAACTGTAGTGAATACTTAACTGAACTTGCAGTCTGGAAGAGCTAGCTACTTGTACCATGTTGTAATCACAAACTATTCCTATTGAAGAAATCTTCATTTCTCTCAATTTAAAAACCAAGCATGACGTGGTTGGGATTGTCAACCGGTTAGAGGGTGCATTGTTTGCACGGAATCAAAGGATCTCAAAGGAAAGAAGCAAGAGGTCCCCTGGACGACATTCCTGGAATTTCATGAAGGACAAATCATCGGATGTAGAGAAGATGTCAGCGCGCATAGACAACGTAGAAACCCTTGTGCCGCTTCTGAAATCTGGATTCCCCAACCTGCCTCCAACAGAAGAGCTAGCTGACAAGAAGTGCATAGACAAGGTAGAAACCCTTTTCGGCTTCTGAAATCTGGATTTCCCAGCCTTGTAAAGTTCCAATTTAATGAGGTAAGGTTTGCACCACATGACAACCGTAAATCAATCTCCGTAGTTGTTAGTGGACCCTTATGCAGTTGGAAAATTTAATTTTTGGGTGCAGGACGTGGGGCATGTGGTATTGTGGAGGCCTACTCAATGGTTCTTGTTGGGGTAGCGTTCGGCATATTGTCTCCAGGTAGCAGCGATCATGCTGGAGGACGACCTGATCAAGAAGCCCAACACACCCATGGCCACCCTGAAGTTCGACCTCTTGTCCGATACGTGTACCTCGCGGGTATCACAGAGTCTCCGCTGACCACATCCGACGGCCCCTCACAGATCATATTAGCATGGCCGATGGGTGCTTTGATGCCATCGTCAAGAGGAAAAGGGCGCGAAGCAGCAAGAGGAAAAGGGCGGGGTGTCCTTGTATGGGGTGATCACATGGAGTGGGGCTGGCTACGCAAGTTACTTCCACCTTACTAATAGTGCACTCGGTTTGGGGGTTGAACTGACAGTGTAACACCACCAGATTCTGCTTATATGTAGGATACAAAAACCTGATGATATTAATTAGGTTTGTATAATTGTTAGTATTACCTGATGATACATGCCTATGTGATGATGACAAGGGGTGTAAGTCCGTCAGCAGTAAGCGTGTCTGCTTGTGTGGTGCTGGGAAGATAAGATCAGCCTTGCTTGACGAGTTCATGAAGACGCGTTGGGTTCGTAGAGCGTCTGATTTGGAGTTCAGGAGAACAGGTTGATCGTGAATCTCAAAGTAGGGAATGAGATTGAGCCGCCACTGTACGGACCTGGTTTTGTTTTTCCTACTGATGTATGGTATTGGCAGAACAAGGAGTATTTGAGCTGAGCTATAGCTCTCCCACCCAATCCAATTTCTAGGTGTTGTGCTGTTGCCTTCTAATTCTACTACTTACTTTTATGCCTAAGAATTGGCTTGCACCTTCTAATATTGGGTGTTGTGATAAGCATACACCTGACCGGCCAGGAGGCGCCCCGAGGGGCGCCCCAGCCTCTAGTGTATAGTAAAACAAAAGGGAAAAAGGAATTAGGATAAAATTTTGTTCTTTTTTGTACACTTCGTTTCCACCTTCCACTATTCATTCATCCTACAAGTAGAGGTAAGAAATGTTAATGTTTAAAAAAGCCTTCTAGCCGCACTTTTGTGTAGTTAATTTTAGGTAACAAAGCCATTCCCCATCCCGGATGTAGAGTGACTATGGTACAAATGTTATCATTTTATGCACTTTGCCAGCAACTTTCCCAGCCGATCCAACAAGTGGAAGTGAGGAGTGGTAATATGTGGAAATGGAGGAAGACTGAATTTAACAAGTGCGCACCACACTCATCCCCATTAAGATTGGTAAATTGTCAGGTTCTGAGTTCACTAGAATAAATGAGAATTTATACCAGCTTAAGAAGTTAAAAACCACTGAAAAAGAGAAGTAGATGAATATTACTTTAAAAACCCACTGTAACAAGAAAAGTAGGTGAATATGATCAAATACAGAAAGAAGTTAGTGAATCAGCAGTTCAGCACATACCTCATCGACAGATTGATTCCTGCGGTTACGACGAAGAAATGAGTTTATCCTAGCATGTATCCAGGATGGTGCTTTAGAAGCTACACAACAGAAAAGATCCAAAAGAGCATCATAAAAAACAGATATGGTACCATCATATATGCATTATATGACTAGAAAGTGTACTGAAGAAAATGAAAAAGACATGCAGAAATCCAAAACCTTTTGAGTTCGATCCATCATTGTCAGCTTCATCAGCAGAAGCATCTGAAAGATCCAGCTCAGCATTGATCTCAGCGTTTGTCTTCTCTTGTGGTATGGAACAATCAGCAAATGTCTTGTCTTGGTTGTCCTTGCAAATCCTTCACAGTTACAAGGATGGATCAGAAGCATACGAACAAGAATTAAAATTAGCATTCAAGAGCATACAATAATATACTACCTCTGGTCCAGTAAAAGTGTCGGAAGAAATGAGCAGATTAGGTGCAAACTAATAGCACTACATACGACACTTTTCGGGATCGGAGGGAGTATCACAAATGGACATAATATAGAAGAACCAAAAATCAGAAGACCTAGATACAGATTTGAACAGTGTGGCAGAGAAACATGGTTGTGGGGTTTGCACATTATTATTTTATTTTTTATAGTAATCGCACATTATATTTGCAAAGCTTAATATGTATGAGAAATCTTAGAAACACCCTTAGAAAAACAAACTATCAGAGGAACAGACCACACATGGATATGTGTAGCTATATATTAGAACCTAGGCCACAGAAGAAAAAAAGTATTAGCTCCACAGCTGTTTGCACAGGGAACACCAAGGAGCATGTCTTCCTCTGAGTAACTGGACTAGCATCTACTGGCAAGATACGAAGAGTTCAAGCAACTACAAAATATAAGTTCTATAGAAGATAGTATCCAAATGTCAGCTTTACACGGCATATAAGAAGGAATGCAGTGTGATGACAGTATTGTTGCAGTTAAACTCTTTTACTTCAGCAAAATTATCCACTTCATTTCAAGTAGGTGATTCGCCATTAGCCGCCGGCAAACAAAAAACTATCCAAACAAAAAAGAACTATAAAACAGATTCCTATCAGAACTGAAAGACATAGTACCAGACTCCGGTACATGGTTTCTCAATTAGATTAGCAGACTGGCGCAACCGCGAAAACTGATCAAAATGCAAAAGGAAGTAAACTATACCATCTGCAATTTGTTTTTCCAATGATATCTGCAAAGTCAGCTGGTATGCAGCGCCATTTTTGGCAATCATCACAACATACCCATGCAGCACGTGGTGGTTGTGGTACAGATGCCCCATCTGTTACGCAAGCAGAATTTCTAGGTATTCCAGTAAATATATCGGCAGAGTTCTTGAACGAGAATTCAGTAGCTGGACGACGATTACCTATATAAATTTAGAATGTCAATCTATTGAAGTTGCTTCATACATGACAGTTAAAAAGAATTAAATGACAAAATTTCAATAAGAGGAAACCTACTCTGTTCACTCGTATGAGACGCTGCCAGGTCAGTACACAACTGAGAAGGTGAAGTAGACAATCCAATATCACAGAAAATGTCACCTGCTATATTTTTAGTCATGCTTTTTCCCTTCACATATGGATCCTGCATCGTATCCTTCTTCCCTCCAGAATCATCATTTTTCTTCTGCCTCGGTGATTTCACATTGTCAAGTGCGCCAGTTTTCTCCTTGCCAATTACAGGACCCTGCATACTGTCATGTTTATGCATACTGATACCCTGTGTGACAGAAGTTACGACCTCAAAACAAGAACCAAACTTTGGAGGAACTGATGGAACATGTGAATATGAATCATCAGAGAAGGCCACGAGTTTTGAAGGAAATTTGGTGGAACCTCTACTTTTTATGTTCTTTCCCATCATTCCATCTTTCTTGTGCTGCTCCTGCTTCCCCACTTTTTTACTTTTCCTCATTGTATTGGACTTCTCTAATATTTGCACTTTTCCCTCACCAATATAACCTAATATGGCGTGAGACGGATTAATCTCTTCATCTATTGTGTTCCCATCCCCCCTCACAGTTTGGGCCCGCTGCTCCAGATCTGTTGATGATGAAGCATGATTTTTTCCAGAGTCAGAAGTAGATAAAGCAGATGCATGAAGACCATTTTCGGTCAATGCAGCAGGATAAGATGGGCTTCGGCGCAGTTTAGCATCATGGTTTGCAGAAGGGTTGTTTTCACATGTAGCAGAAGCTACCTCCAAAACAGAGTCAGGTGAAAATCCAACACTGGCAATATTCAGAGAAGGTTCAGAAGTTGATTTAGCAAAGTCTCCAAAGATGTATGCAGGGCATGTTTCTCGAGTAACACTCCCCATGCACCTGTCTAACTGCTGCAAGTCAGTCTGCATAGACACACACACTGCAGTTTTGTGAGCATCATCAGAACCATTGACAAATGCATGAGGATACAATCTTGGAAAGTTGCCTATGTAACCTTCTGAGGAGGCATAAGTACCAGCTGTAACTGAAAAGATAGGTTGTCCATTAAATTCTTCCGATGCAAATCCCATAGCAGGAAAGGGAGGGAACTTATTTTTTGAACATCTTGAACTTCGAGTCTTTCGAATACTTGGTTGCTCTTTCTTCCCAGATCCTTTATGTGACCTTCCGTTTTCAAGGGAGATCAGATGAGAATTAGAGGTAGAAGGTTCACAGTTCTGACCAAAACCGCCTGTTAGCTTTTGTAGACAGCCCCAGGCAGTAGATTTCACGGGTCTGTTGATGCCACTTCTTACCTTTCTGGTTTTGTTTGGGAACTTAAGCGCAGTGCTTTCAATTAATGGGCATGAACTCTCAACCTTCTTAGATTTGCATGTACTATTGCTTCCGTTGTATATTTGATCATTTTCTCAAGAGTAGGATTCCTTGCTGAGGCAGATCTTCTTGGATTCCTACGCCGGGAGACACTTAATGATTCTGACTTTTGACTTTCCAATGCTTCATCATTCCCTTTTTCGACAAAGACAACAGAGCAAGGTTTGATAGCAACAGAGTTACATGCATTGAGCTCTAGTGCCAAATGGTTTGGATAACCCAATTCAACACCAGAAGAACCTTGATGGACCCTATTCTCATTACACCCTTCCATCCTGGAAAGCTGAATCTCATCTCCAAGAGCCTCCTCCTTCCAAAATCCGCTATCACATGACAGCATACCTCCTCCCAGTGAGCAGCAAGCCACTTTCTCCATGTGTGTTTTGTGTTCAGATATTTCACCGATCTCACCAGCCTTGCCATCTAAAGAAACAGCAAGGTTGCTCTCAAAAGTTTCAGGAATTGAATCTTCATGCGCAGGACTAGAGACCTTGGCTTCAATTTTTGGCAGCAAACAATCCTTTTCCAGCTCACGATTAACATCTTTCTTGAAAAGCATGGCATCCATGTCATGTGGCAGCTGCTTGATGTCAAACTTCACTGAATTTGAAAAAACATCATTATAACAGTGGGGTAGATCCTCTAGGCCTGCCTTTAGCAACGCTCCATCACACAAAACAACTCCATCACCCCCCAAACCAGCCTCCTCACACTGACTCGCATTTGGTGCCTTGTACACCACGTCATACACGCATCCAGAATACTTGGACTGAGATCCTCCACCAAAGGGGGCACATGAAACTTTGTTCCACGACCCACCATCGGTCACATGGCATGTCACTGCATCACGGGATATTTCAGCAACCCGGTCTGTCTTGCCATTCAAAGAGACATCGATGAGCCCAGAAACGGAAGGAACTGAATATTCATGCAATTTCCCAGAGACCTTGGTTTCACTTTTTGGAATCGAATCATCTTGTTGCAGCTCATACTCATCATCTTCCAGAGATACCACGCCATCAACCCCACGTGCCCATCGCTCGGTGCCATGCTTAACTGAATACAACAAGCTCTCATTATCACAACAGTGTGCTTCCTCGGAAACCATCTTTGAATCGCCTTCGCTTGTCGTTACCACACCCCATTCACCTCCGTTACCTGCCAAACCGTCCCACTCATATTGGCTCCTTCCTGTCTCTTTGTCCAGTGCGTGGCATACGACGCCGCTGGAACGAAATGTTTCACCACAAGCAGTAACATTTAGCGCCTTACCCGACAACCCGCCATTGGCAACATGGCACATCTTCAAATTGCCAGATTCAGCAGCTTCCCCTGATTCCACAAGAAAACTACACCTCCTCTCATCACCCATGTTCATAGGCCTCTGATCCATTCTAGAACCCTTCTCCTTACCAATCTGACCAATAACTTGAAAGGGCGCGGAGATAACCTCAACAGACTGTTCTAATTCGAAAGCAAGGTTGCATCCTCTGTGGACAAGCCTCATGATCTGCAATCAATCAATCACTCAGACCCATCGCCCACTTCAGGCGCGGCGGCCATAGCCGTAGCCACAGCACCACCCTCTACTTCCAGGCGCGCGGTGGCAACATGAGCTTCCTCCATTGCAAGCAGGCGGTCAGCAGGGGTCCATACGGATCGAGACCATCCAATGCACCACCGATCACGCGCCGCAGATAACCCTAAATTGTTCAGTCGCCGGAAGGCGAGACGGCAAGGTGAGAGAGAATTCGCGGACCGACGGCGATAACCCTACCCCCTAGGAAAATGAAACGAGGAGAGAAGGAACCAACCTTGTACGGAGGCAGGGCAGCGAATGCCTGCGGGGTGGCAGTGGCGGGCACGGGGCAACGCCGGCGGCGGCGGCGGCCTCCGTCGACTCTCCGCGGAGGGGGAGCGAGGAGGCGCCCGAGCAGAGCCGGGTCGGGGAGGTGACGGCGGAGGCGGATAGGGGAAAAATAAAAAAAGGGATGAAGAATGTGTTCCCTGTGGGCTGTTTGCGTTCTTGGGAGTTTTTTTTTTTTTTTTTTGATTTTCGACGGTTGCGAGAGGAGAGAATTTATGTTCGGGGTCCGTAGGTATCTCTGGGGTTTCACTTCACGTGCCACGGGCACTCATTTATAAACTTCTTCTTAGCCAGAATGAAAAAAAAATTCTGTTGTTAACTTTTTCATTCAAGTGAAAAGAACTGGTTTTTAGATTATGGAAAGAAATGCAAATGATGTTGCAGATAGATACAGCTGGGCGTGGCAAGATAGACCTTTGAGCGTTTGTGTGGAATCGTGTAATGGAATTACTACGTACTAGCTTTACAAGATTGGGTGATTTTGCTATAAGTTGTTCGTTCACGCAGTGTACACATGAACAGCTTGAACTTTAGATCTGGAATAGTTGGAACTTGGAAATGAATTATGGCATTGAATTAACAACCTTCCCATAGTGAAAAAGAAGAGCGGAGGGGGTGAGCGGATGAGGGCAGCGGAAGCTAGTTGTTGGCGACGCCTTCCATTTCCAGACCTTGACTTGGACGGTGTCTTCTCCAACCTACGACATGTGAGAGGGATGGTTGCGGTGCGGCGTCGCGATCACTGCTTCGTTTCTTTGACTGAGTGTGAACTCTTGGGCTCTTGGCCAACTTCTCCATTGACCGACGCGCACCTGTCTTCCTTGACCGACGTCGAGGAGAAGTTTATCTTCTGTGAAAGCATCTTGTGACCGTGACATCGACAAGAAAAGTTAGCTACCGGTTCCGCGCGGTAAGAACTGGCCCATCCTAGGATGCTAGGAGACTTGCTCGGTTGACTCACGGCACGCAATCACGTTATTCTATAGATAAAAACACAAGTTCTAGCTATTGATTAAGACTGGTCACGGGGAGTAACTTAGACAGTAACATCACACATTTCAAGACAACTTTGTTTATGTGGCATGTACTTAATGATGAGAGATGTGCTTGTGCTAACTTAGCTTGTTACTATAACATCTTTTCAAGAACACACAAGCTGCGTGCCTTCTTTATTAAGACAGAGAAAGAGTACATTTACAAGACCGCGAGGTAAGAGCACAGACGATCACCTCAGCTACCACAAAGCAACAAAAGCAACTACTCCCTAATGATCAAGTCCGCTCCACACAGTTTCGCTTTGCGCCACAGCCGAAACTCCTCTCCTCGCTTTGTTACTATAACATCACATTTATCGAGATAAAATGAGTCTATAGCCTAATAAATAAAACCTTATATGACACCACACACATGTTACTCCTCACTGTGTAGGTAGTAACATAGGCTACTAACATCAGCATGGAGAGTGAATAGGTAGAACCCGGCGACACCTGGCATATGACGAGATCCTACTGGTCCAAGAGGAGGTGGGGTCTAATACAGCAGTTCGTATTTTTTTGTTTACATCAATTGAAAAACGGAGGGTATACACATCCCGTGGCCCCACCATGTGCTCCTTCCGTGCAAGCCCTCTGTACAAGGGCACATACCTTCTCTCTCCCTGAGACAGGGTAGCAGCGGCAGGACGACGACACAGCGAAGCGGTACAGAGCAGGGCGCCATGGCAGGGGGCGCCGCGTCCTACCGCTCGGCTCGAAACAGCGGGGAGAACCGGCGGCGCCGTAATGAGTGGCATAGACGGCGGCGTGGAAAAAAAAAACAGCAGCGACATCTGGCCAACACGGGGATTACGGCTTCCCGGGCAACCTAGACGGTGACTGCGGGAAGTAGGAGCGGACGCCATCTCAGTCAATCTGGGCGGCGCCGACAGCATCTCAGACAGACGGGGAAACCGGCACACGCCCGCGCATCGAGCTGAGCGGCGCCGCGCAACAGCTCTTGCGCCTCCACGCCATTGCTATGCGCTCTGCGACGCTACCAGGAGGGAGGCCCCGTGCCATTGCTATGTACTCTGCGACGCTGTCAAGAGGGACGCCCTCGCCGTCATGCGGCACCGCGGCGGCCGGCGGTGAAGCTCTTTGGCAGCGATTTCTCTCACTCCAGTTCCCACGTGGTCGCATTAATTACGGGTCCACACGAGGTATTCTCGTTCGTATACTCTCAGTCGTACTATAAACGGCCTTTTTTCTCTTCTGGATCACGAAGAAACATTGACAAGTAGAACGCTGACATCTGCCCGGAGCAGATGTCGTCCGGAGCAACCAGGCATTTTCTCATCAGCATGTTACTACTCTATGTTACTCTCACTATGAGCAGCCTAACTCTCGAATCGTGCAGAAGGACAACGATTGTTTGGCTGCAGACTCCAGAGTGGATTTTTGGAACCCGGACTAAATAGAGCCCTTTATTGAAAAAATAGAAAATGATACTATTTTTGAGTTTTCAAAAAGGAAAATAATTAGATAGTGTCGAGATCTATAAGCTTGCAAATTTTACTTTAAAATACGTTATAGTTTAGGCTGCACAAAAAAGACAAATCGGAGAAATTTCAAAAATTTGCAACCGTTATTGTTCACCATTCAGATCCACCCGTTTGTCTTTTTTGTGCAGCCCAAAATAAAACGAAGTTGGAGATGAAAATTTACACGATTGTCTACATCCGGGGTTTTTTTTCGATTTTTGCAAACTCACAAATGTCGTTTCCAACTTTTGAAAAAACGGGCACCATGTAACCCGAGCTCCATTTTAGGTTTTCGGCGAACTCCTACCTACTACGGAGTACAACATACTGTATCTTCCACAAAGCTTACGATCACTATTGGCCACTCCATGGGGCCTTCTGTCTCACCTCGACTCCGTGCTCCTGTATAAACTCTGCTCGCTGTCGACGTCCATTGAAGGTGTCAGGTGGGATACCGTCGAAGTCTCGCTTATAGATCATCTGAAAATATTTAGTTTAAATTTTGATACCAAGTTTTGAACTATTTTTTTCCAAATGGATTGTAAGTGAGGTTTTGGCGAGATCATGCTTGCATCTCAACAACGATCAGAGTCAAGAAGATGTTGAGATTTCGTTGATTTGAGGTTTGAGAACAAACAATAACCACATGACATGGTGCGGCCCTCTGCATCAAAATTGACACATCAGACGAGGCAGCTAGAATATGCATGAGCGCTAGCATGAGCAGAAATGGCAACAAAACTACCGATGATGGCGAGAGCTTCAACGCGGTGCCGAGATGCGGTATGTTTGTTCGAAGGGAAAAAGAATGACGCATAGTTGGCAGCTCTGGATGGTCAGCATGTGAGAGTGCATTTTTTTTAACGGGAGAGGGCACGACTGTGCCCAATTTCATTCAGCTGAGAAGCATAGTACATAGAGAATTACATAGCCCAAATGGTGTTTGGACTCGTCAGAGTTCGAAGGTGAAACCAATATGAAACTTTTTTAATTAGGCTCAACACATCATGTCTGATTTTATCTTGTCTTTGTTAGTTATAATTTCCGTTGTATTCATTTCTTTTTTGTTTTTTGATTCTTATTACATTCTTTTTAATTTTCCACTTTTCAATTTCTTGTTTTTAGTAGAATTTTTCCTTTTCCGTTTTCTTTTCATTTATGTTTCAGAGGTACATCAAAAAATTGGAAGACATGAGCATTCATTTACATACATACAAACATTTAATTCTGATAGACATGGAAAATGATTTTATTTTCTATGTATTTTCCTTCTCTTCTGTCTGGACTATCCGTCGGGACAAATAGGGACAAAAGTGGGTGGGTGGGTGTGGGGGGGTTAGTATATTTGTATTGGGAAAAATACACTTAGATTTGGGAAATTATATGAAAAAATGGGGATGAAACGGTCTCAATACAAGAACCAAACAAGCTTTTAGGATTAAGTGGGGATATAGGATTTTGCCAGCATAATCCCCACAAATCTCAAAAATACAACAGTACCAAACAATGCCTTATGGGGCTTAATTTTTCTCTACAAAATACAGCATCATCTTTCGTACGTTTCTAACCGCACTGAGGGCGGTTCCCAGTTTCTGGTTGCACGTCGGCGAGACTGCCGCTCCTCTTCTCCTCCAATCGCCGTCGCGAGGGGGAGGGGAGCCCCGGTTCACATATGTGCGTGTGTTTTAGTTCTAAGTTTTTTAGGTTTTCGAGTTTCCTCTATTGACGTCATGGTGGAGCGGATGCTGATGGTACTAGTAGGAATAATGGTTTCCCATCCCATGCTCCTGCTCGTCGGAGGTGTTGCTGGCGCGACGAGAGGTTTGTGGAGTCCAAGCTGTTGGAGCAACTTGGACCTAGCGCTGCGTTTTGGCATGGCACCAGGAATTGGTTGTTCTTGGAGTGCGGTGGTGTTGACTGTTGCGGCTATGCAAAAGACGGTGGAGGATCCGGCCACCTGATGAAGGGTGAAATGGCGTTGGCCCCAGATTCGAAGTTGAAGAGGCTTGGAGGGCTCCTCATGCCGATGTTTTTTATCGGGCTAGATCCAATCTAACGGGGCTGGTGGCTATCACGGCTTGTTAACGCCTCTTGGCGAGGGGGTTTTCAGCGTCAAGATGTGGACCAACTATTGGTGCTCTTCTTCTCCGGCGACGGTGAAGGAACCGGGTGCTTGATAGTTGCGGCGAGAACGGTTTGCTGCAATACACCCGTTTGTATCCTCCTAGTTTTATGTTACTTGTATGCGTATCAAATATGTATCCTTACTATTATTATTATGAATATAAGTAGTGTATGCCTACGTGCGTACATCGTAAAAAAAAAATCAGATTTCGCTCAACAAATGAGAATGTTGAATGAAGTAAATGCCAAAAATAAGCTCAGTCTAGTTTGGCAAAGGATCAATGAAACAGCAGCAATCACTTAACATACTTTCTGAACTAGAATAAAGTAAATTGCCACATTGACACGATAAGCACACTAAAGGTTACACAGGGCAGAGAAGTACAGCACTAAACTAATCCGTTCTACCATTAGGTCTCCTTCAGGACAACGAATAATTACAGTCCACCAGAAGTGCGACATTCCAGGTAAGGTGCGATAAAAACAGCCCTAGACTACTAGCATACTTCAACAGCCCAACAATACCTCCTCGACCGCTTCTTCAATCAAATGTTCTCCTTGATAGCCTCGTCTATAGCTTTGATGTTGTCCCTCAGTATTTTCCACTGCATACGTAAGAAATGAGTGAGCTGTTATACGAAGGAAGTGATGACTTGCTGCACATTCAAGTAAAGATCATGATGGCTGCTCCCATAGTACCACCTATACAAACATGCAATAACAGCCAACAAAGACAATCATGGATGTGGCAAGTGTGGTAGCAGATCAGAACTTGACGGTACGTGCATGATAGTTTAACAAATTAAGATACTTGTGATCATGCTCATGTGGCAGATAGCATGAGAGATGAGTACTGAAATCAAATTGTTCATGTTTAGCATAGGAGTATGTGACAATAAACTTGCCATCAGATACACTATCTCCTAATGTGTTTGGGATATCTTCATGCTCAAAAAAGGATAGCTTTTGCCAAGAAACTTTCGCAAGGGCTATTTGATATTTAAGTGTACATTCAGGTTTCAAACAAATTATGATCTATCTCTTCACGGCAACAAATTTTACTTTATGCGTAAAGGATAAAAGTAGATGTAGAAAGCTAGAAATGCATCTAACCTGATCCATTGTGAGTGATATACCTGAAAAGAGGAAAACAGAATAATAAGCAGAGAAGCCATGACATCATCTTGACCAACTATTATTGATAGCACTTCTTTTTCAACTGAAAACATTAGATAGAACTTGAGCTGGAAGAGAAAAAGCAGTTTCCACAAAATGGATGTCCAAATTCCGATAGGATGCACACACAAACTTATGGTGTCATTTATGGCAATTGGTTTTACCATGACGGCTGAATGAGTGTAAGAGTTGGAAATTGGAAGAGTGTTCTGGGTTTAGAAATAAAGGCCTCGGTGTAGATACATAATCGTAAGTTTACTATGCTCTCTCGAAAGCTAAATTTAGATTAAAGATCATTCATATCTATCAACTAGGGTTATGGAATATTTGTGATTGGAAGTAGGAACCTCTGCTTCATCATTTAACCAAATTTTGCATTTTCAAGTGACCCAAGAAGTGCTAAGACATAGGTACTTATATTCAAGGATTGACATAGACGCAGATTAAATGGGGGTAGATTCTACTTCAACAAGTTATTTGCCTGCAACTACAATAAACTATTTTTCAGAATATCATGTCATCTTTCAAGTGACCCAAGAAGTGCAAAGACATAGGTACTTATATTCAAGGATTGACATAGACACAGATTAAATGGGGGTAGATTCTACTTCAACAAGTTATTTGCCTGCAACTACAATAAACTATTTTTCAGAATATCATGATCATCACCTGCTTTAGCTTACAACATAACGTGCTAAGAGATTACACAACGATGCTCATTTTTGTATGCCAGTTTCAAGATATGAACACCAATCCATAATAATGTTCGTCGGTGCGCAAGAGGTATCTAAGATGAATTCCTCTCAGAAACATAGATCAATTGCTGAAAACCATTTTTTGTTAGTAGCAGTTCCTATTGGCTCATTCATAAAGCATTCAATTGACAGAGTGGTAGAGTACCATTACCAAGTACCAATTAAAAAAAATGGGCCTTGCATCATATACTAGAATACTAGATGCACCAGGACTCCCCGAGATTTAACAAATATGTAGCTGCCAGGTCGGTAAAAGAAATGCAATCTGCTGATATTTTAGACAATGCCCATATTTCACACCCACATGGATTATGGAAGGTTAATGTAATAAGCAAGCGCAAAGGCCACATGCTAACAACAATTAGTACAAGATACACGGGCCTAGTGCAAGCTAGAGGCCCCTTCTGCCCGCAAGAGCGGCAGCCAGCAAGGGCAAGGAAATGCAGTCCCGTCCGACTGACGCCACACATTTTGACACCCATAGGTAGGTGTTATGGAACTTGAAAGAGTAACCGCGATACCTTTGCGGCCGGGGAGGTCCTTGCCGTCCTTGACGTAGAACTCGCGCACGTCGACCATGACGTTGCCGTTCCAGCTCCTCACGGACACCCTCTTGTTCTTGGATATCTGAACAGTAAGAATGCCAAATCCACGAGGCTAGGGTTTCAGGGATCTGCCTTTTGAGAGGGAGCGGTAGGTTGGTCGGGAGTACGGAACAAGCACCTGCGCAACGACGGTGCCGTCGTCAGTTTCGCCGGAAGGACCGTCCTTCCCGGCCGCCTGGCGCTTGGGCGGCGCGCCGCCGCCGCCGAAGCGCTTGTTCCCCTTGCGCCACATCTTCCCGGATCTCTCCGCCGAGATTCTACTGTCGCGCAGATGACAAGAAACCGCAAGAGTAGAGGAGGCTGGAGCTGGAGGCGGCGATGGCAATCGACAAGAGGGGTGGAGCGCCGGCTCTGGGTCCTCCTCCCTGGCGCCCGGGCTGGAATCGCCCGATTGGGCTTGGGCCTGGGCGGTGGCCAATTTACTCGGGGCGGTTGGGCCGGTTTCGTTAATTCGTTCGTCGCGTGGGCCTTCGTTGTCAGACGTCGTTGGTTCGTATTGCTCGCTATTTAAACTGGTGCTGATGTCTGTCAACTTCCGATGTGGGATCCGACCATTTTCAGCTGCAACATGTTCTTGTTGTTGAGGACTCAAAAGAGATTCTCCGTCTTGGTCTTGTGGGCTCGCACCAGAATAATTAACAGATGGAGGTTCGCCTCGACCTTCATGACTATCAATAGGAGAGGTAGCAGCAACATTAGTATCACTGGTAGCTCCAATGTTGGTAGTAACTTGCGCAGCTCCATGCACACTAGGGGTAGGATCTGTATCTCTTGTTCCTCCACCAATTGTAACGCCCGGCAGTGAGCTGGATTTGTTGACTATGTCTGCGGCCAAGTGTTGAGAGAGGGCTGAATCAATGGCTTCTGACATCAAGCAAAAACGTCTTTCGACCAAATTGTGAACATCACGGGAAAGCTCAACTCTGTGTGATTGAACGATACAATCAATGATTTTTTTGATCTGCTGGGGAAAAAAGAACAAATTAAGAGGAAGTCAGCGATGAGTACGCACTAATGGAAAAGGCAGTAGAAAACGATGTAAAGCCATATACCATGAACCGTTTCGTAAAAAACTGATTGTATGTCAATATTAGGCTACGGAAAAGTAGATCACGGTAAAAACGGATATACACGCAACATAATAGGATTTATAAAATCATTTATCGATATTTAAGGAACACAAAAGAAGGACAGTCATTGGACTCGTACTCGAGAAAGGGTAACAAAGATTCAAGTGGGAAGTAAAAAAAACATGCAACACGAAGTAAATAAAGAAGACGAAGAAAAAAAGAATATATATGACAACATATAGTACTTACATCTGGGGTTGAGTTTTCGACGTGATTAGATGCGTCAGGAGCTTGATCTGAATCCATTGGATGATGGCTGGAACTAGGCCCAGTTGAAACATCACCTAGAGAAAGCAAAGTTAACCGATGTCTCCTCATCTCTGTATCATTGGCTTCTTTAATGGCAATTTCGCTGTATGGAGTACAAGACATTTTCCGAAACTACACATTTAAAAAAATATAAAGTTGATGAGAGACAGAAAATGCAAAAGAAAGACAAAGCCATGAGATGATGCTTACATCTAGTACTCCAAAAACATATTTCTTTGAAGAATGATTCCTGTCAGACTGTGTAACCTGATGAAAGTCAGTAGTGCGAACATGGTGAACCCTTGGTACACCATAGTCAAGTTGATATTGACTAGCCCCTGCATTTAGATCCAGCATGTCCATGTACACAACCTGAAAACCGAACCAAAAATGGGACATGTTATGCCATCTTACACAGTACAAAAAATCAGCAAAAGAAGAAAAAAAGGCAGAAACATTTGATACTTACTGCCAGAACAGGGAGGCAACCACCAACATACAATGGTTGTTTTGGGATCCCATTAGGCATGTCAGATATCCTCTTGATAAATTTTTCAATCTCTTTGACAGTGTGTTGAAGACAAAGGGAAGCCCAATCAAATCTACTGAGCATGGATACGTCCGTCAGTGAATATAAGTACCTCCAGCCCACTGTATCAGACGTGGCAGGGCAAACTATTGTTGCCAACAAGACCAGAGTAAATGTTATCATAAAAGATTCCTCGTCCTCATCACCAACCAATAACTCAATTGCCTTTTTTGTGAACAATTTAGTACCAGTCATATACTTCTTCTTGAGAAGATTGACCTTGCGAATGATATCAGGATCATTGCTAGAAGTTTTCACAGGAATATCACCTAAGAAGTTCAAAAAAGGAAAAAGGGAGTAAAAGGTTCAGTAGCTACACTAATAGCATAAAAATCATGAACAGTGTGGTCACAGCACAAAAAAAAGGCAACTAGCTACACACAATGAACTCAAAACGCTGAACACCAAAATAATAGATACGACCGAAAAAAGGAGAGAGAAAAATACCTGAAGGAATCCCAAGAAATTGCTGAATCATAAACTTGTTGAAATTGATATGTTTAGTTCCATGTTGAAAGATACCAAGTGCAGGAACCATATTCTCCATGATCCAATCAATCAAGCGCAGTGGGAATACAACATGATGTTTCAAGTTAAGGAACATATCAAACCCATATTTTACAAGGAAACCCTGTTGTTTAGGAGTGAGATTTTTAATAGCCTTCTCGAAACGCCGAATAGAAAATCTCATCTTGAAATGTGCAGTCGGATCCTCATCTTCTATAGAAGCCATCTATGCTAAAAGAAGATGAAACATAAACCAAATTAGAAGTGAAAAAATAAGAGCAAAAACTATAACCGAATTGAACAAGTTATTTAAAACACAATAATCCAATCGTTTTTTTTTTTGAATTTTCAATATATAAATTAAGAAACAACATAAGCATCACGTTTACAATCATGATTAAGCCTGTCCACCACGCAGGGAGGAACTTGGCCTAACAACACACCCTCACTCAACCCAACCTGACCTAACTTAGCAAGACCATCAGCAACTTCATTTGCTGCTCTGTTGATTTTTCTGAAGAAGACTTCAGACAGCAGCTGGGTAGAGTTTCCAATATCCTGCACGATGTCCGCAACCTGGGATTTGCTTCTCCCGCTTGCCTTCAGCTCATTCACTAACATCACGTTATCACTTTCAATTTGTAAAGGACCAGCATATACCGGTATTACCGCTCTTACGCCAAGTAGCATCCCAAGGGCCTCTGCCGTCAGAACATTCGGACAGTGAGGCAAAGGGCCCCAAGCCGACATGATGACATCTCCCTGATCATTCCTTAAAACCGCTCCTCAAGCACCGGTACAATCATCTTCTGAAAAGGATGCGTCAGTATTTAATTTAGCCCACCCCTGCTTGGGTTTCGTCCAAATTTCAGTAGGAATGCAAGATTTCTTTTTATAGTTCAAGCCACCATGAACTATTTGTTTCCCTTTTGCGTCTACCTTCTCTGGTGCTCCCTGGACCTGTTGAAAAGCATCAAAGTAGGAGAGCAAAAACATAGCAGATTGTTCAATCCCGCACTTACCGTCCCCAAAGATGACATTATTCCTCAAATGCCATGCCCTCCACCAAATAAAAAGCATTTTTGCTCTAGTCTGTTCGTCAAGTTGACTGAGGAGAATTAGCGCCCACTCCTTGCCAGTCTCTTGCAGCTTGTCTTCATCATGAAGGACCCAATCTTCTCTTAATCTCTCACGAAGTGCTTTAGCTTTTGTACAAACCAACATCGCGTGGTGGCTCGTTTCATCTCCCCTACCACATATGGAGCAGGTAGCCACCATATCCATGTTCCTGTCACATCGGGTTGACTGAACACCAAGTAAGTTGGAGGCGAGCTTCCATCCAAACACATGAATTTTGGGAGGGACTTTTGCCTTCCAAATGATGTTCCACAGGTCTCTGTCTCTATCATGTTTACTACTAGGACCGGTTGCCAGATCTTTGTCTCTTAGATCAAGCGCTAAGCGGTATGCAGACTTCACCGAGAACCTACCAGATTGATCATATGACCTAGCTAGCCAATCCTCACCCTGAAAGGCTGGAAAATTGTATTCGCCCGGGAATAAAGGCACTTTGTTCTTCAGAAATAAGATCTTGGAGAAGGGGGCGTAATCTATTCGCCAAGCACTTCGAGACAACCTTGTATATCACATTACACAGGCTGATAGGTCTAAAATCTTACACAATAATCCAATCCTGCATGACCCTATGACTAAAAGTACCATCTATTTTCATGCATAGCACAAAAAGAAAAGAGGATATGAAGTGACAAGAATAAAAATGTGTAGGGGAACCAAAAAACACAAGAGAACACTAGTGGAACAAAAATAATGTTGAAAAGTAGGGGAAGCAAAAAACATGTGGAAAAAACACAAGAGAACACTAGTGGAATAAAAATAATGGTGAAGAAGAACAATTGGTCAAAAGTAGGAGAACCAAAAAAATTAAGATAAAGAGTAACACTCTCACGGTGTAGACGAAATAACTATATTGGTATAGGTTAAATGTTGTAATTCAGTACTAATACAACAAAAGACCCGGCTATCCATTCAGGGAACAAAGATGTAAACATGGAAGGAACAAACTTATGTGTTCTAAAATCGTGGAGCCATTTGTCATCGTTTAATTCAGTATGAGACTTACTACAACATCTACATGCTACTCCGTTGCCGAAGTGATCATCAACGGATGAACCAATTGCCATCCCAGCATCCACAAGATTCTCGCACGGGCTGACACAACACACATAAAATCCGTTGTCCTAAGAGAAGCAATACACTGGAAATCCATGGCTTAAATAGCAAACCCTAACCATCATGAGCAGCAGTAGAAAAAAGAAAGATGGGGATTCGACTCCCCATATGGCGATATACGATACCTTCGGGTACGGCGATTCGGCGTCGTCGTCCGGGACGCGGACGGAGCGCGCCAGGCGAGATCAGGTTAACTGGAGGGGGGCAATGGTGAGGAGATCGACGCCGGTCGGAGCAGCAACACGCGGTGAGACGACACCGGCGAGCGGGAGCTCGAGGATCCACCGTGGATGGATGGAGGCTGGGGGTCCAACGGCGGGCGGCTCACCGGAAGCTGGAGACGGGCGGAAGGAGGGGCGCCATCGAGGGTGGCAGGCGCTGCGAAGGAAGGAGAAGCCCGAGTTGTCAGGCACCACACTGCTATCTTCCTGTGTGTGCTCTGTTTCCTCTGTTCGTGTCGCTTGCTGATCGTTGGATGAACATCGTGGGGTTCTAGTTCGAACTTACCGCTTCACGAAGTATTTAGCGCCAAGAGGCTTGTAATGATCATTAGCTGAACCTTAATTGCGCCTCAGAACGTTTATACTGTAATAATTGCACTTGTGGAGGCTCAGGTCGCGGTTATAAGGGCATGACAGTGGGTGACGTCAGTCTTCGTTGGAGGAGAGAATGGAAAAAAGAGTGTTGTCTTCCCCTTAGTTAAAATAGGATCTCTTAAAAAATAAGAGAAGTATATTTTCTTCATTGTACCATATGTCTAAACACAATTTCACACTTAAATTTAGTTAACTAGGTTGCTACGGGTAATGCGAGTAAACGAAAAAACCGCATTTCTTACGTTTATCCATAGATTTTGTTACGTTCCCACCCTCCAAAGGCTAATAACACTACTTTTGATCAAGATTGATAGCAAATTAGGCTGCGTCGACCGGCCGGAAGCCCGGGCAAGTGCCCAGGGCGGACGGTTGGATCCGCCTATGCCACTCTCCACTGACCACTCTTTGAGCTGGCAGCAATTCCTCCTGCCACTTGAAGTTTATTTCGAAAAATGTATAATTTGATATCATATGACAAAATGACATACAAATGTATCAATAAGAGTGTCATTTCAAACAAGGTCACAGCGGATGATTTTGTTATGTTCCCACTATCCACTGACCACATTGTACCGCTACTATGCTTTCATGTGGTGCAAATCCTAGTAATCGTGCACGTGCACTGCACGTGTAATCTCAGGAGATAAATATCATTAATTATTAATGCACTATACTATTAGGCGGAGAAGGTCTATATAACATTTCAGCACATTCCATTCGCAAAACTACCATATTTATGACATTGGTATGTATATCTTAGTCAAAATCAAAGCTCACTTGTAGTGAGAATGTTTATAAACAAAATTACCATGAAAAGAACTAATTTCTCTTGCTGGCTGGACAACACCCTAACTTGTAAAACCGTTTCGTGTGCACATACACCTTGACAACACCCGGCAAATATACATCATGGTTTGATCATTAAAGCATCATCCAACATATTAAAGTGAACTCAATGCTCCTTTTTCTCCTCAAGAAATCGCAAATCAGTAGGAAAAATGGAGTCAAACTAATTGAGAAGGTAAAAAGAAATTAAAAAAAGATATTGCGCATGCATGAACAAATGGTTGCAAGTAAAATACTCCCTTCGATCCTAAAAATGTGTCGCAGCTTGTACTGCGATTTGTACGTGCACAGTTCTATTTTCACGTCAATTTTTACGGATCGAAGGTAGTATTCTCCGAAACTACAATACTACTATTTATGCCTTTGTGAACTACAAAGATGAATCGAATGCTTTGTTAATATTGAGAATAACTGAGAACTGAATGCATTAATATGTTTCACATGCCCGGCCCCATTCGAAAAAGAAAAGAACATCTATTTCCATCTTTAAAAAGGCCAACTTGTTATAAAATGAGCATTAGCACATGCAGGGAAAGTTACAGTGCATAACAATGATCTAAATTCAAAATCCCTCTCACACCCCCAATTAACTCTTATCACAAAACTACAACCCCTTGCACCTGTCAGCTCATGTGAGTAACCAACATACTTAATTTTCAAGAAGCGAGGGTCAGGAGCTTGGCAACTTTCTGCCCTGTTTATTTAAAGCTTAATATGTTGTCTCCTCTGTTATACATACCATGGCAAATAGAAACGCAACATGGAATTGTGTAGTCCTTCCAATCTTAATTAAAAGAAATGCAACTATAACAACGATGATTGAATGTGCTGGTGCAATATGTCTGCATTATACAATTCGGACTTGCTTGATCAGGCTCAACTTCAGTACATTCCCAAGCGTCTTTAGAGCTGCAGTTTAGCTGAGAGACAATAATAGAATCTTAGAAACACGAAGGATATATTTTTTTAAACAGTTAAGGTAATAAATGCCGATTTGGGAATTGTGCATATCAATAAGGCAGTGCTGGTGTATGTATTCTTGTTCGCATATTGATGTTTCTGAATATGTACTGCAGGCTGAAGCTAGTAGACACAGTAATAATTGGTAAAGAAAAAATCCGCGTAAGATATATACCAATCATTTAGAACATACATAAAAGTCTATCTTTAGGCAATAGAGCAAAATACCGCTGCCAGGTAACAAACCGACCAAACCTACAATTAATATAGGCAGGTGTTCTGCGGACCAGTAGTTATATAAGCCAAGACCGCATTAAGAAAATATTGCTCGTCTTTTCATTACAACAAAAAGTGTGTCCTCATCACTTGCTATAACTGGAGTTTCAGAATCTTGACCATGTCCTTTCTTATATCCATTCTAAGAGTAGAAAGTAGAGACGTAGCCCATATCAAGCCTTCATGCTACAGTTGTGTTATCACTGAATTTCTGTTTCAATAGTAGTTTTCAGTGATGAAAATATTCAGCGTAATGAAACTTTGTTACTGTGAGCAGACAGAGGGAAGAAATAAGATCATAAACCAGAAAATTTGAAGTTGGATGGGATTACACCTTCGCACAAGAATATGTGTGTCGCCCAAATCATTATCATGCTGCATAAGTCCCTAGTTTGGCATTTCTGGACTCTCCTCCCCCCGTCTACAGTGCAAAAGGGAGCGATTTGTAGATCCACCGAGACCTTCACCTCGCCGGCGCAGATTCGTCGGATCCCTCGGCCTCCGCCGGCCGCTTCGGCGGCGGGAGGCCGGGGGATCCCCGTCTCGCGTTGTGTATATAGTGTAGAAGCTCTTAGGTGTCAGGCGGCCGGCGTTTTGAAGGTGGAGGCGCGGCGGCCAGTGTTTGCAGGTGGTGGATCTCCTCTCCGGCGACGGCGTTCCGTGGAGCTCCGCCGTCGTTCTACCGCCATCGTCGCGCTCGCTTCTCTGCGGAGGAGCCGTGGGCGACTTCCCCTTGCTCGGCGCCGTGGACGGTGGTGCCAGCAACAGAAGTTCTACCGCAAGATCTTGCTGCGATTCGGTGCGACGACGACGACGACTGCTGGTGTAGGTCTTCGACCGGTGCTTGGCGACTTCCCGTCCGTCTTGGGACTGCCTCTGATCCAAGGCTCGAGGGAGGCAGCGACGGCGGCGCGTCACCGACAGCTCCGGCGTGTTGGAGCCGTGGTCAACGTTCAGAAGGGCTATGCTGTAATTTTGTTTTTCTTCAGGGACCTTTCTGTATTGTTTCCGAATTAATGCAGTGATCTTTGCCCCGCAAAAAAAAAATTGTTGGGAAAACTTTTTTGTGTTGTAAAAAATTGTAGGCCTTCTCTCAATCCACACAAAGAAAAAATTCCTTAATTTTATATTGACATATGGACAGTAACCTATGTTTACTAATTCAAAAATTTCTAGTATGACTATGACCCAACAAATGGGGTATACGACTCAAGAAGCTTATTATATGCATGACATATGTAGCTTGTTGTTAGTTACCTTGTTTTTCCCCGTTGGTTATGTCTTCAAATGAAGTATGGTTCGAAGATGACATACTGATATTTGCTTCGTCTGTTCAGAAAAGGTAAGTTCGTTTAATGTACAACAATCCCTCCCTGCCAATTGCATTAGCATGGCAGACAATACGTCAAGCGATTATGATTGTGGGTTAAAACCTTTTCTTGCAAACGATTACAATGGGAGGAGGTCTGATCCGTATACCTACGACGACCACGATTGTGGTGGCAGGAAGGCTCCAAACGCACCTGAATATGGTGGCAGGATCAACAAATTAGCAAGTCTTCAAAACTTCAGTAGGTGGTGAATAACCGAGGATGATAACAAGGGCGTTGACAGTACGTAGTAACAAAAAAGGGCGACTGTATCAAGTTCGGACCATTCAATCGAATGAATTCTAAAAATTATGGCAGGGTATCATGCCGTCGTGCATTCAACGCCTTGGGGACATGCGGGTGCAGTTGAGTGCTCCGATGGATGGCTGGTACTGCGTAGACTATGTGTACTGGCGTTGTGCAGCGCGTCGGCGTCGTTGGCGGCCTGGCAGGGCTGAGTACGCCCAGGTCGTTGGGCGGGCCTGGCAGGGCGCTGGATCGCGGCGGCGGGCCTGGCACGGCGCGCCGTCTAGGGGGATGGGCGGGCGTGGCTGGGCGGGCGCTGGAGTGTGGCAGGGCGTCGGCGTCCAGGCACGCGGCCCTGTGTCTTCGGCCGGCGGGGGTGCGACCGGCGTTGATGGACGGCGTCAGTCGGTCGGGACCGGCGTTGATGGAGGACGCGGAGGCGTCTGGCGGCAATGGAGGGCGCCGGCGGCGGTTGCCGGGGTGGAGAGACGATGGGCGTTGTTCCGCTCGGTTCCGTGCCTGTTTGACAACACACAGCAGCGGACCTCACTAATTCTCACATCGACGAAATCGGCATGAACGCACACAATGCCAGAAGATTCCCAATCCCCGCGTCGGGTCAGTAATTAACCAAAAGGGCAGGGTTTGGTACTGAAGTAGGAATCATCGAGTGTGCGGATGTTGAGACGGAGACGTCCTCCATGGCAAGATCTCGTGGCGGCTTTAAGGGCAGGAGCTCGGCCGAAGACCATGGCGGTAGATCGAATGAGTTGAAGGGAGGCAATCGGTGACGGGCACTCGTCCACGGAAGACCTCGATCTCAAGGGCGGAAAGATTTGGGGCCTCTGCGGTCCCTTTCGACCGTCCGGAGGATATGGAGCCATGGAGGTGTTCGGTGGCCGTCAGCCGGAGCTGGGCGGAGAGAAAGGGGGTGGAGGCAGGGAGAGAGACGGAGGTGCGACCAGACGAGGAGAGCTGATTGAGGCGTTACCGCTGATTGTGAACTGATGGCGTAAGTTAAGGAAAAAACATGGATAAAAATTGTAAAACAATGTGCGAAAAAAGAACCGTGCGGAGGAGGCGAAGGTGCGACGAAAACAGGAGGCAGAAAGTGAAACCAAATTCTTTTTTAAGGTAGTAGAGATTATCATCCATTGTTAGAGATGACAATAAGAGATAACGCATTATACAACTTATATTTATTGTATTCTCTATATATGACGTGGAAGGCTAAGAGAAGGTCCGCCTTCTCTACCATTATACATGCCGCCCTAAAGCTCAAAGGGGTGGATGGGAGGCTCGACTAAAAAAACCTTAAAAACTTTACTTGCCTTTTTCCTTTCCTGCAATGTTCTTCCTTTACACACCCTACAATTCCTCTACTTTATTGCCTAGATCTAGATTTATCTTGCTATGTTCCTTAGAATTCTTGTTTTCCGTCGGAGGGGGTCGTGACATATGGTTATCAGAGCAGTGATTCTCAGAACAAAAAAATTCTGCCACCGAGGGTTGGTCGATCATATTGTTTCGAATGTGAAATTCCTATTGTGTCGCAGATCAGATTGAAACTTCTTCATCACCAACGGCACCATGTCTCCGGTCCGGACTCGATCGCAAGACGCCCTAGATCAGGCAGCGGAGGAGGCGCAACTGCTGGCGGCGGTGCACGCTCAAGTTCGGGAGGAAGAAGATATGGCAAGGCGCCTTCCGAGAGAAGTGTTGAATCTCACCAAGTGCATGGAACTGCAACAACAATCCGTCGAGGATCTACAAGGTAATATCCGAAAGCTTATAGAGAATGGTGGTCAGGATAGGGTTGAATTTTCCAGGCTCCTGCTCCGGTTCATCCACCAGATCATGTGGTTTCCGACATATCAGCGCGTGAGTATCAGACACCACCTCATGTTCACAACAATCTCAGCCACATATTCGAGATCTCCACGCCTTGTGCCACTCCCAGTTCATCCTCAAACTCCCACCTTTTGTCTCAGCCACATCCAAGCCAATCACATATACCAAAACACCTAACCCCAAACCCACCCTCTTAGTTACCAACAAAATATCCCGTTACACGGTCAGCAATACCCGCGACAATACCAAATCCCACACCAACAACTTTGTTACCAACCTCAGTTCACTTATACCTACCCTACCTTCCAACCATTTCCACAATAATACCCTCAACACAGCTAAAGTCAACAAACCCAACCCCCCACAATTTTACTATACACAAACCCAACCAACAGTTTACCCACCAACACAGCACTGACATCAACAACAGCAACTTGCTCCGATAGATTTACTCAAATCAACGAGCTAGCTCTGTCAGTAGGGAGGTGGCTGCCCAACAGAACATGTCAGAGAGCCAACAAGCACATGTTGCACATGAGCATAGACAGCAGACTTCTGTGAAACCTCACATTAGGACTGTAGGAGTTTACGCGATAGAAAACAAAAAAATTATCTCACATGCGGAAGCAACACTCAAGATCCAATCTAGAAGATGCTAGTAATGGGGAGAGTAGTTCATCATACCCTCGAAGAACACGCGCGTTGAACGTTTAATTCAACGCAGCTCGGTGAAGTTGTTGACGATGTTCGATCCGATCAGCACCGCAAACGAGCAGCACCTCCGGAGGCTTGCACACGTACATCTCGATGACGTCTCCCTCTTCTTGATCCAGCAAACTGGAGGGAGAAGTAGGTGGGATCGATTCCAGCAGCATGACGGTGTGGTGGTGGATATGGTGGAGAGTTCCCGCGGGCAGAGCTTCGTCAAGCGGTGCGCGGGAGGTAGAGGAGCAGCAAGCAAGTGGTGCGGCCAAGCCTTAGCTTCTTGGTGCGCCTCTCCCTCTCTTTATATAGGCAAGGGGCTGCAGCCACTTTATTTCCAAAGTAGAAACTCCCTCTTTCAATAGTGGTAACCCCCTCTCATTTAAAAGGTGGTAACCCCTCTTTCAAGAGTGGTAACACCCCTTTTAAAGGGCTACCCATTGCATGGCTGCATGGACCAAGTAGGGCTGGTCAAATGGACCAGTGGGCCACCCTTGGTCGTTGGGGACAGGTGGGCCCACAGTGGGACCCTCCAGAACCTTCTAGAACATTCCGACACTGCCGAAAAAATCCCGAACTTTTTCGGAACCGTGAAATCAACTTGCCATATATAAATCTTTACCTCCGGACTCTTCCGGAGCTCCTCGTGATGTATAGGATCTCATCCGAGACTCCGAACAATATTCGGACACCATTAACAAAATTATCCCAGAGCTACTCTAGCGTTACCGAACGTTAAGTGTGTGACCCTACGGGTTCGAGAACGTGTAGACATGATCGAGACACCTCTCCGATCAATAACCATTAGAGGGACCAGGATATCCATAATGACTCCCACACATTCGACGAAGATCTCTATCGGTTGAACCACTATGTCGTGGACTACTATAATCCGTATACAATTTCCTTTGTCACGCGATATTTTACTTACCCGAGATTTGATCGTCGGTATCACTATACCTAGTTCGATCTCGTTACCGATAAGTACTCTTTACTCGTTCCGTAATACAACATTCTCGGTGACTAACTAATTAGTCAGGTGCTTGCAAGCGTTACTGAATGTACACTACCGAGTGGGCCCAGAGTATATCTCTCCGAAACACAGAGGGACAAATCCCAGTCTTGATTCATGTAATTCAACAAGTACTTTCCGAGATACCCGTAAGACACCTTTATGATCACCCTGTCATGAAGCGATGGTTGATGTCCCCAAAGTATTCTTCTGGTACTCAGGAATAACATGATCTCATGGTCTAAGAAACAGGATACTTGACAATAAAAGACATGACAATATAAACTTAATGAAACGATCAATATTGTTATGCTTAGTTGGGTCTGTCCATCACGTTATTCTTCTAATGACATGATCCCGTTAATTAATTAACAACTCATGTTCATGGTTAGAAAACCATAACCATCATTAATTAACGAGCTAGTCTAGTAGAGGCTTACTAGGGACGCGGTGTTGTTTATGCAACCACACATGTATTATGTTTCCGGTTAATACAATTATAGCATGAAAAATAAACATATATCATGAACACGAAAATATAATAATAACTTTTTTATTATTGCCTGTACGGCATATTTCCAACAAGGACACCCAACATTGATCTACCATTATTCTTTGGTGAAAATTCTCAAGCTTGGTTAATGAAATGTGAAGGTATTTTTGAGTTAGCAGGCATTGACAATGACAAGAAGATCAAATGTAAGGATGCACGTGGACGCGGGCGTCCACAGGCCCGCTACAGCCGCACCACCAAATAACGCTTCGTGGCGTTAGTGGACATAATGCAACTGATATGCGGGCTTCGCAGACATGTCCTGCATAGGCCTGCTTGGCCCGCGTAGCCTTCTACAGTTCTACTCCAACAGGGCACAAAAGCAGAGCGCAGACTCATCTCGACCTCACCTCAGCAACCCGGCGGCTGGCGCCGCCCCCTTCACTCATCGCCAGCTGCACCGGCCGGCGCTCCGCTCGTCTTCACCGCACGCGCCCCGCCTGTTCCTGTGCCTCCCTGACTTCCCCTTCACATCTGCGCCTCCCCGGCCAGCCAGCGTTGTTTCCATCGCCGCCTGCGGATGGAGGAGGAGGAACTGCCGCAGATGGCTGGGAAGGACGAGGAGCTATCGGGGGTGGCTGGGAAGGAGAAGGGGGAGCAAGAGGGAGAGCAGCCGACTGGGATGAAGAAATTTTCTACAGAGATCTGTTCATGCTACTGTATACTACCTTGATGTACTACCTGTTATCATTCAGTGATCTCCCAGATATTACAATCGAGGAAACTTTCTAATTGGGATGTACTTCTTGTTTTTATTAAGGCTAGGCTTGCTCAATCATTTTGTTTCTGCTGAATCGAGACAGTTTTTGCTATTAACTTGTTGCGGGCAACTAGTGCTACGTATCCTGCTGAACCTGCAATGTCCGTGTACGTCCGGCCACGGACACATGCTAGTCCTGCAATATGTACTGGCGGCTAACGCGAGCAATGTGGGCATGTCCGTGGACATGTCCACTTGCAACCTGAATCAAATGGAAGACCCGATGGCGGTAGACAAACCGCCGGATCCGCAGGCGTCCAACCCCGTTGTCAAATTGGCTCATATAAAGTCTGGTGGAGAAGGAGCAAGTAGAAGACCTGGACACTCCAGGCACGCTGGCACGTGGCCTGCGCCATGTCATGCGTCAAATCTGGACACTCCCCAAAGAGGCGGCGTTTCGGCAAACTGGGCCGAGCTGGTTCTTCAAGATGTTGGAGGAAGCGAATGCAGACATGAGGTCAAAACTCATCTTCCTCTTTTGGCGCACCTGGCACCACCGTAACAATGTTGTCCACGGAGATGGGAAGGCTTCCATTGCTGCCTCTGTTCCTTTTCTTCAGAATTATGTGGTCTCGATCAGGACAGATCAGAAGAGGGTTGACAATACTGGGAAACAACCTATCTCTCCGATCACCATGCCAGCTCAGTTGTCACCTGGGAGTTCTGTCTCTCCCTGGAAACCGCCTGACACTGGATGGATCATAGTCAATGTCGATGCTGGCTGGGACGCCACCACGGCTTCGGGTGGTACTGGCTTGGTTGCTCGCGATGCTCATGGCGCAGTTCTCTTCTCCCAATGGAAGACCCTTGCTGCTTGCGCTAGTGCTGAAGAGGCGGAGGTACTCGCGTGTTTGGATGGAATACGATACTTGGCGGCTAATCCACAGCAACGTGGGATTATTGAGTCTGACTGTGCTCGTGTGGTAACTGTTCTGACTTCGATGGACAGAGATCGCTCTAGTCATTGGAGTCTGTTTCTGGAGGCAGCGGCGTTGATGGCTACGATGGCAGATGTGAAGTTGAGGAAGATCGCTCGTGGGCAACAAAGTGGCACATGATCTAGCACAATTAGGCAAGCGTGAGTGTGGGGTTAAGTATGGGGCTGTTCCTTCCTACGCGATGGACTCCCTCATGCATGATTGTAATGTCGCTATTGCCTAATAAAACTCATCCTTAAATTCAAAAAAAAAGTAGAAGACCTGGACCTGATTGCTTTTTTAGATTTTGTTCCAGGGTCTTCGGTGCAAACTCTAGGGACTCAGTTGTAATTTTCTTCTTTTTCTTGGTCCTCCTTGTAAGCTGTACTCCACCGACGACGGATTAATGCATCTCTGGGTCCTTTGTGGACCCATTCCCGTTCAAAAAAAATTGGCTGTAGCCCGTTGTCAAATTTATTCTCGTGCATGAGAAAAAATTGGCATTTATAGATGGGTTAATTGGATCTATGCCATTGCCCAATTCATAGATTGGAAATATGCCATTACAAAAAACGGATTTGGAAATATGCCACTCTAAATTCTTCATACCTCTATCTATGCCATTTTGTCCACTAAAGAGAATAATGGTTCAAAAATACATGTATTTGAGTGTATAGTACTGTATTTTAGGCTCTGTTAAGAACTTTGTTAAATTTTGGCCGACATTTGAACTTCTCAGAAAAATCTAAAAAAAACTACAGAAAATCAAAGACATTAATATGATTGTACTGTTGAAATCTGAGCCGATTCTGGGCACACATGGACCCTTAAACTGATGTTTAGTATGTTCCGTATCTTTGCAAACACAATTCAATACAGATTTGCAAGCGAAATTAAATAAAGAATGTACAACTCTCTGTACATTCAAGGAGAGAACCGGCAAATCCATGCCCTCCTCCAGCCTACAGCCGCGCCTCCGGGACTCCCCGCATCCAGCACCGCCTCCGGCAAGCCGCGCCTCCGGGACTCTCCGCATCCAGCACCGTCTCCGGCAAGCCCCGCCGTCAACTGCCCGCCTATACAAGAGCTTGTAGACGAGAGCTGCGGGTAGGGCTGGACTAACGAGCTGCTCGGCTCGTTAAGGCTCGGCTCGTTAAGACTCGTGATCGTTAAGGCTCGAATCATTAAGCTCGTTAAGGCTAACGAGCTAAATATAAAGCTCGGCTCGGTTCGTTAAGTGTTCGCGAGTGCTCGCGAGCAGCTCGTTAAGAAAATAAATCTGAATATAGAGATGACGAGGTAATTGACGATTAACAGGAAGTAAAAGGGATTCGATGTTTCCTACATTGGTTGACCATAGATCTCGGTTGTGATATGTGCTTGCTAAAAAAAGTTGAGTCGTCACTTGTTAGGTTGCTAGTTAGATGAGATCTACCTTTAAAAAGACATGAGATTCAAATTAACGAGCTTAACGATCTGCTCGCGAGCCTCGTTAGCTCGCTCGTTTAGCTCATTAGCAATAACGAGCCAAAATCATTGCTCGGCTCTGTTCGTTAGCATAACGAGCCGAGCTAAACGAGTCGACCAAACGAGTGCTCGTTGAGCTTGTCGAGCATCGAGCTTTATGTCCAGCCCTAGCTGCGGGCAGCGATTGAGGCGCGTGAGCGAGACCTCCAGCCGTGGCCGCCTCCCGCCGCTGGCGCCAGCTGGGCGGTCTCCGTCTTGCCGCCGCCACCGCTAGAGTTCCTCGGGCGGCAGAGCCTTTTTCACTCGCGAGATGGCACCAGATGCGGTTTTGGATCGATGCGATTCTGGCTCATCTCAAGTAGCTAGCGATGTGTTTTTTTCTTTTTTTTCCCTGTCTCCTACGTGAGTATAATGGTACATACTAAAGTATAATTGCCGTATATGGTTTAGTATTGAAGATAATGGCATAGATAGAGGTATGAAGAATTTAGAGTGGCATATTTCCAAGTCCGGTTTTTGTAATGGCATATTTCCAATCTGTGAATTGGGCAATGGCATAGATCCAATTAACCCTTTATAGATCTGCTACTCAACCAAGTCCACCTCATCGTTTCTTCCGCAAAGAGTTAAAGTAGAAATTTCCATTATACTCCCTCCGTTCCTAAATACTCCCTCCGTTCATAGATGTCTCAAGCTGAGCTAGGTTGAGACCTTTTGTGAACGGAGGGAGTATAAGATGTCTCCACTTCCATGTCATCAAATCAACAGAACAGCTAGCGACTGTTGGGCAATATCAGCAGCCTCTCATATGCAACTTCTGTCGCATTTCTCTAAGCATATAGGAGTAAATAATAGCATACGCCCTACGGTGATGCTTCCTCCTCTTCGCTCTTCTCTTTTTTCTCGGAATTCCCTCCAACTGTGAAGCGTCTCTTGTTAGCATTCAGATCACCCGAAGAGTGCAACTGTCCTCGTTTTCTTACAAGACGGGATGCGGTTTCACGGTCAGCTTTTGCCTCATTGTAGTCAGGCTGTGGATACGACCAAACAAACAAATCCAGAAGAGATAGAGTAAGTGAAATGGATCATGTTCTGCACACACATGGTACTCTGCAAATCCAACTTCTTCTTTACAGAGCATGTACCTTGATTGCTAGCGCCCTGTCAAAAGACTCAATGGCTTTATCTGGCTCTCCAAAATTTAACTGTGCTCTACCAAGAGTTACCCAAGCCTGTGAATCAATACATCATATGCTCAGTTGAAACCAATGGGAAAAATGGTCAATTGTAAGTAATGGTCGGTGTGTGTGTGTATATATATTCAAGGGTCAAGCCACGGCAACCGTATACGACATATCGATGACTAACTGATGAGTTATTATACTAACCTCAGGCCACGATGGTTCAACTTCTGTTGCTCCTACAAGTATACCAAACAGAGAGTAACTGATTCTTTTGAAGTAGCAAAATGAGAATCGAACATTTGACCTAAGAACATCAACACATACCATATATGTGCTGTTATGATCAGTGGAACGGCACAAAATTCTAAACAGGGATTACACAACTACTCCCTCCGTCCCATAATTTAAGCGATTATTGCAACCAATATTGTTTGTAATAACATCTCATATTATGGGACGGAGGGAGTACAATTTAAGATGGAACCTCACAATTATACAATCAGATGTCACATACAGTTCCACACTCGAAGACAAACGATGATCAACTTCTGACAGAGACATGATCATATTGGTTGACTATATCATACGCATTGGATGATTACGAATACAAAAAAAACTCATTAGAAAAGTGCATATTACTCTCAGCTTGTGATAACTTTAGCACAGCAACAGTATCTCAATAAATCATTCATCAGAAAAAATAAAAGTGAAGTGGGGAAAATTACTAGTAGCTGCTGTCAGTGCACGCCATGCATCACCTAACTCAAGTAGAACCTGAGCTTTCTGTTCATGAATTATTGCATTATCTGGTTTCAAGCTAATTGAAGCCTCCCACTTACTGAGTGCATCATGGTACTTCCCTTCCTAAAAATAACAGAAATGGGACCTTGTGAGTGCCTGAGAATAAGAGTATCATCATATTTGTTATGCTGTGTAACCATATCCATGGCATTATTACAAGAGAGAAAAACAAACATATCAGCAACAGTACATCTCTGATGCATTGAGATATTCATAACATAGGAAACCTTAATACAAAACAAGCGTAGCCAACAATAAATATGATACTAAAGAAATAGAGTGATACATATATTGCTTTCTTGCTGCAAGTTGCATATCCACAATTCAAATTGGGAACTGGGCAAGGTTTTTATAGGCCAGCCCAAAAATCACCCGCACGGCATATGACCAGAAGGGTCGTGTACGGAAAAAAAAACAGGCCAGGGGGCACAGTATGATAGCCCAGGCAGAAAATGGGCTGTCATGTACTATTCCTAGTTTTAAATCTAAATTATACAACAAAAAAGTTGAATTTTGTATTCAAAGTTACCTTCTATAAATGGTTAAATACTTGTTACTCCTACAGCCGCTAACTACCTCTCTAGTTGATTGTTATGCGTCACAACGGATGATATGTTTACTTTGAGTCAGGTTAAACCTTATGGTTGAGTGTATATATAAAACCTGTGAGAAACTTTTACTTGCACGTCATGGATCACCTTATAAACAAATCAACCGAAATTTATAGTGCTTCTTAGACTTAGTAATTTCAGAGCATGTGTTACCAATGCTAGGTAGGACTGCTACCATTTCTAAAACAAGAAGTAGACCGTGTCTCCTCTATTATTAATATTAAAAGGCACTAAGGGTCACAATCACCACCCAAATTAAATTTTCATGAAACAGCCTGAACTATCATAGGGTTATGCTGTATTATTTGTCCATGGCATCTATAACAGCATTGAGCACTCTTTTAAGGAATAACGCATATAACCACAACTACACACCAGTCCTTAAACCAACAGTAATCGCATAAACTTTATAGAGATACCTCAGCTAGCTTGTTCCCTTGACACTGGAGCGACTGGGCGGTATCAGGTGGCATGCTCCCAGGATAGTCAGTGCCTGCCTCTCCGCTTCCTTTCGTTTCATCCTCATTGTTGTCACCCTCCGCACCAAATGGCAGGCCTGGCTTAGCTAATGCTGCCACTGGCTGCCTCTTCGTCTTGACATTCTTATTCCATGCTATCTTCATTGCATAACTGTTTTACAGGATACACTATCATGTTTATTTATTAACAACAACATCATCGACAGAAAAGAAAATCGGTTTTGATCTGCTAAGCCACATGAAAAATTTGCCTTCTAGGTATAGAAGATATAAACAGAATAAGAAGTAAAAAACAGAGAGAGATAGTGTTCATTGTTTCAACGTTTGCTGTACTGGTTGTATCGAATTCTATATTGTTGATTTGTTATTGATCCCCAGTAACAAATAATCTAAAAGGTTAAAATCTAGGCTAAACTATGTGCACCAACAACTTATGCTAAGCAAGACAAGCAACAACGAGATAACAAGATATAATACTTCAAGCACGAAGGCTATCACAATGTAGAGTGCATAAATAAAGAGCTCGGGTATAGAAATAACCGAGTCACGCAGAGACGATGATTTATTCCCGAGTTTCTCCTTTTTAGGGAGTACGTCTCATTGGAGGGGTGTGAGTTTCAAACTCAAACGCCACAAATGGCCTCACCCTATTCTCCGATGAACCTTACCCAAAAGCTCGGTTCACCTTCCACTATCGAAATCACTCAAGGCGAAATCCGGAGCCTTTACAACAATCTTGGGCACAACCCACAAAAGGATTGGGAGCTCTGAAAGTGCATGTGCCCTCATGTGTGGTTTGGTAATTGATGACAATCTCTGAGATTGTCATCAATTACCAAAATGGGGGAGATTGAAAGTGCATGTGCCCTCATGTGTGGTTTTGTTAATTAATGACAATCTATATGGACTAATGTTTGCATTGAGATATCTTTATAGATCTTGTCCATGAAGAAGATTGAAGTTCATGTGTTGGACTCTAGAAGATTATATGATGACCAAGGTTCTATCCAAGGGTTTATATGAAGAATGGTCATCTAGAGTTGAGCTTATTGCAAGCATGGCTTGGAAAGAAGATTGGATGAACATTCATGTTTATCTCCAAGCCATCATATACATCAAGAGAAGAAGATGAAGTGCAAGTGGATACATGAAGACGGAGCTTAGCAAGGCTCTCCCATCATGGAGTATGAGGGAGTATTTGGAGAAGTCTTCATCAAGCATGTGCTAGCAAGCACAATCAAGAAAGGTAATCCAACTTGAGGGAGTCAAGATCGTCATCATCTAGCTTAAGTGGAATGCGCAAGTCAAAGGTATGATCTTGATAGGGTTTCTATTTTACTGGTCTCATGGTGTTAGTGGGAGACCGGGTTATAGGATAGACGGCGTACTATCAAGAGGGGCTCTCAAGTGAGTAACTTGATCGCATCTTTGTGGAGAGCTCAAACCTTTGCATACTTGGCATATCATCTTTCTTGTTTATTATTTGGCTTTTATCCATGTGAGAATTTAGAGTTTGTGTTCATCTCCATACCAAGTTCTAGTTCATCAAAAACGGATTTCATATGCATATCTTGTTGCGTTTTTGATGTTGGAGGTTTTACCGGCTTATCTTTTCTAGAGAGGTCAAACTCTCTCCTTATGGTTTCCTCCTCACATGATGGACTATGATGTGTATATGCATGATCTTGTTGGGCTTGTGATTATCTTCGAAACAAGCCCAAGATCATAGAAAACGGAGTCTTGATGAAAAACTTGTTGGTTTCTTGGTGGTGGAGGATTTACCGGTTGTTCTTTAATAGAAAGGTTTTACCTTTCATCATTTGGTTTTATCCTCCCTTGTGTAACAATGATGTTTCTCTGCATGATCTTGTAAAGCTCGTTGTGGTGATTTCAACGATCCCAAGAACATCGAAAACGGAGTTCGTATGCGAAAGTTTTGTCCGTTTTGATGTCGTTAATTTCTGAAGTTTTTGGTGGCCGGCCTCGGGAACCAAGGCCGGCCCCAAGGCCGCCCTCTCTGGTCGTTGGCCAGCCTTGCCGGCTCCAAGGCCGGGCCCCCGCAGGAAGGCTGGATACCCCTTCAAACGGTCTTTTTCCCCACCCTATAAAAGGGGGTTGTCTTCTACCTTTAGAGGGGTGTTGGAGATATGCCCTAGAGGCAATTAATAAAGTGATTTTATTTGTCATATCTCAATTGTTCATAATATGTTTTTGTACTATGCTATAACTGTATTAAGCGGAAACATTAATACACGTGTGGTATTAAACAACCAGGTCCCTAGTAGCCTCTATTTAACTAGTTTGTTGGGCAACAGATGATCAATGTTTCCTGATCATGGATAATTACATCGGTTGACAACGGAGTCATGTCATTAGGTGAATGATGTGATGGACATACCCAAAAGATATAGAAACGTAGTGCTCATACCTTCGACTATGAGGTCATATCAAATCGCTGCTTCTGAAAGGTGCTTTGATTGCATCAAACGACATGTCTTATATAGCGTGACAATAAAGGTGACACTTTCGGGTATCCGAAGGAAGCAGTGGAGGCGAGTGATTAAGAGCGGGATTTGCCAATCCACATAGCAGGATAGATACTCTGGGCCCACTCGGTGAGATTACATCAATGAGCTTGCAAGCATGTGACTAGGTCACGGGGATATAATATCACAAACGAGTAAAGATAGATTTGTCAACAACGAGATCATGTCGGTAATCGTGATACCAGAGAACGATGCTCGGACAATCTAAGTATCGCTAGGCAAAAGGATGAGACTAGACGTCTAAAGGTTCGAGCGATAAAAGACTTTCGTGGACGCACAGGGGCTATCATGGGTATCCAGATCCCGCTGTTAGTCAGTGATCGGAGAACGTGTCTCGTTCATGTCTGTGTGATCCCGAACCGTAGGGTAAAACACTTAAGGGTAGGTGACGATTAGATTGGATATAAGAGAGAAAGAAACCGGGGATTCCGGAAGTGTTCCGGGACATGTCCGATGTTGATCGGAGGCAACAAAATATGTTTCGAAGCTCGAATGAATTAAATAATATGTATTTAATATTAATAAATGTTATTAGTGATTAAATATATTTTTATTTAATTAATTTGAATTTTTAAAGGCATTAAACCTAAATGGGCCCATTAGGGAAAAATCTCAAAAAGGAAAAAGGAAAAAAAATGGGGGAGGAGGCCAGCCGCCCTAGGTGGGCCGAATGGGGCCCACCAGGGGCCGGCGCACCCCATGGCCGGCGGTGGCCATGTGGGAGCCGATGGTGTGGCCTCCCTCCTCCACCTTTAAATAGGGGACCCCCCATGCCTTGGAAATTCACCCATCTCCTTCTTCTTCTCTCCTACCTTGAGCGTGGTTCCGTTTCTGGAGCTGCGTACGGGAGGGAAGTATCTCCACTATACGCACACCGCCGTGCTGCTAGATCCAATCTTCCGCTTCCGCTGCTCTGCTGGATCTGGAGCCGGAGGTCGTCATCTACACCGCACGTGTGTGGAACTACGAGGCGCTACACGGGTGGCGCTGGGAGTACGTCTACTTCCTCTACACGACCTTGAGGTCGGCTTCGTCGGCTTCATCGACAACGTTTGTGCGGGAACGTAATCCCGCTTTCGGTCTACAAGGGTATGTACTCCGTTCCCTCCGTATAGTATATCTGCATAGTTAGATCTTGGCTAGTTTCTGGTTATCGTCGGTAGGAAATTTTTTGTTTTCTGTCTACGATCCCCTTCAGTGGTATCAGAGCGATCTATGCGTAGATATATCTGTACGGTTAGAACACATGTTGAATGTGGGCATCGATTCTACATTTGTTACCCTCTCGCGTGTACTTGTTTATATCGCGGCATTGTTCGATGAAGCGGCCCGGACCGACTTTACGCGTACTCTTACGCGAGACTGGTTCCACACTTGACATACGGCTTGTACCGTATATGTGGCTGGCGGGTGTCTGTATCTCTACAATAGTTGATATTGCATTTACAATGGAGGGCCCCGAAAGGGGTGTAATAGAGACAATTGTCTTATCGCTGTTGTGGTTGTATTCGTAGGTAAGAAACGGTTCTTTACGAAAGCCCTAGCAGCCACGTAAAATATGCAAAAGATAAAGTAGAAAGCGTCTAACTTTATTTTGCAGGGGCAATGTGATATGGTCGAGGTAAGTTTAGTAAATTGTTTATAAACTGTGGGCGCGAAGGAGACCATCGGCGCAAGACCATATCATGTCGCATTACATTTCATTTTGATGTTATGTTTGTGTGCATCTTATATTGTGTATATATATATATGTTTATATATTAGTTACACGGCGGTAGTAATATAAGATGATCCCTCCTAAAATACCAAATAGTGTTCTCCCTTTAGCGTGCACCACCGAAAGTTCTCCGATACGAGGCAGGCCGTGACGATCGGGTGTCAGACGTATCTGCGTTCGCATAACGTGGGTGTAAGCCACGTTGCACAAGCAATACGCTATAGGTTAATTTTGGCGAGCCTAGCATGTACAGACATGGCCTCGGAACACAGTGACCGAAAGGTTAAGCACGAGTCACATAGTTGTTGTGATCGACATAGCGATGTCCACTTTTGAAGTTATGCTATCGGCCGTGACGATCGGGGTAGTATAATGGATTAGGATCGTGTAATCACTAAAACGATGCGAGGGATGTTCGTTTTGAGTGGGAGTTCTGGTAGTTTTATTTTACTAAAACTTGAACCCATATTTTATTATGAACAAAGTCTTATGTTTTTGCAAATTCCATTGTAGATGTCTCGCCCCACCTTTAACCTAGGCCTGTTCCTTGAGAAAGAAAAGCTTAAGACCAATGGGTCGAACTTCATGTCCTGGTTCCGCAACCTGAGGATCCTCCTCACTCCCCACAAGGTGGCCTACGTCATTGAGGCCGCCATAGGTGACAAGCCCGCAGATGACGCTTCTGAGGATGACAAGAAAGTCTATGCGTCCAAGATGGACGATTCCTCCTTTGTCCAGAGTGGCATGCTCTACGCCATGGAAGCCGACCTGCAAAAGCGCTTTGAGAAGATGAGTGCTTTTGAGATAATTACTGATCTCAAAGCTGTCTTTGCGCCGCAGGCCAAGGCTGAGAGGTATGAAGCTTCTGAGCTCTTCTTCTCAGCCAAGATGGAAGAGCATAGCAGTGTGAGCGAGCACGTGGTCAAAATGTCTGGCTACGTTCAACGCCTGAACGCTCTGGAATGCAAGATTCCTGATGAGCTGGCGATTGATAGGGTGCTGCAATCGTTGCCTCCTAGCTTCAAAGGCTTCGTCATGAACTATAACATGCAGGGCATGGCTAAGTCCCTGTCTGAGGTGTTCGTGATGCTCAAGACTGCTGAGGTGGAAATCAAGAAGGAGCACACGCTGTTGATGGTCAACAAGACCGTCGATTTTAAGAAATCTGGCGGCAAGGGAAGGAAGAACTGGAAGCCCAAGAAGGATGGCAAACACGTTGCCAAATCCAAGGCTAACAAACCTGGTCCCAAACCTGGCGTGGAATGCTTCTACTGCAAGGGAGATGGTCACTGGAAGCGCAACTGCCCCAAGTACCTAGAAGACAAGAAGGCCGGCAAGATTGTCGGAAGAGAGAAAGGTATATTTGATATACATGTTATAGATGTTTACCTTACTAGCGCTCGGAGTAATGCATGGGTATTTGATACCGGTTCTGTTGCTCATATTTGTAACTCTCAGGTGGAGTTGCGGAATAAACGGCGCCTGGCGAAGGACGAGGTGACGATGCGCGTCGGCAATGGATCAAAAGTTGACGTGGTGGCGTCGGCACGCTCCCTCTACATCTACCATCGGGATTAGTTTTGGTTTTAAATAAATGTTATTTTGTACCGGCTTTGAGTGTAAACATTATCAGTGGATCTTGCTTGTTGCAAGATGGATATTCGTTCAATTCAGTATCAAATGGTTGTGCTATTTCGATGAATGATATCTTTTATGTTAATGCTCCTGAGAGTAATGGTTTATTCTTGTTGAATCTCGATAGTAGTACTCACATCCATAACGTAGATGCCAAGAGGATTAACTTAGTAATGATACCGCCATGTATATGTGGCATTGCCGTCTCGGTCATATTGGTATAAAGCGCATGAAGAAACTCCATTCTGATGGACTTTTGGAGTCACTAGATTTTGGATCTCTTGACACTTGCGAACCATGTCTTATGGGCAAAATGACCAAGACACCGTTCAACGGATTTATGGAACGGGCGTCGGACTTATTGGGAGTTATACATACAGATGTGTGCGGTCCAATGAGCGTGTCGACACGCAATGGTTATCGTTATTTTGTAACCTTCACTGATGATTTGAGTAGATACGGGTATATCTATTTAATGAAACACAAGTCTGAAACGTTTGAAAAGTTCAAAGAATTTCAGAGTGAGGTTGAAAATCAACTCAACAAGAAAATCAAGCACCTTCGATCCGATCGTGGTGGCGATATTTGAGTTTTGAGTTTGGCACACATCTAAAGGCCTGTGGAATTGTGCCACAGCTTACGCCGGGACACCGCAACGCAACGGTGTGTCCGAGCGACGTAATCGTACTTTATTAGATAGCGTGCGGTCTATGATGTCTCTTACCGACTTGCCCGTATCGTTTTGGGGATATGCGTTAGAAACAGCCGCATTCATTTTAAATAGGGCTCCATCCAAATCCGTAGCAACGACACCGTATGAGATATGGCATGGCAAGAAACCTAAGTTGTCGTTCCTGAAGGTTTGGGGTTGTGAGGCGTACGTTAAGAAACTACAGCCCGACAAACTCGAACCGAAATCGGAGAAGGTCGTCTTTGTAGGATATCCGCGGGAAACCATAGGATATACCTTCTACAATCAAGCCGAGGGCAAAACGTTTGTCGCGAAGAACGGCACCTTTCTCGAGAAAGAGTTTCTCGCTAAAGGAGTAAGTGGGAGGAAAATAGACCTCGACGAGATAGTTGATCCTGAACTCGAAATTCCGAGTGGCGCAACGGAAACTGTTCCTGAACCGTCCTCCATAACAGATGGAGTGGGAGAAAATGTCGAGGAGGCTATTTTACCTCGTAGGTCTGGAAGAACCCGTACCTCTCCTGAGTGGTACGGCAATCTTGTTTGCACCGTCATGTTAATTGAACAAGACGAACCTACGAGTTACAAAGAGGCGATGGAAGGACCCGAGTCCGAGAAATGGCTTGAAGCCATGAAATCCGAAATAGGATCCATGTATGACAACAAAGTATGGACTTTGATGGAGATTCCCGAAGGGCGTAAGGCCGTCGAGAATAAATGGATCTTTAAGAAAAAGACTGACGCTGACGGTAACGTGACCGTCTATAAAGCTCGACTTGTCGCAAAAGGTTTCCGACAAATTCATGGAATTGACTACGATGAAACGTTTTCACCGGTAGCGATGCTAAGTCTATTCGGGTTTTGCTAGCAGTAGCTGCATATCATGATTATGAGATATGGCAGATGGATGTCAAAACAGCGTTCCTAAATGGAACATTGAGGAAGAGTTGTATATGGTACAACCTGAAGGTTTTGTCGATCCAGAAATGCTGGCAAGGTATGCAAGCTTCAACGTTCCATTTATGGACTGAAGCAAGCATCTCGGAGCTGGAATCTTCGCTTTGATGAGGTGATCAAAGGTTTTGGATTTGTCCAAAATGCGGAAGAGACCTGCATTTATAAGAAAATGAGTGGGAGCTCAGTTGCATTCCTAGTTCTATATGTGGATGATATATTACTAATTGGGGATATGTGGAACTTCTGAAAAGCGTGAAGGAATATTTAAACAGTAAATTTTCGATGAAGGACTTAGGAGAAGCTGCATACGTATTAGGCATTAAAATCTATCGTGATAGATCAAGGCGCCTATTAGCGTTAAGTCAAAGTACTTACCTTGACAAGATATTGAAGAAGTTCAATATGCATTTGGCAAAGAAAGGTTTTCTGCCGTTGTCAAGGGTAAGATTGAGCACAGCTCAATGTCCAGTGACGGCTCTTGAAAAAGCCGATGTGGATGGCACTCGATATGCTTCGGCTATAGGATCGATCATGTATGCCATGTTAAGTACTCGACCCGATGTAGCATTGGCTCTCAGTTTGACGAGTCGATTCCAAAGTAATCCTGGCAAGGATCATTGGATAGCTGTTAAGAACATACTGAAGTATCTTAAGTATACCAAGGACATGTTTCTTGTTTATGGAGGCTGTGAAGAGGAACTTGGCGTAACAGGTTACGTTGATGCAAGTTTCTGCACAGATCCAGATGACTCGAAATCGCAAACAGGTTATGTGTTTAAGGTGAACGGAGGCGCTGTGAGCTGGAGAAGTGGGAAGCAACCCATAGTAGCCCAATCTACAATGGAATCGGAGTATATTGCTGCGGATGCTGCAAATGAAGCTGTTTGGCTGAGGAAGTTCGTCATCGAGCTCGGAGTGTTCCCAAGCGCGCAAGACCCTGTGAACTCTACTGCGACAACACATGTTATTGCCAACGTGAAGGAACCAAGGTCTCACTCAACCGCCAAACACATTCTCCGACGCTTCCATGTGATACACAGTACGTCAAGGAAGGCGATGTAAAGATTTGCAAAATACATACGGACCTGAATGTTGCAGATCCTGACGAAACCTCTTCCACGAGACAAGCATGAGAAACACCAAGCTGCTATAGGTGTTAGGCTTTTACCAAGTTGTAAACTAGATTAAATTGTACTCTAGTGCAAGTGGGAGACTGTTGGAGATATGCCCTAGAGGCAATTAATAAAGTGATTTTATTTGTCATATCTCAATTGTTCATAATATGTTTTTGTACCATGCTATAACTGTATTAAGCGGAAACATTAATACACATGTGGTATTAAACAACCAGGTCCCTAGTAGCCTCTATTTAACTAGTTCGTTGGGCAACAGATGATCAAGGTTTCCTGATCATGGATAATTACGTCGTTGACAACGGAGTCATGTCATTAGGTGAATGATGTGATGGACATACCCAAAAGATATAGAAACGTAGTGCTCATACCTTCGACTGTGAGGTCATATCAAATCGCTGCTTCTGGAAGGTGCTTTGATTGCATCAAACGGCATGTCTTATATAGCGTGACAATAAAGGTGACACTTTCGGGTATCCGAAGGAAGCAGTGGAGGCGAGTGATCAAGAGCGGGATTTGCCAATCCACATAGCAGGATAGATACTCTGGGCCCACTCGGTGAGATTACATCAATGAGCTTGCAAGCATGTGACTAGGTCACGGATGTAATATCACAACGAGTAAAGATAGATTTGTCAATAACGAGATCATGCTCGGTAATCGTGATACCAGAGAACGATGCTCGGACAATCTAAGTATCGCTAGGCAAAAGGGTGAGACTAGACGTCTAAAGGTTCGAACGATAAAAGACTTTCGTGGACGCACAGGGGCTATCATGGGTATCCAGATCCCGCTGTTAGTCAGTGATCGGAGAACGTGTCTCGTTCATGTCTGTGTGATCCCGAACCGTAGGGTAACACACTTAAGGGTAGGTGACGATTAGATTGGATATAAGAGAGAAAGAAACCAGGGATTCCGGAAGTGTTCCGGGACATGTCCGATGTTGATCGGAGGCAACGAAATATGTTTCGGAGCTCGAATGAATTAAATAATATGTATTTAATATTAATAAATGTTATTAGTGATTAAATATATTTTTATTTAATTAATTTCGAATTTTAAAGACATTAAACCTAAATGAGGCCCATTAGGGAAAAATCCCAAAAAGGAAAAAGGGAAAAAAATGGGGGAGGAGGCCAGCCGCCCTAGGTGGGCCGAATGGGGCCCACCAAGGGGCCGGCGCACCCCATGGCCGGCGGTGGCTATGTGGGAATAGTCCCACATGGCCTAGCCAATGGGTGTGGCCTCCCTCCTCCACCTTATAGTATATCTGCATAGTTAGATCTTTGCTAGTTTCTGGTTATCGTCGGTAGGAATTTTTTTGTTTTCTGTCTACGATCTCCTTCAAGGGGGTCACTTGAGCACGTTTTTTCCCTCTCTCTCCTCCATTGTTGACCTTGGAAAAGCTTGCCTTCCTCTCAATCCCTCCCATGATTCTTGCATATCTTTGAGGGAAAAGTGAGAGGAGATCTAGATCTACAATTCCACCAATCCTTTCCTCCTCTAAGTGAGGGGAACCTAGTAGATCGTGATCTTGGAGTTCCATTTGTTGAGTTCTTCTTTGTTCTTCCTCTCTTCTCCCCCCATAAGCATTAGTTGCTTTTGGTGGGATTTGAGAGTGAAGGATTTGAGCACTTGTGCTCTTGCCATTGCATTGTGCATCGGTTTGTGCTCTCCATGAGGATTCATGGAAGTGAAAGTTTGTGAGCTTGTTACTCTTGGGTCTTTGGACCCTAGACGTCTTTGTGGTGGTTGAGACCTCTTGTGGTCACTTGTAGCTGTTCGGGAGCCCCCAATTCAGTTGTGGGTGTGTGCCCCGGATCCTTGTTGTAAAGGCTCCGGATTCCGCTTTGAAAGATTCCGATAGTGGAAGGTGAACCAATCCTTTGTGGTGCAGTTCATCGGAAAAGAAGGTGAGCCTGTTGTGGCGTTGAGACCAACCTGTTGTGGTGGTCTCATACCTCTCCAACGAGACGTACTCCCCTAAAAAGGAGGAACTCGGGAATACATCCTCGTCTCCACGTGCCTCGTTATTTCTATACCCGACCTCTTTACTTATGCACTTTACATTGTGATAGCCTTCGTGCTTGAAGTATTCTATTGCTATCACCTTATTGCTTGTCTTGATTAGCATAAGTTGTTGGTGCACATAGGTGAACCTAGTATATTTAGGTTGTTGGCTTGTTAATTTAAACACCTAGTTTTATTCCGCAATTATCAAGTCTAAAACGGAAAAGTTTTAATCGCCTATTCACCCCCCCTCTAGGCGACATCCTTATCCTTTCAAGCTCCCAAGTGACCACAAAAGGTTTCAATCACCACAATGGCGTCTAGGGTCCAAAGACCCAAGAGTAACAAGCTCACAAACTTTCAACCTCCACGAGTCCTCGTGGAGAGCACAAACCGATGCACCAAATGCAATGGCAAGAGCACAAGTGCTCAAATCCTTCACTCTCAAATCCCACCAAAAGTAACTAATGCTTATGGGGAGAGAAGAGAGGAAGAACAAAGAAGAACTCAACAAATGGAATTCCAAGATCTAGATCCAAAGGGTTCCCCCCACTTAGAGGAGAGATGAATTGGTAGAAATGTAGATCTAGATCTCCTCTCACTTTTCCCTTAAAGATATGCAAGAATCATGGGAGAAATTGAGAGAGGGGCAAGCTTTTCAAGGTCAACAATGGAGGTGAGAGAGGGGGAAATTTCGTGCTTGGAAGAGTTGGTCTCTTTGGGGAAGAAGGGGGCCTTTTATAGGTCCCATGAAGAAAAGAGCCGTTGCAGGAAAAATAACACCGGAGACTCCGACCCAGGTGGAGACTCCGGTCCTGGGGGGGGGGGGCGGAGACTCCGGTCTGATTAGAGACGCTAAAGTCTCCGGGGCACTTCAGGCCCATTTCTGGCCTCTATACAGAGAGCGCCGTCCATGGGGGCGTAAGTGCCAAAACCGTCAGGCCGGAAACTCCGGCACCCCTGAGTCCGGAGACTCCGGTGCATTGTGAGCACACTCCAAAAGGCACAACTCGAAATATTCAGATTTCTGACCCAGACCGGAGACTCCGGTGTGTTTACACCGGAGACTCCGCCCTAGAAAAACTACAGAAACAACCAACACGAAAACGAACATAACTTTTTCATCCGGACTCCGATTTCGATGATCTTGAGCTCATTGGAATCACCACAACGAGCTTTACAAGATCATGTAGAGAAACATCATAGTACAACAAGGGAGTATGAAACTAAATGTAGAAAGGTAAAACCTCTCTAAAAACGACGAACCGGAAGAAACTCCAAAACCGAAAACGCAACAAGTTTTCCATACGAAATCCGTTTTCGGTAAACTTGGGCTTGTCATGAAGATCACTACAAGGACCAAAACCCAACAAGGAGAAAACCAAATAAGAACCAAGAAAGATAATATGCCAAGTATGCAAAGATTTGAGCTCTCCACAAAGATGCGATCAAGTTACTCACTTGAGAGCCTCTCTTGATAGTACGCCGTTTATCCTATAACCCGGTCTCCCACTAAGACCATGAGACCGGTAAAATAGAAACCCTATCAAGATCATATCTTTGCCTTGCGCATTCCACTTGAGCTAGATGATGACGATCTTGATCTGTTCAAGTGGACCACCTTTCTTGATTGCACTTTGCTTGGTGAAGACTCACATATCGCTCCCCCATACACCAATATGGGAGAGCCTCTATAAGGCACATCTTCACTTGACCAATATCTCCAAATGGGTGACAAGTTTCAAGTATAGGATTTTTTTTGACTACTTACTCTGAGGCAAAAACCCCACAACCCAGCCTTTATTCAAGATAGTATCCAATATAAAATATTTTCAAACAGGGAGAGAGGGCAGTGATGTAGCCCAACCTATGGCTCCTACAACAAGTGGCCCAATGACAAGAGCTAGAGTCAAAGCTCTCCATGATAAGGTGAATTCACTCCTATCTATGTGTGATCTCGACACTCCTTTGAATGGGTTGCTACTTCATTCGGATACTTTGTGCATACTCAGGAACCACCTTGACGATGACCCACAATGGAGTGGAGAAGATGACCAAGAGACGACCCAAGAAGATGGCCAAGAGAGCAGCCAAGAAGAAGAAGAAGAAGCCCAAACTGCTTCGGGCGATACTACCGGCTCCGACCCGGTACTACCGCCCCCGCCTAACGTGTCACCTGCTGAAGACACTACCGGGGCCGGTACTACCGCGCCTCGCCGCCCCGGTACTACCGCCAGACGCCGGCGCGGTACTACCGCGTCAACTGCCGGGTCTACTACCGGATCTCCCGGGAGCCTCGGGTGTCCTCGGTTCCATCCCGGTAGTGGCCCCGGTACTGGCCCGGTACTACCGCACACCCGGTACTACCGGGTTCAGTCCGGTACTACCGCTGCGGGCGAATCCGCACGCTGGAAAGGCTCTCTTGCCTTGTAATCTTATCCCTTTGGATCTAGAGTATAAATAGTTCGTCCCCTTCCTAGGGTTAGGGTCAGACTAAGATTTGAGAACTAAAGTAGAGCCTTGCTCCTTCTTCTCAAAGTGTCTCTTTCCTCCTATGGAGATGAATCAAGGCCTCCACATGTGGAGATGAACCAAGGCCTCCTTTTGAGGAGAAGATCCCTGCGTGGATACCAAGGCTCCGCTTGTAGTTGCGATTACTTGCTAATCTTCCATCTTTAGGTGGCTAGGTTGGATTGGTTGGATTGACCAATTGGACAAACAATCCTAAGAGTAAGGTGTGCTTGGGAGAGGAGGATTGGGGGCTGCCCACGGGGATTTGTTACCAATCGAGTCTTGCCGGGTTGCTACTTGCTATTTACCCTTGTATGTTTGATTTCCCCTCTTTGTGTTCTTCGTTCTTCGCGTGTTCTTCGTGTTCGTCTTTCCATCCGCATCAATCCGTGAAAATCGGGACCAACCCACATCAGGCAGAGACTAACCTACCTTCTAGTGTACAACAAACATTACAAGGGAGAAGGAATACATGGGGAGGTTCAAGGTAGGGAGGCAATCCATGCTAATAACTTTGTCTTATGTGCAGGTTTGAAACGATGTGGCTGGAGGGATGTATCATGTACAAATCTGCTCTTCCAGAGTAGAAACGGGGACGAACTCCCTCAAAGATCATTGCATTGCGCACCTTCCAAATGCTCCAGCTAGCAAGAAGTACTACTTCTAAAAAGAAAGTCTGCCGAAACTCCTTTCTATCAGCTGACATAATTTGAACCATATTGTCCCCTGGTTCCCAACTTACTTGCAAGTAGCTCCATACTCGGGAACTGAATACACAATTAAAGAACAAATGGTCTCTATCCTCATGAACTCGGGCAGAACACAGAACACAGTTGTAGTCATCAGTGACATGCCAATGCTTCCTCTGAAGCATGTCCTTTGTATTCAATCTGTCACTTAACATAAGCCAAGCAAACATTTTAATACTCATCGTGCACTTACTCTTGAACTTGCACTTCATCTTCTTCTCTTAATATATATGATGACTTGAATGTTACTTCGGTCATCACTTTATCTTGTTCTTTCAATCTTGATACCAACACATGGTGTTCAAGCATTGCCAATGGACAAGCCCTACAAGGACAGCTCAATGCAACCATTAGTCCATAAAGATTGTTATTAATTACCAAAACCATACATGAGGGTTCATGCACTTTCAATCGTCCTTCGGGTGCTTCTAATTTGGACAACACAGATTGTTAGTTCAGGTTCGTAATGAATAAGCGAAAGGAAAAAAAAGTATGTTAGTCCCCGGAATGAAACTAACCGTGATGTGTGCAATCAATTTGGCATCATCCATCATTAGAGTATTGGTATCTTCATGCCAAATTGTTCCTTCCACCTCCTTCAGTTGGCAAATCCTAACCCACCTAGCTCTCCACCTTCTCAGGTGGTTGTAAATTTGAGTTGTGGTGACAGTGACCCCAGTGAATTCAAGAACATCATCGCTAACCTTCTTTACATACTCTTCTTTGAAGCCTCTCTCAAACTGTATCCCCTTCTGTACGAGCTCAACAACTCTGTTCAGAACAAAGAGTGACATAGTAGGTAACCACTGCATAGGTGCCCTCTGAGGCACTTCTTCATTCTCAGAGTGTGCTCTCTTCTTAGATACCTTGGCAGTCACCTCAGATTGCTCGGGTGACTGAGTGACTGCATCCATAGGGATTGCGTTCAGAGGAACTACATCAAGAGGCACTGCATTCAGAGACATTGACTTCTCATACATGGTCAAGTCAGGCAGTGCATTCTCACAAAGCATTTGCAAAGGGACTCTCATCTTACGCCGGCCGTCTCCTACATGGAAATGAACCTCTTAATCACGACGGTAAACATGAATCTGTTTGGGGAGTATGTTCTTACTATGTTGACTCTAACGTAAGGTAAGCAGCGGAGGAACTAAAATCTATGAACCTCAAGCACACACTGAGCCAGCGGAGGAACTAAAATCTATGAACCAGAAGCACACACTGAGCCGGCGGAGGAACCACAAACCATTCGCAAATAATCAACAGATCTGGGGTATGCACAGAGTACACAATCAATCTATGAACCCTAAGGTAAGCAGCGGATCCGTGGACTGTAATCTAGTACCCAGATCTAAGATCTGAAGAAGGAGTAAGCTCAGAAGTTCTTACAGTTCGCAGCCGCCTTCGCCGTGGAGGTCGCCATCGATGTCGCCGTGGAGGTCGCCGTCGAGGACAACACTTCGGTCGAGGTCGCTAGTGAGCTCGCCTGAGCCTCGACGCAAAACGCTCCCGCCATCGCAACAGGTCCAGAAGGAGAAATGACGGTTTTTGATTTGGAGGTGGGCTAAATAGAGGGGCAAATTCGGCGGGCGGTGACCGAATTTCTCCCGCCATAATTTCGCGCTCGCGCCATCTCCGGCGGCTGTAGCAGGTCATGCGATGCGTTGCGCTAGGTCGCACGCACGTAGCCTGGCTCCACGGAACGGCCGATGCTCGAGGGTGCTTTGAGAAAAGTGCTAGCCTGGCCCAGCGCTCCATGCAGACATCCAATCACCCGGAGGTTGCACCTGGCGGGCCTGGTTGGAGCATCTGCAGCCTACCAAACACGCCCCAAATCCTAAGAGCATCTCCAACACGCGCTCTATGATTCGGCGCGCTAAAAAAAATTACAGCGTCAAATTAACAGTTTAGCGCGCCGCGGCCGAAATCGGTTTTCCAGATGCACAAAAATATAGCGCGCGTCAGCGCTCCAACAAATGCTAATTTGGCACTGTAAATTCTTTTTAGCACGCCAAATTATAGAGCACCTGTTGGAGATTCTCTGATGCCGTAACTTCCAGCGCGCTGGACAGATTTTACAGGGCGCTGAAATTTACAACATATGTTGTACAGCTTATTTTCCCCTCCCGCGTGCTAAATTGACGGTTTTTCCAACGCGCTTTGAGATCTCTTAGCCCGGCCGAGTCGCCGACCTGGGAGCGTGGAGCGGCTGCATACGGTGGGCGTGACGAAGGTGGCAGGCGGCGCCGGCAAGGAAAAGGCTGTGGGTGGCGGAGTCGCCGGCAACGGAAACGACGATCCATGAGGTGCCATGTGTGGCCACGGGCGCGCGCCGACCGTCGTCGTCGGTCCCCTGCATATCCGTCGGCACATGTGCAGGCCCACCTGCGCCACGAGTCGCGCCATCATTGGGCGCCCAAGATTAGCCTCCTCCCCAGTTCAGTTCAGCTCCCGATCGTCCAAGCCGTGGACCAGCCATCCATCATCCGCTCTTAACCAAATATTCCAAACCAAAACCCCGCCACGCCGCACCGCGCAGTCGCCATGGCGGAGCGCCTCGCATCCTCGGCCTCCCTTCTCCCAGTCTCGCCTTCCCCGTCCACCCGCCGCGCCGCCACCATCGCCTCCTTCCCGTCCTGCTCCGCCCGCACCGGGCTCCGCCTCCGTCAGCCCCCCTCCCGCTTCTCACAGGTCAGGTTCTTCTGTTCCTGTTTAGTTCGATTCGATTGGACCTACGCAGCTGTGCGGTTGGTTGCTGACAAGTGTGAGAGTGAACTGCAGAAGGTTGCGGGGAGAGGACGCGGTGGCGCCGGCGGGGGGCTGCGGGTGGTCCGGTGTATGGCGGCGCCGGATGCCGCGCAGCTCAAGAGCGCGCGGGAGGACATCAAGGAGATCCTCAAGACCAGTTACTGCCACCCCATCCTGGTATGGTTGTATAACGTTCAGTTCTACTCTATAGGAGGCAAATCAATTTCCAATCATGCCTTTTTTTGTTGGCGTGTGATCGTGCCTTGAATTATTATGCCACATTCCTGCGACCTACTCTGTCTATGATACCCGTGATGAAGCAGAGCAAGTTTGAGTTTGGGATTTTCATAGCTATAGCCGCTCCTTGGTGACTTTCACTCATTTTAGCACGTAGTACTTACTAATGTAAAATAAGATATTGTACCAAATTCACCATCAAACTCCTGTTTGAATCGAATCGCCTTTCTTATCGCACAATGCACATTCAGTAGAATGTGTAAGTTACTCACAAGTGAAGTTGGAGTCCTCAGGTTGTAAGCGTGGCTGATGATGAACGATGACACTATGGGTGGTGCCTCGGGGTGTTCTTTGACTGTGTATTTGTGCCATATCGGATTTGCCGACAGTGTTGTTTTTGTCTGACGGTCGCTTAGACACCTAGTTTAGATAGGTTGCTTGCCTTATTGTCAGGGTTTCAGCTGAATTTCCTCAATTAACCGATTTTGTATGATTTTTGGTCCGTTTCCCTTATAAATGCCACCACTCTTTCCAGTTTCCACGATTGGTAGGGATGCAAGCAGCGGCCCACCTAACCCGCTAAACTGAGCAATTAGTTCACAAGTGGCCGTAAAATTGACACTAACGACTACTGTGTTGTGGGTTATGCGCATATGTCCTTGGTGGTTGGATTCTTCTTACTCCCCTTCTTTGGTAAATAATAACCCGCTAATGGTTGTATAAAATAGAGAATGAAACATGCCTGGAACATTCATGCATATGGTTGCTTCCACAAGTTCATGTAAGTAAGTGGGATTGTTTGATATCCATCAGAAAACAGAGTAGTACTTGTGCAATGCAATAGTTTGTTCAATCAATCATCATGGCCCTGGTATGCCGTATGTAGATGCTAATGGTTTCTACTATGTTCAGGTCCGTCTTGGATGGCATGATTCAGGTACGTATGATAAAAATATTGAGGAATGGCCACAGAGAGGTGGAGCTGATGGAAGCTTAAGATTTGATCCTGAGTTGAATCATGGAGCCAATGCTGGTATTTTGTCTTTACGGACCTATTTTCTCAGTCGTTGTACATTCAGAAGTATAGAATAGTAGCTAACATGCTTGGATGGCTTTTTGCCAGGTCTTACTAATGCTTTAAAGCTTATTCAACCAATCAAGGACAAGTACCCAGGCATCACTTATGCAGATTTGTTCCAGTTGGCGAGTGCTACAGCAATTGAGGTCTCAGCCTTTTCTCTGCTCAAGTATCATCTTGACAGACGATCAGTAGACTGTGTGTACTCATTTCTTTTGTCAATTTCATTCCAGGAAGCTGGTGGCCCAAAAATTCCGATGAAATACGGAAGGGTAGACATCACAACACCTGAGCAATGTCCACCGGAGGGGAGGCTTCCTGGTTAGTGTTTGACAAATTCATCACTTAGAGAGATGTCCCTCCATGTTTAGATCAATATCTGAAGTTGTGATTTGTGAAAGATATTTAACGAGGTGAACAAATTGATTGGCGCTAAATATTCATGTTCTGCAGATGCTGGCCCACGTTTACCTGCTGAGCACCTTCGTGAGGTCTTCTATAGAATGGGCCTTGATGATAAGGTGTGGGTCATACCAGAAGCTGGAATGTCTCCTGTTTGCCTGTGTGTTCTTGAGCATTTTGTTGATCCGTTGGAGTATTTGTGCAGGAAATTGTTGCACTCTCCGGAGCACATACACTTGGAAGATCACGGCCTGACCGGAGTGGCTGGGGCAAGCCAGAAACAAAATATACAGTATGTTTTTTTAGGTCTCTTTGGTTGAGTTTAAAGCAGGACAGTATGCTATTTTCCGTAGTAAGAGGTTTTGGACATGTTCAGTCCTACATAACGTCAACTACTCTACAGTTTCAGACTTCAGGATAGAACGCACAACTTCTTTTCTTTTCTGTACACACGCGGGAAATCTGGATATCCTATATTAGAGGTGGAAAAAATCTTTGTAACTTGAGTCCTTGATTTTATTTGTACAACTTTTTTTGAACTAGCATTTATGTATTAGGAGAAGACGCCAAGATGGCGCAAAGAGTACAAACCTAAACCAAATTGAAAACAGGAAAGAAAACAGAAAAAGCAAAAGAAACTATACATGCCTATTGTTAGATGTGTATAGGTCCTTTCCTCTATATCCCCATTGTATAAGGGGTTTACTGCACTTTACCACAAATGTACATGTATTGGCCTTTGGCCCCCTGAGAATACAGTTGCTCATTTCTCCAACATGGTATCAGAGCCCAGGTTTGGGTCTCCCTCCGCACGCTGCAACTCCGTGCTCCACCGCCGCCCTTGCCGTCGCTAGCCCGGCCGGTCGCTAGTCTCTCTCCGCTCGGATTCGAGTTTTCTCTCCCTTCTCTCGCTGGCCTACTGTCCTGTCGTCGCTGGCGTGCTTTTCTTCTTCCTCGAGCTGAGCTCACTGCCGGCTGCTGCTGTCCCGTTCGGCCCCTGCCCTCTCATGGCCGGCTCGTCGCTTGCTGCCCTGGCCGTCTGCCGCCCGGTCGCCCGCCGCCCCGCCTCGGCTGTTCGTCTGGCCGGCCGCCACCGCCCCGGCCGCCGCCGCCCCGGCCGTCTCCGCTCCAGCCACTGCTGCCCCCGCTGGCCGACGCCGCCCCGGCCGTCTCCGCTCTGGCCACTGCTGCCCCGGCCGTCTCCGTCGCCGGATCTGGCTGCCCCCGTGCGGATTCGTCTCCCAGGTCGCTCGATCTGGTGAGATGTTCGGTCCTCTGATCGATCTGTGAGCGTTGACCCGATTCAGTTCTTTCAAAAAAAAAATCGAAAAAAAACAGAGAGCCCGCCATGTCTTCTTCGGGCTATGTTGCTGTTCCTCGGTGCTTCGTGATCTTTGAGGGCACCAACTATGCCGAGTTTGTGGGCTTTATGCATATCCACATGCGCGGCCTTCTGCTTTGGGGCGTTCTCTCTGGTGAGGTCTCCTGTCCGCCGTACCCCGTTGCTCCTGTGGCTCCTACCCCGCCGGTGCCACCTGTTCTTCCAGCCGATGCTTCTCAGGCTGATAGGGATGCAGCCAAAGATGCTGATGATCTTGCAGTTGAAGCCTATGATCAGCAGGTATCAGCTTACTCGGATGCTCTTTCTATCTATCGGGATGAGTTGGCTGCTTACACTCAGTGGTGCAATGATGATGCTCGTGCTGCTGCTGTTCTCACTGCCAGTGTTCTGCCTCAGTTTGCTTCTGAGTTTATGGGACTAGGCACTGTCGCTGTGATGTGGTCGTATCTTTGCCAGCGCTATCAGCCCTCTGGTGATGCTCTCTACCTATCTGTGGTTCGTCAGGAGCATGATCTTCAGCAGGGAGACTCTACTGTTGATGAGTTCTACACACAGAGTTCTGCCATCTGGCGCCAGCTTGACTCCCTCAGGTCTGTTGTTTGTGGTGCCTGCCGTTGTTGCCACACAGTGAGGTCAGACTTGGAGTTTCAGCGTGTTCACGAGTTCTTGTCTCGCCTTCGTGCCGAGTTCGAGCCTAGGTGTGCTCACTTGCTTGCTCGTGTTCCTATCTCAGAGGTACTTGCAGAGCTCCGTGCTGAGGAGACACGCCTTCGTCTGCTGGTTTGCTTACAGTTCCCACTGTGCTCGCTGTTCGAGCCCCTGCTATGCCGACTGCTCATTCCACTGCTCCACCGCTCCTACCCACGCCTTCAGGGGGGTGGGTCGCTCTCCTTCTGCAGGAGAGGGTCGGCCTCGCTCTCACACCTTCTGTGACTACTGCTCCAAGCCAGGTCACCCAGAGTCTGATTGTCACAAGAAGCGGTGAGACATGAGGTGCTCGTCCTCTTCTTCTAGTGGGACTCGTGCGTCTTCCTCGACACCGTCCCTCACCGAGCAGGATATTGTGCGGCTCAAGCGTATACTGGCTTCCTCGGGCTCTTCCTCGACGGGCACTGTTGCCTCGCTGACTGCTTCCACTACTGCTACTCCGCCACCGCCGCCGACACAGTCAGGTACATCTTCGTGGGTTCTGGATTCTGGAACTTCTTTTCACATGTCTTCTGATTCTTCCGCCCTGTCTTCTCTTCGTCCTCTTGATTCTCCTGTCAATGGTCTCGCTGCCGATGGCACACCTCTTCCTGTTGCTAGTCGTGGCACCCTTTCTACTCCGTCTTTCTCTGTTCCTAGTGTTTCTCATGTTCCCTGTCTTACCATGAATCTCTTTTCCGCTGCTCAACTTACTGATTCTGGTTGTCGTGTCATTCTTGATACCGACTCTTGCTCTGTTCAGGATCGTCGCACCAAGGCTCTAGTTGGAGCTGGCCCTCGGCGCCGTGAGGCTCAGGTCCTTTGGGAGGTTAACTGGCTTCGTGTTCCTTCCGCTGCCACCACACCCGCCAGTTCACATGCTCTTGCTGCCTCCTCTTCTGCGTCCTTCCAACAGTGGCATCATCGACTTGGTCATATCTGTGGCTCTCGATTGTCCTCGTTAGTGCATCAAGGTGTCTTAGGGTCTGTCTCTGGCGATGTTTCTTTACATTGTAATGGTTGTAGACTTGGCAAATAGACTCAGTTACCTTATCCTACGAGTGAGTCAGCCTCTCAGCGTCCTTTCGACCTAGTTCATTCTGATGTATGGGGTCCTGCTCCCTTCGATTCGAAAGGGGGTCATCGCTACTATGTTCTATTCATTGATGATTTCTCTCGCTACACTTGGCTCTATTTTATGAAATCTCGCAGCGAGGTTTTCTCTATATACAAGCGATTTGCTGCCATGGTCCACACTCAGTTTTTCCACGCCCATTCGTGTTTTCGTGCTGACTCGGCTGGTGAGTATATCTCCCAGATGTTGCGTGGTTTTCTTGCCGAGCAGGGTACTCTTGCCCAGTTCTCTTGTCCTGGTGCCCACGCTCAGAATGGTGTTGCTGAGCGCAAGCATCGCCACCTCCTAGAGACGGCTCGTGCGATGATGATCGCCGCCTCTCTTCCTCCCCACTTTTGGGCTGAGGCTGTTTCCGCATCCACCTATCTTATCAACATCCAACCTTCGGCTGCCTTGCAGGGTGGTATCCCTATGGAGCGTCTCTCCGGTCGTTCTCCTGACTACTCTGCTCTTCGCATGTTTGGATGCGTGTGCTATGTTCTCCTTGCTCCACGTGAACGCACCAAATTGACCGCTCAGTCGGTTGAGTGCGTCTTTCTTGGCTACAGTGATGAGCACAAGGGCTATCGATGTTGGGATCCTGTTAGTCGTCGGCTACGTATTTCCCATGATGTGACTTATGATGAGTCTCGTCCATACTTCCCGTGTCCTACCTCCTCGACTTTTTCAGTTGAGGATATCTCCTTCCTTATACTTCCCGACACATCTCCCTCTGTGCCTCATGTTCCTCCTCCTCCACCTCCACCTCCGGTGAGTCCCACTGCTCCTGATACACCACCGACGCCACCCTCCTCACCTTTCTCCCCTCCTCCTTCATCCCCTACTGCTCCGGTGCGTCCTCCTCTCTCTCCCTTTCCTCTCCACTACACTCGTCGCTCTCGTGCCGTCGATGATCCTTCTGACGAGCCTTCCACTTCCGGAGCGCCCCCTTCCCCATGTACACCGGCTCATAACCTCCGTACTCGACCTTCGTTACGACCTCCTGATCGCTATTCTCCTTCCCAGTACGGTCTTTTTGCTGTTGCTGAGTGAAAGATCGATATGTCGACTAGAGGGGGGGGGGGGTGATTAGGCGACTACCAAATTTTAATTCTTTTTCGATTAATTAAGGCTTGAGCAAAGTATAACAAGGTTGACTAGATGTGCACTAGGTGATAGCAACCTATGTGATACAAGCAAGGTAAACAAAGTAGCGGAAGCAACAAGTAAAGGATAGAGGTAACCGCAAAGTGGAGACACGGAGATGTTTCCCGTAGTTCCTTCCCAAGGGAAGTACGTCTACGTTGGAGGAGTGTGGAGCCACCTAGGCGCTCCAATAGCACGGATGTGCTCACTCTATTCTCCGTGAGCTTCACCCGTGGGGGTTTGGCTCATTCACTATGAGGTCACCTTGATGGCGTTGACCAAGCCGGTACACAAAGGTCGGGGAACTCCACAATGAGTTGAAGCCTCCCAACAATGCCTCGGACTTCCTCCGAGACTCACAAAGGCACCTCGAGTTACAAGCAACCCAAGATGCAAGTTCCACACTATCCGTGTGGAGGGATTTGAAATTCCTTCGGTGGAGATGTAGATCTAGACCTCCTCCTTCACTCCACAAAGTATCAAGAGGTTTGGGTGGTTGGAGTGGGAGATCTTAGTAGGTTGAAGCTTTCATCAATGGAGGAGAGAGAGCATAGGAAAACTTGGTCTTCAAGTGGGGAAGAAGACCCCTTTAAATAGCTCCTCCAAAAGTGGCCGTTGCCAGCCAGAATTCCCGCGGCGGTACTACCGCTGGGGGCAGCGGTAGTACCGCTGCCCTTCTTCGTCTTCAATTCAAACGGCTCGAAATCTGGAGCCCGCGCCTGTCTTCAAAGCGGTACTACCGCTGGAGGCAGCGGTACTGCCGCCGCGGTACCGCTGCAGCTACCGCCCGATGAAACAGAAGCAGCAAAACGGCGGTACCTCGGGCGGTACTGCCGCTGGCCAGCGGTACCACCGCTGGGGATGGCGGTACTGCCGCTGCCCAGCGGTACTACCGCTGCAGTACCGCTGGAGCTACCGCTGATGGAAACAGAAGCTGAAAAACGGCGGTACCTCCAGCGGTACCGCCAGCGGTAGCTGGCTGACAAGCGAGGAAACCTGCGCAGCGGTACTACCGGCCCTCCTGGCGGTACTACCGCTGCCTGGAGCAGAAAACTGCTAAGAGCAAATTGCAAGCTCTATCGATGACGCTTATATCAGAAATTCCTGGAAGCTCAAAATACATCGTTAGATACATAATTGTGTTATCACTAACACCAAAACATCATCTAGGGAAGATGCACTTTCAATCTCCCCCTTTTTGGCGTTAGATGACAACACAATTATCGCAAGGCAAAAGATTTGTAAAAGATAGACGGAGCTCCCCCTAGACATGTGCATTATTCATGAAATGCTTTTGAATGCACAAACGCACACAACCTAGGATCAATGCTCCCCCTAGCTTTTGCAAACTTTGCATAAAAAAATATAAAGAGCTTGCAACAAAGAATAAGACATGAACAAAGATAATAAGCTAAGCAATTAAGGTTCACATGTCTTACACCACATGGAGAGATCCATAACAAAAATAAAAAGTGTTCACAAGCATAAGAGAAACAACACGAATAAAGAACAAGCTTGTGACACACAACCCTTGCGAAACCCCGTACGAGAGCCTACTAGATATCTCTCCCCCTTTGGCATCGAGACACCAAAAAGGGAAAGACCGATGCTAACGCCCCAAGGGTCACTCGAAACCGAACGGAGGCTGCTGAGAGGTGACTTCATCTTCTTCATAATCTGCCCAAGTGATCACCTGCCCTGCACTGTCCTGAGCTTGCCACTCCTCCCATGGAGTGATGTTCTTCTCCGAGCCGGACTGCACTTGTTCTCCTTGAGCACGACGGTGAGCAATTTCAGCTTGGCGAGCCTTCATCGTGCTCTCATAGACATCATATTGGTTCCTCTCAACTTTCTTGGTCAGCTTGAAGAGCTTCTTCATAGAAGTAGCCATCCAAAGGAAAGGCCCTTCCTTCTTAGTGTGAGAGGGACCGGCTTCATCCACAACTTCTTTGCTCTTCTTCTTCTTCGGATGGGGCTTAACAAGGAGCCGCTTACTCTTGTGGGGGATCCATTCCTCCGCATCCCCAAGCTCCGCAACATCGTTCTCCTCAACCCACTTCCAAATGATGATACGCATGATGAGAGGAGCAAAAGCGATGTTCTTCTTCTTGATAATGACCTCCCAAAGTTCATGCCAAATGAAATCCATGACATCCAACTTCTTCCCTTGCCTTGCATCTCCTTGTGAGGAGCATGAGATTTTGAGAACCATGAATTTCATCAATGTTGCCCACCTTTGGGTTGATTGTCTCGCGATAATCCGGTGCATGATGTCCCAAGTGGGAAAAGTCCCTTGACTTGCCAACCTTCCACTTCTCAGCGCTCTCCGGGTCATATAAAGGCAAGAGCTTCTCCACTTCTACAGCCTGCACCCCCACATGATGGACACGGAAGTGAGTATCGTCAAAGTCGTCGTAGAGGACGGAACCAAACTCCTCATACCAAGCATCTGAGCAATTGCAGACCACTTCTCTTCAAACTTCTTCTCCTTGTCATCCATGTGATGGTGCGCTCCGTCTCATTGCCAAAGTGAACGGTGGCTAGAAATTGAGCCACAAGCTTCTCATCAAAATCTTGTTCCAACTCCATCATGGGTAAAAGCCCAAACTCTTCGCAAATATCAAGGGCTTCTCCAAAGTAATCAATCTTGTCCCTCATGTGATCCATATTGATGAAGTGTTGCTCCACATGGTTCTCCACCGGCTTTTTCAACAAGATCTCATTGTAGCATTGTTCTTGGAACTTGTTGTGAAAGAAGGATTGTTGCCCCGAATGGAGGGAATTTGATCCATCCTCTCAATCACATAGCAATTGACAGCCCGCTTGACCGCAAAATCCTTGTCCGACATCTGACTAGCAGACTTGGTCCTCTTGGGCAGGGTCTTCTCCGGAGGTGGAAACCTCCGGCGAGTCACGGGAACCCCATCAATCTCATCTTGAATCTCATCACCACCATCGGTCCTTGGTTTCTTGCGCCCAACAGACTTGGTGCGTCGAACAGACGCACTACCTGTGAATAGCATGGGAGGGGCAAGCATATAGGTAAGAATGCACCATTTCATTATTTTGGAGAAAAAGAGCACATGTCTACAAAATTGTATGAAATTAAAACTAGAGGGAGAGTGCCAAACTAGTGTTGGAGATGTAACAAGAGGTAATATTATGGCTTAAAAAGCACTAACATTATCTAGGGTTACTCCTCTAAATCTAGGAAGAGGAACTTTCAATCTAGCCACAAATTTCGCAACAAATATAGACAAGGTTCTAGATCCACAAATACACACATCTACCTACTCAATCTACCACGAATCCAAGAGAACACCACTAATTTCATCTCTATCCATCAACTAGATGAGAGAGAGGGATAGGGCATACCGGAACTCATGGCGGAGGATCGAGGAGGAGGAGAGGTGCAGGAGGCGTCCCAAGCGTGGAGGAGAAGCTCCGGGCCTGGGAGGGCTCCTTCCCGGCGGAGGAGTGGCCGGCGGCGGCGGGAGCTTGGAGAGGAAGAGGCACGGGGAGGAAAAACGAGTGGGGAGTAACCTCCACATCGAGTTGGCCCCGTGCCTTATCCTGGCCAAATCCCGCGAGCGGTACTACCGCTCGATCCAGCGGTAGTACCGCCCTGGTAAAAACAGGCCCAGTGGCGATACCGCGCTGCACAGTGCTGTGAAGCACGCGCAGCGGTAGTACCGCCAGGGTGCCCGGTAGTACCGGCGCCTGGGGAAAAATCAGCTGGGGCTCAAAAATGAGCCCCGAAGCCGATTTGACCGCCGTTTCCGACCATCCAAACAACCAAGAGCATGAAAAAGGCATTTTTAGAGAGAGATAGGGCTGTTTTAATAAAGAGTGTTGGCTTGGGATAGACAAGTAGCTGAGAAAGGAGAAGAAACTCAAGTTTGCAAAAACCAAACTTGAAGACCCAAGCTTGAGTTCTCTCCCCAAAAAGAAGTCTAAAAGACCAAATAAGATCCAAATAAAACCAACTCCTCAAAAGGAGGAGGGCGGTGGCCTAGGCCACCATGTATGAGCAATTATCAACCCAAAACCGCGAAGATATATCTTGGGTTTAAGGCCAATACTCATCGTTTAAGCACAATTTGTCACCGGAGTGACCAAATAAAGCACGAATTGTCTATGTGCGCATAATAGAAGTAGTGTTGACTCATGAGTTGAGCTACACTCCCCCTATGTCCATGCATGCATCTAAACTAGTTACGATGTCTACTATGGGTACTTGTGCAAGGCGGTCAAGCAAAGTTGCTCGCATCAATGACATTTAGTTCATTCCTCAACTCTCGAAATCTTGGTTCATCAAGGGCCTTGGTGAATATATCCGCAAGTTGATCCTTGGTTCCTACAAAAGAAAGGTCAATGTTGCCCCTTTCCACGTGCTCCCGGATGAAATGATGACGAACTTCAATATGCTTCGTCTTGGCATGTTGCACGGGGTTGTGGGCGATCTTGATAGCACTCTCATTGTCGCAAAGGAGAGGCACCTTGGTGAAGTTAATACCATAATCCTTCATAGTTTGAACCATCCATAAGAGTTGAGCACAACAACTTGCGGCGGAGATGTACTCGGCTTCGGTGGTGGAGAGAGCAACACAATTTTGCTTCTTGGAAGACCAACACACCAAGGAGCGGCCAAGAAATTGACAACTCCCGGATGTAGACTTCCTATCCTTCTTCTCTCCGGCATAATCGCATCCGATACCCATGAGATGAAAGCTTGAACCCTTGGGATACCAAAGACCAAAGTTTGGGGTATGAAGCAAATATCGAAAGATGCGCTTAACCGCCACTAAGTGGCTCTCTTTGGGAGCCGCTTGATACCTTGCACACTTACCCACACTAAACATAATATCCGGTCTAGATGCACAAAGATAAAGCAAAGAGCCAATCATAGAGCGATAGAGTTTTTGATCGACATCGTTACCCTCGGTGTCGGTGTGGAGGTCGACGGAGGTGGACATGGGTGTCTTGTAAGGTTTGAGCTCCGTCATCGTGAACCTCTTGAGCATGTCTTGGGTATATTTGGCTTGATTGATGAAGGTACCTTCCCTATATTGCTTCACTTCAAATCCTAGGAAGTACTTCAACTCCCCCATCATGGACATCTCAAATTTGCTTGTCATTAGCTTTGCAAACTCATCATTGAAAGCATTGTTAGTAGAACCAAAAATGATGTCATCTACATAGAGTTGGCATATGAAAAGATTGCCACCCACCTTCTTGGTAAAGAGGGTGGGGTCAATAACACCAACTTGGAATCCACGGTCTACAAGAAACTCTCGAAGGTGCTCATACCACGCACGTGGGGCTTGTTTAAGGCCATAGAGTGCCTTGTCGAGCTTGTAAACATGGTCCGGATGGTTGGGATCCTCAAACCCGGGAGGTTGCTTAACATATACCAACTCATTAATAGGACCATTAAGGAAAGCACTTTTAACATCCATTTGTTGCAATTTAAAGTTATGATGAGATGCATATGCAAGCAAGATGCGAATAGATTCAAGACGAGCAACGGGGGCATAGGTTTCACCGAAGTCAACACCTTCGACTTGAGAGTAGCCTTGTGCCACCAATCTTGCCTTGTTTCGAATGACAATGCCGTTCGAATCTTGCTTGTTCTTGAAGACCCATTTGGTGCCGATGACGTTCTTGCACCCATTTGGCCTTGGCACCAACTTCCACACCTTGTTGCGCTTGAAGTTATTGAGTTCTTCATGCATGGCATCAATCCAATCATGATCTTCAAGAGCTTCATACACCTTCTTGGGCTCGATGAAGGACACAAAAGCATGGTTGGTGCTAAAGCTTGCCAATTGTTTTCTTGTGACGACCTTGCTTTGGACACCTCCAAGAACTTTGTCCAATGTATGCTCTAAGCGAGTTAATTTTTGCTCTCTTCGCAATTCTCTTCTCTTCTTGGTCTCCTCCGAAGTTTCTTGAGAGATGACTTGATCATTTCCTTCATCATCGGAGTCATGTGCATTGTTTTGATCTTGAGCTTGATCTTGATGAGGACCACCTTGATCTTGTTCTTGATCATTGTCGTGTGCACCATCTAGAGCTTGGTCTTGAACATCAAGTTGTGGAGAGGAACCACTAGGTTGATCTTGTTCTTGACCTTGCTCACTTGTTTGAGGGCTCGGAGTTTGTTCTTGGTTACGGGGAGGATCTTGAGTTGGTGATGGTATGACTTGAGGAGGAGCTCGAGGAGGATCTTGAACTTGAGGAGGATCCTCTTCAATGGGACGAATGTCCCCAATTGCCATCCTTCTTAGAGCGAGCTCCATAGGTACATCACCTACAACATTAGGATCAACTTGCCCCACTTGGGAGCCATTATCCTCATCAAACTTCACGTCACTAGATTCTTCAACTTGACCGGTGGTCTTGTTGTAGACTCTATAGCCGTGAGAGTTTGTGGAGTAACCAACAAAGATGCCCTCTATAGATCTAGTCTCAAACTTAGATAACCGGTTACCTTTCTTGCGAATGAAGCACTTGCATCCAAAGACACGAAAATAAGAAAGATCCGGTTTCTTCCCAAGAAGAATCTCATATGGGGTCTTGTTCAATAGCTTGCGGAGAAATAACCGATTTGTTGCATGACAAGCGGTGGAGATGGCTTCGGCCCAAAAGTTAACGGAGAAGCATACTCCGCAATCATGGTCCTAGCCGCATCCATAAGAGTCCGGTTCTTCCTCTCCGCAACACCATTTTGTTGAGGGGTGTATGGAGTGGAATATTGATGAGCAATACCCTCTTCACTAAGAAACCCCTCCACGGTGTAGTTCTTGAATTCGGACCCATTATCACTTCGAATTGTCATGATCTTCTCTTGATATTGACGTTGAGCCATGTTGATGAAGTCAATGACTCTTTGTTGAGTCTCACTCTTCTTCTTGAAGAAATAGACCCATGTGTATCTTGAATAGTCATCAACAATCACCAAGCAATACTTCTTCCCACCAAGACTATCATAAGATAATGGACCAAAAGGTCCAAATGAATGAGCTCAAGAATCTTGTCGGTGGTAATCTTCGTCTTTGGTGGATGGGCTTCTCCATGTTGCTTTCCTAGAACGCATGATCTACACACACGATCTTTGGAAAACTTAATATCGGTTAGTCCAAGAATGTGATTACCACTTTGAAGATCATGGAGTGTTCTCATATTGGTGTGGGCTAGTCGGCGGTGCCAAAGCCAACCCACATCAACTTTAGCCATTAGACAAGTCGCGGCCGACATGCTCTCTTTCGAGAAATCAAGCACATACATGCCGTACTCGACATGTCCAACAAAGACTACTTTAAGAGATCCCTTCACGGTGATGATCACACTCTCGTCATCAAAATAACACCCATAACCACTTTTAGTAAGTTGATAGACGGAGAGTAAGTTGTAACCAAGGGACTCAACGACAAGTACATTCTTGATAGAGACTTCTCTAGCAACAACGACCTTGCCTCGTCCCAATACCTTAAGCTCGCGGTTGTCACCAATTTTGACTCGTGAATATTGAGGTAGAGGAGGTTCAATATCATCCACCAAGTCAATGCGTCCGGTCATGTGTTGGGATGCGCCACTATCCACCGTCCATCGACCCGCACCGGACGCCACACCCTACAAGGAATCAAGTCTTTGATTTAGGTACCCATTTTTCGATGGGTCCTTTCTTGTTAGTCACAAGGGTCTTAGGAACCCAAATAGCCCAATGATAATCATCACCATAAGAAGACCAACATATTTAGCATAAACATGACCATCTCTAGATTTCATAAGAACATAAGATGGGTTATATTTGCCGGCAAAGTCATTATGGGTAGGAAGGTCCCTTGTGACCTCACCACCCACAATGGTGTTGGTCTCCTTCTCTTTAGCCAACTCCCCCTCCTTCACAAAGATAATAGCTTTTGAAGAGGGAGAAGACTTCTTCTTCTTGTTCTTCTTCTTTGACTTGGTAGAGAAACCAAGTCCTTCTTTTCCAATTTGATCCTTTTGATTGCTCAAAAGGTCATTGAGGTTCTTTTCTCCTTGGGCACAAGCCATAATGCCCTTCTCAAGTTGAGATTTCAACTTAGCATTCTCTTCAACAAGGTTAGCATGCTCACAACAAATAATAGATTTAGCAATAATTTCATTTGATGTGGAAGCAATAACTTCTTTCACTTGTTGACCTAGGAATTGATCATGAGACTTCTCAAGTTTGGCAAAAGACTCTTTGAGGGTTTTGAGTTCCTCATCAAGTCTCTTGTTTTCCTTCTCAAGTCTAGCATGTTCAATGCCTAGCTCAAGCTTCTCATTCTTATAGACTTTAGAAGTAGCAAGAGCATGTTCATGATCCTTTTTAACTCTAGACATGTCAATAGCATAGGATTCCTCGGAATTAGATAGGGCCTCCTCAAGGGACCTTCTACGAGTTTGCTCCTTTTCAAGAGCAATAGCGAAATCCGCTATCTCATTAGCATAGTCAACCTCACGGTTTGCCATGCCCGAAATGATCTCCTCCTTTTGATCTACAAGAGAGTTAGTTTCCTCAAGTTGCTCCAAAAGAGCATCAACATTCACTTTGTCTTCTCCTTTAAGATTGCTAGCCACACGTCCACCTCATTTGGACTTTGGGGCTCCTTCACAACATTCTCTACACAATCCAATAAGGAAGGAGGTGTAGAGGCAATAGGTTTAGGAGAAGGAGTTACCGAGGTGGCTTTTGCCATGAGACATGTGTAGGGAATGGACTCATTTTCATTGGGGGATTCAAATAGGGATGACGGTGTAGAGGAAGGTGTAGCTATGGCAATGCGAGCGGTAGCTACAACTTCATCTTCATCTTCATCACCGGACGTGTATTCTTCCAAAACTTTTCTATCTTGAACACACAAGGCATTGGTAACCCTCTTCTTCACGTAGTTCTTGTTGCCGTTGCCCTTGGACTTGTCTTTTCTCACAAGCTTGCCATTGTGGTCCTCTCGATTCTCCCAAGGACAATCGGCAATGTAGTGATTGAGATTACTACAATTATAGCAAGTCTTTGGACGGTCTCCTCTTGGTCTTGCAACGAAGTTCTTCTTAGCAAAAGGTCTTGAAGATCTCTTGGAACGGTTGCCCCAATAGGCTCTTGAAGCAAGAGCCATGTGCTCACAATAGTCTTTCTTGATCTCCTCCGTATCCTCCTCTTCACCTCCATGTTCAAACTCTTCTTCACTAGTGATGGTGGTGGACTTCAAAGCGACATTTGGAGATTGTCCCGCAAGTCCCCTTTGCCGAGCTTGAGCATGAATAGAGCTCTTGACAACCATCCCAATGGATACAAACTCGTTGAGCACGGTGTTGGAGTCAAGTGTTGAGAAGTCCGGTCTTGATCGAATGGTTTGAGCTAAGCCTTGATTTGAGGGAGTGATGGCCTTGAGAAATTTGCGCTTGATCCAATTATCACTAATCTTCTCAAAACCGAAATCATTCAAGGTGATGGCAAGAGCGGAGAGTCTTCGATAGAGATCTTCGGGGGTCTCATCTTCATTCATCACAAACTCATCGGCTTCATCTTGAACCGCTTCATACTTGGAAAGTTGAATGCTTTTGTTCCCCAAGAACAAGTTATGAAGATTCTCCCAACATTGCTTTGCCGTCGTGCACATACGGATATGCGTGCGATAAGTTGGGCTTGCGGCCGTTTGTATCATGTGCATGGCGGTGGCGTTGAGTTGATGATTGGCCTTCTCCGTTGGAGTCATGTTGTGTGGGTCTTGAGGATGGAAGCCTTGCTCTAAAATGTCAATCAAGAAAACACAACAACTAGACATGTGTGAACGCATAGAGAATTGCCAATTAGGAAAGTCTTTTGGATCAAGCTTAGGAGGTGCGCCCATATTGGCGATGTGTGGCGGAGAGACGTGTTGGTGGATTGTGTTATACACTTGTTCCGGTGGAACATTAGCATACACCCCCGGCGGCTTCCTTGGGGTTGAGTTACCATCCTCGGAGTTCTTTGTTTCGGGATTGGCTTGCGCCTTTCCGTCCGCATTGACAATACCCGTAGAAGGAAGAGTATCTACCTTCCCGGGACATTTTCCAAGGAGGGTAAATCAACCTTAGGAGGATCCGGTTTCCCTAGGAACTCCTTGAACATTTCTCGCATCGATTCCTTCATGCTTATGTTGAGGTTGGTAGTGATCTCGGTATTGAGATTCGATATCTCACTCTTGAGTTCACTAACAACCTCACCAAAGCGTTCATTAGTAACCGATGCGAGAGGGTCCACGACGTCCGACATATTCTCTTAGGCGGTGAAGCCTTAGATAAGAGACGAGGCTCTGATACCAATTGAAAGATCGATATGTCGACTAGAGGGGGGGGTGATTAGGCGACTACCAAATTTTAATTCTTTTTCGATTAATTAAGGCTTGAGCAAAGTATAACAAGGTTGACTAGATGTGCACTAGGTGATAGCAACCTATGTGATACAAGCAAGGTAAACAAAGTAGCGGAAGCAACAAGTAAAGGATAGAGGTAACCGCAAAGTGGAGACACGGAGATGTTTCCCGTAGTTCCTTCCCAAGGGAAGTACGTCTACGTTGGAGGAGTGTGGAGCCACCTAGGCGCTCCAATAGCACGGATGTGCTCACTCTATTCTCCGTGAGCTTCACCCGTGGGGGTTTGGCTCATTCACTATGAGGTCACCTTGATGGCGTTGACCAAGCCGGTACACAAAGGTCGGGGAACTCCACAATGAGTTGAAGCCTCCCAACAATGCCTCGGACTTCCTCCGAGACTCACAAAGGCACCTCGAGTTACAAGCAACCCAAGATGCAAGTTCCACACTATCCGTGTGGGGGATTTGAAATTCCTTCGGTGGAGATGTAGATCTAGACCTCCTCCTTCACTCCACAAAGTATCAAGAGGTTTGGGTGGTTGGAGTGGGAGATCTTAGTAGGTTGAAGCTTTCATCAATGGAGGAGAGAGAGCATAGGAAAACTTGGTCTTCAAGTGGGGAAGAAGACCCCTTTAAATAGCTCCTCCAAAAGTGGCCGTTGCCAGCCAGAATTCCCGCGGCGGTACTACCGCTGGGGGCAGCGGTAGTACCGCTGCCCTTCTTCGTCTTCAATTCAAACGGCTCGAAATCTGGAGCCCGCGCCTGTCTTCAAAGCGGTACTACCGCTGGAGGCAGCGGTACCACCGCTGCCCAGCGGTACTGCCGCCGCGGTACCGCTGCAGCTACCGCCCGATGAAACAGAAGCAGCAAAACGGCGGTACCTCGGGCGGTACTGCCGCTGGCCAGCGGTACCACCGCTGGGGATGGCGGTACTGCCGCTGCCCAGCGGTACTACCGCTGCAGTACCGCTGGAGCTACCGCTGATGGAAACAGAAGCTGAAAAACGGCGGTACCTCCAGCGGTACCGCCAGCGGTAGCTGGCTGAACAAGCGAGGAAACCCTGCGCAGCGGTACTACCGGCCCTCCTGGCGGTACTACCGCTGCCTGGAGCAGAAAACTGCTAAGAGCAAATTGCAAGCTCTATCCGATGACGCTTATATCAGAAATTCCTGGAAGCTCAAAATACATCGTTAGATACATAATTGTGTTATCACTAACACCAAAACATCATCTAGGGAAGATGCACTTTCACTGAGCCCACTTCCTATCGGGATGCCATGGCTCACACTGACTGGCAGCTTGCGATGGCTGAGGAGATTGCTGCGCTCGAGCGCACTGGCACGTGGGATCTTGTTTCTCCTCCTCCTGGTGTTCGTCCCATCACGTGCAAGTGGGTCTATAAGATTAAGACTCGTTCTGATGGTTCTTTTGAGCGTTACAAAGCTCGTCTTGTGGCTCGTGGCTTTCACCAGGAGCAAGGACGTGATTATGATGAGACTTTCGCTCCTGTGGCCCACATGACCACTGTCGGCACTCTTCTCGCTGTGGCTTCTGTTCGTCATTGGTCTGTGTCTCAGCTTGATGTTCCGAACGCCTTTCTCAACGGTGAGTTGCGTGAGGAGGTCTATATGCAGCCACCACCGGGGTACTCTGTTCCTGATGGTATGGTCTGTCGCCTTCGGCGCTCCCTCTATGGCCTTAAACAATCCCCTCGCGCCTGGTTTGAGCATTTCGCCTCTGTGGTGACTGCCGCTGGTTTTGTGCCTAGCGACCATGACCCGGCGTTGTTTGTCCACACCTCACCTCGTGGTCGGACTCTTCTTCTCCTATATGTTGATGACATGATCATCACTGGCGATGACTCTGAGTATATTGTCTTTGTTAAGGCCCGCCTCCGCGAGCAGTTCCTGATGACTGATCTTGGTCCACTTTGCTATTTTCTCGGGATTGAAGTTTCTTCGACCGCTGATGGCTTATTTATCTCCCAAGAAAAATATATTCAGGATCTTCTTGCTCGTGCTGCTCTTGGTGATGAGCGCACTGCTGTGACTCCTATGGAGCTCAACATCCAGCTTCGTGCTACTGACGGTGATTCTCTCACTGATCCCACACGCTATCGCCACCTCATTGGGAGCCTTGTCTATCTAGCTGTCAATCGTCCTGATATTACATATCCTGTCCACATTCTGAGTCAGTTCGTTTCAGCTCCCACCTCTGTCCACTATAGTCATCTCCTCCGTGTTCTACGATATCTTCGTGGCACGATCTCTCACCGCCTTTTCTTTCCTCGATCCAGCTTCAGGCCTACTCTGATGCTACGTGGGCTAGTGATCCTTCTGATCGCCGCTCGCTGTCTGCCTATTGTGTTTTTCTTGGAGGTTCTCCCATTGTCTGGAAGACGAAGAAACAGACCGCAGTTTCCCGCTCGAGTGCCGAGGCTGAGTTGCGAGCGATGGCTATGTTGACGGCTGAGGTGACCTGATTGCGATGGTTACTAGAGGATTTTTGTGTTTCTGCTTCTGCCCCAACTCCTCTATTGTCAGACAGTATAGGTGCTATCAGCATTGCGCGTGACCCGGTGAAGCATGAGCTCACCAAGCACATCGGTGTGGATGCCTCCTTTGTGCGTGCTGCTGTGCAGGATCAGACTCTCGCTCTTCACTATGTGCCCTCTGAGTTACAGTTGGTCGATTTCTTCACGAAGGCACAGACTCGAACGCAGCATGGGTTCTTTCTCTCCAAACTCAGTGTTGTTGACCCACCATAAGTTTGAGGGGGTTGTTAGATGTGTATAGGTCATTTCCTGTATATCCCCATTGTATAAGGGGTTTACTGCACTTTACCAAAAATGTACATGTATTGGCCTTTGTCCCCATGAGAATACAGTTGCTCATTTCTCCAACACCTATAAGGGGAGCTGATAAGGAAGCTTCAATAGGGCATATCCAGAGTCATTCCTATACTTCCATCTCCATCTGATGGGACGAGCTGGTAATGGGAGCTTCGAAGGAAGTTCAGTGGTGGCGCAGTGGGCATCTCCTATATGTGATTTGGAATCCGTGGAAAGAAAGAAAGTGGCGAATCTTCACTGGATCGATATTGACCTATGTCGAGGTGGCTGTGTTTCCTGGGAGGACATTCCCCAGTGTGGTTGCGCTTTTGCTGGGAATGCAAATGAAATCCCACCCGACCCGGACTAGGTTTTTGGTTTTTTGTGCTCTGTAGGGGTTTAGGCATGTTCGCCTCAATACCATGCCAGCTCTTAACATGTTCGTTTTTCCCCCTTCTTAATGAAAAAGGCAGCTCCTGCCGGTTGCTCTAAAGAAAAAGAAAAACAAAACTATACAGCTACGCTATGCTCTATGTATTTGTACAACACGGATCTGATTAACTATAGACCAGCATGACCCGAAAACTGAGGTGCTAATATTATTGTGTTCTACAGAAGGATGGGCCTGGTGAACCTGGAGGGCAATCGTGGACAGCTGAATGGTTGAAGTTTGATAACAGTTACTTCAAGGTGTACCCATTTTTTTCATGATTATGAATTAAAATTTTCATCTGAGTCTCGGATGATCTGATCTGTTAACAATGCTTCAGGACATAAAGGAGCAAAGGGATCAGGATCTTCTAGTATTGCCAACAGATGCTACAATATTTGAGGACCCATCATTCAAGGTAACTTGATTGTGCTCAGTTTATGGCCGGTGACTGTGACTCGATGCTACTATGAAATAGTAATACTGCGACACACCCAGGTATATGCGGAGAAGTATGCAGAGGACCAAGAGGCATTCTTCAAAGACTACGCTGAAGCCCATGCTAAACTGAGCAACCTCGGTGCAAAGTTTGATCCTCCTGAGGTGAGCACCACATTCCCATTTTAATCCTTCTGGCAACCACCTGCAGCTTGCCTAAAGGAGCAAATGCAGCAGGAAGGCAATTCATTTCCTTAGCTCTTTCATTCCATTTTCTATCATGGATCTTATTTTCATTACGAACTACACTTAGCTACCCAATTCTTGTGAAACCTAACGCAACAATATGAAATTATCCTTCAGGGACTCTCGTTGGACGATGACAGTACCGCAGCGACTGACGTGAAGAAGGTTGCTGATCCAGTACCAGCAGATGATATCAATGGAGCAGCACCGCAGCCTGAGCCCTTTGTTGCCGCCAAATACTCTTACCAAAAGGTTCAATCTATTCCCAGCTCCATAGATTTTTGTACGAAGCATGCTAGTGAAGCAGCAGTTAGAACTTAGAAGTAAGTGAGCCTTGAGAAATTGTTTGTCGTGAACTTGCAGAGAGAGCTGTCGGACACAATGAAGCAGAAGATCAGGGCCGAGTACGAGGGCCTTGGAGGCAGTCCGGAGAAGGCTCTGCAGTCCAACTACTTCCTCAACATTATGATCGTGATCGCGGGGTTGGCATTCTTGACGTCTCTGGTCGGGAACTGAGAGCGTTGGTCTGATCAGTCTGCCTTCCTTTTTTTTTTTTTGCCGAAATTGACCAATTGTGCAGGGATCCATCGAGGTACAGAATGAGTATGTGACCCAATTGGAATGCTTTCTGATTTTTTGATTGTGAGATAAAAGAAAGACAAAAGTCTATTTTAAACTCTGAACTACATATAAATGTTTTCTCCGATTTTGAACCCTGAAACTATAAAATCCTGTAAATTTTAACCCGAACTTTCTTAATTGTATATCTTGAACGTAGGGAATATTAGAAGGATATAAGAAAATTTTCATATAAATATCTGACATGTGGAAATATAGTATCGCAAACTCAACCAAAATCATTGGGTTAAGATCAAATCTCAAACAAATGACGGGGGCGGAGAATGCTATTAAGGGCGTGTTTGGTTGCCAACGAAGCCACCATACAGACCCACTGGATGCAAATTTGACCCGTTTGGTTGCCTAGGCTGGACAACGTACCTGCATAGCACGTAATTTAAAGCAGAATTCGGCCCTTTCCCACAGCCACGTGTTGGGAAGCGCGGGAGACGACACGTTTCGGCATAACTCCCCACTCTCCTCACCAGCCAAACCCCACTCCTCACTTTCTCCGCTACCGATGGCCGACACTCCATCCTTGCGCCTCCCCACTGTGGGTCATCGGCGTGACCGCATGTGAGTTGAGTTCGGAGGAGCTTGCACGGATTTCTTCTGTCGTCCGGTAGTTTCGGCGGCACATTGACAGCGACATCGGCGGCGCCTTCGACATCTGTGGCTCCTGCTTTCGAGCCAGTGGGTTTGATGGAGCCCGTGTCGGTGTCGCCGTTTGTGAGGATTTCCATCCCCGGCATGTCGACCCTAGGGTCGTCATCTTCAACGCCGGCACCACCGGTTCCACTTGTAAGTCTCTTATATCCCGACATTGTTGTGTTGTAGATGTAGATAAGGGTCCGATTTGAATTTGGTTAGGGTTTGTTCGTCATGTAGGATTTGTGAGCGCGGCAGTTGCCGGCGCTGCATAATCCCGCATTATGCATGTCTTATATTGCACATTGGTAGATCTGTGGATGTAGATTGCTAGATTTGTGCTTGTATTGGGTTTTTTTTGCACTCCATGCACTTGTGCTTGTATTGGGATTTTTTGCACGACATGCAGTGGTGATCACCCAACAATCTGGCCAATTCGTTGATCACCCTAGAACCTGGCATTGCGCTGGTCACCATTGCTAGATGTTGCTACATGTTGCAGTCACTTGTACATTTATCTTGTCGGGTGTTTCTATTGCTTTGTGTTGCTGTTCTTTTGTAGTGCATTGTGCTTGGTGTTGTTATTGTGGTTATTGCGCTGATTTAGTGCTTACCCATGTCAACCTACTGACAAGGTACCAAAAACATAGTGGGTTGTCGTTTGGTGTCGTGCTCCCCGCACCTCCTCGTTGCGAGGGCGTGCTCGAGCTCAATCGCTGGGCAGTGAAGTCTGTGGTGCCTGGAGGGCAGAGGAGGTGGCGGCGTAGGCTGCCTGTGTCCATGGCCGGCAACCAACGAACGTACACATCCCAAGAGCATTGTTGTCGCGTCGCCTCTACGTGTAGCTAGACCGGATGACCTATGGACTGGCTTCTGATCCCGCTCCCGCGCTGCATGCTAGTGGACGCCTGCAAGTTCTGCGATGACTAGGTGCTGGTGAGCAACTACAGTGGCGAGAGGTGTTGCTGGGAAGGAACTGGCCAGAGGTCGTCCTCAAGGACGAACTAGAGGCACACGAGTCGTCGTCTTCAAACTCACCGCCACCGGCTTCAAGATCACTGTCTACAAGAGCGCCACCTCCACAGCGAGGGGATATAGGTGTCCATATCACGGATAACACCAACGTGATAAGTTTCTTAGTGTATATGTAGACTTGATGACCAATGATGCATTTTGATCGGGGCATGGTATGCCCCTGTTTGTGTTATTCAGGGTTCCCCTGCTAGCTGTTAATGGATGGCTTGGGATGACCAGATACTTGTTTTGGTCGAGGTGTGTGAGCCACTGATGGTAATTACACATTGCTGCTTAAGTATGCAGTTTGTGCATTACCTTGTTATGTTGTTAAGTTGCTAATGAATCCGATAATCAGTGTGCTAGTATGTTTAGTACTAATGATTGTACTCATTTTGATGTGTGTTTGAATGTGGTTATGAGTTGCAAAAGATCTAACTAGATCATCATTTTTAAATGGGGTTAATAGGGATGTAAAGGAATTGGGTCAGATTTTTCCTCTATCATATCCTCTATCACAGTTTTTATCAGATTCAGAGCAGATCAGATAATAACCGGTTGCGTATTCGGAATTGGATATATGTGGTCACGGATTCGGAATGAAAACGGAGCGGATTCGAAGCCGAAATAAAATTAATCGGATTGATACGCGTCTAAATCAAAATACATTGTCAAACCATACAACCAAAAATAATTGTTGAATAACCAGTAAGTAATAAAGTTGTACTCCATAGACTTTATAATGTCTATTTAAGTGTGTTATTGTTGAACAAACGAACTCGACAACTCACTAACTGCAAAATATGCTATATTAGGTTAGACATTTCGGTAAAAAATTGGATTATCCAGAATAAAACCATTGGATAATCCTATTTATTTTTCGGATAATCCGTATTATGGGCTATTTGACATAACATATCCTATGCTATATCCGTGTGTCAAGTTTGAAATCAGATATGCTTATCCGTCAGAATTCTTCAAACCAAATATGAATTTTTTAAAACAGTTTCGCAATCGAACACGATCATATCCGTTTACACCCAGGTTAGCATAACACAAAACAACACGCAACCAAACACGGATAAGGACGAGGGCAAAGCTGAAGGATGTGTGGTTTCGTGATTACGCCTTCGCGCTGCGTTTACGGACAGTCGGACACCTTCCCTCAAAAAAAGAAAAGAAAAGAACAGACAGTCGGACACCATGCGTCTTCCACTCTCCCCTCGCATCATCGCCGCCGCCGCCGTCGCCTCGTCAGACCGCTGATGCCACCTTCTCCTCCCCTCCTCTCTTCCACCCCTCCCCCGGAAAAACTAGTAGAAACCTCTAAACCCGGAATCCCCCAGCCGCACCCTCCTCCCGCCCGCCGCCGCCTCCCCCTCGCCGACGATGCACAAGAACAGTGGCATCCCCTCCCTCTTTCCGCCAGCGACCTCTCGCTCCCTCTCACTCTCCCCACCGGCCAGACCTTCCTCTGGCGCCGCACCTCCCTCTCCCCGCTTAGATTCACCGGCGCCGTGGGCCCACACCTCATTTCCCTCTCCCACCTCCCCGACGGCCGCCTTGCCTTTCTCCTCCACAACGACGACCCCACCACGCCCTCCTCCGTAGCCGCCGCCCGCGCTGCGCTATGTGACTACCTGAACGCCGCCGTTCCGCTTGCCGACCTCTGGCGCCAGTTCACTGCCGCCGACGCGCGCTTTGCCGAGGTCGCGGCGCGGCTCGGCGGCGGCGGCGCCCGGGTGCTCCGGCAGGACCCGGTCGAGTGCTTGTTCCAGTTTCTCTGCTCCTCCAACAACAACATCGCGCGGATCGAGAAGATGGTGTGGACGCTCGCCGGATACGGGGAGCGGCTAGGCGAGGTCGACGGGTTCGTGTTCCACCGGTTCCCCACGATCCAGCGGCTCGCGCAGGTATCGGAGCAGGACCTTAGGGAGGCCGGGTTTGGGTACAGGTCAGTTCCTGGGTGTGTATCTTCTTGTAATTTCAGTTTATGCTACCCTCTAAGCGTTAGCACTGCTTTGTGTTGAACTCAGCACAGCGAGTCTGGTTTTGTTTTATCCTTAATGGCTTAAGATGATCGAATTCCTTGTCCAGCTTGTGAGGTGGGGCACAATGATTTCCATGTACCTGCTGCTGATTCAGTTGCGTTGTTGCACTGATATGATAGGTTCTTCTTAATTAATGAAAATGGCAAATCTTTTGCCTTGTTTCAAAAAAAAAAGATAGTTTCTTCTTGATATGCTATGCTCGATTTGGCATTCAGATAGGTTCACCTTTCGAAAGAAGAGGAAGAATCGGCGAACATCCTAGCCAAATGGTGTGTTGGTTGAGAAATGAAAAACCTGTGTAAAGGATGCCCATATGAGTGGACTGATTGTTCAGTAAATCAAACGATGCTAAATTGTAGTATTTTTTTAGATGTATAGAATCTCAGTCTGACATTTGTTTATTTGTGTACTTGGATTAGATTTGAAATATGGGGAAACGATCTATTTGTTAGGCATAAAAAGATCCATTTTGGATAGATTTTCTGAATCGTATCTCGGTTATGAGTATTTGTTTACACAACGTTGCTAGATAGTTCATACTACACTGATTTAACAAAATGTTTTGTACTAACAAATGAGCAGGGCAAAGTACATTGTTGGCACTGTTAAAGAATTGATAGCCAAGCCTGGTGGAGGCGCGAAATGGCTTGCCTTATTACGTGACAGGGAACTTCCTGAGGTGATTGAGGGTCTTTGCACCCTGCCAGGTGTTGGTCCAAAAGTTGCAGCCTGCATTGCTCTGTTCTCCCTTGATAAGAATCAGGCAATACCTGTTGATACACATGTCTGGAAGGTATACTATATTTGATTGACCATTGTTGTATTCTTGCTATGTAACAGCGTAATCATACGTGCTTTTCCACCGTTTTATTCTTTGTTCATCATAACAAAATTAAGTAGTTTTGATGGGCTGGTTTTATTGTTTAGTTATGATATATTTTTTTGTTTGTTTGACGACAAGTGTAAGGAATTACCTAGATGAATTGTAACCGTTTGGATCATGATAATATGTTATACATTTCCAAAGCTGATTATTGATGTTTAAATTGCGCGGGGTAATGGGTGCACCTGCTTCAAATTATTGTGTTGTTGGAAAATGAAACTTTCATCCTTAGAAATGGGTAAAGTAACCAATCGCCTCCAAAATTTGTACACAATGAATGCTTCTGTTTCAAAATGAGCACAATCTGTGTTAGCATTAATAAATTTGAACCTTGAGGAAGCAGATTGAGGAGAGACTCTCGACATATATATATATTCTATATATGATATAAAAGCCTATTCTGTTTGAACCGTAAACCCTAACCATGTTGATTGATACAGGTTGCCACACAATATCTGTTGCCCGAGCTAGCTGGCAAGAGCCTGACGCCAAAATTAAGTATTGTTGTCGCCGATGCATTTGCAGCTAAATTTGGGAAGTATGCTGGTTGGGCGCAGACTGTTCTTTTCATTGGCCAGCTACCTGCTCAAAAACTTCTGGCTGCCGAAGTTACCAGTGACGCAACAAAAGCTACCAAGAGGAAGCGTGGGGCAAAGATTGTTGAAATACAGACGTAAGAGAGCATGGATATCACATCGCAGCAAGGTTTGCCTTCTTTTATCGTTGTCTTTCAGGGCATGTTGTTCGTTTATTTACGCATTCTGTGTTGGCTTTTGCAGGAACGTTAAAGAATGTTGGAGGTATGGTCAACCGATCCAAATCCTGTTGAAACAAAGTGCTGGAACATGTTTCCGGCCAATCATACACGGATCCTCTGGCAGAAAGAACTCATTACATGGTTCTCTTTGGTTAGCGAGTAATCACTAGACTGTTCTTGACCACACTAATATTCCACATTCCATTCATCAGCTTCTGCCTTCTGACAAGGGAAAGTATGAGCCATCGCCCCTATGTTAGTTTTGATAGGGAGAGGGGAAGATTTGTTGTATGGCTGCCCTATGCATCTTACAAAAAGGAGGTGTACAGGGTATTTCATTGTTAGCCAAAGAGAATTGAGATATGCAATTGGCTGCCTTTGTTGTAAATCATGTAACAACCAATCGAATCTATCTGGCTGGATCGTTGCACCTCTGTTTTGTACTGTGCGCTGTGCTGATATCAGTTTAGAGGGTCAGTGTTAGGCCTTCGTATTAGGCCTGAAGCTTATGGTCTAGCAGAGATGGCTTCACTGTACAAGCAACGTGCTTGCCTGCAGCTGAAGGTCACCCATGTTTCCTTGTCATTCAAGTTGAGGTGCTGGTGTTGTTGCAGAGATAGGTTTCAGTATATGATCTGGACAAAGTTAACTTATAACTGGTTCGGCAAGAGCCGACGGAAGGCTTGCAAAAAAGCTCGGAGGCTCCGGTCGATAGCAACTCTGACAACAAATGAGCCGAGTATATGATGAGGGTCAACCTCTAGGTGGCCCAATCTTCACGGATTTAATGCGAAGAACACGAAGAACATAAAGGGGAATTCGTGGGAAAAAGAGGGATAACTAGAAGAGCCTGCAAGGATCCCTACTCAACAACAACTCTCTCAAATAGAGAAGCCTTTGAATCAAGAAACCAAATCAACTCAACTCTTAATGAAACCGATTCCTCTCATCGGCCGGTCCACCGATCCAATAGAATCCACTAATGTGGGAGATTGACAAGTAATCGCAACTACAAGGAGAGATCTTGGCGCCCGGGGGACGTATCGACCGGGGGAGGGATCATAGCCACAAGGAGCAAGAGGATCATAGCTCTATCTCTATTCTATCTCATATCTTATCTAACCCTAGGAAGGGGAGAGGGTCTATTTATAGTCTAGGGGAGTTTTGGAGAAAGGAAAACAAGGCCTCAGCCCACTTTGGCACGCAGTCCCACTGTCTATCTGGCCCAACCGGCCCCAAACCGACGGCCAACCGATATGGCCTCCTGTTAGACCAACCGTCAACCGACGGCGGCCGGTTTGACCGACGGTTGAACCGGTGGTGGCTGGGTTGACCGGCGGTTGAACCGACGCCCTGAAACTTCGTCTTCTTCTTCGTTTTCTCGTTTCCTCCTCCTCTTCCACGCATACGCCTTGGATGGTCTTGAGTCTTGTGCTTCCTCGGCATCTCCCTTGACGTCTGTACTCGCCGTATCAAATCTAGCATAGCAAAGGGGTAGATGCTCACGTAGTATACCATCCAAAGGGGCACGAAATGGGATCTCATAGAGCAAGGAGTTCACCTTTGAGCTAAATGACGACTTTTCATATGTTGGGTTGCTTGACATGGTGATGGACGTGACCCGGGCTACATCATCTCCACCCCGCTTCAAAAAGAGTCGTCCTCAACTCTTGCTCGTCATCACCATGTAAAGGAGGTAGATGTGTTGATCTTGTCATTGGGTTCACCATGTAGTCGTGCTTGATGGAAATGATATGGCACCTCTTGAATGTTCCTATGCCCTTCATGTAACCTAAGCTCACAAGGAAGACAAAACAACACTCAAAGAGTAGCCAATTCTTGAAAGTCATAGCATGAGCACTTATGTAGAAGGAAGTTACCTTAGCAAGATGCCGATGTGATCTTCTTGCAAGAACTTCCGTCATAGGAATTCGTAGTTTAAACAACTCATGTAAGCTCATCAAAATGTATGACCTACACATCAAAGACCAAGAAAACCATGTGTGTGCAAGATAGAGGAGCATATCATCAAAGACATGTCCATTCTTGTTCATTACACCATTAACACAACACAAATATGTGAAAGTTAAACCATAAGCAAGGTCTATGTGCAAGCAAACCAATGGAATATCCTCAAAATGTGGGAATACAAACACTCCATGAAAATGTGAGAAGGCAATGATAGCTATCTCATTTTGAACTAAATGATCATAATTGCACACAAGGCATTGGAAAGAGAAATTTGTGGACATCCTTGGTGCAATAAGCGGAGAATTTGGCAAAAACACACGATGAAGAATGTCCAACGTATCAATATGGGTGCAAACAAACCATATGAAAGAGCAAGTTTTCGAAATATTTGTTGCAACACCAAATGGGTAGAAACCAAAACACTCATGACAAGACAAGCTCACAATGTCATTATGGTTGCAAAGAAGTCTTCGACAAGAACAATTGTTCATCATATTTGTGGCAACACATAAATCACTCATATGAAAGATAAAGGAGACATTCTTGTCATAGGGAAAACCAATATCACCAACATGTTTGCAAACAAACCAAAAGCAAGAGAGAGTGTTCAACTTGTTTGATGCAAAACATGGGAAGGGTATTAGAGCCGGGTTTGATCCACGACTCAAGTGTATGCTCTCAAGAGCTCTTTTTGTCAACTAATGAGGTTGACAATATAGCATGAGGCCCAATGCACACGAAAAACCAAATGAAAAAGTTGTGTGCATGGTATATGAACACATCATCCATCATGATGCATCTCTTCATTTGCACTTCACCAAACACACCAAAATCAAGTGGAATGTATGACATATGTGGATGGTTACTATGCAAAGTGAAGGATGGAACAAGGTCCATAAGAGAGAACGAACAATCTCCAAAATGTGAGAGAGCTATGGGTGCAATCTCATTATAAATCAATGGCTCATCATTGCAAACCAGGCATTTGAAAGAACAAGTTTTCATCGTTTTGGTTGCAATGAAGGGAGAGTAGTAAAAACATTGATTGCAAAACAAGTGAATGGCATCTTTATCACCAATAGAATAATCCACATGATCAACATTGTTTTTAGGCAAGGTATCACATGGGAAAAGGAACGACTCATAAGTGACATCAAGAGAATCATCCAATTCATGCAAGCAATCAACATTCATCATGTCCACTAGAGAGAACATGGTCACATCAACACCCATACCTTTGTAGTCCCGCTCATATGAAGTAGGTGTTGAAGTAGTAGGGGCCTCCATGTGGCTGACTTGTCCATCATGATGTAGACATGTGGTGGCATCATCCTCATCATCCGCCATGTACATCTTCTCCATTTCAATCATCATCGTGTCGAGGAGTGGCGTCTCATCATTCATGGAACCTAGCACACAATGAGAGAACACACTAGAGGTAGAGGGTAAGTTGTTAGAATTCAAAATGGCCTCTCAAGACCTATCAACTAACTCTCTCAACTCAAGATGTGTATCACTCATTCCCTCAAAGTTGGAACACTCAATCTCACATATGGTGGAGACACTCAACTCACTATCACTCTCACTCAAGTGGGCTAAGTGGCTCTCATTATCACATGGGATTGGTACCATCTCATAACTCAAACACAAAGGGATAGGCTCGGATTCCTCAACTCCATACGCCACCATGGTTGAAGGGAAACTCCCATGCTCAACCTTCTTGACCTCGTCGCCTCCAAACATGCATGCCATAAGAGGGCATCATCAGTCAACTCCATCGCCGAAGGGAACATCCCATGCTCGGCTTCATCACTTGACTCATAGTCAAAGGTGATAGCATCATAAATGCTCGCCTCCTTGGTCGAAGGGTAAATCCCATGCTCGACCATCTTGTCATCGCCTTGGTCACCGTCTTGTTCACCAACTTGGCACTCCCACATCATATGACCATTTCCATTGCATAGTGGGCACAAGAGCTTGGGGCATTCTCGTGGATCATGTCCTTGGCATTGGCAATTGTCGCATAGAAGGTCTTCATCTTGCCATATGGGGGCCATTGTGGTGGTGGCACTTGGTGTAGGGACCATACCATGAGAAGTGCTTGAGAATGGCGCCATCTTGGTGGTGGTCTCACGTGTGTGACCATGTTTCTTGTGGCGTAGACATGAACATGCTCGTTGCTCGAAGAACTTGTCGATGTCGGCCATGAACTCGTCAACACAAGACTCGATAGACACCATAGGGTGCGCACATGTCGCCATCTTGGATGTGGAGGTTGCACCTTGAACTTGGAGTGTAGGCGTAGGTGCTTGATGGCATGGCTTCCGTCTCAATTTCTCCTCATGTCGCCGTTGACGTTCTTGAGAGGAGGGGTGACGTCGAAAGTCGTTCGAATGCTTATCCTCATGTCGATGTCGACGTGCTTGTTGCTTTGGTGACCTTGTCTTGGAGCTCTCACTCGAACTTGGTGATATGTTCCGAAGCTTGGTGAGTGTGGTGATGTCGTCTTGGAGCTTGGACAAGTTGTGGTCCACCTTGGCAACGTTCTTGTGGCGCCTTCTTGAGCTAGATGGGCCTTGGCTTGGGTTGGCCTTTTCGATGTACTTCTTGTGGCGCCATCTTGTTGATGTAGAATGTCGAAGCTTGGCGCTCTTGGCGATGTCTTTCTCATGACGCCTTCTTGAAGTTGATGTAGAATGTGGAAGCTTGGCTGTCGCAGCAGTGGAACATGGGGTTCCCCTGATGCTGCCAAAGTGGGTCCACCACTGGGGCCCACCAAGAAGATGGACAAGGCAAGGAGTCAAGTTCAGCAGATGGGTCAGCTCATCTGCCCCAAGGAAACCCGACAAGTTCGACAACAACGCGTTGCGGCTAAGGACCAGGCGACCTTCCGGGATCACCTGTTGCCCGGAGAACAAGGCGGAGTACCCACGGGTCCGTGCGCCCGGCAGGAGGCCAGGTGTACCCCCGGGTCCTCCATCCGTACTGCTGAAAGGATAAGAATGCCAGCTCACCGGAAGCTGGTGGAAGGCTTGGGCGCCAAGACAAAGGACGCGCCCTGGTGACGTTGCCACGAGCGCAGTTGGTGGGGCGGACAGGCTTTGTCCGTCCCACCTTTCCAAAGGGTGGACGACCGCGCCGCCCTCCAGAAGATGCTTGGAGGAGAAGAGGCCACGTCTCCTCCGAAGGCCACCGAGGGGTTCTCCCGCCAAAAACCTCTCACGCCCCTCACGTTCCCATGTCGGATCCCCTTAGCCTATAAAAGGAGGACCATGGCACCGAGGAGAAAAAACAGGTCAGATAGAGCTCAAGCAAGACTAGACTAGGTTTCGGAGGGTAGAGAGAGAGGTGATCTCCCCAGGGCAGGATCTGCTCTTCGTCTACCTCCGGCCGGAACTCTGCCGGGTTCATCCCAGAACACCCTTGTACACCACATCATGATGAAAACTTCAATCCAGACATGCAGGAGTAGGGCTTTTAGCCTCCGGGCGGCCTAAACCTGGGTAAATCCATGTGTCTCTCTGTGTTGTTTGCTCGCTTGTCCCGACGAAGAACTCGACGATCTTGCTCCCGGGTAAGGCGTCTTCCAGCCTCCTTCGTGCCCCGTGCCGAACCTAAAAAGGGGTATCATCTACTCTCGGTGTCCGTGACCCGAGACACGACATCTGGCGCGCCAGGTAGGGGGTGCAAGCGCTGGATTCGTCTTCATCAACCTCAAGTTCTGTGTTGTCGAAGACTAGTCCCAGGAACTAGGGGTGTCTCTCTATGCCAGGAATCGAGTAAGGGGCAGAACACAACGTCAAACAAAAGCTCAACAACCTCGGCGACGGTGCTCGTCGAGCTCGGTGAGGAACATCGCGACAGAGAATGAACACGAGCCGCTACCCAGGTTCAGGCCCACCGCGAGGTGTAAAGACCCTACGTCCTGCTATGTTGTATTGCACTGCTTGGAGAGGTTCACAGTACAATGAGCTTGCCGAGGGCTCTGCTATGGCTATGGTGGACTATGGTGGAAGGAGATCCGTCTTCTTCCTTGCGACGCACCTGGTTAAGTGTGGAATGAATTGATGAATCCGGGATCCCCTCTCTCGGTCATACGCTGCCTCCTTTTATACTGCCTCGGTCCTCTTCCCCGAAAACATCCGGCGGGAAGGAATTCCACATGGTGGCAAAGGTGGAGCACAGCGCACGGCGTCGGGGTTGTCCATGGACGCGGTCCATGGCAGAGAGCAATGTCGTCTTGGCAGAAAAAGCCACCGTCCATCCAGGACGGTGGGCTGGCGCCGCAGAGGTCCGTGACGCGCCCCACGGTGACGTCGGCCTTGGAGTGTAGCGGGCGCCGGTCCCCTTATCACCAAAGTGGCAATACAGGGAGTACGCTTTGCTTGCCCCAGCTTTGTTGACTGCTTTATACACGAGAATGGCAACTGCGGCGTCGTCGTTATCGCGCGCAGGCGCGCGCGTCACTCTGCGGCGGGCGCAGAGGCCATGTGCGCTCTGCAGCGGGTGCAGAGCTTGCTTCCACTTGAAGGAACCCCGCGAGGGCCAGGATCCTCGCCGAGGTTCTGAAGTACTTGACGCCTCGCGAGGGTGGCGCAGAGCTGCGCCAGGACTTAGCGATATTCTGAGCTGTAGAGGCCCTCTCGAGGTAAAACTCCCTCACGAGGCCCGTCAGGCTGAGCGTCTGGTCCTTAGCAGAAAAGCTCAGCAGAGTGAAGAAACCCTCGCGAGGGAAAAGTCCCTCGCGAGGCTCGCCAGGCTGAACGCCTGGTCCTTAGCAGAATTCTCCGCGGAGCGTCGAGGGCTGTGGCAGGCCGGCCCATGGTAACCTGGTTTCCACTGAGCCGACAGTAGCCCCCGGGCCCGCGATGGGCACGCTGGAGTTTCACAGACGCAGGCGAATTGTCGTGGGCCCAAAGAAGCCTGCCTGGCCCGAGACACGTGGAGAGCCATTGCTGCCCACGATGCCATGATCTCTGTAGTAACGGGCGTAGTGGCGGGACCCACCACGTCCTGGTAACGGCTTGATGAGCCGATAAAAGCTGGGGAGCTCGGCGCAGACGGCCATTACTCCATTCATTCCCCTTTCGCCTCCTTCTTCCCAGCGCAGAATCCCCAAGCTTCTCCTTCGCAATCCTACTGCAATGGCGCCCAAGAAGGCCACCGTCTCCAAGAAGGGCAAGGCGGTGATGCAGGCGAGCGAGCCTGCCGCGATGCGGCAAGATGGCGACCTCAAGCCAGCTCTGGCCGGCTTCCACATCGGCACGGAGGCGCAGCTGGACAAGGTGCGTCATATGGTGGCCTCTGAGACCAACGAGCATGGCGCCACGGTGCTCAAGCCGGCGAACAACTCCTCCGGCAGCCTCTACCCCATCTTCATGCATACTCTCTTCACGGGGCTCGTGCCTCCCTTCTCCGACTTCTTCCTGGCGGTTCTGGAGCGCTACCAGATCTTGATTCTTCATCTCCACCCCAACTCCATCCTCATCCTCGCCATCTTCGCCTATCTCTGCGAGGCGTATATCGGCATTCCGCCCTCGGTGGACCTCTTCCGCAGCTTCTACGCGCTCCGGTTCACGGCGAGCAACGAGCGGACATGATGCGTCTCCTTTCGCATCACTGACGGCATGGCCGGCGTCTACATCCCCATTGCGTGGGCCGGCGAGAATCCCGTGACCAGCGTGACGAAGAAGGTGGAGGACTTCCGCATGCGCTGTTTCCTCGTGGACGTCGGGAGCCAGAGTCCCTTCTTCGAGCTGCCTGAGGCGCCCCCAACGAAGAGGGCAAGCTGGTCTTCCAAAACGCTCAAGAGCGCAGCACTTGGCCCCGTGGTGAAGCGCATGAAGGACCTTCGCGAGGCTGGCCTCACTGGGCAAATGGTGGCCAAGGACTTCGTTAGACGTCGCATTGCTCCGCTCCAGAGGCATGCAGACTCGATGTGGCTATACACAAACCAGAGAGACAAGATGCGCCTGAGCGCTACCCTCTTCACGCAGGAGGAAGTGGACATCATCATGGAGGTCCTCTTCACGTCTCCGTCCATCCCCAAGCCTACCGACAAAACCGTTCCGCTCCACAGGTTTGATCTTGGGCCTCGCGTCTCGTTCGTGGAGATGATGCCGGAGTTTGACCAGTGGGGCCTGGTGCCTGAGGGGCAAGTTGGGCCCCGTGAAGACCCGGAGTCAGCGGCGCAGGGGGCGCCAGCTGATGACGAGGAGGAGACGACAGAGATGCCTGCGGAGTATGACGCAGGTGCGGCCGGCGCCTCGGGAGGCCCCAATTCCTCGGCAGAGAACTCAAGCACCTCGAAGGGCGTGCCGCCTGACGCTGAGATCCACGAGATCTCCTCGGGCAGTGGCGACCAGTTCTTGGTCGTCCCCTCCCAGCGCATCGAGGGAAAGGAGGAGAGCGACGACAATGATGCCTCATCTGGCCGCTGTGAGCCCCGCTCCAAGGCGATCCATGACTGGGACGCCGGAGCTCGGGAGGAGGCGGAGGCCAGTGCCAAGGTGGGCCAAGACAGGCCTGCCGAGGCTCAGAAGAGCGCGGAGCCCAGTGCTCCGCCTGCGCGGCGGATGCCGAAGAGGAAATGGATCGACACCGCTGCGTGAGTCTTGTACTTCCCTTCTTTTTCGATGTTGTTCTTGTGTGACCCTCTCGAGGGATTTCTGAACATTTTCCTCTCCAGGCGCCTCGAGGAGCCGAGGCGGCGGAGGCTCCGGAAGGTTGGAGAGAGCTCCAGCGCTGCAGCAGCTTCTGCAGCGCCTACATCTGAGGCGGTGCCTCACGAGGCTACCGCTCCTCCTCCCGAGACAGCGACACCGCCTCCCGAGGCGGAGGAGCACCATGAGGAGGGAGAAACTGAGGCGACGGCGCCGCCGACCGCGCGGCCTGGCACTTCTCCTGCGCAACAGGAGAAGGTGACGGAGGAAGATGCGGCGAAGACCGCGACGCCGGCGGAGGAATGCGCGGCGAAGACCGCGACGTCGGCGGAGGCGCGCGCCGATGTTGAGATGGAGGAGGCCACCGCGCCGCCACCTCCGCCGAACGCGGGCCCTGAAGCACCGGTGGTGGATACTGAGGCTGCGGCGGGAGCGTCCTCCGCGGAGAAGACCGATCCTGCCCCTGGAGGGGAGGAAAATGCGCCCCAGGGGCAGAAGGACAGCGGGGCTGATGGCGAGGGTGCTCCAAGCCCCCAGAAAGCCCCCAGCGTGGATGAAGAGGGAGGCTCTCACCAGAGCCCCCAGGCGCGCCTCAAGGCCACTCCGAGCCCAAGATGTGATGTTCCGGAGTCCTCAGCAGGCGCCGGCGCCTCTGGGCCCCCTGGCGATGCGTGGGCCTTGGTCCTGCGGGGTCGGTGCCCGGTTGCGGTTCGCCGAGACGCTGTCTTTCGCTCGGCGAGGGAGATGCTTGACGGGCTCGAGGCCCAGCTCGCCGAGGAAGATCGTGCCAAGGCGGAGGAAGACGCCGAGCTCGCACGGGGCTGGACCTGCCTCCAGGAGACTGTGGAGCGCTGCCGCCGGAGGGACGAGGCGGCCCAGGCGCAGCGCGAGAGGCGCAGCACTTCGCTGAGGAGACCCGCGCTAGCATGATCCGCGAGGCTAAAGAGACTCTCGCGGACTTGAGCGCTAAGCGCGAGGCTCGAGGCGGAGACCGAGGCCAAGCACCAGGAGCTGGCGGCGCGCGAGGCGGCAGTCACCACAAAGCATCAAGAGCTCGTGGACCGCGAGGCGGCGATCATCGCCGAGTCAGAGACCGTGCGGCAGAACTTGGAGAAGTTCCACGAGGATTTGCGCACCCGAGAAGAGCTGATTGTGAAGCGCGGGGAAGACCTCGACTTCCGCGAGTCTGAGCTACGCAAGCGCGAAGAGCAGGTCAAGCAAATCGAGAAGGACCAAGCCGCGCAGCGCGAGAGCCTGGAGTCTCGTGAGGGCAAGGTGGCCCAGGACGAGGAATTCTACCAGAAGCGCCTCGTGCAGACCAACGAGAACCTCCGCAAGAAGGAGGAGAAGATGAAGGAGGAGTCCGCGACTAAAGAGAAGCTCTTCCGCGACAACTGCTCCAAGGAGTTCGCGTGGAAGGTCAAGCTGCAGGAGGAGCGCTTTACGAAGAAGCGCGACGAGCTCAACACTCGCATCAGGGAGCTCGAGCGGGAGAAGAAGCGGTCTGACGCCCGTCTTCAGGTTGCCTTGGACGCCCGGGCCCGCGCGGGGCAGGACCTTGCCTCTCTGACGCAGGAAATGACTGAAATGCAGCAGCAGGTGGCGCCTGTGGTGGAGCTTGTCGAGGAGGCCCGGGAGAGTGCTCAGGCCGCGTGAGTCTTGTCGCGCTAACGAGAACGCATGTTCCGCTCTCTGGTGGCCCGTGCGTGGACTGTCGCGGACCGCCTAGGAGCCGAGGCCCCCGCACTCTCTGTCGAGGGGAACGCTGACGCCGCCACGTACCTCGGCTTCTTCGAGCAGCTCCTCACCCGCCTCGAGGAGGTCGTGACGAGCCTTGACGACCTGGTCGACGCTGAGAGCCGCACGCTCCTTGGCGTCACGGTTGGTCACGTCTTCGCCAACCTCGCGCACCTCCATCCCAGCTTCGACTTCACGACTGTGACGGAGCCTCTGGAGCAGAGGCTCATCTCGAAGCTGGACGCCTCGGTGTGGGAGGATGTGGAGAAGTTCGTCCAGCGCTTCCAGAGGGTTGAGGTCGAGGAAGACGACGGCGAGGCAGGCGCTGAGGAGGAGGATGACGAAACTGTCGATGGCGAGGACAACGACAACCCTGCTGCGTGAGCTGCTCCTGTGGAGAGATGTGCGTGGAGCATCATTCTATCTTAGGATTTGCTAGTTTTACTTTGTAATGGCTTGTAAGATACTTTTAATTGCAAGTGTGAGTGCCCCTCGGGAGGCCTTTTATCTCCTTCTCATGTCTTTTTCGCTCTACGTCGTTTGGACCCTACTTTCAGCGCAATAGCACCGCCGCTTCGGTATGCCGGAGTCAGGGCTCGACAAGGCCGGGGGGTGCGTAAGGCTTAGAGAGGTAAGAGCTCTCGAGGCACGATGCTCGGGAGCTCCCCTTTGACGTGCAAGCAGCCCATGAGGCGTAAGAGAGAAAAGAGAGGCTCGAGGGGCGACAAAAACCAGCGAGAGGGGAAAACTCGTCAGGCGTAAGTTCTGGACTTAGCTTTGCGAGACGTCTGTCTCGTAGAGGGTGTTGTGTTCCCTGGTGAGGCACTTTCCCTCTCGAGGCTGCCTGAGGCTGGTTTGGAGCTCTGCAGCCTTGTAGGGTGTCCTGTTCAATGCGTTGGACAAAGAGGCATACCCACAAGCAGTGCACGGTTGTACAACTCATGCGCGCTCATAGGTTTCCTCATGTGTATCTCACGAGGAGAGTAAGCACCAAGGTTCTTGGTGAGGTGACGTGCATGGGAGCTGGCCCATGAGTCAGAGCTCTTTGGTGACATAACGGTCGTGGGCGGAGAACCACGAGTTAGAGCTCGGATCCTTTGGGTTTTGCGATGCTGCTGGGATGCTCCCGAGGCACAGACACCGTGCTCAGCCCCCGCTCGTGAGGTGCGCATGGGGAAAGATGTGAGCGCGAATGAACGTAAGAAAAACAACTCACCAAGCAATATTACATAACGGCGCTGAGGCGCAAAGGTTCACGTTGAACCGAATTTGTTCATTACACTTGGCGTGGCCAAGATAGAGTCTGCCATGTCTGGGCATGGGGTTCCACACGGAGTGGCTGAGGCTTCTCGCGGCCCGTGGCGACGCGTTGTAGAGAGAGCTCAGTGGAGATGGCCCTCGTGGAGGGAAAAGCTTTGTGAAGCTGGGAGGTGAAGATGCATGCTTCCCTCTTGAGACAAAAAATGCCTGCCGCGACGTGATCACGGGTAGAAACTTGCGTAGATGCTCGATGTTCCACGGGTTTTTGACTGGGGTGCCGTCTTCCGTCTTGAGCCGTACCGTGCCGGGCCTGGTGATGTGCGCGACCCTGTAGGGCCTTCCCACATGGGTGAGAGCTTGTGGAGGCCCTCTCTGGAGAGTATCCTCCTCAGGACGAGATCGCCTGTCTCGAGGGTGCGCGGGCGTATGTGGCGGCTGTGGTAGCGGTGCAGATCTTGCTGGTACTTTGCCGCCCAGAGGGCAGCACGGCGACGTAGTCCATCGAGCAGTAGCAGGTCGTCGTTGTGGAGCTCTTCTTGGTTGTCCTCGTTGAAAGCAAGGATCCGTGGGGACCCATGCTTGATCTCGGTGGGGAGGACTGCTTCAGCGCCATAGACGAGGGCGAACGGCGTTTCTCCAGTGGGCTTCGTGGCAGTGGTGCGGATGGACCAGAGCACAGAGGGGAGTTCTTCAATCCAGTTCTTGCCGTGGGCCTTGAGGCGGTTGAAGCTTCTTGTCTTGAGGCCCTTGAGCACTTCGGCGTTTGCTCGCTCAGCTTGCCCATTGCTTCGTGGGTGAGCCACCGAGGCGAAGCAGAGCGGGTGCCGAGGCTTTCGCAGTAGGCCCTAAAGATGCCACTGGTGAATTGCGAGCCGTTGTCGGTGATGATGTGAATTGGCACGCCGAAGCGGCAGGCCAGGCCTCTGATGAATTTCACCGCTGATCTCGCCGGTATGCTGCGCACCGCCTCGACCTCCGCCCATTTGGTGAACTTGTCAATGGCGACGTAGAGGTAGCGGTAGCCCCCGCTGGAGCGTGGGAACGGTCCCAGGATGTCCAGCCCCCAGACCGCAAAGGGCCAGGAGAGCGGGATGGTTTGGAGCCCCAGTGCAGGCTGATGGACCTGCTTGGCGTGGAATTGGCATGCCTCGCAAGCTTGGACAACGGTGGTTGCGTCTTGAAGCACTGAGGGCCAGTAGAATCCACCCTGAAGACCTTCCCCGCGAGGGTGCGCGATGATGAATGGTGGCCACATTCTCCACTGTGTATGTCCTTGATCAGCTGGCGGCCTTCTTCAGGGGGGACGCATTTCAATGCAACTCCATTTGGACGCTTGCGGTATAGGTCTCCCTCGTGAAGGCAGTATGACTTGGCCTGTCGAGCAATTCTCTCTGCTTCTGCATCCTCTTCAGGGAGGACTCCGTCCCTGAGGTACTTGTAACATCCCAAAATTGTAACCCAGCTTTATTAGTCAAAAATGTGGGTCAACAAAAACTTTTGTGTGTTTGTTTGATTATGGTTGTTTGATTTGTTGTTTGCTCTAAATAAAAAGAAAAGAAAAGAAATAAAAGAAGTGCCAAAAACCCTAAAATAATGTGACAAGTGTCACCCTAAATCTCCAAGTGAGAACTCAAGTTTTCTTCCAAACAAAAATTCAGTGGAGAAATCTTGATCCCTCTCATTTTATCCCTAATACTTTTCCCCCTCTTTATTTCAAATTATATTCAAAATTCCATTTTCAAAATTTCCAAATGTTTCTTTAACTTTGGAAATCATCAAGATCACCAAGCTACACTTCCAAAATAAATACCCCAGTGGTACCACAAACCTTGACAAATCATTTTGAAACAAACTATGAAAATAAATTTCAGAAAATCCAATTTTGGATTTGGTTCGGGAATAAGGTCGAACACCTGCTGATCACCACTGTGTTCTTCCCTAAAACCGAAAATCCAATCCAAAATTCGAGCTCAATTCGGTGCAATCCCGTGCCATTAGTGTTTCCACTCCCTCACCTCACCTCACTCACTCAAAGGACGATGAAGAGACGTGCTCGTTGACCCCAGAGGAAGCAAGCCGAAGCTCCACGCCATTGCCGTCCTCAGAGCTCTGCCGCACGGGTCGTCTCCGTGGAGAGAGCAGACGCAACGCTGAGGCGACGCCGCGCCGTGTCCACCGCACTCCACGCATCCCTCTGCTTCTGCCCGACGAGACCACACCGCCGCAGAAGCCCTCTGGCGTGCACACCGTCCGTGCCAGAGCACGCCGCGCGTCATGGCGACGCCGAGGTCAACGGAGAGCACCGCACGCCTCTGCGCTGCCCCGCCTCACCCCTCTGGTTCCGTCACCTCCACCGCGTCGTATGCGAGCCCCCCCTGCCCCTCTGATGCACCGCACGCACTCTACCCGACCCCAGCGCACGCGCCGGAGCACGCCGATCGCCATGGCCGGCCGAGCACGGCATCGACGCTCGCGCGCCACCCCTGTCCCCCTCGACCACCCGACCACTTCTGCAGCATCCCCTAGCTCCCCGCAACCCCTCTGGCACCCCCAGCCGGACCCAGCGCCTCTCCTTCCCTCACTCCACCACCGTGCCATGGGGCACCGAACGCCTCCACCCGCTATAAAAAGCACCCCGCACCCCCTCTCTTCTCCACACATCGCCACCACTTCCCCCTCACACCCCTCACACCCGTGCATCGCCAGGAGGGCGAGCACGCCACCACAGCCACCGTGCACAAGCTCGGCTGTGCACTGCCGCACCGAAGAAGAGGTCGATCACGGCCGCGCCGTGCCACTCTTCCCCTCTCTCTTCCCTGCACCGCAACAGCCTCACCATTACCACCGCACCCTCCCGCACTCACTCCCTCCTTGTTTCGTGCCCAGAAGCGACGCAGGGGACTCGCCGGAGTTGGAGCACGGCCGAGGAAGCTGCGGAGCTCGCCGCCGACGAACCGGACCGCCCCAGCAAGCACCAGTCCTCCAGCGACCTTCCCCGAACCTCCGCCGTCGATCCACGTCCTCGCCGCTTCCAACCGAGCCCCCTAGGTGAGCCCTTGAACCACCTCGCCGTCGCCGGAGCCCCGGCGCCACCAGGAAATGGTCGTCGCCGTTGTCATCGCTCCTTAGCCGTAGGATTAGAAATCAACGGCTACGTACCGGTTCGTTTAATTAGACACTGACTGGTGGACCCCACCCGTCAGCGTTTTAAACTTAAACCCGCGCGCGAGACGTTTTCCGTTGAGTCACTGACGAGCGGACCCCACCCGTCAGGGATCTCAACATTATCCAGTAAATTAGGGTTTTAGAATTTAAATCTCCTCTGAATTTCAGTACTGGACACCACTTTGAAATTCATTATCTCGAGAATTAGGAATCCAAATAAATCAAACTCAAATGTTCTGGAAAGCTTATGAAATTCTTTAACTCACCAAAGTGGTCTCATCCCATTTAGATAAATAATAAAAATGCTCCAGAAGGTTTGAAACACCAAACCATTTGTTTCTGGAGTTATATTAGTCCAAATGACTTGAAACCAATTTTGGTAGCTTTGTATTAGGATCCTTTAGCTCCCCAAATTTTGGTAGAATTAATTGAGTAGTGTAAACTCCTTAGCTTTGGTTGAACTTCAGTAAACCCTTCTGCACTAAACCAATTAGTGTGAATTAATAGTAGGTCCAATTAAACTAAAACCAATTTTGTCAGGTCACATACAACCAAGGTTAGTTATCCCTAAAAGGATTTAATTTTTGGAGCAACCTAATTTGTTTGGTAGCTAAAACTTGATTAAAGTCCTTCTGAACTAAAACAAATGTGTAGGGAGTTTGGTAACTCCAAATGACCCCAATCCAATTGGGTGGTCTTCTACACATCAGTAGCTATCCATAGAATTTTAGTTTGAAATTTTGTGACCAACATAGATTAAATGGTGAATTAATTGGTGTACAACTAGTTCTGCCTTAGTTTGAAAACAATTAAATATAAGATTAATTCAATTAAATTGAAACCACCTTGTGTTGCTTGATGTGTGCAGTAGCTAAATGTAGCATTTGTGATTGTAATGATGTGATGATGCTTGAGTTAGAGTAGTAATTGTTTGTCTTGCTTGTTTAACGTTTAGACGATACCGTTGACGGATTTATCGAAGAAGGAGGTTTCGTTGAACCCGAAGATCAGGACCAGTACCACTGTGTTGAACAAGGCAAGCTACTTCACTGAGCTTGCATTTATATACATCTATTTTAGTCTCAAGAGTTATTCCAAGGAATCAATGATTTTAGAAAAAAATCCCTTTTGCAAAATACCTGAAAACTATTTTGCCACCTTATGTAGAAGTATAAAGTAGTTATTTAAAACTATAAGTTGGGAAAAACAATGTTTTTCAAAACTCCTTTGAAGGTACTTGGATGAAGGTGAAATGCCGAAAGGTCGGTATTAAGTTGGAAAATGGTGGTGTTGTTTTGGAAAAGTGCACATTGTGTCCTAACACTATGGCGACCAACCAATAACCGGTGCGACCACATTTACCCACATATGGGCAAGGGCGTAGTCATATAATTTGCTCGTGTTAGTACTGGATGCCTCAATAACGAGGATAACCTCGTTCCATGAGGGGATGGTCTGAGGACCTACCCCCTGACCTGGGTCCTCTTAATAGAAGTCTACCGGAAGCCGGTATGAGCGTAAAGGAGAAAGAGGATTGAAGGGCTCCCTTGGGTCCGCCGGACAGAACTACGAGTCCTCACACTTAGTTTCTGAGGATTTAAGTGTCGATGGAAAGTGTCGTAGAGGCAGGGTCCTATACTAGCATGAGCAAAGGACAGGCTATGGCCGGGAACTCAACTTCGCATACCTCTGGTATGGCGGGACGTGGCTGACACGATGAGTGACCGGATGGGTGTGGGAAAAGCGTGCTACCTCTGCAGAGGGTAAAACTATTCGAATAGCCGAGTCCTCGGATATGGACAGTTGGGAGGCTGTCTTAAGACCATGTGCAAGTTTTATAAAATATTGAGTTTTGAAAGGAAAATGAAGTGGAAAAGGTTGCATACCTGTACCAATGAGTTGGTACGAGGTTGTGATGGGTTTTGGGAACCATGATTTGGGATGTGGTTGGATAACGGAGGAGTTTCGGGGAAACAGCTAAAATGATGTCTTCTTAAAGGATAGTTGTAAAAATTTCTTCTTACCCCTTTTCAGAAAAGGCTTTCTTTTAAGATGTTTCAAAGCTAAGTAAAAGTTTTCAGACTAAAACTAGTGCTTACTCTAGTTGGGGTAGTTTGCGAGTACATTCAAATGTACTCATATTGGTTTCGTCCCTGGCTATTGTCTTAGCCAGATTTCGAGGAGCCCTACGTTGAAGAGGAGTTCGGCGACGTCTATGCAAACTAGGATCTTCATAAGTCAGCTGCCTGTCGGGTGTTGTTTGAATGGATTAGCCCTACTACCGTAGCTTCCGCTGAATAAAGATGATTTGGCCCTTGAAGGCACCTATGTATAATTAGGCCAGTATGGCCATGTGTGTAAGACTTGAAACTCGGTATTGTATGGATGTAAACTTTGATATTCAGTTCGGATTATGTGCAACGACATACTGATCACGGGATCGTTGTGTTAAGCATAATCGGGTATTTCGGACGGCTAGTCCGGGGTCCCCACAGAGCTGGTATCAGAGCCATCCTGACTTTAGGAGACCTTAGTTAACATGGGCGTTAGTTAGGAGTTACAAAAATTAATTCTAAAACAAGGAAGTGGAGTATTTTCGAAAATTTCTTATCTCCCCAACCCTTCCATTTATGTAAAAACCTTATACTCATTAAGAGTTGTCTTTTCTTGAACCCTTAAAATTTTGCACACTTGTTACTCCGTTAAGTTTACATTTGATACTCATGTCACTTAACTAACTTAAAATTTTGCTTAAACTTGTAGATGGCACCCAACGTCACCGAGTTCGTCCAAGTTAGGAAGGACGGCCTGCTGATGTTCGAGCAGGACTTGTACGAGTTGAGCCAGACTTTGGGACGCCCTGTTCCAGAGTTTGAGGGAACTCAGGTCGATTCCCTCGGTGATGGGAACCTGTCCTGGCTCATCAAGTCGTCCGTCCGAGGCAGGATTCAGCCACCCCGCTCCAAGGACTTGGTCTACTCCACGATGGACACTACTTGGGTTGACGGTCTGACCCGAGTTATGCAGAGGCTGCTAGCCCGCCTTTGTGAGGAGCACAAGGACGAGCTGGTTGGCACTCGTTTCCAGTACTTCGGGAGGCGTGACGATGAGGGAAACCCCACCTACCCCGCGCAGCACACTCTCTTCGGCGAGTACATCACCGACATGGAGGTGCTACTTCACGACACCCAGGAGAACCTGCGCGATGCTAGACTCAAGGTTCACTTCCAGCGTAGCTCCCTCGACGATGCCCGAGTCCGTGAGACCCAGCTGAAGTGGGAGAATGACAATCTCCGCCTGAAGCTGGCCCGTCAGAGGAGGACTATCGTCAGGCTCCGCAAGAAGGTAGCAGAGCAGAACGAGATGATAGACGAGATGGAGCAGCAGGCGAACGAGATGGAGGAGGAGGGCGAGGATCTCCGCAAGGAGAACAGTGCCTTCATCAGCGATGATGAGGACTACTTAGAGGAGATGGACTATGGGGAGGAGGACGACGAGGAGGAGTTAGTTGACGAGGAGGAGGAGCCGTCTGAGCCAGTTCTCGAGGAGGAGGATCCCGAGGAGCCACCCTACGACTCAGACGTTGAGATCGTCGAGCCTGAGGTTCCACCTCAGTAGTTGAGCGACGAGAGCACTACCTTAGGACTGTGTCGACCCCCTATGCGAGTAGAGTTTATGTGTTGGTTCCTAGAGAAACCATGTTGTATGTACATTAGGTGTAGTAGGATGTTGTAAGCTTGATGTGTGAACTCCTTGATGTGATGATTGTGTTGAATAAATGTGATGGTCTTGTTTGACTAGTGTTTCATCAACCACCCCCTTTGTGACTTCATCGTTAGCCAAAGCCTTTTTGCCTTGCCTCTTATATCGTATCTATTCCAGGATGACGAACACTCGCCACAACCAGCACGCGACACCACCACCACCGCCGGAACCCACCGCTGCTCAACTGCTTGCGATCATCATGGAGGATCGCCAAGCTGCCCGGGAAGAGCGTCAAGCTCATCTCGCCGCCCTGCAGCAACTTGCTGCTGCCCACGCCAACCAGAACAACAATGGTGGCAATGGCAATGGCGACGAGGGTGGAAACCAGCGCTCTACCCTGAGTGACTTCCAAAGACCACACCGCCTACCTATTCCAAGGGACTTCATCCCCTGGAAGCAGATGACTGGATCCGCACTATTGAAAACAACCTGGAAGTTGCCTCGGTAGGAGAGAATGAGAAGGTCCTGTATGCTACCCACTACCTTGCTGGACCTGCAAGAGCTTGGTGGGAAACTACCAAGACCATCCAGCAAGCGGGTCATGTCATAACCTGGGAGGAGTTCAAGGACAAATTCCGCAAGAAGTTCATCTCTAGCGGTCTTATCGAGAGGAAGAAGGATGAGTTCCGTAAGCTAAGGCAGGGAGGCAGAGATGTGGTTGGTTATCTGGATGAGTTTACCGATCTTGCTCGGTATGCTCCTGAAGATACCGACACGGAAAAGAAGAAGATGGAGCGCTTTCTGAACGGACTCCATGATGAGATGCAATGTGCCTTGGTTGTCCATGACTTCCGTGATCTGGAGTCACTAGTGGACAAGGCAATTCAGCTGGAGACCAAGCGCAAATCCATGTTTGAAGGCCGCAAGAGAAGGATGAATATTCAGGAAGGTTCCAGCAGCCAGAAATCTCGCACCTTCCAGCTAGCCCCCAAGCCAGTTCACCAAACACCCCAGCTTCACGTCCCAACTATCCCAACCGTCCCAACAACAACAACAATGTCCCCCGCCCAAACCCAACAACAACTACCGCCCCAATGGCAACAATCGTCCCGGAGGAAACACCCACACTTTTACCCCTACTGCCAGCGTTGTCTGCTTTGAATGCGGCAACAAGGGTCATTACTCCCGAGACTGCCCCAATCCCAAGAGGAATGCTCCGCCCCAATGCCCCTGCACCTAATCCTGGACAAGGCCGAAATGGAAATGGCAAGAATGCTGCACCCCGTGGCAATGCCTGTTGCCAGAGGCCGCCTCAACCACATTGATGCTGCCGAAGCCCAGGAAGCGCCAGATGTTGTGCTGGGTACGTTCCTTGTCAACTCAGTACCTGCAACTGTCCTGTTTGATTCTGGTGCTACCCATTCCTTTGTTACCAAGGAGTTTGTTGTTAAGGGAGGTCTAGTCGGGAGTCTCTTGTCCAAACCCCTGCTATACAAACCCCAGAGTTCCTAGTAGAGACCAAGCTGTTTTGTCCCGACGTCTCTCTTGAGATCAAAGGAGAAATTTCCAGCTGACCTAATCATTAGGAACCAGGCATAGATATCATTCTGGGTATGAATGGTTAGCAAAGTATCATGGTCGTATCGACTGCGCCAGAAGAGCAGTATCTCTCACCACAGACCAAGGAACCGAAGTGGAGTATGCATCACAAGCCAATCAATCCCAATCCCGTTGTCATGAAGGTATAGCCGACCAGCTCTAGATGAGATCCGTGTTGTCCACCTATTCAAGGATGTTTTCCCGGAGGAATTGCCTGGTATGCCACCAGACCGGGATATTGAGTTCGTGATTGAACTTATTCCTGGAACAGCCCCTATATCCCAGAGACCCTACCGGATGAACCCAGAGGAACTGGTGGAGTTGAAGAAGCAGTTAGCTGATCAGCTCAGCAAGGGTCTGATTCGCCCAAGTGCATCACCTTGGGGATCACCCATCATCTTCGTGGACAAAAGAGACGGTACCACACGCCTGTGTGTGGATTATCGCAAGCTCAATGATGTAACCATCAAGAACAAGTATCCTCTGCCCAAGATCGAGGATCTGTTCGATCAGATGAACGGAGCCCGAGTCTTTTCTAAGATCGATCTTCGGACAGGTTATCACCAGTTGAAGATTCGAGAGTCTGACATTCCTAAGACCGCCTTCACCACCCGATACGGATTGTTTGAATACACCGTTATGTCCTTTGGCTTGACCAATGCCCCTGCTTATTTCATGAATCTCATGAATAAGATCTTCATGGAGTACCTCGACAAGTTCGTGGTTGTCTTCATCGATGATATCCTTATCTACTCCAAGACGGAAGAAGAGCATGCTGAACATCTGCGTTTGGTTTTGGAGACCCTCAGAGAACACAAACTGTATGCCAAACTTAGCAAGTGTGAATTTTGGCTAAGTGAAGTGGCATTCCTCGGACATGTTGTGTCTGCAGGAGGAATCTCTGTTGACCCCGAGAAAATCAAAGCCATTCTAGACTGGAAATCCCCCACCAGTGTAACTGAAATCCGAAGTTTTCTCGGACTGGCAGGTTATTACCGCAAGTTCGTTGAAGGATTCTCCAGTATAGCCAAACCCATGACCCAGTTGTTGAAGAAGGATAAGAAGTTTGAATGGACCCAGAAGTGTGAAGATAGTTTTCAAGAACTGAAGAAGAGACTGACTTCAGCCCCAATCCTAGTCATGCCAGACGTCACCAAGAGTTTCGACGTGTATTGCGATGCTTCACGTCTCGGACTTGGTTGCGTTCTGATGCAAGAAGGAAAAGTTGTGTCGTACCTGTCTCGACAGTTGCGACCGCATGAGGAGAATTACCCAACCCATGATCTGGAATTAGCAGCTGTGGTTTTCGCTTTGAAAACATGGCGACCCTATCTTGTGGGTCATCGCTGCGAGGTCTATACAGATCACAAAAGCTTGAAGTACATTTTCACTCAGAAGGAGTTGAATCTGAGGCAGAGAAGGTGGATGGAATTGATTAAGGACTATGATGTCGGAATTCATTACCATCCCGGAAAAGCCAATGTGGTAGCCGATGCCCTAAGCCGGAAGCCCTGCACCCTGAATACCCTAATCCAAGCAGAACAACCAGCCTTGTTTAAGGAGTTCGAAGATTTCGGACTTGAATTGGTTAGCCATGGATATCTTGCCAACCTGGAGTTAGCCCCAACCCTGTTGGACCAAATCAAAGAGGCCCAGAAGGGTCATGAGAGTATCGAGGGAATTAAAAAGAAGCTACCCTCGACAAAGCACCTGGTTTTGCCGTAGATGCTGAAGGAGTTCTGAAATTCAAAGGACGCCTATGTGTGCCCGATGATAAGGAACTCAAGGGTCTGATCCTGAAAGAAGCCCACGATACCCCATACTCGATCCACCCCGGAGGAACCAAGATGTACCAAGATCTTCGTGAGAAGTTTTGGTGGCATGGAATGAAGCGAGAGATTGGTTCTTTCGTGGCCAAATGTGATATCTGTCAGCGAGTCAAAGCAGAGCACCAGCGCCCTGCAGGATTGCTCCAACCCCTTAAGACCCCCGAGTGGAAATGGGATGAAATTGGAATGGATTTTATTACCGGACTTCCTAGGTCCAACCGAGGCCATGATTCAATCTGGGTCATAGTTGATCGATTGACCAAGGTTGCCCATTTCATTCCGTCAACACCACTTATAGAGGGAACCAGCTAGCAGACTTGTATATTTCCAGAATAGTAAGCCTGCATGGAGTGCCTAAGAGGATTGTATCTGACAGAGGCACGCAGTTCACCTCACGGTTCTGGAAAGCTCTTCACGAAGCCCTCGGAACCCACTTATCATTCAGCACAGCCTATCACCCTCAGACCGGAGGACAGACTGAGCGAGTAAACCAGATTCTGGAAGATATGCTTCGCGCATGTGTCCTAGCCTATGGCTCTAAATGGGAAGATTGCCTTCCGTTTGCAGAGTTTTCCTATAACAATAGTTATCAGTCCAGTCTGCAAATGGCCCCATTTGAAGCACTTTACGGCAAGAAGTGCCGTACACCCTTGAACTGGTCCGAGACCGGAGAAGGAAAAGTGTTTGGACCAGATACCCTCCGTGAAGCCGAGGAGCAAGTCCAACTTATCCGTGAGCGTCTCAAAACGGCCCAATCCCGTCAGAAAAGTTATGCTGATCCCAAGCGTCGTGACGTCACCTTTCAACCTGGAGATTTTGTCTATCTTCGGGTGACACCACTCAAAGGGATGCAACGTTTCCATGTCAAAGGAAAGTGGCACCCAGATATATTGGACCTTTTAAGATTCTTGCCCGTCGCGGAGAGTAGCCTATCAGTTAGAGTTGCCCCCAGAATTATCGGAATTTCATGATGTTCCACATCTCTCTGCTCCGGAAATGTCTTGAAGTTCCTGACCAGCCAGACGTCTTCAAGAACATTGACCACCACTCCATCGACCTGAACCATGATCTGACTTACCGTGAGAGACCATTCAAAATTCTCGACGAAGATATTCGTCTCACCCGGAGGAACAAGATCAAGTTTTATAAAGTCCAGTGGACTAACCACTCTGAAGAGGAAGCCACTTGGGAACGTGAGGACTATCTTAGAAGCGATTTTCCCAACCTCTTTAGCACCTAAGCCCAGCCAATCTCGGGACGAGATTTATCCTAAGGGGGGAAGGATCTGTAACATCCCAAAATTGTAACCCAGCTTTATTAGTCAAAAATGTGGGTCAACAAAAACTTTTGTGTGTTTGTTTGATTATGGTTGTTTGATTTGTTGTTTGCTCTAAATAAAAAGAAAAGAAAAGAAATAAAAGAAGTGCCAAAAACCCTAAAATAATGTGACAAGTGTCACCCTAAATCTCCAAGTGAGAATCAAGTTTTCTTCCAAACAAAAATTCAGTGGAGAAATCTTGATCCCTCTCATTTTATCCCTAATACTTTTCCCCCTCTTTATTTCAAATTATATTCAAAATTCCATTTTCAAAATTTCCAAATGTTTCTTTAACTTTGGAAATCATCAAGATCACCAAGCTACACTTCCAAAATAAATACCCCAGTGGTACCACAAACCTTGACAAATCATTTTGAAACAAACTATGAAAATAAATTTCAGAAAATCCAATTTTGGATTTGGTTCGGGAATAAGGTCGAACACCTGCTGATCACCACTGTGTTCTTCCCTAAAACCGAAAATCCAATCCAAAATTCGAGCTCAATTCGGTGCAATCCCGTGCCATTAGTGTTTCCACTCCCTCACCTCACCTCACTCACTCAAAGGACGATGAAGAGACGTGCTCGTTGACCCCAGAGGAAGCAAGCCGAAGCTCCACGCCATTGCCGTCCTCAGAGCTCTGCCGCACGGGTCGTCTCCGTGGAGAGAGCAGACGCAACGCTGAGGCGACGCCGCGCCGTGTCCACCGCACTCCACGCATCCCTCTGCTTCTGCCCGACGAGACCACACCGCCGCAGAAGCCCTCTGGCGTGCACACCGTCCGTGCCAGAGCACGCCGCGCGTCATGGCGACGCCGAGGTCAACGGAGAGCACCGCACGCCTCTGCGCTGCCCCGCCTCACCCCTCTGGTTCCGTCACCTCCACCGCGTCGTATGCGAGCCCCCCCTGCCCCTCTGATGCACCGCACGCACTCTACCCGACCCCAGCGCACGCGCCGGAGCACGCCGATCGCCATGGCCGGCCGAGCACGGCATCGACGCTCGCGCGCCACCCCTGTCCCCCTCGACCACCCGACCACTTCTGCAGCATCCCCTAGCTCCCCGCAACCCCTCTGGCACCCCCAGCCGGACCCAGCGCCTCTCCTTCCCTCACTCCACCACCGTGCCATGGGGCACCGAACGCCTCCACCCGCTATAAAAAGCACCCCGCACCCCCTCTCTTCTCCACACATCGCCACCACTTCCCCCTCACACCCCTCACACCGTGCATCGCCAGGAGGGCGAGCACGCCACCACAGCCACCGTGCACAAGCTCGGCTGTGCACTGCCGCACCGAAGAAGAGGTCGATCACGGCCGCGCCGTGCCACTCTTCCCCTCTCTCTTCCCTGCACCGCAACAGCCTCACCATTACCACCGCACCCTCCCGCACTCACTCCCTCCTTGTTTCGTGCCCAGAAGCGACGCAGGGGACTCGCCGGAGTTGGAGCACGGCCGAGGAAGCTGCGGAGCTCGCCGCCGACGAACCGGACCGCCCCAGCAAGCACCAGTCCTCCAGCGACCTTCCCCGAACCTCCGCCGTCGATCCACGTCCTCGCCGCTTCCAACCGAGCCCCCTAGGTGAGCCCTTGAACCACCTCGCCGTCGCCGGAGCCCCGGCGCCACCAGGAAATGGTCGTCGCCGTTGTCATCGCTCCTTAGCCGTAGGATTAGAAATCAACGGCTACGTACCGGTTCGTTTAATTAGACACTGACTGGTGGACCCCACCCGTCAGCGTTTTAAACTTAAACCCGCGCGCGAGACGTTTTCCGTTGAGTCACTGACGAGCGGACCCCACCCGTCAGGGATCTCAACATTATCCAGTAAATTAGGGTTTTAGAATTTAAATCTCCTCTGAATTTCAGTACTGGACACCACTTTGAAATTCATTATCTCGAGAATTAGGAATCCAAATAAATCAAACTCAAATGTTCTGGAAAGCTTATGAAATTCTTTAACTCACCAAAGTGGTCTCATCCCATTTAGATAAATAATAAAAGCTTAATAATAAAAATGCTCCAGAAGGTTTGAAACACCAAACCATTTGTTTCTGGAGTTATATTAGTCCAAATGACTTGAAACCAATTTTGGTAGCTTTGTATTAGGATCCTTTAGCTCCCCAAATTTTGGTAGAATTAATTGAGTAGTGTAAAATCCTTAGCTTTTGGTTGAACTTCAGTAAACCCTTCTGCACTAAACCAATTAGTGTGAATTAATAGTAGGTCCAATTAAACTAAACCCAATTTTGTCAGGTCACATACAACCAAGGTTAGTTATCCCTAAAAGGATTTAATTTTTGAGCAACCTAATTTGTTTGGTAGCTAAAACTTGATTAAAGTCCTTCTGAACTAAAACAAATGTGTAGGGAGTTTGGTAACTCCAAATGACCCCAATCCAATTGGGTGGTCTTCTACACATCAGTAGCTATCCATAGAATTTTAGTTTGAAATTTTGTGACCAACATAGATTAAATGGTGAATTAATTGGTGTACAACTAGTTCTGCCTTAGTTTGAAAACAATTAAATAAAGATTAATTCAATTAAATTAAACCACCTTGTGTTGCTTGATGTGTGCAGTAGCTAATTGTAGCATTTGTGATTGTAATGATGTGATGATGCTTGAGTTAGAGTAGTAATTGTTTGTCTTGCTTGTTTAACGTTTAGACGATACCGTTGACGGATTTATCGAAGAAGGAGGTTTCGTTGAACCCGAAGATCAGGACCAGTACCACTGTGTTGAACAAGGCAAGCTACTTCACTGAGCTTGCATTTATATACATCTATTTTAGTCTCAAGAGTTATTCCAAGGAATCAATGATTTTAGAAAAAAATCCCTTTTGCAAAATACCTGAAAACTATTTTGCCACCTTATGTAGAAGTATAAAGTAGTTATTTAAAACTATAAGTTGGGAAAAACAATGTTTTTCAAAACTCCTTTGAAGGTACTTGGATGAAGGTGAAATGCCGAAAGGTCGGTATTAAGTTGGAAAATGGTGGTGTTGTTTTGGAAAAGTGCACATTGTGTCCTAACACTATGGCGACCAACCAATAACCGGTGCGACCACATTTACCCACATATGGGCAAGGGCGTAGTCATATAATTTGCTCGTGTTAGTACTGGATGCCTCAATAACGAGGATAACCTCGTTCCATGAGGGGATGGTCTGAGGACCTACCCCCTGACCTGGGTCCTCTTAATAGAAGTCTACCGGAAGCCGGTATGAGCGTAAAGGAGAAAGAGGATTGAAGGGCTCCCTTGGGTCCGCCGGACAGAACTACGAGTCCTCACACTTAGTTTCTGAGGATTTAAGTGTCGATGGAAAGTGTCGTAGAGGCAGGGTCCTATACTAGCATGAGCAAAGGACAGGCTATGGCCGGGAACTCAACTTCGCATACCTCTGGTATGGCGGGACGTGGCTGACACGATGAGTGACCGGATGGGTGTGGGAAAAGCGTGCTACCTCTGCAGAGGGTAAAACTATTCGAATAGCCGAGTCCTCGGATATGGACAGTTGGGAGGCTGTCTTAAGACCATGTGCAAGTTTTATAAAATATTGAGTTTTGAAAGGAAAATGAAGTGGAAAAGGTTGCATACCTGTACCAATGAGTTGGTACGAGGTTGTGATGGGTTTTGGGAACCATGATTTGGGATGTGGTTGGATAACGGAGGAGTTTCGGGGAAACAGCTAAAATGATGTCTTCTTAAAGGATAGTTGTAAAAATTTCTTCTTACCCCTTTTCAGAAAAGGCTTTCTTTTAAGATGTTTCAAAGCTAAGTAAAAGTTTTCAGACTAAAACTAGTGCTTACTCTAGTTGGGGTAGTTTGCGAGTACATTCAAATGTACTCATATTGGTTTCGTCCCTGGCTATTGTCTTAGCCAGATTTCGAGGAGCCCTACGTTGAAGAGGAGTTCGGCGACGTCTATGCAAACTAGGATCTTCATAAGTCAGCTGCCTGTCGGTGTTGTTTGAATGGATTAGCCCTACTACCGTAGCTTCCGCTGAATAAAGATGATTTGGCCCTTGAAGGCACCTATGTATAATTAGGCCAGTATGGCCATGTGTGTAAGACTTGAAACTCGGTATTGTATGGATGTAAACTTGATATTCAGTTCGGATTATGTGCAACGACATACTGATCACGGGATCGTTGTGTTAAGCATAATCGGGTATTTCGGACGGCTAGTCCGGGGTCCCCACAGTACTCCTTGATCTAGTCGATCCAGCCCGTCTCTTGATGTGTCATGGCTAACAACAGGCGTTCTCCTGTGGGTGGACCGTAGCTCGGTGCTCCAGACGTTGGTGCCAATGGGAGCTCTTCGTCGATGTCCACGCTGGCTGCTTCTTTTGGCTGCTTCACCGACGCCCTGGTGAGCCTTTCCTCGAACACGCCGGCCTGCTGGGCCTCTCTCCGCGACGTTCGCCTGCCGATGTCATCAGCCTCCTGGTTCTCCCTTCGCGGGATGTGCCTAAGCTCCATCCCCTTGAAGTGCTTCTCGAGCTTGCGAACCTCCTCGAGTAAGCGGTCATGTGACCGTCCTTAGGCGTGTAGCTCTTGTTGGAGAAGTTGACGAGGAGCTTGGAATCACCCTTGATGAGTAAGTGCTTGATGCCGAGGGCGATTGCGGCTCTGAGCCCGGCGAGGAGGCCTTCGTACTCGGTGTTGTTGTTGGAGACCTTATCAGTCGTGAAGCACAGCTGGACGGCGTAGTAGAGCTTGTCGCCTTTTGGTGAGGTCAGGACGACGCCAGCCCCTGCGTTCTGGCATGCGAATGCCCCGTCGAAGTGCATGGTCCATTGGTTTGGCACTGTGTCTCCAGACGGCGTGGTTTCTGCCTCTTGAGGCTCTTCATGCTGCGTGTCCGTCCATTCGGCGACGAAGTCCCCAATGCCCTTCCCTTGATGACCCTGGTGGTGTCGAAGCGCAGGCCAAAGGTTGTAGATCGATGTTCCACCCTGCGACGCGATCAGTGGCGTTTGGGTTGCGCAGGATTTGCTCCAGAGGGAATGACGTGACCACCGTGATGGGGTGGCCCTGGAAGTAGTGGCGCAGCTTCCTGGAAGCGACGAGGAGCGTGAGGAGGAGCTTCTGCTGCATGGTGTATCGCTCGCGAGCATCTCGCAGCACTGCGCTGACGAAGTAGACGGGATGCTCGACGAGCGTTGTTGATGGTGGTGCAGCGCTGGGCTCCTCGAGAGCCTTGTCGAGGTTCACTTTAGGCGAACCCTCGGCGAGGGTGCCTGCTGGATGTGCGGGCTCGACATGAGGCTCGGGGCCTGGAGAGGGTGCTTCCTTATCGGAGGCTCTAGGCTTAGCGTGGCTGTGTCCTTCTTGGCGAGGACTGGGTCTTCCCTTTCTGCCACCAAGACCGCGCTTACTATTTGTGGAGTGGCTGATAAGTACAGCTTCAGATGCTCGCCGGGCCTTGGGGCAACCATGACAGGTGGGCTAGCCAGGTACTTCTTCAGGTATTCAAATGCCTTGTCCACCTCCGGTGTCCACTTGAACGTGCCAGACCTCTTCATGATCTTGAAAAATGGCAGGGCCCTCTCGCCGAACTTGGAGATGAAGCGGCCTAGGCTGGCCATGCATCCCGCCAAGCGTTGCATGTCCTTGAGGCGACGGGTGGCTGCATTTCTTCTATGGCCTTGATCTTGTCAGGATTTGCTTCTATGCCGTGGTGAGACACTAGGAACCCGAGGAGTTTGCCTGATGGTACCCCGAAGACGCACTTGGCGGGGTTCAGCTTGATGTTCACATTGCGCTAGTTGGCAAAGGTCTCCTCGAGGTCCTCCATGAGGGTGTGCTCTTCGCGAGTCTTGACCACGATGTCGTCGACGTAGGCTTCTGCGTTTCTCCCCATCTGAGCCCCCAAGGCCATCCTCATGAGCCTCTGGAAGGTGGCGCCGGCGTTCTTCAGGCCAAAAGGCATGCAGACGTAGCAATACACACCACAAGGGTGAGAAATGTCATCTTCTCCTCATCCTTCTTCGCCATCTTGATCTGGTGATAGCCTGAGAAGGGATCCAGAAAACAGAGGAGATCGCAGCTGGCGGTGGAGTCCACGATTTGGTCTATTCTAGGCATGGGTATGGGTCCTTGGGGCAGGCTTTGTTGATGTCGGTGTAGTCGATGCAGAGCCTGCCGCCCCTGGTGTGCTTGGGGACGACCACCGTGTTGGAGAGCCATGTGGGGTGTGCAACTTCTCGAATTATGTGTGCTTCTTTCAACTTCTCTACTTCCTTGATGATGAACTCTTGCTTCTCTGGCACCTGGCGCCGCGCTTTCTGCTTCACGGGGCGTGCGCTTGGACACACGGCTAAGTGGTGCTCGATCACCTCCTTCGGTACTCCGGACATCTCTGACGGTGTCCATGCGAACATGTCAGAGTTTGCCCTGAGGAAGGCGACGAGCGCGCTTTCCTATTTGGGAGGCAAGCCAGCGCCTATGGTGACGCTAGCCCCCGAGCTGTTGGTGTCCAGCGACACCTTCTTCGTGGCTGCCTGCTCCTGTGAAAACAGCTGCTTCTTCTTCGCGGGCCTCTCGAGGGGCTCCATGTCCTCGTCAGCAGGGAATGCCATGGCAGCTGCCTTGTAAGCGGTCTCGACGAAGCGCATTGCGTCCTGGACTTGACCGTGGATGGAGATGGTGCCGCCGCTGCCTGGAAGCTTGACAATGTTGTAGGCGTGGTGAGTGACGGCCATGAACTTCGCGGGGTAGCCGAGAATGGCGTTGTAGGGCAGGCCAATGTGCGCGACGTCGAAGTCGATCTGCTCGGTGCGGTAGTTCTGCGGCGTGCCGAAGGTGACCGCGAGCCTCACCTGCCTCAGTGGTGTAGTGGAACCACTTGTCACCCCCGTGAAGGGCCTGGAGGGCATCAGCCACTCGTATGGCACTTGAAGCTGCTCGAAGGTCTCGACAGAGATGACGTTCAAGCCTGCCCCCCATCTATGAGCGTCTTGGCGACGGCGATGTTGTTGATGATGGGAGTGCACACCTGAGGGATGGTGCCGACAGTCTTGGTCGACTTTGGGTGGTCCTTGGAGTCGAAAGCAATGGTGTATTGCGACCACTTGAGGGGCTGGGATGCCTCAATCCCTGAAGCGCGGCGTTGACCTCGCGAGAGAACTGCTTGAAGTGGTTGTTGGACTTGGGCACCTGAGACCCGCCGAGGATGCACGCTATTGCCCCCTGTGGGGCCTGGTAGCCCCCAGGGTTCTGGTCAGGGAGGTTGCCGTTTTGCCCGGCGGGGTTCCCCCGAGCCCTCTGCTGGAAGTTGTGGCGCCCACCCCCGCGGCCGCCACGGCCTCCGCCGCGGCCTTGGTTCTTCTCGCGCTCCTTGCTGAGCTGCTTGAGCTCCCAGCAGTCTTCAGTCGCGTGGTTGTGCCTGTTGTGGTAGATGCAGAATGGGCGATTGTCCACTTTCTTCTCATCAGCCGCCGAAGAAGCCTCGCGAGGCTGCTTAGCGTCAGGCTCTGCCGCGAGGATGGCGGTGGTCTTGCGCTTCTCAACAGGCTTCTTCCTGCTCCTGGATCTCTCAGGAGGATCCTCCTCCGTTTCTTTCTCGACAAAGAGGAGGCCCTCCTCGGCCTTGGCGCACTTGTCAGCCAGGTCGAAGAGCTTCACCACTGAGGTGAGGGTGTCGTGGATGCCGAGCTTCTCGAGCATCCGGCGGTTCGTGACTCCCTCCCTGAAGGCGGAGATGACGTGCGAGTCCGGGATGTTCGGAATCTTGTTGCGGACCTGGCTGAAGCGCTGTATGTACTGCGGAGGGTCTCGTCTGGCTTCTGGCGCACCACACAAGATCGTTGTAGGTGAGTGCGCGTTCGTATGTGCCCTTGAAGTTGGCGACGAAGGCCTTGCAGAGATCCTTCCACGAGTCGATGGTGTTCTCGGGAGGTTCATGAACCATGAGAGCGCGGAGTCCTTGAGCGTCATGGAGAGCCAGTTGGCCATCACCTTGTCGTCGCCTCCCGCGACCTGGATGGAGACGGTGCTGAGCTGCAGAAACTCCAGAGGGTTGGTCCTGCTGTCGTAGCGCGGAGGAAGATCTGGCCTGAACTTCATCGGCCAGACGACGCGGCGCAAGTTGCGGGTGAAGGCGGTGCACCCTGTGGCGTACGTCACAGCGCCGCCGGCGAGTGCGCCGTGGTTCTGGCGACCTGCGGCTACAATCTCCTGGACGACACGGTTGTGGCGGTCCCGCTGGCGCTCGATCTCCACGCGCGCGTCCGCTGGAGTTCGCTGCACAATCTGGCAGTCGTGCGGTGAGGACGCGTGCGACGCGGCGCGGTGGTTCCCCGCCGGTGCTGCAGCCGGAGGAGGCGGCAGCGGGGGCGGAGGCGGAGGGGGAGGAGGAGCGCCATGCGCTATGTTCCCTCCGCGTCCGAGTGGTGCACCAGCGAGCGAGAGGGCGCCGGCGTCGGAGCGGGCGCAGTAGGTACAACGGCGGCGTTGACGAGCTCCTCGAGGCGGTTGAGCCAGTTGTCGTGGCCTGCCTACGTGGGGCGGTAGCGGAACAGCTCCTGCGCCATGAGTAGCACAGTGGCAGGCTGGGCGCTACCCGGCTCTGCATGGAGGCGCTCTCGCGCCTGGACGGGTGCTGGGAAGAAGCTCCCTCGCCGTTGTCGTCGTTGCCGCTGCCGTTGCCGTCGTCGTCTTCTGCGTGCTCGACGCGTGGCTCGGCGTTGCGCCCTGAAGCGCGGTTGGTGCGTGAGCGACCGCGCGCATTGTTGTTGGCAGCGGGCTCAGTGGTGGCTCTGCCAGACGTTCGCCGAGCGAGACGCTCAGCTCGAGTGTCAGTCATGGCGCGGAGAGGTCGAAGAGGTTGAAGACGAGCCTCAGCCCCCTACCTGGCACGCCAAATGTCGGAGACTAGTCCCAGGAACTAGGGGTGTCTCTCTATGCCAGGAATCGAGTAAGGCTGAACACAACGTCAAACAAAACCTCAACAACCTCGGCGACGGTGCTCGTCGAGCTCGGTGAGGAACATCACGACAGAGAATGAACACGAGCCGCTACCCAGGTTCAGGCCCACCACGAGGTGTAAAGACCCTACGTCCTGCTAAGTTGTATTGCACTGTTTGGAGAGGTTCATAGTACAATGAGCTTGCCGAGGGCTCTGCTATGGCTATGGTGGACTATGGTGGAAGGAGATCCGTCTTCTTCCTTGCGACGCAGCTGGTTAAGTGTGGAATGAATCGATGAATCCGGGATCCCCTCTCTCGGTCGTACGCTGCCTCCTTTTATACTGCCTCAGTCCTCTTCCCCGAAAACATCCGGCGGGAAGCGATTCCACATGGTGGCAAAGGTGGAGCACAGCGCACGGCGTCGGGGTTGTCCATGGACGCGGTCCATGGCAGAGAGCAACGTCGTCTTGGCAGAAAAACCACCGTCCATCCAGGACAGTGGGCTGGCGCCGCAGAGGTCCGTGACGCGCCCCACGGTGACATCGGCCTTGGAGTGTAGCGGGCGCCGGTCCCCTTATCACCAAAGTGCCAATACTGGGAGTCCACTTTGCTTGCCCCAGCTTTGTTGACTGCTTTATACACGAGAATGGCAACTGCGGCGTCGTCGTCATCGCGCGTACGCGCGCGCGTCACTCTGCGGCGGGCGCAGAGGCCATGTGCGCTCTGCAGCGGGCGCAGAGCTTGCTTCCACTTGAAGGAACCCCGCGAGGGCCAGGATCCTCGCCGAGGTTCTGAAGTACTTGATGCCTCGCGAGGGAGGACTTAGCGATATTCTGAGCTGTAGAGGCCCTCTCGAGGGAAAACTCCCTCACGAGGCCCGTCAGGCTGAGCGTCTGGTCCTTAGCAGAAAAGCTCAGCAGAGTGAAGAAACCCTAGCGAGGGAAAATTCCCTCGCGAGGCTCGCCAGGCTGAACGCCTGGTCCATAGCAGAATTCTCCGCGGAGCGTCGAGGGCTGTGGCAGGCCGGCCCATGGTACCCTGGTTTCCACTGGGCCGACATGCGTCAAGTTCTTCATCAAGCATGCCGCCGAAGAGGAAAATCGACGCCGCGACCTCCAAGGCTACGTCTCCGTCGCGTACTCAGGCTTCTGCTGAGCGTCGCGCTGCGGATACGCGTCAACCCGCTCCTCCGCCTGTGCCGCCTGCGGAGAGGGTGGCATCAGTGAGAGCCAACGTCAACAAGAACGTCGATCCCAACGATCCGGCTGCCCCAGGACTCTCTGCCATGCCCCCCCCACGCTCTGGAGAGAAAAGCGTCGGGAATAGCGCGGGCAAGGGTCCTGGCGCCAGGGAGGAGCGAGACCACGTCCGCGCCAGCGGAGGTCCTCGGAGCGCCAAAAGCAAGTCCTCTACGCATTTGCCCTCAAACGCGCAAGCTCGCCATCACGCCCTTGTTGCGGCCAAGGCCCTGATGCAGTTCCCTCCGAGCTCCGGCGACCCAAAGGTCAACCAAGAATGGAGAGCCCGTGTGGAGCGCTCCTCGACTTCGCCGACGGCGGCCCTGGGGCCGACCTTACTCGAGCTCCCACCGTCGACGGTCCCAAAACTGGAGGGCACAAGGCGCGCAAACTGCAGGGTCAGCCCCGTGGCGAGCGCCAAGGCGAGACAACACCTCCTCGCACCGCTCCACCGATGGCGGACCGGCTAAACCGCGACCACGGCAAGGCCATCTCCGTTGGGTCATCTATCACGCGCAATCAAGATCTTCGTCATGACCTCAACAACCGTCGAACCGAGGATATGCGCACCCGCATCGAACGACGCCATGAGCGCCATCGCCGGAGGATCGGGATGACGACATCGCCGAAGGGTGTCTCGCCCTTGCCCCTGAGTTTCGCCAGGTCACCTGGCCTAAGAAATTCAAGATCGACGTCCTCCGCTACGACGGCACCACGAACCCCGGGACTTCCTGCAGCTCTACTCCCTAGCTGCGGCAGTCACCGGGGCCGATGAAATGATGATGACCAGCTGGTTCCCGCTGGCCCTAAATGGATGCCCAGACATGGCTCATCAACCTTCCCAAGTGTTCCATCCGTTCCTGGAGGACCCTGAAGGAACAGTTCATGGGGGCTTTCCAAGCCGGGTACGAGCGCCCGGGTGCTCCCATCGACCTCCACGACTTCAAACAGCTTAGGGGTGAAACTCTTCGCAAGTTCATCCAATGCTTCACCCAGAAGATGAACACAATTCACTGCATCAAGCAAGAGCTGGTGATCGCCTCTTTCCACGCCAACGTCCGCAATACCCGGATGCGCGAAAAGTTGAGCAATCGCCGCATCGAATCCACCTGCGAACTTTGGGAGCTGGCGGATCGATGCGCCCGAGCAGAGGAGGGGTTAAGTTCCCCGAGGTGGATGAACCCAAGGACAAAACCGCCCCCGCCAAGAACAAGAAGCGGGACTCAGGACCCGACAAGCGCGTCTTCGTTACCGAACCCCTTCCTAAGAAGGACAAGCCTGCGTCAGCCTCTGAGGGAGAAGACGACCCTTGGTGCCACATTCATCCTGACGGCAACCACCTTCTCAAGGACTGCCACCAACTCAAGAATCTTGCCATACGAGAGCAGCGTCGGGCGGACGGGGTTAGCCTGGACGGCTGCTACAATTGTGGCATCATTGGGCATGTCGCCCGTGACTGTCCCACGGGTCGCCAAGGCGGAGGCGGCCGTGGATGGGGTCGCGGCGGTGGCCGCGGGGGACGAGGAGGACGCGGCGGCCAAGACGGTCGTGAACAGAACAATCAAGAAGTCGCCCCCAACCATAACAAGGAAGCTCCAGCTCCCCAGGGAGGCAATAGCGTGTGCAAGAGGCTTGTCTGGGAGCTTAACGCGGTTGCTTCTGCTCCGCCCAAGCCCCTGGAGTGGTCTGGACAAGTCATCTCCTTTGACCCGGAAGACCATCCTACCAATGTGGCCGGGGTGGGAACCCTTCCTCTGATCGTGTCGCCCATCGTCCACAACTACAAGGTCACCAAGATGCTGGTCGACGGAAGTTCCAGTCTCAACCTACTGCCGGCGAAGGTGCTGGCTATTCTGCAAATCCCTTTTTCTCGCCTGCAAGACACCGGCGTGTTCCAAGGCGTGAATGGAAGCATCACTCGACCGCTGCGAAAGATGACGCTCCCCGTCACCTTTGGTGACCAGGAGAACTTTCGCACCGAGGACACCGTCTTCGACATTGCAGACACGCCGCTTCCGTATAACGGCATACTTGGCCGGCCTGCTCTGGCCAAGTTCATGGCCATCTCGCACTTCGCCTACAACATGATGAAGATCCCCGTGGCCTGGGGAGTAATCAAGGTCAAGGCTGACGTCGACGACGCCATCTTTTGCGTTCAGAAGTTGAACCAGACTGTGGCGGCGACCTCGCATGTTCCGCAAGATGTACAGGAAGTTGATGTCGGTGCATTCTCCGGGGACGGAGGATACCCCGGGGGCTCGACATCAACTTCCCACAAGAAAGCGTCATTCCATGAAGATCTGCAAATGACCAAGAAGGTGGCGTTGACTAGTGACGGGAGTCGCTCCATCACCATCGGCGCCCGCCTCACCGACAAATAGGAAAGCGCGCTCATCGCCTTCCTTCGGGAAAACTCTGACGTCTTCGTATGGGAAGCGTCGGGGCTACCCGGCGTACCAAGGGAGGTGATCGAGCACAAACTGGCGGTCAGCGAGGACGCTCGCCCGATAAAACAAGTTCTACGCAAGCAAAGTAAGGAAAAGCTGGAGTTCATCGTGTCCGAGGTCGACAAGCTGGAAGAAGCCGGCGTCATCAGGGTGGTGCCGCACCCAACTTGGGTGGCCAATCCTGTGGTGGTGCCAAAGCCCATGACCTTCAAGTGGCGGCTCTGCATCGACTTCATCGACTAAAAAACAAGGCCTGCCCCAAGGATCCTTTCCCACTGCCCCGAATCGATCTCATCGTGGATTCAACTGCCGGGTGCGAGCTCCTGTGTTTTCTGGATGCCTTCTCTGGGTACCACCAGATCGTGATGCCAGTGGAGGATCAGGAGAAAACGGCCTTCATCACACCCAAGGGCTGCTACTGCTACACCCGGATGCCGTTTGGCCTCCAGAACGCCGGCGCAACCTTTCAGCGCGCCATGCAAGCATGTCTTGGGTCCCAGCTGGGCCGCAACGTGGAGGCGTACATCGACGACATCATGGTCAAGACTCAGTACAAGGACTCCCTCATTCAAGATCTACACGAGACCTTCAACAACCTTCGTCGGGTCAACTTCAAGCTCAACCCCGACAAGTGCGTGTTTGGGGTCCCGTCCAGCAAGCTGCTTGGGTTCCTGATCTCCCACCAGGGGATTGAGGCTAATCCCGACAAGATCAAGGCCATCGAGCGTATGGAGGTGCCAAGGCGAGTCAAGGAAGTTCATCTCAAGGCTTGGAGAATGAGCTCTGCCCTTCTTCAAGCTACTCAAGAAGACGGGTCCTGTGGAATGGACCCCGGAGGCTGAAGAAGCTCTTTAGTCCCTCAAGCGCTACCTCGCCTCGCCCCCCATCCTCGTGGCACCGATAGAAAAGGAGCCCCTACTGCTGTACATCGCTGCCACCAACCAGGTGATGAGTGCAGTTCTTGTGGTAGAGCGTGACGCTCCTCCGGGCAAGATCAGTGGCAAGCGTCCTGGGAACATCCTCCCGGGGCAACCATGCAAGAAGAGGCATTCGGGTGACAAAGGGCCGGAGAGTCCTGAACCTGGCGTGCCCACCGACGCAGCCATCGGCGTCACGGAAGAGGCTTCGCTGGGGGCTGACGCGCTCCCGCTCGAAGCAGAACTCCCGGAGGAAACCGAGCCCGTCAAGGACTCGGTAACCCGCAAGATACAGCATCCGGTCTACTTCATCAGTTCGGTGCTGCACGACGCCCGGGAGCAGTACCCCATGATGCAGAAGCTATTACTGGCGATCCTCATCACCTCTCGCAAGATGAGGCCCTACTTCGAAAGCCACCCCATCACCGTGGTTTCCAAGTATCCCTTGAGGAGTCCACTGGAAAACCCACTCGCCACTGGACGTGTCTCATGGTGGGCCATGGAGCTTCAAGGTTTCGGCCTCAAGTTCGAGCACACGAACAACATCAAGAGTCAGGCGCTGGCTGATTTCCCGGCGGAGTGGACTGAGACAGCGTTTGACGACCCGGTGGAGGAATCCATCCTTCCCGGGAAAGAAGACCCCGACGCCTGGACCATGAACTTCGACGGCTCTTACACCAAGGGCCAGGGAGGAGCTGGAGTTGTCTTGATCTCACCCACAGGAGATCGTCTGAAGTACGTCGTCCAGATGCACTACAAGGAGAATATCTCGAACAACACGACGGAGTACGAGGGCCTGCTTGCGGGACTTCGCGCTGCCGTTGGCCTCGGTATCAACAAGCTCATCGTCAAGGGTGACTCTCAGCTAGTCATCAAACAAGTGAACAAGGAGTACGCCTGCCCCCAAATGGCACCGTACGTCGAGGAGGTGTGGAAGCTTCGGCGACGCTTCGACAGCTTCTGGGCCATGTACGTCCCGAGGGATGAAAACACATCCGCGGACGAGCTATCACAGATGGCCTCCAAGCAAGAACCAGTGCCTCCCGGGATCTACATTGAGGTGCTCCGACAACCCTCTGTGTCTCCCGAGAGGCTCAAGGCAAGGTCTACATCAACACTGGGGGCTGGTGACCCATCTACTTCGACAACCCGGGAAACCAGCCCAGAAGGCGCACAAGACCCGGCAGGACCTGGACCAAGGGAAGCCATGCTTCTCCTTGGTCAAATGGCGCTACCGGTGGAAAGAACCCAGCCACACTGGGCCCTGGACATCGTCAAGTACATGACGGAGCATGCTCTTCCGGAGGATGATCATGAGGCCGAGCGGGTGGCTCGTCAAGCCAAGCTCTACGTCCTGATCGACGGCGAGCTCTACCGGCGACGCGACAACAGAGTCAAGCTCCGCTGCATACCACAAGAACAAGGCCAAGTACTCCTACGAGACATCCACGAGGGCACATGCTCGAGTCATGTTGCATCAAGATCTTTGGCGGGAAAGGTTTTCCGCCAGGGTTTCTACTGGCCAACTGTCATGTACGACGCCGAGCAAATTGTCAAGACATGCGAAGCTTGCCAATACTACGCGAAGAACATCAATCAGCCAGCTCAAGCCCTACAACCAATCCCAATATCTTGGCCATTTGCAGTCTGGGGGCTTGATATCGTGGGCAAGTTGCCAAAGTCAGTTGGTGGACATGAATACCTGTTCGTGGCTGTTGACAAGTTCACAAAGTGGGTTGAAATAATGCCAGTACCACGCCAGACGGCCCAGGCCGCCATCAAGTTCATCGAAGGGATTGTCTACCGCTTCGGAGTACCTAACAGGATCATCACAGACAACGGCACCCAGTTCACAAGTCGAGCCTTCCTCAACTTCTGTGAAGAATTGGGCATCAAGGTGTGCTTTCCATCAGTGTCCTATCCAAGATGAAACGGACAAGTGGAGTGAGCCAATGCGGAGGTCCTAAGAGGTCTGAAAACCAAAGCGTTTGATAAGCTGGAGAACAAGGGGAAGAATTGGATTGATCATCTACCAAGTGTAATGTGGTCCCTCAGAACCACACCAAGCCGAGCCACTGGAGAAACACCTTTCTTCCTTGTCTATGGAGCTGAAGCTGTCCTGCCCACAGAACTAAGGCACGGATCTAACCGGGTACTCGCTTATTATGAAGACACCCAAGCTGAGCAAAGGATTGAGGACATAAACTTCCTGGAAGAAATTCGATGTCGAGCATCACTACGATCTGCTCGATATCAGCAAGGGCTCCGCCGCTACCACAGCCGTCATGCTCAGTCTTGGGAATTGCAGCCCGGGACCTGGTACTCCGCAAGATACAGAAACTCGAGGGCTTGAACAAAATGTCAAGCAAGTGGGAAGGACCCTTCCGGGTTACTCATACCCTGAGACCCGGAGCAGTCTATCTAGAAGACGAGAAAGGCAGGCCGGAGGGCAACGCCTGGAACATCGAGAATCTCCGCAAGTTCTACCCCTAATTACGAACATGAATCGCCAAACGTCGAATCCGCAAAGCATGCCCAAGGGGCTAGTGTTCTGTAATAGGGTGTAAGAAGTCATCGCCAAGAAATAAAAGATAAGTGTTTCAATTCCGTGAGCCTCAATTTATGTCGAGATGTGTGTTATCCGCAACAACCCCCAAGCAGGGGGCTGACATGGTGCCGGTGGCTGACGGGTCGAGCGCGAGTGGCCTATCAGTAGGCACTGCCACCCGATCGTGCCGTACTGTCGCGGAAAGGAGTGAACGGGCAGTGTTGTGTTTTAACAACTTAAACACAGAAATGCACATTCAACTTTGCTTGCGGGTTGCTCCGGATGAAACACTATCACGACATAAAAAGAGGGTCCATTCTTTCCTACTGAAAGTTTGTTATGTGCAGCGCCTTCCCGGGACAGGAACTGACGCTGGAAAGCAGCTAAGGAGTTGGGTACCCGGGAGGGACAGGACGGATCGAGGACACGACAGAAAACAGCTAAGTCCTTGCATCTGCATCCTGCACTTAGGCATGACATCTCGCTCGGAGTCAATATACCATCGACCTGCGCATGCTTGACAGTTGATGAGAGCCTTTGCGGGGGTAATGCATCCACCCCGGCGAACGGTCCGTTTCCCTATGGCCTAGTACCCGTGGACAGTGGAGTAGGTGCCCGGAAGGTATAGTGCTCTTAGGGTACTGCTACTGCGTGCATGCAGTCAGAGTACTTGGCACCTAAGAGATCTCTGAAAACTTGACAGCGCGTTAGTGCAAAGGAAGATTTGGGAAATGACCCCGAGAGTTGAGGCTAGGTTGCATTCATCTGAACTTAAGTTCTGAATTACAATTCTGAATTACATTCAGTTGTGCAACTTCTTGATTACATGATAAGCCTGTGCTACTAAGGCCAGCCCGGGGTTCCTAGCTGTGCAGACTTGCTGTTATTCTCGCCTGCCGGTGAACTCCGGACCCCCGGGGACGCCTGGGACGAAGGAGGGCATTCGCGTGGGATTTTCAGGGATCCCATGAGCCGGGAGCTTCCGGGTGAACCCCGGTACATGTTGGCTGCAGAGGAGGTGCACGTGGTCCATGAACTTGTCCATGATGTCCTCTTCATCCTGTACGAAGGGACGAGATCAAGTCAAGACGCAAGTTTTTCCCCTAAGATCATATTACCAAGGCCAAGGAAACCTTACCTTGAAGACATCGTCAAGGTCACAGAGGAGGCGGACCAATCTCGGATTGCCTGCAGCCTCTCTCCACAAGCTCATCTTGATGATGTCCTTCCGGGTCGCCAGCGCCATCGACGCCTCCATGGCGGCGGAACCAGCAATGTTCCCCACCGCTGGGAAAACCACGGAGACCCGAGGTCGAGGAGCGACCTCGTTCCCTCTGATGGCTCGGGCCTCAGCTCCCTTGGGCGTTTCCACCATGCCTCGGAAGATGGATTCCGCCGTCGACACGACAGACAAGAACATCTCCTCCTCTCCAGACATTGCTCTGCGATCTATGGAGGGGAAGGGAAGGGAGCAAGACGAGAAGATGCGTCAAGGGAGTTGGAGTTTGGAGGGCCTTTTATAGACCCCTCACGCTTCACCTACCCCTTGGCGTTAGGACTACCACATTAATGGGGGCGCGTTTGGCGAAAAATCGCTCCCATTCACACCAAGTGCGACATGAAGACCAAGAGACAAAAAGGAGAACAAGTTTTTCTTCATTTCAAGATCTACAATGGGGGCTAATTTTTTACAACAAAAAGATTGGCTCCTGGCAAGCGAGGAGCACCACCATACAATGGAAGACGCTACTTCCAGAAGTACGTCGAGGAGGCGGCCAAGAAGGAGGTCAAGGAGATCTTCGGGGCCGTCGTCTTGAAGCTCCTCGCCCTCAAGAAAACGAGCTCTCCTCGGCCTTGATGCTAGATGAGTTTTCCTCATCTTCATCCGCGTTGTAGGAGCCGGAGCCACTACTGCTCTCACTTTCGGCGCAGCATTCCACGCGCCCTCCTGTAGCACGGAAGATCTTCACGGCGAGTGTGGCGTCTCCGTCATACTTGCAGGCAAGATATTGCCCACGGGTCAGGCGGCGAGAGCGTGCGAAGGACTTCCATCCCTGACCCAGGAGCATGGAGTCATCGACGGTGTACTCCACCGAGATTCAGGTAGGGCCATTGGGACAGCCCTCCACCTGCAGCCACAAGCCCGAAGGCTTGTCGTCTCCCATCCCCATCGCAAAGGAGTCCGGAAGGTCGATCTGGCTGCGGATCTTGCGGCGCAGATCCAGGATGAACTCGAATGGTGCGAAGCTCGTGTGGACCGCTATCCGTGGAGGCGGAGAAGGAGATCTCTCGCGCCTCACGGTCCCTCTACCTCCACCGCCGCGCTTCGCTCGCCCTCTTGGGGCGGCTCTTCCACGGCTGATGGTGCCCTTCTCCGCCGGAGCCGAAGCACGTGGACGACCAACGCCCCTTTTCCCTCTCGCCATGCTGGGACAGGAGCAGTGCAGCAGCGGAGAAGGAGGATTCTCTCTCCAGCGGCCTCCTCGGCTTCTCCGCAGCGGGAATCGAGGAGACAGGAGCAGTTATTCCCCCAAGCGGAATAGCTCCAAGTCCCGCCCTCTGGTGGATGGGACGTGTCAGTCAAGGCAAGACGCTGGGTACCCACTTTGGCCAACTCTTTGGCCATAGCCCCGGCAGCAATTGAAGCGAGAGCCGCCGGGACCATGCACGGGGGCTACTATCGCAGCAGTGGAACATGGGGTTCCTCTGATGCTGCCAAAGTGGGTCCACCACTGGGGCCCACCAAGAAGATGGACAAGGCAAGGAGTCAAGTTCAGCAGATGGATCAGCTCATCTGCCCCAAGGAAACCCGACAAGTTCGACAACAACGCGTTGCGGCTAAGGACCAGGCGACCTTCCGGGATCACCTGTTGCCGGAGAACAAGGCGGAGTACCCACGGGTCCATGCGCCCGGCAAGAGGCCAGGTGATGCGGGTAGGTCCCGATTTTCACGGATTTGTGCGGAGGGGAAGATGAACACGAAGAACACGCGAAGAACGATGAACACAAAAAGGGGAAATCAAACACACAAGGGTAAATAGCAAGTAGTAACCCGGCAAGAATCGACTGGTAACAAATCCCCGAGGGCAGCCCCCAATCCTCCTCTCCCAAACACACCTTACTCTTAGGATTGTTTGTCCAATTGGTCAATCCAACCAACCCAATCTACACTCTAAGAGGGAAGATTAGCAAGTAATCGCAACTACAAGCGGAGCCTTGGTATCCACGCAGGGATCTTCTCCTCAAGAGGAGGCCTTGGTTCATCTCCACATGTGGAGGTCTTGATTCATCTCCATAGGAGGAAGGAGACACTTTGAGAAGAAGGAGCAAGGCTCTACTTTAGTTCCCAAATCATAGTCTAACCCTAGATCTAGTCCAAGGGGTACTTTAAATAGTCTAGGCAACTAGGAGGACGAACGGATAAGGTTTGGTGGCCGAACTGACGAATCTGCTCCCGCACCGGCGGTAGTACCGCTGGCTTAGCCGGTGCTACCGCTGGCGCGGGCATGCGCTGCTTCCTCCCACGCGCCCGGTACCTCCTGGTACCGCTCCTCGTACCGCTGGCGGTACCGGAAGAAGCTGCCGAAGGCCCGATTCGGCGGTAGCGCGGAGCGGCAGCTGCTGGTGCCGCTGACGTGGGCTTGGGCCATCCCACGCTCCCGGTACCGGGCGGTACCGCTGCTGGTACCGCTGGCGTGGTCCTGGTTCTCGCTGACTGGGCCAGGGGCGGTAGTACCGCTTATCCCAGCGGTAGTACCGCCGCCTGGGAGGTTCTTCTCCATCTTCTCTTCTTCCTCTTCATCGCCTTGACTCGATCCTTGTCCATCTTCATGCGTCGCCTCTTGGCCATCTTCATAGGGGTCTTCAGGTCCACCAAAGCTGAGCACACACAAGGTATCGGAATGAAGTAGCAACCCATTCAAAGGAGTGTCGAGATCACACATAGATAGGAGTGAATTCACCTTATCATGGAGAGCTTTGACTCTTGCTCTTGTCAATGGGCCATTTGATGGTGTTGGTGTTGTGTGCCTAGGTTGCACTACATCATCTCCCCCCCCCTTGGAAAAGAGTCGTCCTCGACTCTTCGTCCTCATCATCACTTGGGTTTCCAAAGTAAGGTGAGATGTCGGCAACGTTGAAGGTGTCATGAACGCCGTACTTGGACTTGGATATGTCGATCTTGTATGCATTGTCGTTGATGCGCTCGATAACCTTGAAAGGGCCATCTCCTCTTGGCGCGAGCTTAGACTTTCTCTCATCGGGGAAGCGGTCCTTGCGTAGATGTAGCCAAACAAGGTCTCCTTCTTGAAAGATCATGGGGCGCTTGTTCTTGTTCATCTTCGTAGTATGGTCTTCGTTGTGCTTCTCAAGCGTGGCCCTTGTGTCTTCGTGTAGTTTCTTCATGTAAGCGGCACGCTTGTCGAAGTCCATGTTGACTTGCTCACGGAGTGGAAGTGGTAGCATGTCGAGCGCGGTGTAGGGGTTGTAGCCATAGACGACCTCAAAGGGTGTTCTCTTTGTTGCGCGATGTAGTGCTCGATTGTAGGCGAACTCGGCGTGTGGGATGCACTCTTCCCAATTCTTCAAGTTAGGCTTGATCAACACACGAAGGAGTGTGGAAGGCTTCGGTTCACCACTTCGGTTTGGCCATCGGTTTGAGGGTGGTATGCGGTGGAGAATAGTTGCTTGATTCCCATCTTGGCCATCAAAGTCTTCCAAAAATAGCTCACGAACTTGGTGTCACGATCCGACACAATGGTCTTGGGCACGCCATGAAGACGGACGATTTCCCTGAAAAACAAAGTAGCAATGTGTGAAGCATCGTCGCTCTTGTTGCAAGGTATAAAGTGTGCCATTTTAGAGAAGCGATCAATGACGACAAAGATGGAATCCTTGTTTGTTTTAGTGCGTGGGAGTCCTAAGACAAAATCCATAGCTATATCGGACCATGGGTGATGTGGAATAGGCAAAGGTGTGTATAAACCATGAGAGTTTAGAGTAGACTTAGCTTTGAGACATGTTGAACATCGTCGCACCAAGCGGTTCACATCCGGTACATCCTTGGCCAATAGTAGTTTGTGGAGAGCATCGCAAAGGTCTTGTCACGTCCAAAATGACCCATGAGTGATCCTCCATGAGATTCCTTCAAAAGGACCAAACGAAGCGAAGACTCGGGTATACATAGTTTGTTAGCCTTAAACAAGAAACCTTTGTGCAAATAGAAATCACCAATTCCTTTGTGCTCCGAACATTGAGCGAAAATGTCTCCAAAGAAAGCATCGGTAGCATACAACTCTTTAATCTCATCCAAACCCAAGACACTAATGTCAAGACGTGTAAGTAGGTTGGCCTTGCGGGATAGAGCATCCGCGACCACATTGTCTTTACCTTTCTTGTATTTGATTACAAAAGTGAAAGACTCAATGAACTCAACCCACTTAGCATGTCTTTTGTTCAAATTTGTTTGACTTTTCAAATATTTCAAGGATTCATGGTCGGAATGAATGACAAATTCCTTAGGACGAAGGTAATGTTGCCACACATCCAAAACACGAACCAAAGCAAATAACTCTTTGTCATAAATGGGGTAATTCAAGCGAGCTCCATCTAGTTTCTCACTATGGTATGCGATGGGTCTACCATTTTGCATAAGCACTCCACCAATGCCCAATCCACTTGCATCGCATTCAATCTCAAATGTCTTAGAGAAATCCGGAAGGGCAAGGAGTGGTGCTTCGGTTAATAACCGTTTGAGCTCATTGAAAGCAAAATCATGTGCATTGCCCCAAATGAAAGGTACATTCTTCTTTGTAAGTTCATGGAGGGGGCAAGCAATTGTGGAAAAATCCTTGATGAAACGGCGGTAAAATCCGGCAAAACCAAGAAAACGTCTCAACTCCTCAAGTGATGTCGGAAAAGGCCAAGTCCGAATTGCTTGTATCTTGCTTCATCACTTCACTCCATCCGAAGAAACAACAAAACCCAAGAAAACAAGTTTGTTGGTGGCAAAAGTGCACTTAGAAAGATTTGCATAAAGCTTTTCATTGCGAAGAACCAACAAAACTTGAGCAACATGAGAAGTGTGCTCTTCCAAAGACTTGCTATAGATAAGGATGTCGTCAAAGTATACCACAACAAATTTGCCAATAAAGGACGCAAAACATGATTCATGAGACGCATAAAGTAGAAGGTGCATTGGAAAGACCAAATGGCATGACGAGCCACTCATAAAGACCAAGCTTAGTTTTAAATGCGGTCTTCCATTCATCACCTTCACACATGCGTATTTGGTGATATCCACTTTTAAGATCAATTTTGGAGAATATAGCGGAACCACAAAGCTCATCGAGCATATCATCAAGGCGAGGGATAGGATGGCGATACCGAACGGTTATGGCGTTGATGGGGCGACAATCCATGCAAAGGCGAAGAGTGTTGTCGTGCTTGGGTACCAAGATGACGGGCACGGCACACGGACTCAAGCTCTCGCGGATGTGTCCCATGGCAAGAAGTTCTTGTATTTGCCGCTCGATCTCCTTTGTTTCTTCGGGGTTGGTGCGGTAAGGAGCGCGGTTTGGTAGCGGTGCGCCGGGAACAAGGTCGATGCGGTGCTCGATTCCGCGTAGAGGAGGTAGTCCCGGTGGCACTCTTGAGGGAAGACATCTTCAAAGTCCTTCAAAAGAGACAACAAAGAAGGAGGAAGGTTTGTGAAAGTGTTAGTCATAGAAACTTCACCCTTGCATATGAGCACATAGTGTAGGGTGGATGGGTTTTCTCTCAACTCCCTCATCTCTCTCTTTGTGGCAAATAGTGTAAGTTTTGTGGGAACTCTCTTTGAAGTGTCACACTCATTTGGCTTGTGGCTCTCACTCACTTTTGGTGGGTCTCTCGCTCACCACTCATCTCACTAGACGAACGATCTTGTTGTGCCCTTGCAATGTCTTGGCGTTGTCGGCGATGACTTGACTTGGTGTCATGGGACGAAGGACGAAGGTCTTGTCGTTGTTCTTGAAGCTATAGTAGTTTGTCCTTCCATCATGCATAGCACCCTTGTCAAATTGCCATGGACGCCCAAGGAGTAAGTGACAAACGTTCATAGGCACAACATCACAATCAACCGTATCTTCATAGGCTCCAATCTTGAAGGACACTTGCACCATGTGTTGAATCTTGACGGCTCCGGTATCACTCAACCATTGCACATGGTAAGGATGTGGGTGCTTCTTGAACTTCAAGTTGAGCTTATCACAAAGTTCTTTGCTCGCTAGGTTGTGGCAACTTCCACCATCTATGATGACCTTGATGGACTTTCCATTGACTCCCGCTCTGTTGAAACAAGTTGCATCTTTGGTCTTCTTCTACTTGAACATTGGTGGTTAAGCTCTTGCCACAACCAAGGAAGGGTCTTTGTTGTCGCCATCACAATATATCTCACTTTCTTCTTCTTGAGCACTTTGCATTGTGGCGACCTTGTTCAAAGCATTGTACTCATCTTCACTCATAGATTCATACTCTCCCATGTCATTGATGATCATGACCTTCTTGTTGGTGCACTCAAAAGATTTGTGCCCTTGTCCGCCGCACTTGTAGCATTGCAAAGTCTTGTGCCGGACGAAGATCCTTGAGGCGCCTTGGAGAGGGAGGTACTTTCTTGAAAGGTTGAGGCGCTTGAGGTGTCGATGTAGAGACTCTTGGAGGACCTCGAGTGTTCGCTTGAGGAAGAGCTTGTGAAGGTGTAGGAGTTGACGAAGAAGGCTTGTTGGCGTAGAATGCCTTTGTCTTGAGGTATTTGAGCTCTTCAAGCACGTGGCGCTCGGCCTTGGAAGCTTGATGTACTAGCTCAACCAAAGAGGCATATGGTTGGAACTCCACGATCTTCTTGATGGGATAGTTGAGGCCATTCATGAAACGAGCCATGGATTGCTCTTCGTACTCGTTGACATTGGCTCTCATCATGGAGATTTCCATTTCCTTGTAGTACTCATCAACCGACTTCAAACCTTGCTTCAACTCTTGCAACTTCTTGTATAAGTCTCTAGTGTAATGGCTTGGCACGAAGCGCTTGTACATGGTTTCTTTCATTTCAACCCAAGTGTCAATTGGTTGTTGGTGGTTAGCGACGCGAGCATCTTGTAGTTGTTCCCACCACAAGAGAGCATACTCTTCAAACTCCATCGAGGCTAAGGCAACCTTCTTTTGTCGGAGAAGCGTTGCACACGGAAGATCTTGTCAACCTTGAGTACCCATGAGAAGTAAGCTTCCGGATCACTTGTGCCGTAGAACTTGGGTATGTCAAAGCGGACGTTGGTCAAGTCATCATAGTCGTCACGTGGCCACCACGTGGGAATGCACGTCCACGTCTCCTTCGGTTGAGTCCATCACCATTGTGTTGGCTTGACTCGTTATCACTTGACTCGGAACGTTGGTGTTGGTGACGATCATGAGGAAGCTCTTGACGAGGCGCATGTTGAGGAGGTAGCTCTTGTTGAGGAACGGGTTGCTCGACATTGTTCGCATTGTCATGGTTTTGATGACGTGGCCTTGGAGGATGACGAGGGTGACGTCCTTGTTCACCAAAGTCATTCGCACCCGGAACGCCATTGTCATTAGCCAATGGGTCATGACGATCACGTCGTGGCGGTGGTGGTGATGGTATGCGTGCGCGACGATCATCATTTTGGTGAGGTTGTTCTTGATGCGCATTGGCATTGTTCGCGTGAAGATCATGTGGTTGTTCAACGATAGGAGGAGGTCGTTCATGGGCGTCGCTCCTTGAATCATGTTGACGTTCTTGTCGAGGTTCATGACGTCCATGATGTGCTTGTGTCGACCTTGAGGTGCTTCTTGTACGGCTTGAGCGTGAAGGAGCTCGTTGTCGCGCAAGGTTGTTGATAGCTTCGGTCATCCGCTCCATGTTCGCATTGATTGCGTTGAAGTTGGCATCATGAGTTTGGAGACGGCGCTCGTAGCGGCCTAAGCCATCACGAACAAGGTGTCGAAGACCGACGAACTCGGATTGGTGACATAGCCATGATCACCGCGAACTCCACCATGGATTTCCTCATCCGAGCTTGAGCTTCCGTTTGTACTTCCCCTAAACATTTCTCAAGAACAAGTGAGATATGTGGTAAGGAAAAACCAAGACAAACTATATCCCAAGTATAATGTGGCTTGAGAGGAGAGTATCCGGTTCTAACACCCAACACACACACTTATGAGGATAGGAAGGTATGAAGTGGCAAACGAAACAAACAAACCCGCCGACAAGTATATTGTCAAAGGTAGAGAAAATCCACAATGATCAAATTACCAAAGAAACTCCAACCACAAAGTATCAAGAAACACACACAAAAGCGAATGATGGGGTTGGGCAACCAAGGGCGAGCACTCGAAGATAGACAACCTAACGAAGACTACGTGCTCAAATGTCACCCAACACAAGAAGGACGCTAGCTCAATTGCTTTTTGTGGGCAACGGATTTGCACAAGAGTTAACACTCACACTCACTTTGGCGGTCTTAGCTTTGTCGCAACCTACAAGAGATGAACTTGGCACCACTTGATTCTTTCTTTTCTCTTTTTTTTTTTTTTTTTTGATTTTTGCTTTTTGACGATGATTCCTTCTCTTTTGCTAGTGCCAAGCTCTCTAACGATACACACTCGCCAATACTTGAAGACAAACACTCAACACGTGCAATGCCTCGCAATATCACCGAGCTAGTCCAATAGGTTAAGTTTCGCGAAAGGAAGAAGGGCTCACAACGGAAATGATGGTGGGGGAATGTCGAGTCCTTGGCGGCGTCGTCACTTGGCGTTGATGAAGTCGCTGCGGAAGCTTGTCGATGTCGTAGACGTGTGGAACACACCAGCGAAGGACCCAAACAACAAAGGAGAATTGCCAAAACGAACCGAGGAAAAGAAAAATTTCTGAAAAATTTGGCCCTGGCGGTAGTACCGCTTAAGCTGGCGGTAGTACCGCTGTCAACTTTTCTGCTCGAATTTTGTGCGATTTTGGGCTCCAAAACTTCCTCGAATCCGTGGGGAAATGGCAAAATTGAGGCTAGGGAACGCAAACAAAGGTGGAGGGGGTCCTAAAGCAACAGATCCATGGACAAAAACTACCAAAAACGCAACGAATCGACAGATCGGCTCGAATCAAGGCAAGGCTATTTTTGGTGGAAATTTTCGAATTTCTCAAAAACGAAGAAAAATTTGGTGGATTTTGGTGGAAACACAAAACAAATCCGTGTCAACCTAGAGCTCTGATACCATATGATGCGGGTAGGTCCCGATTTTCACGGATTTGTGCGGAGGGAAGATGAACACGAAGAACACGCGAAGAACGATGAACACAAAAGGGGAAATCAAACACACAAGGGTAAATAGCAAGTAGCAACCCGGCAAGAATCGACTGGTAACAAATCCCCGAGGGCAGCCCCCAATCCTCCTCTCCCAAGCACACCTTACTCTTAGGATTGTTTGTCCAATTGGTCAATCCAACCAACCCAATCTACACTCTAAGAGGGAAGATTAGCAAGTAATCGCAACTACAAGCGGAGCCTTGGTATCCACGCAGGGATCTTCTCCTCAAGAGGAGGCCTTGGTTCATCTCCACATGTGGAGGTCTTGATTCATCTCCATAGGAGGAAGAGACACTTTGAGAAGAAGGAGCAAGGCTCTACTTTAGTTCCCAAATCATAGTCTAACCCTAGATCTAGTCCAAGGGGTACTTTAAATAGTCTAGGCAACTAGGAGGACGAACGGATAAGGTTTGGTGGCCGAACTGACGAATCTGCTCCCGCACCGGCGGTAGTACCGCTGGCTTAGCCGGTGCTACCGCTGGCGCGGGCATGCGCTGCTTCCTCCCACGCGCCCGGTACCTCTGGTACCGCTCCTCGTACCGCTGGCGGTACCGGAAGAAGCTGCCGAAGGCCCGATTCGGCGGTAGCGCGGAGCGGCAGCTGCTGGTGCCGCTGACGTGGGCTTGGGCCATCCCACGCTCCCGGTACCGGGCGGTACCGCTGCTGGTACCGCTGGCGTGGTCCTGGTTCTCGCTGACTGGGCCAGGGGCGGTAGTACCGCTTATCCCAGCGGTAGTACCGCCGCCTGGGAGGTTCTTCTCCATCTTCTCTTCTTCCTCTTCATCGCCTTGACTCGATCCTTGTCCATCTTCATGCGTCGCCTCTTGGCCATCTTCATAGGGGTCTTCAGGTCCCCAAAGCTGAGCACACACAAGGTATCGGAATGAAGTAGCAACCCATTCAAAGGAGTGTCGAGATCACACATAGATAGGAGTGAATTCACCTTATCATGGAGAGCTTTGACTCTTGCTCTTGTCAATGGGCCATTTGATGGTGTTGGTGTTGTGTGCCTAGGTTGCACTACATCACCAGGTGTACCCCCGGGTCCTCCATCCGTACTGCTGAAAGGATAAGAATACCAGCTCGCCGAAAGCTGGTGGAAGGCTTGGGCGCCAAGACAAAGAACGCGCCCTGGTGACGTTGCCACGAGCGCAGTTGGTGGGGCGGATAGGCTTTGTCCATCCCACCTTTCCCAAGGGCGGACGACCGCGCCGCCCTCTAGAAGATGCTTGGAGGAGAAGAGGCCACGTCTCCTCTGAAGGCCACCGAGGGGTTCTCCCGCCAAAAACCTCTCACGCCCCTCGCGTGCCCATGTCGGATCCCCTTAGCCTATAAAAGGAGGACCATGGCACCGAGGAGAAAAAACAGGTCAGATAGAGCTCAAGCAAGACTAGACTAGGGTTCGGAGGGTAGAGAGAGAGGTGATCTCCCCAGGGCAGGATCTGCTCTTTGTCTACCTCCGGCCGGAACTCTGCCGGGTTCATCCCAGAACACCCTTGTACACCACATCATGATGAACACTTCAATCCAGACATGCAGGAGTAGGGCTTTTAGCCTCCGGGCGGCCTGAACCTGGGTAACTCCGTTTGTCTCTCTGTGTTGTTTACTCGCTTGTCCCGACGAAGAACTCGACGATCTTGCTCCCGGATAAGGCGTCTTCCAGCCTCCTTCGCGCCCCGTGCCGAACCTAAAAAGGGGGTATCATCTACTCCGGTGTCCGTGACCCGAGACACGACATTGGCGCTCTTGGCAATGTCTTTCTCATGACGCCTTCTTGAAATTGTGGAGCTTCATAGTATGGATGCATGGTAGTAGTCTTGTTGCTCCATCTTGAGCGTGAACCATAGTATGTTCTCCCAACAAGCTTGGTGGTGCCGCTCTTGAACACGGTGGTGATGGGGTTCATCTCCTCTTGCATGTTGTCGAAGGTGTAGTCGATGTCGCCGCACATGCTTGAGGAGTGGTAGTCGTAGATGTTCTCCACCATGTCCTCAGAGTTGTAGTCATGGTAGCGGTTCACCATGGGATCCATGCTCGTTGAGTCTGTGTCGGTGTAGGGCTCCATTATGTCATGGGCGCTTGAGATGTCGAAGTCGTGGTAGCGCTCCATGCTGTTTACGCCTATGGACTCGGAGTCGTGGGAGCGGAAGTCTTGGTGATGCTCGTAGTAGCGGAAGTCTTCATGATGCACCATCATGTCATGGTCGGTGTCGAAAGCTTGGGCATGCTCTATCATGTCATGGGGGTCATTGTCGGTGTAGAGTTCCCCCATGTCCTCTATGCTTGAGGCATCATAGTCATTGTGGCTCATCGTGTACTCATCATCATCTTCGCCTCCATAGTTTGATCCGCTCTCCCTAGACATGTTAACTCACAAGCACAAGTGTATATGTGGAGTGGAAAAAACTATGAACTCAATCTCACCTTGAAGATAGTATTGGAACTAGTGGACCATGCCAAGAGGAACCGATACACAAAGACAAAAGTTGATTGAGTTTCAAAGATCCAAAAACAAACTCCAAGACACACACGGCTTATGGTCGATAGGTATGGATTGTGGAAAGCAAATTGAACCAAACCGAAACCAAGATATTGTAAAGGTAAGTAGAGAACCACGATGATCACAAAGCAAAAACAAGTCAATCTCAAAAGATAGGAATGTAGCTCAAAGAAACACACGCACGGAGAGATTAATGAGACTCATGCAACCAAGAAGTGAGCTAAAGAACCATATTATCCTAGCGAAGACTATAAGCTCGTGTTGCACAAGTACAAGGAGAGCCACTAGCTCGATTGCAAATTATTGGTGGGCTACTAGATTTGCACAAAATGTACCACCTACGAGATGTTCATCGAGCTTGCGCGCTTCCTACAAGAGATATGGCAAGTGGTGTTTCTTATTTTCTTTTCTTGCTCTCTTTGCTTCTTTTCACTTTTCTCTTTTGATTCTTTTCTCTTTTGCACACCCACTTCTTTGATGTCACAACAAGATATATATCAACTAACGCATGCAATTCTTGCTTGGAAACTACACGATACAATTGTGCAAAGCCCAAGCAATCATCAAGAGCTAGCCTCAATAGGACAAGGTAATCGCAAAGAATAGTGTGGCTCGCAAAGGAATGGCAAGGTGAGAAGATTCGTGATGTTTATACCTTTGGTCAACGATCTTCACCCTTTGTTGTAGAAGTGTCATACTTTCTCATGGATTTTGGTGATGTTAGATGTTGTAGTAACCATAATGGTGATGAAGGTCTTGTTCGTAGCTTCGAAACGAGCCGAAGAACACCAAAAACGGAATCCGGAATCAAAAGATATGCCAAAACGAATTTTGAGGTGTGCTGAAATTCTGGGCGAAACCGGGGAGTTTCGGTTTGACCGGGCCCAAACCGGCCGTTCAACCGATATGGCCTCCTGTTAGACCGGCCAAAAGTAGATCGACCGGTGGCAAACCGATGGCCAACCGACGAGTTCCGGGAGCGGAAATCTGACTCGAAAATCCTCAAATTCGTGGGCAAATGGAAGAATTAGGCCATGGGAACGCAAAGGAAGGTAGATCAACAAGTTTAGCAATAGATCTATGGATCAAAACCTACCAAAACGCACAAAAATTTCAGATCGGTCCAAAAGCAATTTGGGGCTATTTTGGTGGAAATTTTTGAATTTCTCAAAATCAAAGAAAAATTTGGGTGGATTGGGGTGGAAACACAAGTCAAATCCGTGGCAACCTTGCTCTTGATACCATATGATGAGGGTCAACCTCTAGGGTGGCCCAATCTTCACGGATTTGATGCGGAGGTCACGAAGAACACGAAGAACCCAAGGGAGAATTCATGGGAAAAAGAGGGATAACTAGAAGAGCCTGCAAGGATTCCCACTCAACAACAACTCTCTCAAATAGAGAAGCCTTTGAATCAAGAAATCAAATCAACTCAACTCTTAATGAAACCGATTCCTCTCACCGGCCGGTCCACCGATCCAATAGAATCCACTAATGTGGGAGATTGACAAGTAATCGCAACTACAAGAAGATATCTTGGCGCCCGGGGGACGGATCGACCGGGGGAGGGATCATAGCCACAAGGGGCAAGAGGAGCATAGCTCTATCTCTATTCTATCTCATATCTTATCTAACCCTAGGAATGAAGGGGAGAGGGTCTATTTATAGTCTAGGGGAGTTGGGGAAAGGAAAACAAGGCCTCAGCCCACTTTGGCACGCAGGCCCACTGTCTGTCTGGCCCAACAGGCCCCTAACCGGCCTCAAACCGACGGCCAACCGATATGGCCTCCTGTTAGACCGACCGTCAACCGACGGCGGCCGGTTTGACCGAAGGTTGAACCGGTGGTGGCTGGTTTGACCGACGGTTGAATCGACGCCCTGAAACTTCGTCTTCTTCTTCGTTTTCTCGTTTCCTCCTCCTCTTCCACGCGTACGCCTTGGATGGTCTTGAGTCTTGTGCTTCCTCGGCATCTCCCTTGACGTCCGTACTCGCCGTATCAAACCTAGCATAGCAAAGGGGTATATGCTCACGTAGTATACCATCCAAAGGGCATGAAATGGGATCTCTTAGAGGAAGGAGTTCACCTTTGAGCTAAATGACGACTTGTCATATGTTGGGTTGCTTGACATGGCGATGGATGTGACCCGGGCTACATCAGTATAGTTCGGTTCAGTTCTGAGTTCAGTATGAGCCATGATTAGCTCGCTTGGTTCTGACTAGACATAGCTCAAACTAACATATTATGTACATTATCTTGACCATTGAATGAAAACTAGAATATTAACAACCTTCTCTTTTCTAAAAACAAATTTATCACGTGGGAAGGTTATAAAGTGAAATTTTAGGTGTTTTACGTGCAAATTAGCACATGGAAAGGTAAATGTATTGCCACCATTTGGGAAAATCCAGTGCTGCCAAGGATTTATTGTGTTGATAAAGGTTGAAGTCAAGCTACAATTCAGTATTTGTCACGTTATCATTTCGAGTGATCTTTTATAAATATTGTTTTTTTAGCAGTTTTATAAATATAATTATGTTTTATTTATGTGGTTGTTCAATTTTTTGGCCTCATTAGTAACAAATCGATCATAGAAAATCAATTTTATGTAGGCTCGAAAGTTGCTCGAGATTGACTCGAGATCGTCGCAAGCCAATTATGAGCCAACTCCCCAGTTCTACCTCTAGCTCGAGTCAACTTGAACCCTTCTCGTTTATAAATATGACATGAGCTGAGCTAGATTTAGATCGCGCAAACTTGACTCATTTCCAACCCTAAACGGGACTGGTTATAAATGGGTTAACGTTGAGAAGGTGTACCGAGACAATTTTCACTAATTTGTTTGGGCCTGTAAAGGTATCAAGTTGCAATATTGTGTCTGGATGTGCACTGGAATCAGAATGCACCACAAATGCTCTGGTCGGTTATTTCTGGGACTGGTTGTGCAGTCTACATATTTTTTCCATATCCAACTTAAAAGTGCTTCGCTGCTATCTTACAGATGATATCATCATAATTTAAAATTCATCAAACAGGCACACAGAAAAATTTGAAGTCGCCAAACTAGCACAGAGCTAGAAATGCATTTCGCGTGGAGGAATTCCGAGGCATCTCTACAAGTGCTTAAAGAAAGTTAAACCACGTTTTTTAAAATGCCCAGGTTTAAAGACTTAAGTGAATATTAAGCCATCGATACCAATTCATAATTTTGCCACAATTCAAGATAATCTAAGTAACGGAAAATGACAAAATCCATCATAGAACAGAATCATTTTGAAGAGCCAACTCAAGGGTTTTGCAAATTAACTTCCTCATCAACCCTGTATTTCACACCATTGTTTTGCAAAGAAACTTCCTTTCTCTCCAACCTTGCATATTTCTCTGACCTGCCAATAAACAAGAGTCAAGTAAGGCACAAATAACATAAAAAGATGACAACAAAATGTTCCTACAAAATCAACACTTTTATTACATTGGCAAGTCAAAATAAAGACTACCTTAATAATAGCCATAGTTCCTGAATTATGTTGGCATGTGCCCATAGCTGGGCTGAACTAACATGCCTAAATTGGTGAATCAAGAATTTCATGTGATTGAAAACAAGTACTATCACATGGTTAAATAAAACAGTATGGGCAAGGAGCTAATTATACTTTTCGAAGAAGAGAAAACTTGGTGAAAAGAAGAGAAAATAAAAGGAACAAAGGACTACTAGTGAATAACGGAAACTTCACTTAAACGACATGGACAAACAAACAGATGATATATATTTCATTGTGGCATGATGACAATCCTGGGCATTTTTTTTGTCGGTGAAGTGAGAAGGAAACATGGGAGTGGAAGGTGATGGATCACTGAAACATGTTATAACAGACGGTCGCAACTTTGGTGTCCGAATCAAATACCATTTATATAGAGTTCAGGTATCATGTATAATTAGTGATCAAGCAGAACTTACATAGCGCATACAATGCAAACATTTAAGGAATCAATATGCAAAATGACTACAATTGTCCTAACTAGAGAGTTCGGATTACTACGACTAATGTTTGAGATTTTCTAGATTACTACTCCAATTTCAAAGAGTGTTTGTGTTTTGCAAACAAAACATTTATCTTGCAAACATCATGTGCCATTAACAAAGTTGTATCTTGTAAAGAAAAATCGTGCTCAAATAAAAGTATGGCAAGAACATAGTCACAACATATGTGCATAGATGTCACCACCATATATACAAGTACAGCCAAGTATAACCAGAACTGAAAGTATGATTGACGTTTCAAGAAAAAAGCTTACATATCAATCTATATTGTTCTCCTTCTAATCTGCCAATAAATAGAAGAGCATGTATAAACATACACATGAGAAGAGTATGACAGCAAGAACAAGCATATAAAACCAGAGCAGAAATCACAACAAAGCCCACAAAGCAACTAGCAATACAACCGATATACACATAATAATTGCGGCATGTGTCTGCGAAGGCTCCGGGTCACTTCTGGACGCCTAAGTGATGGGTGAAAAATCCGCTCCTCACTTAAGGTGGAACTTGGCTAGACCGGATCTGCCATCGTTCTCATTGTGTGACTGATTTCGCGGTGCCCCTCATTAATGTGACCATTCGTGACATGTTGTATTCTTGGTCACTAAAGCTACAGTGTGTGTGTGTGTGTGTGTGTGTGTGTGTGTGTGTGTGTGGTTTTTAGGGTGTTTTGGAAGTGCATGGAGTCCCCATGTGAAGTTATAATGATTGATGACAATTTCTATGGATTAATGGTTTCATTCAGTTTATTTGAATATCTTTTCCATAGATAATGTTTGAAATCCATGTGTTGGATTCCAGATTAACTAGATGCAATGAAGATAAATATATACATTGATTATTGGCATCAAGATCATCGATGGGAATAGATGAATATGGTATAATAAAGAAGAAGAAATGAATATCGAGTTCTTGTGTGGAACTCAAAAAAAATACATGCTCTAGTTTATGTGTTAATCCATGTAGGATCAAGATCTTGGGAGTTTGTTTACAATAGAAGAATTTAAGATATGGCTCTACGTCGAGATCATCACAGACTCATGTGTTGAGCCATGGTTGACCAAGGCTTAGAGCATGCAAACAAGTGAAGAATTTATTGTGTATCTCAAGATATTGTGATAAAGCGTAAAGAAGATCAAGTGATGACCATGGTAATGTACAAACTATGATCCGAAGAATGGTAATGAAAGAGTTCAGACTATGGCATGCATGTCTTGAAGAAGAAAATTGTGTGAGCATTCATGTTTAACTTAAGTACACCATCTTAATGAAGAGAGAAGGACAGATACGACTTTGATCAATATAAAGTGCAAATATTTGATTGAAGTTTATGAACACACTAAGCATATATTTTGTACCGAGTGGGATCAAGTAATCTTGTGGTATATTCCTAAGAAAAGTGATATTGTGGTATGGTAAGCAATTGTCAACTTTGCTTTGTGAACTAACTCGTTAAATATCCATGTTTTCTGTTTGTTCTATATGGGTGAGATATATTTCCAAGGGCTTACATCAAAAGGAAAATTTCATATAACCCATGAGTGGATGACATCAAGTGGTGATCGTCATCAATGTTGAGAAGTGCCAATTCAAGATGAGCATCCTAAACATATCATATTCTTGAGGCTTTTCAATCATTTGGTGGCAATGGACATGTGAAGATATTTCTAAGTGAGATCCCTTAGTGATTACATGTAAGGAATTTACGAGTCTTCACCAAGAGAGTACAATCAAAAAAGGTGTTCCAACTTAAGAGAGCGCAACAATCTCACCTCCAGGCGTGGATGTGGGATTCTTCATCAGGCTACGCCAACGTCTATTTCGACAAACACAAGATCTTCTGCAATGGTGTTTGTAAGTAATTTGGATCTAGCATTATGGGGTGCAACATATCTTTATAGTAGATCTTGGCGTTATGTAAGACGGAAAATTTTAAATTCCTGCATGTAACCCTATAATGTTTTTAATTAGGGTTTTTTATGTGTAAGGTTTTATATATTGTTTTATCTTCATTACAAACTCAATTGCATAAAAAATGATTTCGTATGAAAAAAATTGTCACGTTTTTGGTGTTCGAGGTATTGTCAGATTTTTTTGTATAGAGGTCAAACCTTTCTATTTGTGGTTTTATCCGACTTTTTGGTGTTTCGTGTTTCTCTATCTTAGGATATATAGCTAGTTGTTAGATTCAAAAGAAATCCAAGTTCATCGAAAGAGAAATTCGTATGTAAAATATATGGCATTTTTCGTGTGTGTGGTTCTGCTATTTTTTTTAAAGTAGATGATTCCTCGCTCCTTGCTAAGGGGTATATTGCTAAAAATAAAGAGTGTGCAGTTGTATAAAATAGATATACTAGGTTATGTCCTGACATACTCCCAACGAAATCTACGGTTATGTTGCAATGCAAACAAAATCAAGGTTGGGGGAAATAGTGAGGAAGAACATCAGTAACAATCTATAGCTTAAGCATAAACAAACCTAATATTCAGATAAGACATAAATCTAGTCTAAAGGTAAATGTGAAATTTAGTTTAGGGTCTGTGGGGAAGACACATTCTACCACACCGGAGCAAAGGACTAACAGCTACTTGCTCTTAGACTACCACTTGATCATTCTTATGGTTTGGATGGGATCCTTAGACTACCACTTGATCGAAAGAGAAATCTACTTGATTAACAAGGCATGGCAGGATGGGATCCTTAGACTACCACTTGATCATTCTTATGGTTTGGATTATCCTATTATCCAATATGCCGATGACACTCTCATCATTTTACCTGCTTGTCCCACTCAGCTACTTGCTCTTCAAAATATCCTGTCAGTTTTCACATCTATCACGGGATTAAAAGTCAATTACAGCAAATCCTCTCTTGTCCCAATTAATATCACTATGGAAAGATGCACTGAGTTGGCTGGGATTTTATTATGTAAACCTGAAGCATTGCCTTTCACTTATCTTGGTTTACCGTTGGGAACCACCAAGCCTAGAATGGAACACTTCATCGGAATCACTGAAAGAATCGACAGGAGACTATGTGGGATCTCTACTATGCTGTCCTATGATGGTAGATTGACTGTCATTAAATCAATCATCATTTCTATCCCTCTTTTTGCCATGTGCACTATTAAAATGCCGCTTGGTTTCCTTGATCATGCTGAATATGCTGCCAGAGGGTTTTTCTGGAGAGGGAAAGACATCCATATAAAAGGGAACTGTCTAGTGAAATGGGAAAAGGTATGTACTCCAAAAAAGGCAGGGGGCTGGGCGTGCTCAACCTCAGGACTCAGAATACAGCACTACTGATGAAGCATTTGCATAAATTTATGAATAAGATGGATGTTCCATGGGTTAAGCTAATTTGGGAAGCACACTATCTGAATAACAAGCTACCGCAAGCTAGTGCACCTTGTGGATCCTTCTGGTGGAAGGATATATTATCTCTATGGGACAGTTTCAGTGATCTTACCACTTGTAAACCAGGAGATGGGAGCACTGTCAGGTTTTGGCAGGACAATTGGCGAGATGTTGCACCTGAAATAGAATTTCCACATCTATTTTCATTTGCCAAACAACAAAATATTTCACTGAAACAGCTACTGCAGATTAGTGAGGAGAATTTGCTTGATCACTTCCACCTGCCTTTATCTACTATTGCATTTCAACAAAGTGAAATTCTGTCCGTTCGACTTGGAAATTTTGACAGACAATTGGTCGATGACAGTTGGGCACTTCATAATAATTCAAAATTCTCAGTGAACAAGGTGTATGCATCTCTGAATCCTTTTACAATTGCACCAGCTCCCTTCACCTGGATTTGGAAATCATGTGTTCAACTCAAACACAAGATTTTCTTTTGGCTCCTACTACAGGACAGATTAAACACCAGAGACCTCCTAACCAGGAAAACATTTCATCTAGATGACAAATCATGTGTGCTATGTACTGACACACCAATGAGACCATGCGGCACTTGTTCTTCGGCTGTGACTTTAGTCAGATCTTTTGGTGGAGGTTGAGTCAGGAATGGAATTATGATCTTGAGCTGGTGGATATGCTACTCGATGGCCGTACAAGATCTAGACAGGTTTGCTTCAAGGAATATCTAATCATTGGATGCTGGAGCCTATGGAACCACAGGAATAAAATCATTTTTGATGATGAACAACTCGATTTGGATATGTGTATCCACATGTTTAAAGAGACTTTCTTGCTTATTATGCATAGAGCAAAGCCTTCTCTTAAAGAGGGTATGCAACAGTGGCTTGATGCCATGTAATTTTTTACGGAAAAGACATCCTTGTAAATGTGTTTTATATAAAATGAAAATCGCAGTAGGGGCTTTCCCTACTGTTTTCCGTCAAAAAAAAGGACTAACATTTTAGTCAACTGAATTCAGTTTTTAAGTGTAGGTTCTAACAACCTGAATTCTGCATTAATCAAATCTTTCATGTACTAATTCTAAATAGTTGGGAAATCTTGGATTACTGTCAAACCAATGAAGAATTGATTAATAAATCTATTAAAATCAAGCAGGTTGTCATCGTCTGTACAACGAGAACACAAATCTTGATCTGACGAGCTGCCGATGATGTGGCAATGGCTTCATGGGGCAATCAAGTTGACGACGTACAACGAATTAACATATCACTTGCACTAAATTGCAAGCAAGCAGCAATACTCGGATCATGTATCACATCAGATCAGGTTATGGCATGGCCAAAGCACAAGAATAAATGACACGATAGATAAGGGAATACTTATATTTGTAAGTAAAATGATACTTATAGATATTGTGAAATTACTGCGAATACAGTTTTATACCAGAATTTATTCCTCGTAGCGCAACATTCAGCAAGTCCACCAACTTAAACATCAGAAAGGCAGAATGATATACACTGCTAGTTGCTACTCCTACTTACTAAATATTATACATTTCTTGAGCAGGACTTTGTTGCTGTACTGGAGATTGGTCGTTCCAATTTTGCAACTCCTTTTCTAAAACAACTTGCGGGAGGAATGGACTACTCATGGTATTGTTTACCACCACATGGTCGTTCTGGTGGCATTCTAGCTGGTTTTAACAATGTGTCATTAGCAATACAAAATGTTGTAGCGGGTGACTACTGTGTTAAATTCCAATTAAAGTCACAACATGATGGCTTCTTGTGGACGTTGGTTGTGGTCTATGGGGCTGCGCAAGAAGCTCAAAAGCCAGATTTTCTACCGAACTTGTTCGGATTTGCGAAAATGAAACACCACCCATGCTGGTGGGGGGTGATTTCAATATCATTAGAAGACAAGAGGAGAAAAATAACTCGAATATTAATGCACGTTGGCCATTTATATTTAATGCTATAATTGAAAGTCTTAGCCTCAGAGAACTTGAGCTCTCCGGTAGACAATATACTTGGGCCAGTAGATGGGATGTTCCAACATATGAGAAGTTGGATCATTTCCTTGCTAGCGTTCCATGCGAACAAAAATATCCTCTTGTCATTGTACAAAGCTGAAACAAAATTCCTTCTTTTAATTGATGAGTTGGACATCAAGGCTGAAACCGTCCCACTGTCTGTGGCTGAAAGTGCAGCTAAGAAAGATGCGGATGAGTATTTGGCGAAACTTAGACGCGATGAAGAGTCTAAATGGCTCAGCGGGCAAAGGTTAACATGTACAAGAAGGGGGAAACAATACTAGATACTTTCATCTCATAGGAAATGGTAAACATCGAAAGAATAAGATTTTTCAATTAGAACAAGATGAGGGGACGATTGTGGGACAGAACAACTTGAAGGTGTTCATCTCAGAATACTACAAATGCTTATTTGGAGCGCCCGACCCTTGTTGTTTTTCCTCGGATGAATCGTATATTTCTGATCTACCGCATATTTCACCACAAGAGAATAGCATTTTAACATTCAACTTTACTGAAAAAGAGGTGTTTGAGGCTATCTCTCAAATGGAACATAATAAAGCTCCGGGGCCGGATGGGTTCCCAACTGAATTTTATCAAAGATTTTGGAGTGTGATAAAGGCTGATTTGATGGCCATGTTTACACAACTTCAAAATGGTGATCTGCCTCTTTTAAATTAAATTTTGGGGTAATTACTTTATTACCCAAAAAAGAGGATGCGAGTAGAATTGAACAATATAGGCCAATTTGTTTACTTAATGTGAGTTTCAAGATTTTTACAAAAGTGGGCACGAATCGTGTTTCGTTAATTGCCCACAAGGTGGTAAGGCCAACACAAACAGCTTTTATGTCGGGAAGAAGCATTCTTGAGGGGGTGGTTGTTTTACATGAAACCATACATGAGCTAAAAAGGAAAAAAAATTAGATGGTGTTCTTTTCAAAATTGACTTTGAAAAAGCATATGTTAAGTTAAGTGGTCCTTTTTACAACAAGCTTTGCGCATGAAAGGTTTTAGTCCAAAGTGGTGTGATTGGGTAGGACGTTTTGTTCAAGGAGGAAGTGTGGGAATACGTGTGAATGATGACATTGGTCATTATTTTCAGACACTAAAAGGGTTACGACAAGGAGATCCTTTGTCTCCAATCTTGTTTAATGTAGTGGTCGATATGCGGGCTGTTCTTATTGCACGTGCAAAAGAGGATGGTCAAGTGGGGGCTCTCATACCTGATCTTGTTGATGGGGGAGTTTCCATACTACAATATGTTGATGACACAATCTTGTTTCTGGAGCATGATTTAGACAAAGCCATAAATATGAAGTTAATTTTATCAACGTTTGAGCAACTTTCTGGGCTCAAGATAAATTTCCACAAAAGCGAGCTTTACTGCTTTGGCAAGGCTAAAGAAGTACAAAATGAGTACCGTCAAATTTTTGGCTGCGGCGTGGGTGAATTACCATTCAAATACTTGAGTATTCCCATACACTACTGATACGTCTCAAACGTATCTATAATTTTTGATGTTCCATGCTTGTTTTATACCAATTGCTACATGTTTTGCATCTACTTTATATCACTTTTATACATTTTCTGGGACTAACCTATTAACAAGATGCCGAAGTGCCAGTTCTTGTTTTCTGCTGTTTTTGTATTCCAGAAAAGCTAGTCTGGAAATATTCTCGGAATTGGACGAAACTACATGGGAGTCCCTATTTTACCAGAACACATCTGACGGACCAAAGAGGCAACGGAGAGGAGCCACGTGGGCCCCACACGTGGCCAGGGCGCGGGGCCCCCCTCTGCCGCGCCCTGGGGTGGTGTGGGCCCCACGGGCCTCTCCAGCCGCCGCCCTTTCGCCTACTTATTCCCCCCGACGCGAAAACCCTAAGTACCTGAGCAAATATCCACGAAAAGTTCCAGAGATGCCGCCGTCGTCAACCCTAGCTCGGGAGGGTTCAGAACCTCTTCCCGGCACCCTGTCAGAGAGGGGAATCATCACCGGAGGCTTCTACATCGCCATGCCTGCCTCCGGAGTGATGCGTAAGTAGTTCATCCTTGGACTACGGGTCCATAGCAGTAGCTAGATGGTTGTCTCTCCACTTTGTGTCATCATGTTTAGATCTTGTGAGCTGCCCTACATGATCAAGATCATATTATTGTAATGCTACATGTTGTGTTTGCTGGGATCCGATGAATATTGAATATTATGTCAAGTTGATTATCAATCTATCTTATATGTTATTTAAGATCTTGCATGCTTTCCGTTACTCGTAGATGCTTTGGCCAAGTAGATGCTTGTAACTCCAAGAGAGAGTATTTATGCTAGATAGTGGGTTCATGTCTCCGTTTCACCTGGGACAGTGACAGAAAGTTCTAAGGTTGTGGATGTGCTGTTGCCACTAGGGATAACCTAACGATGCTATGTCCATGGACATATGTGTTTGTTTACATTGCGCACTTTACTTAATGCAATTATCCGTTGCTTGCAACTTAATACCAATGGGGAACTCGGATGACAACCCGGCGGTGGATTATTAGTCATAGATGCTGTTGGATAACGATCTATGTATTATGTCGTAATGCCCAATTAAATATCATAGTAGTCAACATGTCATGTATATGCATTGTCATGCGCTCACTATTCGTCAATTGCCCAGCTGTAATTTGTTCACCCAACATGTTAGTTATCTTTTATGGAGAGACACCACTAGTGAACTGTGGACCCCGGTCCATTCTTTTACACTGATTAAACAACCAAAAACTGCAAACTGTTCCTTTTTCATTCTCTGCAATTTAATACTCATTTTCCACACCATACGTTTAATGCTTTGTTTTCAGCAAGCCAGTGAGATTGACAACCTCACTGTTTCGTTGGGGCAAAGTAGTTTGATTGTGTTGTGTGCAGATTCCACGTCAACAGTCCAGACTCCCATCAACAACACTATTTTTCTGGCGCCGTTGACAACCTTCTGAAGAGTTGCTGCTCCTACTGGTTCGATAACCTTGGTTTCTTTCTGAGGGAAAACTGGCTGCTGACTACATCATACCTTCCTCTTGGGGTCTCCCAACGAACGTGTGTTTCACGTCATCAAGCTATTTTTCTGGCGCCGTTGCCGGGGAGACAGCAGTCTTCTGCAAGGGGAGTTTCACGCTTCCAATCTCTTTACTTTGTTTTTGTCTTGCTTAGTTTATTTTATTTTATCTTGTTTGCTTTCAATTATCAAAACACAAAAAAATTAGTTACTTGCATCTAGTTTACTTTCAAGTTATTTTCTGTACTGTTTTTATTTCTGCTAAAATGAGTACTCCTGAGAACACTAAGTTGTGTGATTTCACTAGCACGAACAACAATGATTTCATATGCACACCTATTGCTCCACCTGCTGCTTTAGCAGAATTTTATGAAATTAAACCTGCACTTTTAAATCTTGTTATGAAAGAGCAATTTTCTGGTGTTAGTACTGATGATGCTGCTGTTCACCTTAATAACTTTGTTGAACTTTGTGAAATGCAAAAGCTCAAGGAAGTAGATGGTGATATTATTAAACTGAAACTTTTTCCTTTCTCCTTGAGAGGACGTGCTAAAGAATGGTTGCTATCTTTGCCTAGAAATAGTATTGATTCATGGACTAAATGCAAAGATGCTTTTATTGGAAAATATTATTCTCCTGCTAAGATTATTTCTTTGAGAAGTAGCATAATGAATTTTAAGCAATTTGATAATGAACATGTTGCTCAAGCATGGGAGAGAATGAAATCATTGGTTAAAAATTGTCCCACTCATGGACTGACTACTTGGATGATCATCCAAGCCTTCTATGCAGGATTAAATTTTTCTTCGAGGAGTTTATTGGATTCGGCCGCTGGAGGTACCTTTATGTCTATCACTTTGGGTGCTGCAACAAAGCTTCTTGATGATATGATGATTAATTATTCTGAGTGGCACACCGAGAGAGCTCCAACAGGTAAGAAGGTAAATTCTGTTGAGGAAACCTCCTCCTTGAGTGCCAAATTGATACTATTATGTCTATGCTTGCAAATGGTCAAACACATGTTGATCCAAATAATGTTCCTTTGGCTTCCTTGGTTGCTCAAGAAGAGCATGTTGATGTGAACTTCATTAAAAATAATAATTTCAACAACAATGCTTATAGGAATAATTTTGGTAATAGCAATTATAGGCCCTATCCTTCTAATAGTGGCAATGGTTATGGAAATTCCTATAGTAACTCCTACAATAATAATAAGAGTGTACCCTCTGATCTTGAAGTTATGCTTAAGGATTTTATTAGTACACAAACTGCTTTCAATAAAACTGTTGAGGAGAAATTTGGGAAAATTGATGTGCTTTCCTCTAAAGTTGATACTCCCTCCGTTTAGGTTTATAAGTCCTCTACGTATCCCTAGGTCATAAATTTGAGCAACATAATGTGATTTATATACTGTAAAATTATATAATTAGAAAATTCAGACTTTATATTTTCTAATGGTATAATTTTTGTATTTTATTTTTTGTATTATATTAGTTAAATTCACGACCTAGGGATACGTAGAGGACTTATAAACCTAAACGGAGGGAGTAGTCTTGCTCTTGATGTTGACTTATTGAAACTAAAGAACATGCCTCATGATGTTAAAGAGAGCAAAACTCTCAATGCTATTACTACTTCTGAAAAGGTTTCAAACTCAAGTGTTAACAAACCTCCTACCATTAATGGCAAGATAGTTGGTGTTGGTAATGTTTCCACTTCTATTGCAAAATGTCCTAAATTGCCTGATAACTCTGAAACTGTCCTTGATAAAGATGCTGAAATTTCTAGCAATAAGGAAGAGAATAATTCCATTACTTTTGATGATAATGACTTTGATTTTGATGGTTGCAATATTTCTGAAGTAATTAAGTTCTTGCAAAAGCTAGCTAGAAGTCCTAATGCTAGTGCTATAAACATGGCTTTTACTAAACATATTACTAATGCTCTCATACAAGTTAGGGAAGAGAAATTAAAGCATGAAGCTTCTATCCCTAGGAAGTTAGAAGATGGTTGGGAGCCCATCATTAAATTGAAATTGAATGACTTTGATTGCAATGCTTTGTGTGACCTTGGTGCTAGTATTTCTGTTATGCCTAAAAGATTATATGATATGCTTGATTTAGCACCTTTGGAAAATTGTTATTGGATGTTCACCTTGTTGATTCTACTATTAAAAAACCTTTGGGAAGAATTGATGATGTTCTTATCATGGTTAACAACAATTATGTCCCCGTTGATTTTATTGTCTTGGATATTGAGTGCAATCCATCATGCCCTATTGTGTGGGAAGACCTTTTCTTAGGACTGTAGGTGCTATTATTGATATGAAAGAAGGGAATATAAAATATCAATTTCCTCTCAAGAAAGGTATGGAACACTTTCCTAGGAAGAAGATTAAGCCACCTTATGATTCTATTGTTCGAACAAATTACAATGTTGATGCTTCTTCACTTGGTAATACTTGATGCATGCTTTGTGCCTAGCTAAAAGGCGTTAAAGAAAAGCGCTTATGGGAGGCAACCCATTTTATTTTTCTGCAATTTTTCTTTTATTGAGTCAAGGAGTTTGTTTACTTCTGTAGCAACTCCTTTGTATCTTTATTTTCTCGCATTGTTGTGCCAAGAGTAGCCTCTAATGATAAGATGATGCTTAATTTTGATTGCTGCGCAGAAACAGATTTTTGCTGTTCACTGTACGAAATTCCTAAAATCACCAGATTGTTAAAAAATCTGAAATTTTTGTGCGTAATCTTTATGAATGTCTGAAACTTTCATTAGTTCAGAGTTTCTCGATCTGAGCGTCGTAAGTGCCTCGAAAAAATTCGTCTTTGCGGACTGTTCTGTTTTAGACAGATTATGCCTTTTTATTTTTCGCATTCTCTCTTTTACTAGTGTTGAGTGAAATTCTTTTTTGGGTGGAAGAGCTTCACATAACATCAGTGGCTGTAGCTAATGTTTAAAGTAACAAATCATATTGCGTCTTTACAGAACATGTGAATTTTTGATTATGCACTAACCCTCTAATGAGATCTACTTTGAGTTTGGTGTGACGGAAGTTTTCAAGGGTCAAGAGAGAAGGATGATATAATAGGATCAAGAAGAGTGAAGAGCTTAAGCTTGGGGAGGCTCCCATGGATCTCCCCAGCATATTTCAAGAAGACTCAAGCGTCTAAGCTTGGGGATGCCCAAGGCATCCCCTTCTTCATCGTCAAAATTATCAGGTCATCTCTAGTGAAACTATATTTTAATTCTTTCACATCATATGTGCTTTTCTTGGAGCGTCTGTGTGCTTTTTATTTTCAGTATTGCACTTTTATTTTCAATAAAGCTTGACTGGACCCTAGCATTCTTGATTGGGAGAGAGACACGCTCCGCTTTTTCATGAGAATACTCCTATTCTTCACTTATATTTGTTGAGTATTCATATCTAGCGCTGTTCAGCTTTTAGCTCTTGTTTTCATGTATCTCTTGTCAGAGCTATTAGCTTTCTTTTGTAGAAAGTACTCTCTTGCTTCACTTATATTTGTTTGGAGAGTTGATGAAATAAATTGATTGGTGTTTGGTTGGTTCAGAAAATGTTGCATGTGGTAATTGGTATAAGGAAAAACTTGCTTAATCTTGTAGATCACTAAAATGGATAACTTGATGCTTGTCAATTGTTTTGAGTTAACAAGTAGATCATGATTAAATTGTGCATCACATGAGTTAAGCCTATTAGTGAAGAACTACCGTAAAGCTTGTTGAAAATTTGGTTTGCATCGGTGGTACTCTAAGGTCTAGATATTTTCTAATAACAGGGTTTGGTTAACAAGGAAGACGGTATGAAGTCTTATAACGTTTGCAATATGTTTGTCATATAAAACTTGGTGTACGGGTTGATATTCTTGTTTGCTTACATAACCTTGCTAGCCTAAACTCTGTACTGAGAGGGAATGCTTCTCGTGCATCCAAATCCTTGAGCCAAAATCCATGCCATTTGTGTCCACCATAACTACCTATATGTGGTATTTCCTTGCCACTCCAAGTAAATTTTTCATGTGCTACCTTTAAATTATTCAAAATGTTATTATTCCCTTTTTGTGTCAATGTTTACTAGCTCATGAGGAATTAGTGTGGTTATTCTTTATTCTATTTGTCGAGTGGACTTTTACACCTGGACTAGTGGCATATACATCCGCTTATCCAATAACTTGCAAAAAGAGCTGGCAACGGGGTGCCCAGTCCCAATTAATTACAACTTTAACCAATTAATTCTCTTCACACTTTTGCCCTGATTCATCAGTAAGCAATGACAAACAGTGAAATACCTGAATGTGTGTAAACCAAAGAGAAAGAGGGATGATCTGCCTTGCTGGTAGAAATAACGTCCTTCATGGGAGCCGCTCTTAAAAGTCCGTTCGACAGGTAGAATACTGTTCTCACCCGCTACCATTCGTTGACAATTAACAAACACCTCTCAAAAATAGATACTCCTCCATGGTATGTGATTGATGGAAGGCACCCGAGGATTCGGTTAGCCATGGCTTGTGTTAGCAAGGTTGGGAGGAGTATCAAATATTTTATGCAATCTCTATATGCTTTCAAAAACCTAAAAGCTCTAGCACATGATTTAATCCCTGCTTCCCTCTGCGAAGGGCCTTTCTTTTACTTTTATGTTGAGTCAGTTTTCCTATTCTTTCTGTCTTCCACAAGCAAACACTAGTGTCAACTTTGTTACAACATGCGTTATATGCAATGTATTGGACTTGTTATACTACTTTGTGTTGACAATATCCATGAGATAAATATGTTGAAAGTTGAAGCAAATGCTGAAACTAAATTCTTCCTTTGTGTTGATTAAATACCTTTTTTAGAAACTATTGCTTTATGAGTTAACACTTATGCAAAACTGTTTGATGCTTGTCTCGAAAGTACTATTCATGAAAACGTTTAGCTTGTGTGATTCATTGTTTACTCATTATCTATTTGATAGCAAATTATAGACCATTGACTTGGATCACTTCATTCATTTACATGTGCCTTGCAATATTATATGATCAAGATTATGATAGTAGCATGTCACCTCAAAAATTATTTGTTTTTATCGTTTACCTACTCGAGGACGAGTAGGAACTAAGCTTGGGGATGCTGATACGTCTCAAACGTATCTATAATTTTTGATGTTCCATGCTTGTTTTATACCAATTGCTACATGTTTTGCATCTACTTTATATCACTTTTATACATTTTTTGGGACTAACCTATTAACAAGATGCCGAAGTGCCAGTTCCTGTTTTCTGCTGTTTTTGTATTCCAGAAAAGCTAGTCTGGAAATATTCTCGGAATTGGACGAAACTACACGGGGTCCCTATTTTTCCAGAACACACTGACGGACGAAAGAGCAGAGAGAGGACCAGGGCCCCACACGCCAGGGCGCGGGCCCCCCTCTGCCGCGCCCTGGGGTGGTGTGGGCCCCTCGGGGGTCCCAGCCGCCGCCCTTTCGCCTACTTATTCCCCCCGACGCGAAAACCCTAAGTACCTGAGCAAATATCCACGAAAAGTTCCAGAGACGCCGCCGTCGTCAACCCTAGCTCGGGAGGGTTCAGAACCTCTTCCCGGCACCCTGCCGGAGAGGGGAATCGTCACCGGAGGCTTCTACATCGCCATGCCTGCCTCCGGAGTGATGCGTGAGTAGTTCATCCTTGGACTACGGGTCCATAGCAGTAGCTAGATGGTTGTCTCTCCACTTTGTGCCATCATGTTTAGATCTTGTGAGCTGCCCTACATGATCAAGATCATATTATTGTAATGCTACATGTTGTGTTTGCTGGGATCCGATGAATATTGAATATTATGTCAAGTTGATTATCAATCTATCTTATATGTTATTTAAGATCTTGCATGCTTTCCGTTACTCGTAGATGCTTTGGCCAAGTAGATGCTTGTAACTCCAAGAGAGAGTATTTATGCTAGATAGTGGGTTCATGTCTCCGTTTAACCTGGGACAGTGACAGAAAGTTCTAAGGTTGTGGATGTGCTGTTGCCACTAGGGATAACCTAACGATGCTATGTCCACGGACATATGTGTTTGTTTACATTACGCACTTTACTTAATGCAATTATCCGTTGCTTGCAACTTAATACCAACGGGGACTCGGATGACAACCCGGCGGTGGATTATTAGTCATAGATGCTGTTGGATAACGATCTATGTATTATGTCGTAATGCCCAATTAAATATCATAGTAGTCAACATGTCATGTATATGCATTGTCATGCGCTCACTATTCGTCAATTGCCCAGCTGTAATTTGTTCACCCAACATGTTAGTTATCTTTTATGGAGAGACACCACTAGTGAACTGTGGACCCCGGTCCATTCTTTTACACTGATTAAACAACCACAAACTGCAAACTGTTCCTTTTTCATTCTCTGCAATTTAATACTCATTTTCCACACCATACGTTTAATCCTTTGTTTTCAGCAAGCCAGTGAGATTGACAACCTCACTGTTTCGTTGGGGCAAAGTAGTTTGATTGTGTTGTGTGCAGATTCCACGTCAACAGTCCAGACTCCCTCAACAACACTATTTTTCTGGCGCCGTTGACAACCTTCTGAAGAGTTGCTGCTCCTACTGGTTCGATAACCTTGGTTTCTTTCTGAGGGAAAACTTGCTGCTGACTACATCATACCTTCCTCTTGGGGTCTCCCAACGAACGTGTGTTTCACGTCATCAACTACCGAGGGTTGTTAAACAAAGAATGGAAAATAATTGAAGATAGGTTTGAGAAAAAGTTAGGATGCTGGGCAGGCAAGATGCTAGCATATGGTGATCATCTTGTCTTGATAAACTCAGTACTCACCAGTCTCCCGATGTTTTTACTTTCTTTCTTCCAAATTCCAGTGGGGGTGAGGAAGAAGTTGGATTATTTTCGCTCTAGATTTTTCTGGCAGAGTGACCAACATAAGAGAAAGTATCGCCTATCTAGATGGAGTATCATGTGTCGTCCGAAGATCAAGGGGGTTTGGGTATAGCGGTTTTAGATATCAAAAATAAATGTCTTCTTAGCAAATGGATATATAAGATTTTAAATGAAAAGGGTGTTTGGCAGGAATTGTTGTGCAACAAATACCTCCATGATAAAATGCTTGCCCAATGTGAACCGAAACCTAATGACTCTCCATTTTGGAAGGGTATTGTGGCGGTAAAGACAGAATTTCTTAAGAGAGGTTCTTTCGTTGTGGGTAATGGTCAGCAAACAAGATTTTGGGAGGATACATGGCTTGGGAACAAGCCTTTGGCTGTTCAATATCCTTCCTTGTTTAATATTGTTAGACACAAAAATGTGCTAGTGGCGCATGTGCTGTCCAATAATCCTTTAAACATTGAATTTAGGAGAGCTCTAACTGATAACAAATGGTTATCATGGATTAGACTAGTAGAGCGATTAATGCAAGTCACTCTATCGAATGTTGAAGACCGCTTCAAATGGAACTTGACTACTAATGGTGTCTTTTCGGTTAGATCAATGTATTCGGATATGATGCATGGCCATACCCCTTTTTTTGCATAAGTACTTATGGAAATTGAAAGTTCCGCATAAGATAAAAAGCTTTATGTGGTTTTTAAGACGGAAGGTTATTCTCACTAAGGACAAACTGATTAAAAAGAACTAGACCGGTTGTAAGAAATGTGCTTTTTGTCCGGCGGAGGAGTCCGTTGAGCACCTTTTTATCTCCTGTCCGTTTGTCACGCACATTTGGAGACTACTACATTTCACCTTTAATATTTCCCCACCAACTAGTGTTGCAAATTTGTTTGGACATTTCTTAATGGAGCTGATAAAATGACTAAAGCACGTATTCACATTGGTGTTTGTTCTTTATTATGGGCAGTTTGGAACTGTCGTAATGATGTGGTGTTTAACAAGATTAGAGATGCTTATTTTTTGCAGGTTGTTCATCGCGCTATCTACTGGATTCATATATGGTCCTTCCTTCTACCATCAGAGCAACGGGCTCCTATGGAATCTAGATGTACCCATGTCATGGCGGTCGTCCAATCTATTTGCTGCCAACATGGGTGGCAACATACTAGAAGACTTCAATGAATAGTCTTTTCTTAATGGCTTTGTTTCGTTGGTTGATTCATGTAGCCACGTTGGCCGATCCGTGAGTTGTAATAACTGATTGATACTCTTTTGCTACTTTTATTTAATATAAAAAGGTTGTGTGCATCATCATGATGCAGAGGCCGGGGCTCCCATTTCTATAAAAAGGTGTTAGAGCTACCAAAAATAAAAATAAATCTTTCAAACATGACTTAGGAATAACAGAGCCGCGAACAATTCACAAGTCAGCCATTGGGGATCTCTGTTTTATTTAAGCTCTGGTCCAAAGGAACACCTTGCCAGAGGAGCTTGCACAAGCAAGATGGCCAACTTTATATGGGTGTGCAGAAAACTGGTATGGAGCGATTGTCATGTATTCACTCCGAAGACATGCGCTCCTGTTCAGAGCCGAGATGCCACTGTCATTGACATCAACTGAGATAATATCTATAGCCTTTCTCATGTTTCCAACATATAGGTCAGTGTCGTTCCAGCCCCAGATTACCCTGCAACCAATGAATCTTGTTCGATCAATCACATGAACAAATATTCATTCAAGATCACAGAAATAGGTGAGACAAGCTGCCATACTTGAATGTAGAAACCCAAGTGCCTGTCTGGTTATTATGCTCGTGCGATTTTTCAAAGTCATCCATGCTAAATACTCGGACAGTACCATCAAGGCTGGAGCTGGATACAACAAGAATAACATCAGTGAAAGGAAAGAATCCAGAAAAAACAGATTTATCATTATGCCAGTAACAGTGCAGAATATTTTACTCCTGAAGCTACGCACTACTAATGCTAACCGATGAAAATACTCGTACAATGAAGCTAAAGTTGCCAGAATATTGGATTCGAAGTCATAGCTTAGTAGAAACTATTTAAAATGCTGTGAAGTTCTGTTGATCTGCCAATACAAAATCTAGCTATATATTGACACAATCCACGAGTAGTCTAACAGTAACTTATATTTATTGAGTTAGCCATGACATAATGGTGGTTCAAGGAACATGTTTCTTAAATCAAAGAAGAACCTTCTATCAAACAGCTAGCTGAAAAAGGGTGCGAAAATGGTTAGAAAAAGAGTACCTTGTTATTGCTAACATGCGGCCACTAGGTGAGAAATAAGCTGACCGAGCAGGTCCGTCAAGTTTGAAAACCTTCAAGCTATCTGGCTCCTTCGTTTTCATACTTCTCACATCCCATATACAGACTGTTCGATCCGTTGAACTGGTAGCAAGCATATGTGTATTATCCGGATGAAAATCTATTGAGTTGATTCTCTCGTCATGCGCATCCCATGTGGTTGACACCTTACCCACGCGCTCATCAAAAAGTGTCAGATCACCATTTCCATCATCAAAATATAGGCATCTGACACGATTTTGTGCTTGACAAAGTGAATGAACAGGAGACTCCCACAAATGGACCATATTAATGTTCTCCTTCTCAAAGTCCATAAGACAAATTTCACCCTGGTAGCTACAGCTGTAAACCTGGAAGCCAAGTATATGAAATGAACCAAAATTACAATTGATACAGAACGTTCAACAAAATATACAACATCTAAATAACTATTTGTGCACTACATATGGGATAAATCCAACCTAATTTAGCTACCTTGACAAATGATTAACATCCAATCATCTCTAGGTTAATTCAGACCGTGTGCCACACAAACAACACCACGCAAAGAGAATGCAAGGAAAATCTTTAACCTAAGGAATAAATATTTCTTAAGGCTAGTCTTATGACTCTTATCAAATCCTTGTGCATTCAGTTAAACTACCAATCCATCCAATCCGGGAGACACACAATTACATCAAACTCTAGTTCAATCGTAAATGAAAAAGTCAGCGCAAGAGCAGAAGAAAGTCACCTTGTGTGGTGCCGCCTGGTGCGCCACGATTGCCGCCACAGGGCTCTTGTGTGGCCGATACCGGAAGACCCCATCTGCACCGTCCCCATTCTCATCCTCCAAGGCACAGTCGACGTCCCAGAACCCGATATTCCCCATTTTGTCTCCCGCCGCCACCACGGTCCGATCGACGAGCGGAAGGACCCGCATCGACTGTATACTGGAGTTCACCACCCTCCTCACGTGCGTGGGTTTCAGCACGAGCTCCTTCCCAGCATCGAAATAGTCCGCACGAGTCATGGCCTCCGGTGGGAGAGACGAGGCAGAGCCGAGATGGAGGAAGCGAGCGAGGATGAGAGGTGCGTGCTGCGGGGTTCCGGAGAGGGGCCTTGGGAGCGGAGTACGATGGAGCTGGTCGGCAAGGTCGGGGTGTTGGGCTTCTTACCGGGCTGATGCCTGGGGCGTTTAGGTTTAGCGGCCTGGATGGCGGCGGAGAGCTCGTCGGCCTTGCGGCGGACGGATGCAAGCATGGCCTCGTTGCGGCGGATGTTCTCCTGGCGAAGGCGCTCGTAAGCGGTGAAGCCGTCTTCCGGCGTCGACGCCATTCTTGATGCGAATCTTGTGGATTATCCGGTGGTGGCTGAGACAGGGAGAGGGGGAAGAAGGGAAGCGTGGGTAATGGGGCGGGTTTTGCTCAGGCTCCCTGGGACATTGAAAAGGGAATGGCGGGAAGTATCCGCAGAGGCGGGAAAGGGCGGCAGGAGCCAAGAGCGCGGCACAAATTTCGGAGAGAAGGCCGAGGGCCGAGGCCCGGCTTTTGCTTAACCGCGCGGGCAAAAATTGGTCTCCTTCCTTCCGCCAATAGATTTCGCTCAAAATGTTAAATTTAGCGCAGTATACTTCAGATTTGACCCAATATTTTTGTGTCGATCTTTCGATTTTGACCACTAATATATAATAAATTATATGGATTGGGACTGTATAAATGGTGCCGTTAGATTTGTTTTGCAAAATGTTTTCATTTCATATATCTTTATACTAAATTTATGGACATATTTTATGTACAAATCATGGTCAAAATGTGTAGATCGTTGACCAAGCGACTTACATTTTAGGACGGATGTACATAGTTTTTGATTTATACACTTCTTTTAGGGACGTGGATTTTCCACAACCTAGTGGCGTCCCTGCCTTACGGTGACCATTGCTTCAACATATGTGCTAGTCTATATTGGAATGACACAGATTGATGCAACAAACAAATAGAATTAATCAAGGACGATGCCTAATATTGTACTAATTGTGACTCATATTGTGCTAATTATGTACCTAACTGATGTGAATTCGACATATTTGTCCATTTTAAACTTACGGAACATTAAAAGAATGAGGGTAAAATGTGAAAAGGGAGGGACTTGCTCACACGAAATGGACATACCTTAGGGTATGCCAGATCCGACGACCATTCTGCCTGCGCACAGCCGTGGACCTTTGGCCTTGTATCCCACCTAATTTCCCCTTTTCGTACCTAGCAGTAGCACTACATTACCTCTTCCATGGTCAGATTTAGGGTTAGACTAAGATTAGATTGAGATTGAGGTATGCTCCTTCCCCCATGTTAGGTGTTTACCAAGGCCTACTATGGAGATGAATTCCTCCTTTGTAATACCTACTCTTTCCTTGGGATTCAAGTAAGGTTATCCAATCTTCCTTGTTTCAAGGTTCTATTGGGACGGTGGACCGGTCGTCAAAGAGAATCGGTTTCAACAAGGGTAAGATTGATTTGGTCCTCGAGAGCTAGAGGTGATCTCTTCGGGAGTTTGTTGTCGGGGGACGGGATTAGATATGTTTTGCCATTTACCTCCACGTGTTCGTATTTTTGCCTCGTTCTTCCGCGCCTCCCCCCACTTGTTCCCCTCGTTTTCTTCGCGTCTTCCCGAGTTAATCCGTGAAAGTCGGGCCGTCCCCACATCACCAGCCATTTCTCAGCCCCTGTCGCCCCGACTCCATCGACCTAGAGACTGATACGTCTGAAATGTATCTATAATTTTTGGTTGATCCATTCTATTATAATAGCATTGCTACATACTTTTACTACGATTTTATATCAATTTACATCATATTTATTGGACTAACCTATTAACTTAGTGTCAAGTGTCAGTTGTTGTTTCTATGTTTTGCATCGCAGAAAAAAGACAGTCCATTCGTAGACAATCGGGAAAATAGGTAAGTCGGATAACCTTTTGATACTAAGACAGAGCCGCAAAGAAGTGCATTGGGAGGGGCCCATAGCCCTAGTGCTGGTCCGGCGCATCCGGGGGTTGTGCCACGTGCCGCGCCACCTCCTCGTCCACCCCCTCGCGACACCCCTTTGCCTATAAGAAACCCCTGATTTTAACCTAATTAGATGATACATAGAGTTTTTTGGGAGTTTTCTATACAAAGCCGTTGCCATCGTGAAACCAATCTGGAGCACTGTTCTAGTATTCCGCTAGAGGGGGAATCGTTACTGGGGGACTTCTTCATTACCACCAATGCTCCATGATGATGTGTGAGTAGTCTACCCTTCGACTGCGGGTCCGTAACAGTAGCTAGATGACATCTTCTCTACCATGTTGTTCAATACAAAAATCTCATGAGCTGCCCTACATGGTTGAGATACATACGATGCAATTGTTATTGGTTGTTGTGTTTGTTGAATTTGAAGAAATGTCACTTCATGTTCTTGCGAATTTTATAATATGATGCCATATTTTATCTGTTGGAATATGCCCTAGAGGCAATAATAAAAATGTTATTATCATATTTCCGTGTTCATGATATATGTTTATTTTCCATGCTATAATTGTATTAACCGGAAACATAATACATGTATGGTTGCATAAACAACACCGTGTCCCTACAAAGCCTCTACTAGACTAGCTCGTTAATTAATGATGGTTATGGTTTCCTAACCATGAACATGAGTTGTTAATTAATTAATAGGATCATGTCATTAGAAGAATGACGTGATGGACAGACCCAACTAAGCATAACAATATTGATCATTTCATTAAGTTTATATTGCCATGCCTTTTATTGTCAAGTATCATGTTTCTTAGACCATGAGATCATGTTATTCCCGGGTGCCAGAAGAATACTTTGGGGGCATCAACCGTCGCTTCGTGACAGGGTGATCATAAAGGTGTCTTACGGGTATCTCGGAAAGTACTTGTTGAATTACATGAATCAAGACTGGGATTTGTCCCTCCGTGTTTCGAGAGATATACTCTAGGCCCACTCGGTAGTGCACATTCGGTAACGCTTGCAAGCACGTGACTAATGTGTTAGTAACATAAAATGTTGTATTACGGAACGAGGAAAGAGTACTTACCGGTAGCGAGATTGAACTAGGTATAGTGATGCCGACGATCAAATCTCGGGCAAGTAAAATATCGCGTGACAAAGGATATTGTATACGGATTATAGTAGTCCACGACATAGTGGTTCAAACGATAAAGATCTTCGCTGAATGTGTGGGATTCATTATGGATATCCTGGTCCCTCTAATGGTTATTGATCGGATAGGTGTCTCGATCATGTCTGCACGTTCTCGAACCCGTAGGGTCACACACTTAACGTTCGGTAACGCTAGAGTAGCTCTGGGATAATTTTATTAATGGTGTCTGAATATTGTTCGGAGTCTCGGATGAGATCCTAGACATCTCGAGGAGCTCCGGAAGAGTCCAGAGGTAAAGATTTATATATGGCAAGTTGATTTCAGGGTTCCGGAAAAGTTCGACATTTTCTCGGCAGAGTGTCGGAATGTTCTAGAAGGTTTTGGAGGTCCCACTGTGGGGCTCACCTGTCTCGGACGACCAAGGGTGGCCCACTAGTCCATGTGACAAGCCCTCCTTGGTCCATGTGGCCAATCAATGGGTAGCCCTTAAATGGGGGTTACCACTCTTTAAAGAGGGGTTACTACCTTTTAAAGGAGAGGGGGTTACCACTCTTTAAAGAGGGGGCTACTACCTTGGGAAATTAAGTGAAATTAAGTGGCTGCAGATCCATTGCCTTAAGAGAGGAGGGAGGCGCACCATGTGTGTCCAATCGCTGCCGCATCTCCTCCTCCCTCCCGCGCACCACTTGGCGAAGCCCTGCCCACGGGAAACTCTCCACCACGCCATGGTGCTGCTGGAATCGACCCCGTCTACTTCTCCCTCTCGCTTGCTGGATCAAGAAGAGGGAGACATCATCGAGCTATACGTGTGCAAGCCTCCGGAGTGCTGCTCGTTTGCGGTGCTGATCGATCGAACCTCATAAACAACTTCACCGAGATGCGTTGAAATAAACGTTCAACAAACGTGTGTTCTTCGAGGACATGAGGAACTGCTCTCCCCGTTACTAGCATCTTCTAGATTGGATCTTGAGTGTTGCTTTTGCATGTGAGAGAAATGTTTTGTTTTCTATCACGCAAACTCCTACAGTGGTATCAGAGCTAGATCTATGCGTAGATGCTTGTACGGTTAGAACACAAGGAGTTGTGGGCGTTGATCTTCTTGATGCTATCAGATACGTCTCAAACATATAATTTTTGATGTTCCATGCATGTTTTATACCAATTGCTACATGTTTTATATACACTTCATAGCATTTTTATGCATTTTCTGGGACTAACCTATTAACAAGATGCCACAGTGCCAGTTCCTGTTTTTCTGCTGTTTTTCCGTTTCAGAAAAGCTAGTCAGGAAATATTCTCGGAATTGGACGAACATCAACGGGACGAGTTTTTCACCGACACGAAGACCAAGTCCGAAGGGCGCACGAAGAAGCGACCTAGGGTGGCCAAACCACACCTGGGCGCGGCCCCCATGCCTGGCGTGCCCAGGTGTGGTGTGGCTCCCTCGGGTGCCTCCATGCGCCGCCCTTTCGCCCATATAAACCCCTCGTCCTGAAAACCCTAAGTACCCGATCATTATTCCATGAAAAGTTCCGTCGCCGCCGCCGTCGCCAACCCTAGTTCGGGAGGGTTCTGAAGCTCTTTACGGCACCCTGCCAGAGGGGAGATCATCACCGGAGGGCTCTACATCGCCATGCCTGCCTCCGGAGTGATGCGTGAGTAGTTCATCCTTGGACTACGGGTCCATAACAGTAGCTAGATGGTTGTCTCTCCACATTGTGCTATCATGTTTAGATCTTGTGAGCTGTCTAACATGATCAAGATCATCTTATTGTAATGCTACATGTTGTGTTTGCTGGGATCCGATGAATAGTGATGTTATGATCAAGTTGTTTATCAATCTATCTACTGTTTTATTTATGTTCTTGCATGCTCTCCGTGCTAGTAGATGTTTTGGCCAAGTAGATGCTTGTGACTCCAAGAGGGAGTATTTATGCTCGATAGTGGGTTCATGCCTCCAGTAAGCTGGGCTCGAGCGACAGAAACGACTAAGGTTGTGGATGTGTTGTTGCCACTAGGGATAAAATAACTAATGCTTAGCTTAAGGGTATTGTTGTTAAGTCTAATGTGTTTGTTTACATTACACACTTTGCTTAATGCAATTATCCGTTGCTTGCAACTTAATACTAACGGGAGACACGGATGTTATCCCGGAAGTGGATTATTAGTCATGGATGTAGCTGGTAAGCGGTCCGTGTATTATGATGTAATGCCCAATAAATACTACAATAAACTTTTCTTGTCATATACTTCATTGTCATGCGCTTGCTATTTTTCAATTGCCCAGTTGTAATTTGTTTACCCAATATGCATGCTATCTTTTATGGAGAGACACCACTAGTGAACTGTGGACCCGGTCCATTCTTTTACATTGATAAAAACACCATTTCCACTACGCTCTGCAATAATCTGTTCGCTGTTACTTTCTGCAATTATTATTATTCTCCACACCATACGTTTAATCCTTTGTATTCAGCAAGCCAGGGAGATTGACAACCTTCCTGTTTTGTTGGGCAAAGTAGTTTTATTGTGTTGTGTGCAGGTCCACGACAACCACCATATTTTCTGACGCTGTTAGGAGACTTCTCTCCGGCCAACGCATATTTTCTGGTGTCGTTGTCAACCATCTGAAGCTCTTTTGACTCCTACTGGTTCGATAACCTTGGTAGAATTACAAGGGAAAATGGCTGCTGCACTACATCATACCTTCCTCTTGGGGTCTCCCAACGAACATGTGTTTTCACGTCATCAAGCACATTTTCTAGCGCCGTTGCCGGGGAGTCAAAAGCTACAGCAAGGGGAGTTTCACACTTCCAATCTCTTTACTTTGTTTTTGTCTTGTTTAGTTTATTTTGTTTTATCTTGTTTGCTTTTAAAAATAAAAAACACAAAATAAATAAATTCCTGCATCTAGTTTATTTCGGTTGCCTAGTTTTACTTTTTGTTTCAATCATCATGTCTAGCTCTACTTCTTTTAATATTGTACCTCCCTTAAGTGAATCATTATGTTTGAACAGAAAAATGGGAAACTTTTAAGAAAGCCTGGGAGAGAATGCTAGAACTGCATAGGAAAATGCAACCGAAAATGGATTTGAGTGTTCTTATAAAAAAATTCTACTTTGGTTTATTTTCTTTATACCAGAATGTTCTAGATGTCATGGTAGGGGAAACCTTCTCTGAATATGATTCGGCAAAAGCCTATAAAATTTTGAATGGGTTGGCTATTTTTCCCATGATAGGTGAAACTGATGGGGTGCTTACTAGGCTGGATAAAATAGAAAAGTTACTTAACGAACTAAATCTGAACCATTGCCCTAAAGATCGACCCCTTGTTGAATTAAAAAATGATTGGGAACCTTTCATTGAGATTAAGATTGGTAGTGAGAAGTTTCGCGCTTATTGTGATCTTGGTTCTACCATGTCAATCATGCCCAAAATGGTTTATGATGTTTTAAAATTTGATAACATGGTTGACTATCCTGCTTTTCATTTTCATGTTGATGGCACTATTACAAAGAGTTCAGGGATAGTTAATAATGTTGAAGTAACTATGAAAAATAAGTCTATCCCAATAAACTTTATGATCTTAGTAAAATCTCCTAATAATATAATCCTTGGTAGATCTTTCTTGAAAAGCAATGGGGGCTTTATTAATGCAAAGTACGGGTTCATGAAACTTAATGCTTCAGTTAATCGGAGGTTCTTCTTCCCAAATAAGAAAGATGACCCTGCTGAAAGGTTGGAAGATTTCACTTTTATTGATAATACTTGATTCCTGCTTTGTGCCTAGCTAAAAGGCGTTAAAGAAAAGCGCTTATGGGAGGCAACCCATTTTATTTCCTGTTATTTTCTTTTGTTGAGTCAAGGATATTTTTTACTTATATAACAATTCCTTTGTATCTTTTATTTTTCGTTTTGTTGTGCCAAGAAGAGCCTTTAATAGCAAGATAGTGCTAAAGTTTGGTTTGCTGCCCAGAAACATATTTCTGAACATCACCGTTTAATTCGTTATAAATCAACGAAAAATCATTTTGATCTGCAAGTTTTTGTGCCGAAGCCTGAGCTATATACCTATATTTCGTTAGTTCAGCGTTTTTGATTTGAGTGACGGAAGTGCCTCGATTTTTTTTTGTCTTTACGGACTCTTCTGGTTTTGACAGATTCTGTCTTTGTTTTGCATTCTCTCTTTTACGAGTGTTAAGTGAAATTCTTTAAAGGTGGAAGAGCTTCACACAAGGCTAGTAAACAGTAGCTAATGTTTAAAATGATGTTTATGATGTGTCTTTACAGAACCAAGTGAGATTATGTTTTGATGCACTAACCCTCTAATGAGATTTGTGCTGAATTTGGTGTGAAGGAAGTTTTCAAGTATTAAGAGAGAAGGATGATGTAATAAGATCAAGAAGAGAGAAGAGCTTAAGCTTGGGGAGGCTCCCCTGGACCTCCCCAACATATTTCAAGAAGACTTAAGCGTCTAAGCTTGGGGATGCCCAAGGCATCCCCTTCTTCATCGACAAATTATCAGGTCATCTGTGAGGACCCTCAGATTTACCAGTCCGAGGTGCCCACGTTATGTAAACAGATCACGATCCCAATGATCAGTGCATCGCGATCACATAACCAACATGGAATACAGAGTTACATCATCCAACTCGATTAGTACAAGACTTACATAAACGGTGGTCACACGACCAAGTCTGCAACCATCGTCACGCAGGACGGAATTAACTACGATATAGCGGAAGCTTTCGGCTAGCGTCGGCCCTCGTCACAACCGGCCGCATTCCCACAGAGCAGTTGACCGTGACACTCAGTTGGCGTAGTCATCGGCGTACTCCTCATCTTCGGCGTAGGTCTTCTCGTTGAAGATCTGGACATGGGAATATCCAGGGACACAGCCATGAGTACAATTACGTACTCGCAAGACCACCACCAGGCTTAAGTTTTCATGGTAATGCAATAAAAGCGTTTTCGAAAACTGGATAGCTGCTATATATGACTATAGGTCTTAGTTTTCGTAAACGATGCCTTTAGACATAGAGAATACGACATCTCTATATCTTTGTTAAAAAGAAACATTTAGAGATAGAATTCTCTTTTGTAGAGATCGCCGGAACTATCTCCACTTCTTTGTAAAACATTTTGTAAAAAATTTCAAGGACCACTAGGATAGGGATGCCCTTTTTCTCTTTTCTGGGTTCCGACTGGTTGACTCCCCGAGACCAACCATCTTCTCCCAAATTCCGTACCTCCCAGGTACCTCCTTGATGTCTCCTTTTCTCCTTTGCCGAAAACAGTTTCTTTTTAAAACATAAAATGCCCATACGCCTAGATCGGTGGCCTTTCCAACCGTCCATGACCGAGGACTCGGCTATTCGAATAGTTTTACACTCTGCAGAGGTGGTGTACTTTCACCACACCAAACAGTCATTCCGCCGTGATCAGCCACGGTCCTCATACGACAGTATGCGGTGTTTCGGATAACATGATCAAAGCTTTTCACTATGTCGACCCTAGTACGGAGCCTCCTCTTCAGTGGGTCTGAATCTCCCCGGCACCCAGTGGAGATGGCCATCGTATCGATCCGGTCCCTCCAAGCAACACTGCGCCATGACAGGAGGCCCACCGTTTGCAACCAGCAGCGATCCAGACATGAACTGAATCCCGCATTTAGATAACTTGGTTCAGAGAGCCCCGCCCTCCTAAGCAATTTGAGGCGCTCCATACTAAGATAAACAAGTTTCCGGCTAAGCCCTACCCATCTCAGGTAATGTGGTTGCACGGGTTAATTGTTCGGGCGGCCGCTAGGGCAGTACTTTGTTTTCAAAAACATCTCCACCTCCGACTGCTCCCAGCAGCTCGGGTTTTAGCAAACACTCCGAGGGCTCCCAGCAACTCGGGTTTTCGTAAACTATCCGATTGCTCCCAGCAACTCGGGTTTTCGTAAACTCTCCGATTGCTCCCAGCAACTCGGGTTTTTTTCGTAAATTCACCGATTGCTCCCAGCAACTCGGGTTTTATAAAACACTTTCTCGCCGATCGCTCCCAGCGACTCGGGTTTTTCCTTTACCAACATTTTTCCAAAGACCAGGCTCCCATCCTAATAGTTTTGAGATAAGGATATAAGGATATACTACTCGAAAATATAATTTTCTTGATAGCGCCTTCAGTAGAAGGCTTCTCAAGTGAAGACTTAATTTTTATCACACCTATCATATTCTAGTAGATAGCTTTGGCCAAACAATATTTTATAAAATAGTTTTGGGTGGCAAAGTGCCACAGAAGAAATGAAACATGCATTATTTTTATTTTGAAAACAAAACATGCTTTAATGAAATAATAGGATTTCAGTAGGGTATGGTGAGGTGGCTTGCCTGGCTCAGCAATATGTCCCTAGGTCTTGACCTTGATGCTCCTCAGGCTCACTCCTCACTTCCAGTTCCTTCCCGATCGTATCTAACGTCGCAAGCAAGAAAAAAGAAACAACACTCAAAATACAAGACATTGCCACAAGGACATAATAAACAGCTAGCATCGCATAGGGCACTAAACTAACAATCAAGAGCAAATCAGTCACTTAGCTAAAACAGCAACAAACAACAAGTCCAGAAAACTAAGACCAACAACAATACACACCTAAGCATATATACACAACAACCCTAATAGTTAAAAAGGTGGTCTTAACTAAACCCTAAAGCAAAACTCCACTTAGGGTGGTTAGGTCACTTAACAAGGGTTGTTACCGTAGTTTCGGAAATACTTCAGACAAAAGTATCACTTTAGTTTTCAGGAAATACTTCAGACAAAAGTTAAGTTACTAATTATTTTCTATTATTAAATTATTCCTCCAAGTTGAGCTAGAGACATATTAAGAACAACATTATTTAGTGATTTACAGTAGCTTATCAATTCACCAACAACAAAAGCCACAACTTCTTAAGTGACCAAATAATTGTTTTATTAATTTTAAAAGGCAGGAAACACCACTTTTAGTGATTAATTAGCCTAGGATGTTCTGTTGGTCAAACCTTTATGCATAGCTAGGTACATGTTCTCTATAAGTATTTTAAACTAATGCAATTGGTTTTAGCCTAAAATTTTATTCACAGGAAATCAATTAAATCAATCAAGTTGCTCCTGGTCCAAACTTCAATCACATGCAACTTTAGATTTATGCATCACAAACACATGAAGTTAATTTCTAAGTAGCGGGTTGACAACAATCTAAAGTACTTAATCAAAACAGCAAGCATTTCATTACACTTACACCCTCTGGACATAAACCTAAAACAATCTTAAACACAAACAATTAAAAACAATCAATTAAAATATGCCCTTTTTAATAGTGGCAAAGTTGCTGTTTTTGGGGAAAAAGGCACAAGCCCTAGAATAAGGTTCCTAAAATCAAACCCTTTTACAACAGTACTCCTTGAAGTCATACCAAGCCATAGAAATTGGATTTGCATCAATACCTACCGCCAAACAAGAATTAAAAATCCTTCAAAGGCTACTGGTCTCAAAACCAAAAGGAGTAGAACTCCAGTTCTAGGAATCTCCTGCATGCAAGGTTAAATCCTATGGAAAAGTATTGATTTTAGTTTTCTGTAGAAATTGGATTCATTCAATTTGGACACTCCTAGCTCCTGCTAAAAATAAAACACTCGAAAATACATTTTCCATATGATTTAATGCCATGCAAAATATACTAAATATTTTTGAGCAAACCCACTTCTGCATGTTTAAGAAAACACAAAGGCATCTAACAAACATACCCCTAATTAATTTTCACTCACAGATATTCCACAAATGAATTAAACTAGACACAAATAGTTAACAGAAACTGGAAAAGATTAATTCGGGGAATAAAAAACGTTGGCGGGCCGTGCATGTGCTGGATCCGGCAGCTGCCGGCGCGGATCTGGGCCGTGCGCGAGTCAGGCCGGCCCAACTCGGCGTTCCGCGTGCGCGGGCGCGGAAAACGGTCAACGACCGCGCGGCGTTCAAACGCAGCCGTTGATCCGGAGATCGACGGCTCTCGGCCGTCGTCTTCAGCGCGACGCCGCCGTGCTCGAGCAGAGAGAGGGAGGGAAGGCGAGCTTGCCGGAGAGCTCACCTAGGGGCGGCGAGGATGCAGGGGAGAGGTCGGTGGCGAAGGAGGAGGTGATGGCGTTCTCGGAGACGCCCTCAGGTGACGGAGAGCTCGACGAGTCCATGGCGATGGCGGCGGCGTGCTGCTTCGGGTCGAGGACGGCGGCGTGCTCCACAGCGGACCTGGGCACGCGAGGGAGGGGGAAAAGTTAGGCCTCGTCCAGGGAAACCTCACGGGCCAAAAATGGCGGAGAGAGGGGGAGAGAAATGGCGACACGGCAGGGTTCTCGCCGGTGACAACCTTCGGGTTTCACCGGAGTTCTCGAACAGCAGAGAGCTCAGGCTTGGGAGGGGCTCCAGAGGTGGGGTGTGGTGTGGTGTGGGCGTGCTCTGGGGGAAGAAAGAGGGGAAAGAGAGGCCGGGGTCGGCTCTAGACAATGCCCACCCTTTTTAGGGTTTTCGGACAAGGAGGTGGGGGAGTGGGCTAGGGCTGCCTCCATTGGCCCTCCTGGCGGTGGAGAGGGGGTAGAGGGTGGTTTGGTCGGGGTGAGGTGGCCTGGCCAGTGGGAGAGGGGGTGGGTGAACTTCCATTGGTCAAGTTTGGAAAAAGAAGAAGGGAGAGTGGTGGAGAGGGGTGTTGAGGGGGTGACATGCGGGTCCTAGCTGACTAGGATGCCCACCTGGTCAGAGGGGAGGGAGGGGTGGTCAGAGGTGTGAGGTGAGGGGCTGGGTTTAGTTAGGTTTAGGGTTTAGGCCAATCTCCACTTTTGCTTTATTTCTTTTATTCCTTTTTTTTTCTTTTTTCTGTTTTATTTTTCCCTAAATCAACCAAGCCTAAATTTAACCACCACACAATGCTAAGCAAAAACATGAGTGTGGTGACCTAATGGTGAAGAAACAAAAAGGTTCCTAGACTAAAAGTTAAAGAAATAATTTTAAGATATTTGCAGTTTGTGAAAAATGACCAAATGGTCACTGATTTGAGTAGGCCAAAACACCTAGATGGTTTTGTGCTAAACCAAGTTTTCAAACTATGAAACCAAGCAAAAACTAAAAATAGGAAGTTCAAGGAACAAGATTGTCGAGGTGCATTGCAAAAATTACACAAGCAATGCTTAATCCAGGGCTCTAGATTAGCTATGTTTTAATAAACATGAAGATCATTGAATTTGGTCTAAACATGCTAAATTTGTATTTGAGGTACCACCAAATCATACCACCAAGCTAGAAGTGCAAGCAAAGCAATAAGTTCACACAACCACACCATAAGCATATGTTGACACATTCATCTGCAAGCCCTCTGTCCAGGCACCTAAATCAACTATAAGCAAAAAGGTTCGAGCACACCACCAAATGAACAAATAACCTAATTTTGTGATAAAACAAATTTATTTATGAGGTGGTGACCAATATGACTATGACAAGATTTTGAAGAAGGAGGGTTAAACCACTCCTTAGAAATATTTTTCAAAGAATATTAAAACAACGGTTTTGAAATGTTTGTTGAAAATAAGATAAGATAAGATATATGGATATTTTATTTGCAAAACATTTAACACAAAGGTCTATTCAAAACTTGGTTGCTTTTTAAATAGGTTGTTAAATAGAGGTCAACAATTAAAACAATGAGTCACAACAAGCCAAACTAGGCAATCAAAAGAAAAACACATCCAAATGCTAGAGGTTTGAAAAAGTTTTTGTTGGTTCCAAATTTTGAGTCTTAATTTTTTTGAGTTTTTCTTGCTTCCAAAATTTGGGACGTTACAGACCTTCCCCCTTAAAAGAATCTCGTCCCGAGATTCCTAAGTGAGGACTAAGAGAGTGCAAGGTTAGGGGTGTTGGATGCTCCTTCACTTCCGAGGTTGTTGATCCTCACTGAGGTCTCCTTGGCGATACGTCATCGGATTTCTTTCGGACGGCTTTGATCTCTGCTGAAGGTGCTGCCATGAAGGTCGATGCTGATCAGCGCTCTTGTGGAGTTGACTTCAAATACTCCAGAGTTAGGACTCAAAGAACTGTCTTGTCAAAACACCCTAATAAAACTAGTGTATGTCTTCCCCCCTTAAAAAGGGGCCTTGAAGGGTAGCTGTTGAAGGTATAAGTTGTTGCCGACTTCAATATGTTGTTGCCCTTGGGTACCACGGCGATCTTCGTCTTGGTCGTAGCTCCTTGGCGCTTGCGGTTGATGTAGACACTTGTCCAGATATTGCCGTTTTTGAGGGGTTAGCAGTTAATGTCCGCCAATAGTTTTCTTTTCAAGTCTCACAGGGATGTCAGGTCCGTAGACTTGGCTCTCTCCGGTTTTTCCTTGCTTAGTGTGTTGTCAACAGCAACAGTCTTCGGGCCTTTCGTCGTTCTTGGCGTCTTGTTAGATATGATGTCTTCTATTGTGCCCACCTTCGGTTTAGCTGACAAACAAAGTTGATGAAGACTTCCTTGGTTCGTTGACTTCATGACGCTTCGCTCTATCCTTCAGAGGTCGGTTCCATCTTCGGTAGCCTAAAAGATTAATGAAGGTACTTCTTGATAGCAGTCTCTAGTCGGGGTAAGTTGAGTTAATACTGTGGGCGCATAGAGGCACTGATGACACTAGCTTCGTGGTACACCTTCATGTAGGCAATCTTCAGTGCTGGTTGTCCTCATTGTTGCTGACCTCAATCTCCTTCGGACTTCACAACTTGAGGCTTCACAAAAATCTTCAAAAAGTGGTGGCTCTTGCCGATCTTTGAGTCCTTCTTGTTGCCGTTTGAGGGTCTCGAAGAGGTTAGCTAGTAGCAAGTTACTAGTGTTAGAAGCTACCCTAAGTTATATGCGCTAAATTAGTGATAGTATACTGATAACTCAAAAAGTTAATTAAGTTAGGCAAGGCTCGTCATAACACTGGGATGGGCTTTCTCGGGGTGATCTTTTGTATCAGGAGCGGTTAAAAGCTCTTACGAGTCGAAGTTTCGATCAGAGGCAAAAACATTTTTAGGGAGGTTTTCTAAACAAGTTTTGAAAAGCATCCCGATGCATCAAACGCTAAATAGGCCAAAAAGGTATTTTGTATGGCGGCAAAAGATGTTTAAACAAAAAGGGAAGCTTGGGTCTAACACGAGCTGCCGACGATAAGTGCTGGTGAAACACACCAGGAAAACAACATACCAATGACAAGCATACGAATCATTGTCGATCACTAGGTGCATCAGGTTTCAACAGAAGCAGCACACACGGCATAGTTCCGCACATGGGCATAGTTTTAACCCTAAACATAACGACAAACTAATTTGCGAACATGACTTTATTCCACCGTCACAAACTACTAGATGTGGCGCTTCTTGGAAGATTCGTTCTTGGGGAGGGACTCTTTGTTTGCCTTCAAAACTTCAATCTCCTCGTAGGCTTCCTGGAGATCTTTCCGGGTGTTGAGGACTCGGTACCTGAGTCTTTCTCCCATTTCATCGATGGCGGCACAAGCAGCGCTCCTTGCTGACTCTATAAAGAGGCGTACTGAGACTCTGAGTTGGTGAACATCATATACCCGTTTTGTTCTTATCATCACCTTTGTTCTTGTAGAGGTGGAGTTGCACCCACCAAAGCTCTTGTCCTTTCTCCATCCAGGGAAAACCCTTGTAGACTGCGGGCCCTTCAAGTTCGAAGCTCAGCATGAGGTTCTCCAGGGCCTTGGGAAACTCAGTGGTGCTTTCCAAAGTCATGGTCATCACCGGGCCCTTCTTGAGTGATTCGATGAGGCTCGACATCTATAAATAAAAGAAAACATCTTAGGAGGAGACGTAAAAAGGGTAAAAGAATCCAGGCTGAGATATCTCGGTGAAAGGTAAGGTTTTAGTCCTTGGGCCTGTTACTAGTTTGACGCCAATCCTAAGGTCCTTATCTCTGTCTAGCAAGGTACACACAGACACGGAGCACACAGTCAACTAATGTTTCAGCAAAAAGCACACAAGCAAGACACACACTTAAGCAAAAAGCATACCAGCAAAAGAGCACACATGACCCTTATAGTACCAAAAGGGGAACTTCAACAATCGTGATAGTCAGGTAATCCAAACAAGGATCATATCCTACTTCATCCTATGGGGTTTGGTGTCACCTGGTTACTGAAGTCCTCCTTTGATCCCCTTGGGTTCTGGCCGAAAGGTTCGAGATTGTCTCGTTTGCTGATGGAGTAACATTGTTGGGGTAGAGTCGAGGGAGCGAAGGTGAATTTGCATTCTTGTCCTGTAGTCTGCACATCCGAGGTATTGGGAGGTCCTGACTTGGCTGTCATCGACGATTTTGGTCTTGTGGACTATGCATCTGAGGATTCTTGTCTCGTCTTGGCTCTAGCTACTTAGGTCTCACTTGAGTCCATCGTCAAGCGTAAACAAGTGTTGAATAGGGACAAGAGAGTAGAGAGAACTCCTTTGAAAAACTTTGAAACTAGAAAGGTAAGATCAAGATATTTTTGAGAATAGGTGAGGAGTGGAAACCATACTAGCCTTACCTTGAAGAAAATAGATATCTGTAGAAATATGTTTTAGCAAAATATTTCCTTCCTACGCTAACGACCATGCTAACTACGGTCTCCTAAGGTCAACGATCGCTCTGATACCAAGTCTGTGAGGACCCCTCAGATTTACCAGTCCGAGGTGCCCACGTTATATAAACAGATCACGATCCCAATGATCAGTGCATCGCGATCACATAACCAACATGGAATACAGAGTTACATCATCCAACTCGATTAGTACAAGACTTACATAAACGGTGGTCACACGACCAAGTCTGCAACCATCGTCACGCAGGACGGAATTAACTACGATATAGCGGAAGCTTTCGGCTAGCGTCGGCCCTCGTCACAACCGGCCGCATTCCCACAGAGCAGTTGACCGGTGACACTCAGTTGGCGTAGTCATCGGCGTACTCCTCATCTTCGGCGTAGGTCTTCTCGTTGAAGATCTGGACATGGGAATATCCAGGGACACAGCCATGAGTACAATTACGTACTCGCAAGACCACCACCAGGCTTAAGTTTTCATGGTAATGCAATAAAAGCGTTTTCGAAAACTGGGATAGCTGCTATATATGACTATAGGTCTTAGTTTTCGTAAACGATGCCTTTAGACATAGAGAATACGACATCTCTATATCTTTGTTAAAAAGAAACATTTAGAGATAGAATTCTCTTTTGTAGAGATCGCCGGAACTATCTCCACTTCTTTGTAAAACATTTTGTAAAAAATTTCAAGGACCACTAGGATAGGGATGCCCTTTTTCTCTTTTCTGGGTTCCGACTGGTTGACTCCCCGAGACCAACCATCTTCTCCCAAATTCCGTACCTCCCAGGTACCTCCTTGATGTCTCCTTTTCTCCTTTGCCGAAAACAGTTTCTTTTTAAAACATAAAATGCCCATACGCCTAGATCGGTGGCCTTTCCAACGTCCATGACCGAGGACTCGGCTATTCGAATAGTTTTACACTCTGCAGAGGTGGTGTACTTTCACCACACCAAACAGTCATTCCGCCGTGATCAGCCACGGTCCTCATACGACAGTATGCGGTGTTTCGGATAACATGATCAAAGCTTTTCACTATGTCGACCCTAGTACGGAGCCTCCTCTTCAGTGGGTCTGAATCTCCCCGGCACCCAGTGGAGATGGCCATCGTATCGATCCGGTCCCTCCAAGCAACACTGCGCCATGACAGGAGGCCCACCGTTTGCAACCAGCAGCGATCCAGACATGAACTGAATCCCGCATTTAGATAACTTGGTTCAGAGAGCCCCGCCCTCCTAAGCAATTTGAGGCGCTCCATACTAAGATAAACAAGTTTTCGGCTAAGCCCTACCCATCTCAGGTAATGTGGTTGCACGGGTTAATTGTTCGGGCGGCCGCTAGGGCAGTACTTTGTTTTCAAAAACATCTCCACCTCCGACTGCTCCCAGCAGCTCGGGTTTTAGCAAACACTCCGAGGGCTCCCAGCAACTCGGGTTTTCGTAAACTATCCGATTGCTCCCAGCAACTCGGGTTTTCGTAAACTCTCCGATTGCTCCCAGCAACTCGGGTTTTTTTCGTAAATTCACCGATTGCTCCCAGCAACTCGGGTTTTATAAAACACTTTCTCGCCGATCGCTCCCAGCGACTCGGGTTTTTCCTTTACCAACATTTTTCCAAAGACCAGGCTCCCATCCTAATAGTTTTGAGATAAGGATATAAGGATATACTACTCGAAAATATAAGTTTCTTGATAGCGCCTTCAGTAGAAGGCTTCTCAAGTGAAGACTTAATTTTTATCACACCTATCATATTCTAGTAGATAGCTTTGGCCAAACAATATTTTATAAAATAGTTTTGGGTGGCAAAGTGCCACAGAAGAAATGAAACATGCATTATTTTATTTTGAAAACAAAACATGCTTTAATGAAATAATAGGATTTCAGTAGGGTATGGTGAGGTGGCTTGCCTGGCTCAGCAATATGTCCCTAGGTCTTGACCTTGATGCTCCTCAGGCTCACTCCTCACTTCCAGTTCCTTCCCGATCGTATCTAACATCGCAAGCAAGAAAAAGAAACAACACTCAAAATACAAGACATTGCCACAAGGACATAATAAACAGCTAACATCGCATAGGGCACTAAACTAACAATCAAGAGCAAATCAGTCACTTAGCTAAAACAGCAACAAACAACAAGTCCAGAAAACTAAGACAAACAACAATACACACCTAAGCATATATACACAACAACCCTAATAGTTAAAAAGGTGGTCTTAACTAAACCCTAAAGCAAAACTCCACTTAGGGTGGTTAGGTCACTTAACAAGGGTTGTTACCGTAGTTTCGGAAATACTTCAGACAAAAGTATCACTTTAGTTTTCAGGAAATACTTCAGACAAAAGTTAAGTTACTAATTATTTTCTATTATTAAATTATTCCTCCAAGTTGAGCTAGCGACATTAGCATACTACTCATGCTAGTATTTAACTCAAAGTCTACCAGTTTAACTAACAAGGCAAAACATATTAACCCACACCAACAGGTTTGGCAACTATAATACCATTTATTATTTAATTACAAGAATAAGGTTAAGGTGATAATTAGACAACCTTTTGAATCACTTTCAAAAAGTAAAACTAAACATCACTAATAAACTTAAAACATCCAGTAGCTAAGAAGAACTTTATTGGAGAAGTTTACTTCATTCAAAAATCATGTAATTAGGCAAACAAGCATGCTTAATTTATTTTAATTCCTTAGGCACTAATAGCATTTCCCAAGTAACTTAATTTTTTTTTTACTTAAGCACTAACAGTACTAACATATTAAGAACAACATTATTTACTGATTTACAGTAGCTTATCAATTCACCAACAACAAAAGCCACAACTTCTTAAGTGACCAAATAATTGTTTTATTAATTTTAAAAGGCAGGAAACACCACTTTTAGTGATTAATTAACCTAGGATGTTCTGTTGGTCAAACATTTATGCAAAGCTAGGTACATGTTCTCTATAAGTATTTTAAACTAATGCAATTGGTTTTAGCCTAAAATTTTATTCACAGGAAATCAATTAAATCAATCAAGTTGCTCCTGGTCCAAACTTCAATCACATGCAACTTTAGATTTATGCATCACAAACACATGAAGTTAATTTCTAAGTAGGGGTTGACAACAATCTAAAGCACTTAATCAAAACAGCAAGCATTTCATTACACATACACCCTCTGGACATAAACCTAAAACAATCTTAAACACAAACAATTAAAAACAATCAATTAAAATATGCCCTTTTTAATAGTGGCAAAGTTGCTGTTTTTGGGGAAAAAGGCACAAGCCCTAGAATAAGGTTCCAAAATCAAACCCTTTTACCACAGTACTCCTTGAAGTCATACCAAGCCATATAAATTGGATTTGCATCAATAGCTACCACCAAACAAGAATTAAAAATCCTTCAAAGGCTACTGGTCTCAAAACCAAAAGGAGTAGAACTCCAGTTCTAGGAATCTCCTGCATGCAAGGTTAAATCCTATGGAAAAGTATTGATTTTAGTTTTCTGTAGAAATTGGATTCATTCAATTTGGACACTCCTAGCTCCTGCTAAAAATAAAACACTCGAAAATACATTTTCCACATGATTTAATGCCATGCAAAATATACTAAATATTTTTGAGCAAACCCACTTCTGCATGTTTAAGAAAACACAAAGGCATCTAACAAAAATACCCCTAATTAATTTTCACTCACAGATATTCCACAAATGAATTAAACTAGACACAAATAGTTAACAGAAACTGGAAAAGATTAATTCGGGGAATAAAAACGTTGGCGGGCCGTGCATGTGCTGGATCCGGGCCGTGCGCGAGGCAGGCCGGCCCAACTCGGCGTTCCGCGCGCGCGGGCGCGGAAAACGGTCAACGACCGCGCGGCGTTCAAACGCAGCCGTTGATCCGGAGATCGACGGCTCTCGGCCGTCGTCTTCAGCGCGACGCCGCCGTGCTCGAGCAGAGAGAGGGAGGGAAGGCGAGCTGCCGGAGAGCTCACCTAGGGGCGGCGAGGATGCAGGGGAGAGGTCGGTGGCGAAGGAGGAGGTGATGGCGTCTCGGAGACGCCCTCAGGAGACGGAGAGCTCGACGGAGTCCATGGCGATGGCAGCGGCGTGCTGCTTCGGGTCGAGGACGGCGGCGTGCTCCACAGCGGACCTGGGCACGCGAGGGAGGGGGAAAAGTTAGGCCTCGTCCAGGGAACCTCACGGGCCAAAAATGGCGGAGAGAGGGGAGAGAAATGGCGACACGGCAGGGTTCTCGCCGGTGACAACCTTCGGGTTTCACCGGAGTTCTCGACAGCAGAGAGCTCGACTTGGGAGGGGCTCCATAGGTGGGGTGTGGTGTGGTGTGGGCGTGCTCTGGGGGAAGAAAGAGGGGAAAGAGAGGCCGGGGTCGGCTCTAGACAATGCCCACCCTTTTTAGGGTTTTCGGACAAGGAGGGGGGGAGTGGGCTAGGGATGCCTCCATTGGCCCTCCTGGCGGTGGAGAGGGGGCAGAGGGTGGTTTGGTCGGGGTGAGGTGGCCTGGCCAGTGGGAGAGGGGGTGGGTGAACTTCCATTGGTCAAGTTTGGAAAAAGAAGAAGGGAGAGTGGTGGAGAGGGGTGTTGAGGGGTGACATGCGGGTCCAGCTGACTAGGATGCCCACCTGGTCAGAGGGGAGGGAGGGGTGGTCAGAGGTGTGAGGTGAGGGGCTGGGTTTAGTTAGGTTTAGGGTTTAGGCCAATCTCCACTTTTGCTTTATTTCTTTTATTCCTTTTTTTCTTTTTTTCTGTTTTATTTTTCCCTAAATCAACCAAGCCTAAATTAACCACCACACAATGCTAAGCAAAAACATGAGTGGGGTGACCTAATGGTGAAGAAACAAAAATGTTCCTAGACTAAAAGTTAAAGAAATAATTTTAAGATATTTGCAGTTTGTGAAAAATGACCAAATGGTCACTGATTTGAGTAGGCCTAAACACCTAGATGGTTTTGTGCTAAACCAAGTTTTCAAACTATGAAACCAAGCAAAAACTAAAAATAGGAAGTTCAAGGAACAAGATTGTCGAGGTGCATTGCAAAAATGACACAAGCAATGCTTAATCCAGGGCTCTAGATTAGCTATGTTTTAATAAACATGAAGATCATTGAATTTGGTCTAAACATGCTAAATTTGTATTTGAGGTACCACCAAATCATACCACCAAGCTAGAAGTGCAAGCAAAGCAATAAGTTCACACAACCACACCATAAGCATATGTTGACACATTCATCTGCAAGCCTCTGTCCAGGCACCTAAATCAACTATAAGCAAAAAGGTTCGAGCACACCACCAATGAACAAATAACCTAATTTTGTGATAAAACAAATTTATTTATGAGGTGGTGACCAATATGACTATGACAAGATTTTGAAGAAGGAGGGTTAAACCACTCCTTAGAAATATTTTTCAAAGAATATTAAAACAAGGGTTTTGAAATGTTTGTTGAAAATAAGATAGGAGAAGATATATGGATATTTATTTGCCAAAACATTTAACACAAAGGTCTATTCAAAACTTGGTTGCTTTTTAAATGGGTTGTTAAATAGAGGTCAACAATGAAAACAATGAGTCACAACAAGCCAAACTAGGCAATCAAAAGAAAAACACATCCAAATGCTAGAGGTTTGAAAAAGTTTTTGTTGGTTCCAAATTTTGAGTCTTAATTTTTTCGAGTTTTTCTTGCTTCCAAAATTTGGGACGTTACATCATCTCTAGTGAGACTATATTTTTATTTCTTCACATTTTAAGTGTTGTTCTTGGAGCGTCTGCGTATTTTTATTTTCAGTTTGTTTATGTTTTGTTCTCTGGTCATAACTAGTTGGACCCCAACACTCTTGTTTGGGAGAAGACACGCTCCGCTTTTTCATTAGAATACTCCTGTTCTTCACTTATACTTGTTGAGTATTCTTGTCTAGCACTGTTATGCTTCTAGCTCTTGTTTTTCATATATCTCTTGTTCAGAGCTATTAGTTCTTTTGAAGAAAGTACTCTCTTGCTTCACTTATATTTGTTTGGAGAGTTGTTAAAATAAGTTGATTGGTGTTTGGTTGGAACAGAAAATGCTATGCATGTGGTAATGGTATAAAGAAAATGCTTACATAGTCTTGTAGATCATATGTCTTGAGTAACTTGATACTTGTCAATTGTTTTGAGTTATCAAGTAAGTAATGTTTAAACTTGTGTATCATGTAAGTAAAGGCTCATTAGTGAAGAACTAGTATAAAGCTTATAGCTATTCGATTTGTCATATTTGGTAGTCCCAAAGTTAGATATTTTCTGATTAAAAGGATGTTTTGGTTAACAAGGAAGACATGTGGAGTCTTATATTTTTCTTATATGTTCATCATATGGTTCTTTTTGTACCAGTTGACGTTATGTGTTTGCTTAAATAACCTTGCTAGCCTAAACTCTGTACTAAGCGGGAATGCTGCTTGTGCATCCAAAACCCTGAGCCAAAATCCATGCCATCTGTGTCCACCATACCTAGCTATATGTGGTATTTACCTGCCACTCCAAGTAAATTTGTCATGTGCTACCTTTAAACTATTCAAAATTGTTACTACTCCTTTTTGTGTCTCTGTTTACCAGCTCATGAGGAAGTGGTAGATGGTCTTTATTACGCTTGTCAAACAGACTTTACTACAGACTAGCAGCTTACATCTGCTTATCTATAATTTTGCAAAAAGAGCTGGCAACGGGGTGCCCAGCCCCATAAAAGATAATTTACAACTTTCACCAATAATTCTCTTCACATTTTGTTCTAAGCAATCAGTCAAACATCTGCATGTGTAAACCAAAGAGAAAGAGGGATGATCTGCTTGCTGCAGAAATAACGTTCCTCAATGGAAGCCGCTCTTAAAAAGTCTGGTTGGCATGGGTAATAATGTATTGTCTACTACCATTCGTTGACCATTAACATGCACCTCTCAAAATATTTTTTACTCTCTATATGATTTCAAAAACTAAAAAGCTCTAGCACATGACATAATCAGGCCCGGTCCTGGGGCAGGGCGGGAGGGGCGGCCGCCCCGGGCCTGTGAAAACTAGTCTTGCCTTGGCTAACCCAGATTTTTAGCGTGCAGCCGTACATCGAGCGACCATAGTAGGAAAAAGAAGGCAGAGTCCAGGACGGAACGACAGCCCACGTAGCCCAGGAAGAGGACATGGCCAATCAGGGCCTACATGCCGAGGCTGCCGATCGATCTCCACTAGTCATACATGCACCTGACACTCCGAGAGAGTTTGTTCGTCCTCTCCCGATCTATTTCCTCGACCAATCTCAAACCCTAAGCTGTCTTTTTGTGCTCTACCGTCTACGCCGCTACGAGCATGAAGCTGAGGCCGAAGACGGCCAATCCCAAACGCCGGCCGCTCGGCCTTGTGTGCTCTACTCCGACAAGACAATGCGATATATCAAAAGAATTGATAGAGGTATGACTGTGATTCTTTAGCCTGACTAGGCCCTAAATTTGGCATGATGATTGAGCGATAAATAATTGATAAGAATTATATGTGATGAATAAAAATTAGGTCTACGTTGTTGCAATAGGACCATTATTAATTGACTGGCCGGTCATTATTTAGAGGTATATATTATTATGATTTAAGATCTGTGAATTCGACGTGATAATTGGTAATGTTTTGTTGAGTTAATCCATCGGGCTACTAGTTTGTACCTTAATTTGCGCTCATTTTCAATTACTACTGGCAGGTAAAAAAAAGGAGATGAAATTGATATTGATACCATTATCACACTTTACATGTTAACAAAAAAATATTATGCATAGGTCTATCCCTTTTCTTGCACTCGACTCTGTTCTCTTGCTCGCAATTTCGATTATGTTGCACAGTTCTTCATAATGAAATGCCACGTGGCTCCTCTCTAGCGGTGAAGTTTTTTGATATTGGTACCATCGCCACTCACTTTATTTTTTACGCTAATAACTCATATTATTTGTAGGATTGTAAAATTAATTTTAATAATTATATAAATGATCATTTTGGATGTACTTATGTGTTCATTTGTAATATTTCATAGGCCGGCGACCTGCCAACAAACAACGCAAAGAACAAAACAAAACATTAACAAAGAACGAAGAACTAATAGAAAAAACACGGCAACAAAGCGAAGCCTAAACTCAACGGAACAAAATTAACCGATGACCTGCGAACAAACAAAGAACCCAAAAGAACAAAACGTAAGAAAATCCGAAAAGAAAACCACAAAGTCCAAAAACAACCAAAAAATACAGATCCAGCACAGGGGCAACAACACGAACAAAAGACCAAATAACAAAAGACTAAAAACACAGATTCAACCGAAAAATGAACAGAGAATGCTGACCAGCAAGATGAAAACTAAAGAAGAATTTCTAGGGACGGTCTATCAGATGCGTAATGATCATTGTTTGTACGCAGTGTATACATAGCGACCACTTACCAAACTCGCCGGCTCCCTCGAGTCGGCATGGACTATCTGCCCGTCCGGTATATATGGGTCTCTCCACCCCTCCGCAGTTTCCCATCTCGCCGGATCCCTCATGACGGCTTGAGGTTTCAGGCCCTCACAGCTGCTGCACTCAGCGAACGTGAAGCCAACTCGCCTAGGCCCAAAAGCAACCCTTGTCCGGAACGCGGCACGAGCGAGAACCTCGTGTCTTCCTGCGAAGCAAAAGAACCTAACAAAACAAACACGAAAAAACAAACAGTATAAACATATCATATATCCATTACAACAACACGGTTGATCCTCTCTCTCCCGTTAGACAAAAGCTTTCACAGGAATATTGAAGCAAAAGCACCACCCATACCTGCTCCGAACGTCCAAATGACCGACCAAAAAAGGAGTGAACCTCGCGATGGTAGGAAACCCTGGCTCACAAGAGGGAGCGAAGCGCAGGACGACAAACTGATGAACAAAACGACTCCACCACAGCCCGAAACCAAAAACAGAACAATCGAAAACAGCGAGAAAACAAAAACGGAAACAACAAGAAGAAAAATAGGAAGCGAGAATAAAACTGCGACTATCAAAACAAAATGGAGGATGCAAGAATAAAAAAGCAGCACATAAACAAACGTGACAAGAACTCGACCATGCTTGAACAACGGCCGATGCCGACGGGGAGGAAGCAAATCGAACATATCCTCCACCGCAGGCCGAAGCAAAAAAAAAGCAAATAAGCAAGAAGAAAATGGGGACGGTGGAAAGGATTGGGAGGCTGGAAGGTGTATATAAGCACGACTACAGTGTACGCGGCATCCAACGGAGAAAACCCGATCGTGCCCCCAAATAGAATTAAACCAATAGCGAGACGACATCAAGAGAATCGAAGAAAGGCCCGATATATTTCCCCACCGTACCCCTGAAGCACTGTATTTAGGTCGGTAACGTAGAACAAATGGCGAGCCGCCAGCGACACACGAAATCGGACCCGAATTCGTTCTGACTACTAGCACAGTGCAACGTACCCGACGACGAATGGAGAGAGGCCAGCTCGGACGGAGAAATCGGGCCCGAATTCTCCCTGACATCACGAACAGTTCAACGTACCCGACGATCGTGCGAAATACCCAACGTACCCCGACATACTGTAGAAAATACGCAGCAGCGACGCATGGAAGGGAAACATCGGCGACGCAACATCCCGAGCAACCGACCTGTGGGCCACGTAAAGGATGGGGCCCATCGTCAGTAAGAGAGAGGGGGAAGGAACCACGTACGCAGAAAGCTATCCCAGAGGGGCACGCAATGCATTCGATAATACCCAGTACGGTAAATGAACAAAATCGACCAATGGGACGAACGCGCTGCGAATCTGCACCACCCTGGCCCATCCGCCACACCGATTAAACACGCAGCGTGAGGCCGACGGGTGGGCCCTCGGGCTACAGGGGTGATCCACGTAGGACGTCAGAGTGGGTGCACGAAGCTTGGTACGGTTAGCGACTTTGCGAATCCCTGTTCATTCCGACTCCAGGAGCCGGCGGGGATCGGACGGTGCGGAGGCACGGAGCGGGGAGGATCGGACGGCCAGAAAGCCCAAATCGCTGGAGAGCCTCCAATGGGTCTTACCGTTTATATCTTTAGATGTGTCCAAATGCATATTCCACTAGGGATCCCTTTTTTTATAATAATACTCACAAACATGTAGAATAGGTTTCATTGGTAAATCACATATTGGTCAACTAATTCATATTATTCAGGACATAAATCATGAACATCTTGAAAATAATAAACACTTTATTATTGCTTATAGGACATAATTTTAATACCATCGACCCCGAGTCAGACTAGTAGCCGACAAATCTAACTTGTTGGAATCTCGTTTGCGCCACCCGACAAAATAGAGCCCGTTCAACCCAATCCTCGGTTCATCTTTAGACCGCTAGCGTGAATAACTCCGCGACTGGGCTCTAGCTTGACCTGTTCATGGCAGTAAGCATGGGAGGTAAGGAGAAGTTGGCCAGAGGAGGAGGAAGAGAACCTAGCATCGCCGATGGTGCTTGGTAGAGAAGGTGTTGGCCGCTTGAGGAGGCATCTGTCCACAAGAGAGGAGCTCGTGCGCTCGACGAAGAATTGTGATATAGGGCGAAAACCTAATATGGAGCTCGGGCTACATGGAGCATTTTTTTGCAAATTCAAAATCGATATTTTTAAGTTACCAAAAATCGCGAAAGAATTACCGGATGTAGATATTATCGAGATCTACAATCGTGCAAATTTTCAACGCCAAATTCATTGTATTTTGTTCTGCACAAAAAAGACAAACAGGTGGATCTGAGTGGTGCAAAATACACAGTTTCAAAATTTGAAATTTCCCCCGATTTGTCGTTTTGGTACAGCCCAAAATACAACTAATTTGTAGCTGAAAATTTGCACGATTGTAGATATCAACAATATCTACATCCGGGATTTTTTTCGTGATTTTTAGAAACTTAAATATATCGATTTCGAATTTTCAAAAGAACAGGCTCCATGTATCTCAGGTTCCAAAAATCCACTCTCGATGTAGGGTCGCTAGAGAAAGAAGAATCATGTGAGAGGGAAAGCTATCGTCCAACGACAAAATGCAGTTACTGGATTAACAAGGAAGAATGGAGTCACTGAGCTTTGAGTAATACTATAGCATGCCAAAAAAAATGAAGACACAACGATTAGGCTCTATGTGGAAGCCTATTTATAGAAACCTTAGTATGGCGATGATACCAATTTGTATGCGATGTGCATTGAATACTATAGTTTTAGGACTTCTTTAGATTGTGGGATTTTTGAAATGTAAGACCGGAAACCACATGATTAAGATGTCACGTAAGGTGTAGATTACTACATGTCTACATGATTTTAGAACACAAGAATTCTTTTTTTTGAACAGGATCCGCCACTTATATTAAGGAGCTCGGGCAAATTACAACCAGGTCCAGAGAGAACCAAGAAATACAACCAGACCAGAAAACTTGCACAAAACACCTCAGAAAACAGGAAAGATCACAAGCGGATCCACCGCACACCCCAAACATCTAGCCACCGCCGGAGAACGCCGTACCGCCAAGCCCAGGGAAGCAAGCACCTTCAACATTGAAGAAGGCTGCAGAACCGGCCGCCGCGCCGCGACGGACACCCAGAGCGTTGAACGAGCTCAGCCGAGCACCTGCATCCACAGACCACCGAATTTCCCGCCGTCCCTGCAGCAGCCAGACCAGCCGGCCAGCACACCTGCTCCCCAGACGACCGCCCCCCTCGCCGCCACGGCCGGCCAGAGCAAAGACATCGCAGAGAGCCACCACCACCACCGCGCCAACCAAAACCAGATCAAGCACCTCCACGTCGATCTCCCTTTGCCACCACGGCCAGGCAGAGAGCAAAGCAGAGGAACTTACCCGGACTGACCACCTCCCCCTCCCAGAGCCACCGCAGAAGGAGGCCCGACGACGCCAGAGGGGAGGGAAAAAGACCCCAACAAGAGCAAACTCCGGCGCCGCCACGGCGTCCGCTCGGGGAAAGCAACAACTCCCCAGATCCGAAGATCTGAGAGTACCAAAAGCACGACGCATCACGCCACAGCTCCGAGGAACTCCGGCGTAGAGGGGACGACGCGCGCGCACCATTATTCCACCCGACGCCGCCTCCACCCCCACAGCGCCGCCGGCAGAAACCCTAAACCTACTATTCACACGCCTAGCCGAGAGATCCGCGGTTCCCCCACCCTCCCGCCGCCGGAGCGACGAGCGGAGGGGAGGGGAACCACCGACTCCGGCGGCGGAGAACGAGGAAACGAGGATCGCCTCCCTGTCGCCCTTCTCTACTGTAGAGATAAGGGAGGAGAGCGAAGCGGTTTGCACTAGAACACAAGAATTCTGTAAGAGATGTCTTTGGATGGTCACGAGAATTTTGGAGAATTGACGAGAAAGGGTAGAGAGATAGAGCGAGCCTCTTTGATTCAAAGGATTGTTGTAAGAGTTTTGCAACATCCAAAATGTTAGATTTTTTCTATGGTGATTGTTTGATTGATAACATTTAATCCCATCAGATTTTTTTTTTGGTAAAGTACATTCCCCTCATAGCTCTTGGTAAGAATACTTTGCTTTTCATGTGATAAAATCAAGCAATTTTTGGTGCATAAAAATCATATGTGATTGGAACGTACATGACATTGCTATCCTGTGTTTTTATTTTTTATGTGTTTCCAAAATCATGCGAATGAAAGAGGTCCTATAAAATGCATTGGACTTTAAAATCATGTGAACGAAAGATGAACTATGATCCAAAATGATTTCATAGGGAAATTTTGTTAGGATTGGAGTTATCCAAAGTTCCTATGAAAATATGCCTGAATTGTCATATTTCTCGATATTTTATAAAATGGTCCAATCCTCCTTAAAAATCAATTTATTCACCTTGAGACAAGTACATAGAAGTATTCAAATTACTCCGTATGTTTTTTTCCTAAAAACCGTTGTAATACTTTTCTGCCAAATGCACCCGTACAGTTCAGAGAGAATTACCACCGTCAAACTTTGAAATGCTTGTCAATTTATTGAAATTCCTAAACTACCCGCATCTAAACCTAGTTTCTACTCCTTCCGAAACACGGCGGCGTGCCCGACCACCGGCGCGCGGCCACCCCTGCCGAGCTCGCAAGCAACGTTCTTGCGTGTAGTTTCAACGAGCATCGGTAGTACTAACAAGCAATCTTCTCTGGTACATACGAGCGGAGAGGAGGCGATCGTGGCGGCGGCCTAGGGTTTCAACCCTAGCCGCCGCCGCCGGTGATATCTGCAGCTTCATCGTCGCCGCCGGCAAAGATTCGACGGGTCCTCGCCTCCTCTAGGTGCCGTTCTGGCACTAGAAGGGGTGGGGACCTCGGACCTGCGCACGGCGCTTTTCGAAGGTCCTTAATGGTAGAGTCTGGTTTTTGTCATCATCTTCTTCGTTAATGGAGATGGTATCGTCTGCAATAAGTGATCTTCCACGCTTCGTTCGATGGCGAGATATCCTTCCCGACGTCAATGGTGGCTTTGGAAGATTAAGTCTGTCTAGGTATGGTTCTTCAGATCTTGCTTCGCCAGATCAATTTTGGATTGTTTCTCATGGTTGCCGCGAGGAGGTTTGTCCTCGCAATATCTATCCCGGCTACTACGTCTTCGGCAATGGTGATTCGTTCTCTCGGCTCCCAACGACGTCGACAAAGTGGTTCGGTTATTTGTCCCTGGAATATCAGTGGTGGTGCTCTTGCCGATGTTGCTTGATTAATTTAATGGCTGCGTGCGTGCACAAAGTCTTGGCATTGCGGATCAAAATTAAAAAGGGAGAACCTTCGGTGATATTCACAGGTCTGTGGTTTGGTGGTGTTGGCGTTGTTCTACGGCTGCCTTCAGAAAAGTACAAGATTGTGTCATGGATGAAGAAAGAGCTTGAAGATCTCATAGATTTGCTAGTCTCTTTTAGTTTTGTTTTTGTAATCGATGTAATCGTGTACTCTTTGCTGATTTAATATACGTGGAAATATTCAAAAAAAAAAAAAAAAAAACAAGCAATCTTCTCGCCTAGGTCCCACATGTCATAGGCTCATGCACTCATCCCCACCACCAGAATAAAAGATTCCTTTGCTTTACCCCTTCCTGTCCCCGAAGGCCGGCGGAAACCAACCCGCCACCGGCGCCATGGCCGGAGGAAACAGCCTGGCCTCGGCGTGGGAACTCGCCGTGTTGTTCGTCTTCCGTCCCGTCCTCGCCGTCGCTTTCGTCCTCTCCTTCATCCTCCTCAGTATGGCAACCTGCCCGCTCGTCGTTTTGCGCTTGGGTTTACTGATTGAGATTTCGTCTTGTCAATTGTTGAGTCCCAGGCTGGTACGTGGCGTGGAGGACGGTGCTGGTGCACGTCCCTCTTGTGCAGGAGATCACCGGACTGCGCCGGAAGAAGCCTGTCAAGCCCAAGCCCCTCAACCGCGGTCGCATCGCCAGGTTCTACGAGTCACAAGCCCAGAGGTAAAGGCTCCAAGGCCAAAATTTCCTCTTTTTTGTTTTTGTTTTTGTTTTTGTTTGCACATTTGGATATGTTGCTGTCGAGTTCTGCGGCAATTCACATTCACTCACTTTGGATCAGTTCTACCCAAAGATTTAGTGTTTCAGTGTTGGCACGTCTGAGATAGTTGTGCAGTAGGTTGTAGAATAGGTTGGTACATTCATGGTTAGCTATCATTTTTGCACGTCTGATATAGCTATTCTTGTGCTGTAGATTGTAGATTATGTTGTGTATTCATTGTTAGCTGCATGTTGATGTTAGCTATCGAATATATGGCAGCTATTACAGGTTTGGTTTGATTGAATTGATCTGTGAAATATTTCCCGTGCTATCTGTTGCTTACTTGTTGCATTGACGTTTTCTGCGTTAGCTGTCTCCTTCGCTAGGACTATACTACAGTCTTTCAGTTTGAGTTTGGTCCGGTGGTAGATAACCGCGAAATGGTTTCGTCCAATAGGTCAATCTGATCTGTTAGAGTGGAAAGCATTGACTCTCTGTTGGGTTTAGTCCCACATTGGTTGGGATTAGACAGAGCACGACTTATAATGGTGAGGGTAATCTTTCCTACCAGGCTAGTCTTTGAGGGGGAGAGAGCCCAGGAGCTCGTATAAGCCCGTGTTGCTCTTATCAAGAGATCTATTGGGTTTAGACCCCTATAAGGCTAGTCTTTTAAGGGGAGAGGACCCAAAACCTCTTATAAGCCTGTTTTGCTCTATGGTTGGCATTTTTAGAGAAAAGGCCAGGAGGACTGGCTTTTTTATTTATAGAAAACAAGGAGTTTCTGCTGGGGTGAGCAACCGTTTTACATGAAAGCAACCAGACCCTAGTCAAGCAACCAAACCACAAATGAGTTGATTATCTTTCTACAAGCCTGGAGCACAAAACACATAGAAAAGAACAGACTTGATCTTAGCCTATTCCCTGGCGACGGCCACAAATGAGTTGGAGATCACGAGCCTTCTGCTGAATCTTGTCACGGATCTCCGTCGCCTCATCCCTGAGCTTCACCGGCACTGGAAGCAGCCACTGTGAAAGCATAGCAATCATTTTATGAATAACCTGCAAAGGAGACGATAAAATCTTTGCCTCGAAAACCAATCATTGTGACTCGTCCACACCGACCACGCAAAAACCCCCAAAACTGACCACCCAGCAAACTTACCCTTGAAGCCAGGAACCTCAACCCCGGTATTGAAGAAATCTAAGACTCCCAGGAGGGTGCGACCGCCTCAGAGATTTCTTCATGACTCACTATCCAAAGTGCAAACTGCCCATCCAAGCAGCAAATGATTAGCCGTCTCTTCCCCACACAGCTTGCAACCAGCCCCACCTGGCCAACTTTTTTTAACCAATTCAGAAGTTACTTGTATACGCCCTCGCGCACACATCCAAAGATTTTCTTTTTGTTTTTCAAAGGCATAAAGAATTTCCATAATCCCATCATCCTAATATCCCTAACCCCAGAGAACAACATCATGTTATAAATAGATTTGGAACTAAAATCTCCCTTCGCTGAGAGAGGCCAAAAGGCACAGTCAAGATCCGTACCTAACCACACTCTCCCCAAATCATGACACAGCTCCTCCCATTCCTTGCTCTCCTCCACCCCAAATGACTGACGAAAAGTTAAATGACACTCATTCTCAGCCAACACCTCCTTAACTGTCCAATGTTGCTGCTCACAACACATGTAGGTATTAGGATGTTTGATCTTCAGACACCTTCCCAAAACTCCACTTTCGACCCATTACCCAAGATATAGGCAATGCCTCTCCTCACCCAATTTTTGATTGAGTGCAGGCCTTTCCAGAATTGTGAGGCCCCACCCGGCCCCAACTGAAAGAAATCACCCCCATTACTGCAGCATTTCCTCCTAAGTAAACAACAACTCATATCCAGATCGCCTCTCTCAATTCTGAAATTTCATTTAGAAAAAAGCGCAATGGTTGGGCATGGACGGGCCCAGACGCTGTTGTTGCGGGCTCATGGCTCAACAGGGGTAGGAACACTGGTTTAGCATCCCGGGGGTTGCTTAAACACTCTGCTCACCTGAAATTCACATGTTAATATGTTATGGACTAGGGTATCTGCTAAAGGCATCTGAAGGCAGTGTTACTTGCACATTTGTGGTCCTTGTGTTACTGCTTTTATGTGTACCACAAATTTATGCCTCTAAACTCATGTCGAATCCAGTATTGATGCTAAAGTAAAACTGTGTGGTCGAATTCAAAGGAAAACCTAGACACTTCAGTAAATGGAGTATATGATTCTAGGAAGCAGTTATGTATTGATAGTGGCTATGGTTAAATGAAAAATATGTTAGGATTTGCTGCTGGCTATTTTTTAGCTGCATATTGAGGGCTTAGAGTAACAGTCCTGACAGAACTGTAGTCACTCTTAAAAAGAATTATTATTTAATGGTTGGTACTGCAAAATGCAAATACATGCGGAAATATTGTTTCAAAAGTTGTTACCTTTAATACGAAATTTGTGGGAATCATTGTAAAGGGTATATGATTGAAAAACTAACTTCTATAGCCGTAAATGCTACTTTGTTCATATCCTAATGCATCTGAGTTATGATTACACGTGCCTATGGTGTGTTTTATCACTATTAGTGGCTAGTTGTACAGGAATAAGCATGATTTTCAATTCAGAATATTACCTATACAAAGTGATTGAAAAGAGGAAAGGGCAATCCATAAAAGAGCGGCGTTTTGATGCTCCCGGTATTTTCGAAAAAATTGAACAATTTGAAAACTTATCAAAAAATTCCGAAAAAAATCATGCAAGTACCTGACCATGGTACGCACCACCGTGTATTTTTTCGCGTCGAAATGACATCGTATGCGCCCTGTACAAAAATGACAAATTTCTGACAGGAAAATGAGATCTAAAAATTTGAATTTCTGACAGGAAATTTGTCATTTTTGTACAAGGCGCGTACGATGTCATTTCGGCGCGAAAAAAAACACGGTGGTGCGTACCATGGTCAGGTACGTGCATGATTTGTTTCGGAATTTTTTGATAAGTTTTCAAATTGTTCAATTTTTTCGAAAATACCGGGAGCATATGCTCCCGGGAGCCAATGCGAATTTCTGAATCCATAAACTATTATGATGTATATATATACTAGTACGTTGTATCTGGGTTAATCAACAATGAAAATTTGACCAGTTTTTTCACTTCCTGTTTTAGTTTCACGCGCAGACCAGTATCAGGAATTACCACAATTTTCAGTTGTAAGTTAATACTCCCTCCGTCTTATATTGTGGAACCGAGGGAGTAGCATTACTTTATCTCGGTGTCTGAAGACTGCTTCGGACATAAGAGCAACATAGCATTGTTTTGCCAAGTGGTGCCGAGTTTATTGGATATTAGGTGACTACTGCCTAGCTAGCTGCCGTGATAACCAGTTTGATATCAAATGTTAGATTACTTGCGTGGGCTGTTGTTAAGAGCCGATGCGACTGGGTGAGGAATTGTTTCATGGACCCAGACAAGAAGCTAACAGAAATTTTGTGGTTTGGTATGTTACGGAGTATTGCATTCCATTCTTATTTGTTCATGTAAGTTTACAACATAGTGTTCTTACATGTAAAAGTTATATAGAAAAATAGACAAGATAAGTATTAGGAATGCTTCCTAGAAAACTCTGGTTCTTAAGAGTGTTGCACTCTTTTCAGATACACCCCAATCATTTCAAATGGTATTGTGCTCACTTGCAAAGGTTATATTTTATATGACATCCTGACAAGATAGCCGCATTCTGTCTATACTATATAGTCTGGAGTCACTTTTGCTAACCATCTGGGATTTTAGAACACACTTGGGCTAGTTTGAGATCTCCTTTTTTGCCTTTTTTGTTTGCTTTGTACACTAACGTGAGCGTGGCTGTTTGTCAGGAACAGTAAATGAGAAGGGACCTCTTAAGGAATAATCTTTGGCATTTTGAAAGAAGCAACTTCAGTCCACAGCATCTGAATTCCTTATTAAACGTTGTAGCAGATCTCTGCACATTTAGGTCCCAGCCCAAAGTACACAATAGTGTATCCCCTGTATATTGCACCTTGTAAAGTTGAGGGTCTTGTAATGTAATCCTAGTTTGTACATACAGATGTACTCCTGTTAAAAAAAATACAGATGTATCGGAATAAAGAGAACGACTTGGCCCTGGAATAATCAGTGTACTTCACAAAGTTTTCCTTGTTGAGATCTAATCATTGGCCCATAATGGCATTTCCAAAGATGAAGATTGCTTTTATCTGATGTGATTATGCTCCTCATTCTTTCTGCTTTGCCGATCAATTATCATCCATCCAATCATTGGGTGATTCCCTTGAGGGAGGATGAGTAACCTGGCAACAAGGAGACCATGCGTCCCTTACAAACCATGAGCAAACCATCTGGCCGAAAGCCACTCTCTTTTTCTTGGCATCAAAGCTGCTTTCTATGATTGAACTCCATATTCAATCGGAACTAATGAGCTGTTCAATCCTTAAACAGTACCAGTATGCACGATCACGCAACACAAGGGTTGACATAAACAAAGGCAAACTCAGATCGCTTCTCCATTTGCTTTGTACTGAAAGAGTGATGCAAAACACTTCCATCTTAAGAAATGAGGGTGATGGAATTAATGATGGGTGATTCGACCTCAGGTAGCCCGCCGTGATTCTGCCCAGCAGCACAAAGTGAAGCTGCGGCACCTTTCTTATGGTGCAATCCTTCAACCCTGACCTCCTTATATCCCACTTCAAAGCACGGCGGCGACGAGGATGGAGGTCGTACCGGTCGCCGTCATTGAAAATCGGTTCGGCGGTGTTTTCAGGGGACCTAGTGGGTGTGGGTGTGGGCGCCATGATTAGCGAATGTTGAGAGCATTATGGAGATTCCAAGTTAATCAGTGGTGGATTCGGCTGCTCCAGATTTCGGTAAGATCTCCTGGCTCATTTCTAGAACAAAAGCAAAGGTCGTTGAGCTGAGTTGTAGAGCGAGTGAGAGAGTGACCCATCATGCAAAAAGCACCAGAAAAGAGCAGAGTTCTCAGGGTGTAAAGACAATATTTTTTCTTATAATGTTTCAGGTGGCCATTTCCCAAAAGGAATAAAAGAAGAAAGAACACTCTCGTGAGATCTCACAGGACACATCACTGGCTTAGGTGCTCGGAATGTGAAAGGATGAAAGTAATACGAAATCCGTTTTAAAAAGGTCATTCTTGACTTATCTATCGACCATCCTGAAGCTTCAACTCTTCTATTAATTATACGAAATTGCCAGTAATACCAGTCACTGGCAGGAACGTCTCCCTAGATTCTACCCATCATATGTGCATTTTCCTGGAGTATGGTGCAAGAAAAAAAATCAATAACGAGAGGTGCCCCATCCGGTAGGGAAGTGGATCTTCTGACGTAGCCAAGGGTGACGTTGAGTCGCTGACATGTGGGGACCACATTAGTGTACCATATGTCAGAAGATCCCGGTCCCGCAAGTACTACGCTAGAATTATGCTTGCCAATTTTTTTACTATTTATACTCCCTCCGGTCCACAAAAACTGTCGCACAAACTATACTAGCGTAGAAGAAAAGGTGTACACGCGGCACAAATTTTGGATCGGAGGGAGTACGTTAGTTACACCTCTAATGTTCTCACCCCCAAAACCATTTACTTAAGGTGTTTGTACCAAGAATGATGAGATTGCACTATCAAATAAATTTCCTGGGATAGCTAATTACAGAAGAGAAGTGACCCGAGTGAGCAAATTCCACTTTGAAGAGGATATTTGTGACTTACGAGTCACGACACCTTGGTTAGACATCTCAGGCCTGTCGTGTGGGCTTTGTGCTATCATAATTCAGTCATTCTTTAAATTTCTTTCAATATGGAACTATGAAGCTAAAAATCAAGTTCAAAGTGCAATCGATTCATAATGGTACAAGGTCACATATATTAGGTTTAAAGTGAATTTTTCCCATCGGAAGTCATGACTTGAGGTGAAAGCAATTGGTTAAGAATCATAATGGCAAAAGCAACGTGACTTTAACCTTGTTCACTGCTACTACTAGAGTTAAGACAAGCCAACACGTTGCAACAAGATAGTATTTTCATATTCTTGGGGTTAATTAAGATACCATATCATCTGAGGAGTGGTCACATTACTTGGCTTGAAATCAAAATCAAAAGAATGGATTAATATACTTGGCACTAAGAAAACATTCTGTTTTTTCCTTTATTTCACCTGGAAGAACATTGTCAAGATATATCTAAGGACAGCTTAAAGTGGTGTAAGTGTGCTGAAGACCAGGCTTTTCAATTAAGCATTGACGTCTGTGTGAAGGACCAACATGCCTTCCTCCAAGTCCGAGCATCACATTCTCCAAGAACCCACCAACACCAACCTCATCAATAGATCATGTAACTATACAACTACTGTTGCTATATTGTAAAGTATTCAATGGATGATAATTACTCCCTCCGTTTCAGTTTATAAGGCATGCGCGTATACCTAGGTCGCTAATTTTACCTATATAATATAAGAACATCACCTTTAGTCCTTGCGATTATATGTGTATGATTCCGCAACAAAAACAATTAGAGGAACCACGGCGGACACATAGAGTCCTAGTGTTTTCCTTTTTTCTGCAAAAATGACTATATTATTCATTGCAAAAGAAGACACGCATGTGGAATATTTTGTTCCAAAACCGTGAAACATTGTGGGTGATGTGTTCGTTAGTTGTAAAAATAGTATTAATTTTGTAGCAGCAAAGCATTTGCTTCATGAAAAAAATGTCAATTTAGAGGAACCAGGGTAAGTCATTGCCTGAACATTTTAAATGGACTAATAAGGTGTTAACATGTTTATTGCACTTTGAAATATAAGGTCCTGAAGCAAGTGCCGGATAACAATTAGGCACTAAAAAACAGGAGGATTCCAATAAGATGCATCAATTACAGGAGGAGAAAGCAGAGCTTGGGCCAAGGGAGAATCTGAAAAGAAGATCTACATAGTGGTTCAAGATATGGATTTATGCAACGCATGATGCACCGCCTTCAGTTCCCAAGGAGCTAGTGCAAAAGAAACCACCTGCAATTAGGGTATTGAGTGAACGTTTTGAACAAACTTGTTCTGTACATGGTCATCCAGTACATGATTTCCGAACAGAATGGCGGGACCATTCCGAGGTCTTGAAAAAAAGAAGAGATGATTAGTCTCGGTAATAGAGAGGAAACCACCGTGAATACATGGCACAGATTCAACACTGCCATCGATTGTTAGGAATGAATCAAAGGTGAAGAGAAATGAAATGAAAGCTATCAGCAATTCAGCATCCCATGTAATCATTTGGATATTACAACAAATGGCCTTTCTAGCGTACCACCACCAGTCCACCACCACTACCATCACCACCGTCACTTCACAACATAATAAGAAATCTTTTTCATGTTCCTGGAAAACTGAAGCAAATGTTTAAACATTTTTTTATACGTGGGCTGCACACAAGTGAAAAAGGGAAAAGAAATATATGTATGATGGATCAAAATAGTAGTTTAGTAGTCGGAAATTCGCTTTGGAGCTCGGGCTCATATGAGGTAGTTTGCTACTATGTTGCATGTTTTTTTCTGAAACAACAAGTGCAACTTAGACTCATATACACACACAGACCACCACACAACGCCCACCGAAGACTAGAGTCGCTGGGCTTCTAAATTGACAAAGATAAACACATCAGGCGTCTCGCTAAAACGAGAACATTAACTCCAGTAATAATTTAAGCATCTAATCCGGGGTTTGACCCCTGGTTGGTCAGGATACAACCACTTTTCTAACCATTCAAACTACACCTTGGTTCGCATGTTACATTAATTTTTATTCCTTTACAGCTCACAAATCAAATCATCTATTTTTACAAAAATACTCCCCGTACTAATTTAAAAAGATTTGAGGTCGATTATATTTATTAGTTTATTTCATATAGAGAGCTTCTTAGAGCTCACGAATAAAATGCAACTACAGTGGTACTGTGCTAATTAAATATATTTAGATGAATATATTCTTAATATATACACCAAGGACCTACTTCAACTCCATATTAGTTTAGTAATTTCATCATATATGTATACCACATAGCATCACATTTAAGATTGTTTTATTCATATAATGCCTTCTTTAAAATAAAAGATTACTTGAGCAATTGTATAATTCAAAGTTTTTGAGCTATTTGATTAAGAAATACATAGATAAACAGTCACTAAAATCTGAATGTAACATGAGCAAGTATATTATGCATGTGAACCCATAGTATGCGCGACTTTAAATTCTTATGTAAAGATAAATTCTTAATACATATTTTTATTTCTTTAGTAAAGATATAGTATGTGTTGCTGACATCAGTCATAGACATGCATACATCGATATATATAGATCGAAAGGTTAAAAATGATATTTTCAGTATGAAGACTACATATATTGGTCTACATCAGTATGAAGAATTTTATATTTTCAGTGTGATATTCTAAGTTAGCATGCCCACGGTACCAATATATCGGTCACATCGATCTATATTTAGAACCTTTGCTCCATATATGGAAGAAAAGTCCCCGAGAAGGAAAAGAAAACGATCGAAGAAGATTTCTTTGTTGCATATCTCACTTAATGGCGGTACTTGTAAGTATTGTAGCTTACTGTTTTCTCACAAAAGGAGTGTAGCTTACAGAAGAGAAAGGCCCACTATTATATGGCGATGTTCATCTCCCATAACAAGATTAATAACAATTTATTCCAAATGGGAATGAACTTGCTCGGTCAGCGACGTATTTGCCAATTAAAGAACAGTACTATGCAGCCAAATACGATTAGTATATTGCTGCAACTATTTAGAAGCAGGAGAATGGACTTTTTTTACTGCCAAGTAGGTAACTTCCGGATATCGGATAGGAATAAGATCCTGAAGATCAAGTATGCTCCTGTGGATGGAGGGCATCCATGACTCCGTGTAGTGCGTGGGAGAATTCAAAGTAGATTTATGCTCGTACGTGTGGGAGAATCCAAAGTGATTTTTGATATTTATTACTTCTGCTCGTAGATTTTGCCGTCCGAAATGCGGGCATCAAGCTTACCAATTTTGACTAACAATATGTTAAAAATGAGGTAAGATAATAAAGATAACATCATTATTTGCTCATGAAAAATACTTCCATTATAAATATTGACGAATTTTTTTCTTCGACAAAGAGACTATATTAATATAAAAAGATACCAATTATACCCAAACTCTGCACCAACATAGTGACAAGAATTAGTCGACACATAAAAATGCACAACTAAAAGGGATAAAAGAAGAAGAAAGAAAGAAAAAAGATCGCCACATTGATCAATCCCTCACATCAACCCAAATTAAACTACCAATACAACACTTAGGACTACATATGAGATTATCCAAAAGCGACGCCTCAACAAAGGGAATAGTGCATATGCGCCAATCAAAAAATTGTAGGTTTTCACCCAAAAACCCTAAACCCTGAAGAATTGTATGAACTCTCAAGACAATGCCTACATCAAGAAAAATTCCATTGCTAGGTACAACCAATGAAAATCAGACCTAAATTTTCAGCTTAAATATCGAGTCTCATCGCTCAAAGAGCACCACCAAAAAACTGGAGTCCTCGAGTGCTGCCGACCCCATCGAGGCCGCCGTTGCAATGCACCAATCACTAGATTCACATGCACATGTGCAGTTTAGATAGGAACTTTGTCCTGGAGCCATGCCCACACAACAGCCTGCGAAATAATGTCTTCGTCGCGTCCAAGACTCCGCACCCGCCAATATTGGCATTCCATTTATAACCGTCTTGACATTCCCTGGCTCTGTCTGACACAATGGAAATCACAAAAATCAACGTCAACATGTGCCATGGTGTCAACGAAAAGCGAAGCTTCGCGACACGTCCCTTAAAGCCTCACGGCTGAAAATTGTAAACACGAGGGCACATAGGTCAATCCATGAATACAGCTAGTGAAGACATCCGGAACTCGTCAACGGCCAGTTAGATCGGAGTGTTGGGTGGAAGAAACCCACTATAGGGCCACCGCCAAACCTACTTTTATTTGATCCGGACCTGTAACATTTCACCGCCATGTGCCGGACGCACAGGTCGATGGCAGCGCCGTGAGAAGCCCCTAGGACGTTGCGGCCGACATGGCCAAACCCTAACGCTGCAGCTAGCATCCATGACACAGGGCGAAAGTTCACCCGAGCCCAATCAGATCCTCACGTCCCCGTAGGAGCACCACATCCGTCGCCGAAATGCCCCGCCGAGGAGCCACCGTGCTCATAGCAGTGACCCTCACCACCTTGGGGAGGGGGGACAAGACACCGATCCACTCCAGCGGCGGGTAGGGAGAGGCGCCGGAGGAGTAAGTTCGGCGGCGAGTCGTCCAGTTTCACCATGAGCTTAGGACGTGTTTGGTTTCTTGTGAGCCCTCGGGCCAGGCTCTGTGATGAGGACATCCCTGGTTCACCTCATCCATCATCCTGTCCACAAGATGAAGCTACGAAACTACAAGCTGAAACTTCTACAAAGAAGACATACTTGGGTCCCATGACAAGGAGTCGTGCTAAACAAATACAACAAGAGGTGAATGCGCTCCTAGCTGATTCTAATATTGGTATCAATGAGAATTATATACTTCCTAAGTCTTGTATGTTGCTTTTACTCAGGTTTTTACCAATGGAAAATTACAACGGAAAATACTTCATCAACGGCGTGCATTCCTTGAGGACCTCACCTTACGCCGCATGGGTCCAGTGGGACGAGAAGGAGTTGGAGGATTACACCAAGGAGTCCAGCAAGTTGTTCCATTCAACAAACTTCACAAGCGCAGCTCCAGATTTCGTCGCTGATCTTGCTGGCCATGACACATGAACATGGACGTTTCTAACACGTTTGGAGGGTCACATTGGATAGGAAATCAAGTCTACTTTCCAGCAAAACAAATGGTGCATCATTTGAAGACCCAAGTCAAAAGATATGTGATTTCCAATGCAAAACTGTCAAGACATTTATTGCTGCGCAAGGCTCCACACTTCTGCTCCCCAACCACCTAAGTTACCACGAATTTGAGCCTCATTTTCGTGCTGGTTTCACACCTAAGTAAGGAGGCTGTTCCTAGTATAAGTACCCCTTTCCCCACTTCAGCTACAACTCTTTGGCAATTTGATTTCAGCATAGGTTAGCTAAGTGCAACCAGAATCTTGTTTGAGAGTTTACTTCCTCCTTAGCTCTTGTAAACTTGCCTTGTGAGAGGGTAAACTCACTTTGTGATTTACAACAGCAGCCGTTGAGGTGACGACCAGTTCGTGCTTCCAACTTCGTGCGTGGTTGTGTGGATTGGAAACTGAGAGTGTGGCTGGGCGAATACTTGTTGCTGGTTGTTGCATTTGCGATAGTTAGCTTCAGTTTTGTCAGGTTACACTAGTTATCCTTTACCCGACAACGTTGTTGGCTGGGATCGACGGTTTCCTTCGTACCCTTCAGGTGGCGTTGATTCGTTCGTCAAGAAGATCCTTCGTGAAGATCGGGCAACCCCGCATCACTCAGTACACCTCAGCCAGGCCGCTAGAAATGGCCCATTCGTCTGTTTCCGCTGAACCACCCTCTTCGCGTTCATTCTCGCGCACGGTTGGGGAACGCGGAGCCGAAAAATCGGCGGGAGTTTTTACGTCACCGCCCACCACTTTCGCCCCTCTATTTCACCCCCTCCGGCTAACCGCCAAAACTCTCACCACCATTTTCCCCCTTTCGAGCTCTTCACTGTGTAGTAGAAGCAGAGTGGCGGCTTGATCTCCTCCTCCGGTCGGCGGTGCTCGGTAGTGAGATCTCCTCCTCCATGTCGTGCTCCTCTCCCACTGGCTCCATGGTGGTAAGTGACATTCAACACTCCCTAGTGTACTCTAGATCCTTGATCATGTCATAGATGTGAGTAGATCTTCCTAGATATGTGCAGGTGTTAGTAGATCGAGTAGATTTTGCTTAGATATGTGTAGTTCTTTGGCCCCTGTATAGGTGTTTCGCTCACTGTGTAGTGTTTTGCTTTGAGCATGTCATAGATGTGAGCAGATCCTCGCAGTCCGTGTATGAGAGAGATTGTGGTATGAGGGTTGGTTCTACACGGTGTAGTTATCATACTTGTACCACTGTCTCTCCCATACATGACAGCGTGTGAGTGACTATTTTAGCATGAATGAGTGCTCTGAAAGTATGAACTGCTTGATTTTGTCATGCTTGCTTACAACGCAAAACTTTGTAGGACACTACCACCGAGGTGTTGCCCACGTCCCCAGATCTGTCGACTACATCGGTGCTCTCTGTGAAGCCGTTTCGATCCGCATCGGCTCTTGACTGCCTTGGACTGAGAGAGGGGGACAATCCCAATGTTGTGGCCTCCTGCTTTATCCACCTTCTTCCTCACAAGGATGGCTAAACTCGTCGAAGGTGGGCTCGACATTAACACAGGAATCAGGGACAAGAGCTTGGAAAACATCTGTAAAAATGTTCTTCAGTTCTGCGGCACCAAAGTCACCACTACTCATGTGTACAACCATCTCAGGAAGTGGAGATATAAGTGGAACAGCTTCCGCACACTTGCACAGCTTGAAGGGGTGGAATGGTGCAAGGAGGGCACTAGCTTCATGATGGATGACGATGTGTTCATCAAACATGTCGGGGTAAGATTTTGTACTTCCTGTTGGTCAATTAGATGAAGCTTACATCAACAAGCCAATTCAGAACTACGATCAGATGAAGATCATCTTCAGCAAGATTCAAATGAAGAATCCAATCGGGGTTGACGCGCTGCAACTCGCCCTGAGCCACCTGATGGATAATGAAGCCGAATGTGCCTCCTACATTTCGATGAGCCCTCGCCAGAGGAAGAAGTGGTTCGCTGCCTTCCTTCGCAAGCACTACCTGTGATGAGGTGATGATGGTGTTGTTGCTCAATTCTTAATTTTGCTGCCATACATTAGGTGATGATGGTGTCTCAAGATGATGAACTTGTGGTATATTTTGCGAGGCGGTACATACTAAACCCCTCAGCTGATGAACTTGTGGTGCATCACCAGCAGATATTGTGTTGATTTGCGATGCATCAGTCTTTAGTGAACCATCTAAGCAAGACATCCCCTAATATCAGTGACAGTTTACTGTCCTTTCAAGTTAGTCTGTGTTTTAAGAGCCATTTGTGATGGTAAGCTCACCACTCGAAAAAGTGATGAGAATATGTGTGGGCGTGCACATAACCAAACACCGGGTGTTTGCATGTGTTTTGCTCACACAGGCCACCAAACAGCGGGCTTCAGAATTTGGCTACAGCGAAAAGAGGTTGACTGCCTCTTTGTGGGCAACCAAATGGGCTGCAGAACGTGACTTTTGTCTCGTTTTCCCAGGGCCAGACCCTGCTGGGGGCACGGATGCAAAGTGGTCAAAATGGATGCAGGTACCAAACACGCCCTTAACTGCTTAAGCTCTAGGGTGAACTAGCTGGCACTACGGGAATGCGTCAAAACGCCGACGGCCGGCTGGTACGCCGACAGCCAAATGTCGGGGCCGTCGGCGTACAAGCCGTGCTAGGGAAGCCGCGCAACAGGCCGTCGGCGTAGCCACATCGGGCCCGACGGCCGCCGTCGGCGTACCCGTGGCCGTCGGCGTACCCAATCCCGCCGTGACGGAGCGGAGCGAACGTTTCCGCTGATATAATACGCCGACGGCAAAGCCGTCGACGTATATATGTTCCTTTTTTATTTATTTCTCTATATAAAAATTATTTATTTATTTCTCTATATAATATTTAATGTAGGTATAATTTATATATAAATTAGACTATATAATTTCCCTCACAATTTCGGTATCCCACCCGCATAAAATAACAGTTTGAGTTTTCCGGAACCTGACCCTACAACATATACATGTAAAATAAATAAACACCTGTGCCGACTGTGCCAACGGCTAGAACCCGCTCACATCCCGGAGTGGGAACTTGGACATCCACAGCACCCAACACACTTGTATACACATGGTATGGCAAAACCTAGATTTGGGTGGGGTTCCGACGCTCTGGGGCCCCGCTTCGGCGAAACCCTGAATCCGCTGGAAAAACCCTAACGTTTTCGTCTACCCCCATAGACGTGCGTCGAAAGGGGGTAGGCCAGTGGACTTTTTGCTTGGTTGTGTTAGGTTAGGCCATAGGAAGGTGAGAAACCAAGGTCTACCCCAAATCAACACAAGATTCCATCCGGTTCGCCCGGAAGGGGAGTTTTCACCTCTAAGTACAGAAACTCACTAGAGAGAAAGTGATGCCGGTGAACCCGCTCACATCCCGGAGTGGGAACTTGGACATTCACAGCACCCAACACACTTGTATACACATGGTATGACAAAACCTAGGTTTGGGTGGGGTTCCGACGCTCTGGGGCCCCACTTCGGCGAAACCCTGAATCCGCTGGAAAAACCCTAACGTTTTCGTCTACCCCCATAGACGTGCGTCGAAAGGGGGTAGGCCAGTGGACTTTTTTGCTTGGTTGTGTTAGGTTAGGCCATAGGAAGGTGAGAAACCAAGGTCTACCCCAAACCAACACAAGATTCCATCCGGTTCGCCCGGAAGGGGAGTTTTCACCTCTAAGTGCAGAAACTCACTAGAGAGAAAGTGATGCCGGTGAACCCGCTCACATCCCGGAGTGGGAACTTGGACATTCACAGCACCCAACACACTTGTATACACATGGTATGGCAAAACCTTGGTTTGGGTGGGGTTTCGACGCTCTGGGGGCCCGCTTCGGTGAAACCCTGAATCCGCTGGAAAAACCCTAACATTTTCGTCTACCCCCATAGACGTGCGTCGAAAGGGGGTAGGCCAGTGGACTTTTTTGCTTGGTTGTGTTAGGTTAGGCCATAGGAAGGTGAGAAACCAAGGTCTACCCAAAATCAACAACTGCCAATGAAGGGTACATAGACGAATGACAACAAACTTGGGTACATAGACAAATGACAACAAACTTGTGTACATAGACGAATAACAACAAACTTGGGTACATAGACGAATGACAACAAAAACTTGGGTACATAGACGAATGATAACAAACTTTGTGTACATAGACGAATGACAACAAACTTGGGTACATAGACGAATGACAACAAACCATTTTGTCCTAACCAATGATGTGGCTCAGGTTAGTCATACTCTTGCCTAGGCCTATAATACTCGTGGGTGTAGTCGTCGTAGTCGCCGTCGTCGTCGTCGCTGTCGTCGGACGGCCGTGATGTAGTCGTTGACGGGGGTTGTCGCCTGGACTGTAATTGAGGGTAGCGCAGGCGGGGGTTATCGCCGGCCGTGATGTAGTCCATGACCCTCTTGAGAGTCCGGCCGGCCCACCACAGCCGACGGCCGGCCTCGTTGAAGTTCGAAGGACGCGGGCGGTCTCCTCGTACCGGGCGAGCGCCTTCTCACGCCTTTCGATGAAGAAGGCGTCCCAAGTTGGGCGATAGTCTGGCTGCCAGCGGGAATCCATCCGCTGCTCCGGAGTGAGCTCGAGGTAGTAGTGGTTCGTGATGGCCGCCCGGCGCGCCAAACCTTGAGGGACAGGAGGGACCGGCACGCCTCCGGTGCTCAGCCTCCAGCCGGCGGGGACGTTGTAGCCGGGTGGGCAGGGGTAGTTCGAGGCGCAAAGCGCCTCCGCCTCCGAGTAGGTTAGAGTGGGTACGGTGGAAGCCATGGGAGAGTGATGAGGTTGCAGATATGAGTTTAGATGTGTTGTGCCAATGGAGGCCATGAATACATATATATAGTGAGAAATGGCGGGAAGAAGCACACGGATCGTGTGCTTCCTTCCAGCGCTTGTGAGCCGTTGGATCAGCGGTGTGTTTCTTTCGAGCGCTTGTGAGCCGTTGGATCAGCAGTGTGTGTTTCTTTTCAGGGCTTGTGAGCTGTAGTATGCCCAATCAGGAAGAAGCACACGGATCGTGTGTTTCCTTCCAGCACTTGTGAGCCGTTGGATCAGCGGTGTGTTTCTTTCGAGCGCTTGGGAACCGTTGGATCAGCGGTGTGTGTTTGTTTTCAGGGCTTGTGAGCTGTAGTATGCCCAATCAGGAAGAAGCACACGGATCGTGTGCTTCCTTCCAGCGCTTGTGAGCCGTTGGATCAGCGGTGTGTTTCTTTTGAGTGCTTCTGAGCTGTAGTATGCCCAATCAGGAAGAAGCACACGGATCAGCGCTTGTGAGCCGTTGGATCAGCGGTGTGTTTCTTTCGAGCGCTTGGGAACCATTGGATCAGCGGTGTGTGTTTCTTTTCAGGGCTTGCGAGCTGTAGTATGCCCAATCAGGAAGAAGCACACGGATCGTGTGCTTCCTTCCAGCGCTTGTGAGCCGTTGGATCAGCGGTGTGTTTCTTTCGAGCGCTTCTGAGCCGTCGGATCAACACTATCACGACCACTTCGTAAGCCATGCGACCCTATATATAGCCCACCTCCTCAGACAGGTTACTCACTCACACAAAACATTCCAGCGTCACTCGGAGAGGCATCTTTGGGCAACCAGCGGCAAGACGTCTCTGATGACCTGCGACCGTTCCAAACGGTTGCAGATCATCAGAGATGTCTTGCCGGACGGTTGTAGATCATCAGAGACGTCTTACAAGTGGCCACTGGAGAAGGTAGGCAACTTCGATCCGACGTGGTTCTGAAAGGGGCATGGTTAATTTAGGTAGTCGAAGGACAAGGGTGCTGCGTCGTCGAAGGGCAAGGGTGTTGCGTCGTCGAAAGGCAGGAGTGATGCGGGAGGCTGCGTCGATGGTAGATGAATTTATGTTGTGTTCTCGCTACTACCGATATTTTCTTCTCTGTGTAATATATGTTGTCAATGTGAAAAGTAGTCGAACGGGGGTAGCAAAATGAAATTTTTTGGTTGCGCTGGACCGCTGGAGGCACTATACGGAAGAAGCAGCTAGCAGACCGTCTGCGCATATAAATGGAGAAAGAAGAGCCTAGAACAAAGAGGTAGTCTCTGATCCGAAGGATAAAGGGACCAGTGAGTCCAAAAAAAATGAAAAAATAGAAAATAATAGAAGAATTGAAAAAAAATTAAAAAATTAAAAGAATAATTGATTTCTTAAAAAAAAAAGCAAAACCATACGCCGACGGCAAAGCCGTCGGCGTAGGCCTGAATGGCTAAGCCAAATCGGCCCGAAAGCTTCGCGCGCCTTCTCTACAAAAAATCCCCAACTAACCGCGCCGGCGACCCAATCCCTCCCCGCGACCCAATCCCTCCCCGCGCCGGCGACCCAATCCCTCCCCGCGTCGGCGACCTCCCCGAGCACTCCCCGCGCCGGCAACTTCCCCGAACCCTCCGGCGTCGCCAGCTCGCCAGCGGCAAAGCTGGCCGCCGCCAAAGCCCGTTCCCGCCGGCGCCGCCAAAGCTAGGGTTTCTTTCCCCGCCGCCAAAGCTAGGGTTTCTTTCCCCGCCGGCGCCGCCAGCTCGCAGCACCGCTCCCGCCGGCGAGCGGGCCGTCCCCCACGGCCAACGTCCTCCCCGCCGCCAAGCTTCTCCCTGCCGTCCTCCCCGCGCCGGCGACCTCCCCGAGCACTCCCCGCGCCGCCCGACCACCTCCCAGCCGGAATCGCCGTCGAAGACAAGGTATGACATCGTCCCATTTCCTTGGCGAACTCGGGCACTAGCTAGGTTGATTCCAGCTTGTACGAAAATGTTCTTATCAACAATAACAAATTCTAATCAGAAACTATGCACACGCTTCTTTGTTGTTTCTTTAGTTAGCCACCTTACTGAGTCTGGTAGAGCTACTGGGCAGTGGTAGTAGGAATTGCCACTTCAATGGAGAAGACCAGGGGAGGGATTGCTGGATCTGCTGATAAAACATACTCCTACAAATTTATAATTGATATCTCTAATACATTTGGCTGAATGGTAATGGTATACATGGCCACATCTTTTTTTTCATGTTTTAAACAATACAGCACGAGTTACAGTACACGAGTTCTGAAACAGAATTAGAACGACGCTCCTCGTCGCTTCCTCCCTGGCAAGCTGGAACTACCTTCATGCGTCTCGTGAACATGACTTGTAGCAAATTTAGTAAACGATTTATATGGGGGTATCCTTGATTCCCATAGAACTAGAATGAAATCTTCTTTAGGTCTACACTCCCGAATGCCATCGTCTTGAAAAGGTATTTGAACTCGTTGTAAGATCGAGCACCTAGAAAAATAGGTCTCACAGATCCAAGTCGGGCTAATGTCCGAAGTCTACTTAAGATGATGATCTTACTTCCTCTGCCCATTCTTATGGCAAACGAGTGAAACTTTTTCCAGTCATTTTGACCTATATCAGAAGAGAACTCAATAACTACCAACAACATCCCTTCCATGATCCTTCCATGGTCAAGTATCCTAATAAGGTTGTCTCCATTCAAATGCAAAACAGAGGAGAAGCGCAAGCGAACCCTTTCATCACCACATGTCTTTTAACATGCTTATTAATTGCATTACGTCTTCATGCTTCTTAATTGGATCATGTCTTTTATGCTTAAAAGTTTACCCTTTCTCAATGCAGGTGATTGACCAAGATGAGCCAAGGCAAGGAATCATCGGCCTCCTTGCTGAAGAAGATGCGCCAGAAGAAAGTTACTAAAAGTGGAAGAGAACCTATTCCGAACCCGCGTTACCTGTCTGACAGTGGTGAGAGTAGAGGTGATGCAATTATTAATTTGTTCATGTCTTTATGCTTAATTGTTCACCCTTTCTCAATGCAGGTGAGGGTGGAAATGCTGGAGGAGGGGGAGGTGCCGATGCTCCAGTTCCTCCGAGGGGACGAGGTGCAGGACGAGGACGATGGCGAGGAGAGGACGAGGGCAAGGTGAGGAAGGACGAGGGCGAGGTGGGGGCGACGTGTCTTCGGACATACCCTCTGCTTCTGTCGACGAGGGTTCGGAGGAGACGGGCCCCTCCACGGACGTAGGGGCGGGCCCCTCCACGGACTTGGAGGCGGGGCCCTCCGCGCTGCCGAAGAAGCCAAGGATTCGAGGGGAATCCCAGGTCCCTGATGAGGACAAGGAACCTGCTACCGAGGAGGAGAAGATCCTCATTACGCCTAATGGGAAAGAGTAAGTGACTATATATACTAATTTTGAACATGGTAACTTCATTGTGGTCAGGACAATTTGACATGTACTAATGTTTAATTATTGTGCAGCAACTGGATACATCCTGCGGGAGCCCGTGTGCCTAACACCCTGATTGGAGCTTTGATTAGGAAGTTTTGGCCGGGCTTGTACAGTACCGTCCCCAACGGCGCGACGAAGCTAGCCACCCATTGGGTAGACTATCAGGCCGCCAATTACGCGAGCGGCGGGAAATGTTCTGACGCCGTGATCAACAAGTTTTGGGTAAGTTGAACTTTTCGAATTTCGTTCATACTTGATGTCCCCACCATGCTCTCACAATTTGTTTTTTGTGCATGATTAAAGAAGTTCTATAGGGTACTTCCTGAGCAGCGGGGCGATGCGGACAAGACTTTGGAGGGGGCTTGTAGGAAGTTGACACGACAGCAGTTCTACAATGCAAAGCATACCATGATCAATCATTTCAGTACTGAGACGTTAGGCAAGACGGCGGTGAAGCATGAGATTGTGGAGAACCCACTTGAGGTGACCGTAGATGACTACATGGCGGTAAGTAGATTGTTAATGAGATTACATGTTGCTGCTAAGTTGCAATTGCATTATCCGTTCTTCACATGAGTATTGTTTTTTCAGTTTAAGCCCTCATGGGCCTATGGCAAGGATGACGCGTGGAGGGCGTTGGTGTCTAGGTGGGCTGGGGAGGACCCCGCGTTCAAGGCCTTGAGCGAGCGAAACAAGTTAAACCGCGGGAGCGGGGGGACACATCGTGCGGGTGCCCGCAACCATGATCGCTTCAAGGCAAAGCTGGTATATATATACGTGAAACAATCTTCATTTATTTCCCCTCATGTTCCTACTTGATACGCATGACACTTCTTTGGCATTCAGGAGGCCGATCTCGGGGAGCCTCTTACGCACATGCAAGCATGGGAGAGGATGAAGATGAAGAAGCCCAATTTTTCTGAGCCTCAGCCCTCGCAGCCCGATTACTTCGGCACTGCCAAGGAGGGGCTAAAGGCATACGTCGAGACGTTCAAGGGTATAAATCCGGAGGTGGACAACCCTCTTGAGCATGACATCGACGAGAGAGCGGTGGTCCTTGCCGGGAACGGTTGGGAGCATGGCCGTCCTCTCATGCTTAGTGCGGTACTCACGCGTACTCCTGAGTTGGGCCTCTCGCGTGTCAAGGCTACCCTCACCGCCGACGACCCTCCCGTCCTGCCTCGTCGGCCTTCCCGAGCTCGCCCCGATGTAAGTTTTTCTCAATTTCATTCTCTTTCCGACATTCGTTCCTAGCTAAGTTGACGAGATGCGTTCCCTTTTAAAACTGTAGGCTGATTTCGAGGCGGCCTTCGATGCCGCTTACGCGAGCTATGAGAGAGAGTATCAGTTGTGGGTACAGAAGAGCCAGGAGTATGAGGAGTGGGCAGAGTTGAGGGATGCTGTAAGTTTCAACTTTTATATTTGCAAAATATGACAAGTCCCATTTCCTCAGTTTGAACCTTCTTTTTCTACAACTCCTGACATCTAAACTATCTTGTAGGCTGACGAGAAGTTTCATGCCACTGGAGAGCGGTCGCAGCTGCCTACGCGTCCACCTAGGTCGGGGATCATGCCCGTCGGCCCAACGAGGGAGTCGGTCGCTCGCACATACAAGCCAGCGACTCCGGTAAGTTATTTGCCAAACAAGTTGTTACCGCCATGCTGTGCTTTCCAAGTTGCTAACTTGGACTCAAAACATGTAGGGATCGGAATACTCGAGGACTGCACCCTTTGGTCGTGCTTCCGCCTCGCCGACTTCGACGCGCGCGCTCGTGGAGCATGGCACTGGTGGTGCCTCGCCGAGTTCGTCACGTGAGACCACACCGTCCCGTGCCTCGCCGGATTCCTTGTGTGGTTCGACTGGCCCACGCGGTCGGTCGCCTATTCTCACGCTGTCAGAAATGGATACCTCGGGCTCTCGGGAGGTGTAGGATGTGTTCGGGTGTAGCGTGTGTGAATTCGAACTATGTTTGTGTCATTTTTGAGTTTGGATGAATTTGAATCATGTTTGTGTCATTTGGATATGTATGTGATGTTTTATTTGATGTTTCTGTGATGTTTTATAATTTGTGCAATTTTAATTGTATTTAAAATGCGCCAGAAACCAGCAGCAAAAAGTTTCAGAAACTGAAAATATGGTCTAACATACGCCGACGGCATAGGATGATGTGGGGACGCACAGGATGGCGCCACGTCGACGCTGGAGGACCATATGGTCATGCCTACGCTGACGGCATTGCCGTCGGCCTAGCACACGTGGCAGCCTAGGCCGACGGCACTGCCGTCGGCGTATAGGTGGAGCAGACGGAGACGTTCGACGTCCGTTTTGTGGGTCCCACTGTGGCGTCGCCGACGGCGACGGATACGCCGACGGCAGTTTTCATACGCCGATAGCGTCCTACGCCGACGCCGATACACCGACGGCGGCCGTCGGCGTAGGCCTACGCCGACGGCGATCTTTGCTACGCCGACGGCGGGCCGCTGTCGGCGTTTTGACGGTTTCCTGTAGTGTGGTGTGTGCGTTGAACTCGGTAAATCATTCACCTCAAGAGTGCTACATAAATGGTCGGTTACACGAGCCGGGTCCTCACCATTTAGCGAATTAAATCCACCACGGTGAACACGATTTAACTCACACCAACAAATAATTAACCTGATCGACGATGTACCACCTGTGGTGGATGAGTCCAGCTCCTCCAGTGTTGGGTAGCAGAGTCCTTGCCTTTCCCTATATAAGACAGCCCCACAAAGAGCTTCCCGTCTCCCTCCCTACCATCCAAAGGAAAGGGCGCCTCGATCTCTCTCCATCGCCATCTCATCTCATCTCGCTCTGACCTACACCTTGAACAGACACCATGACCACATGAAAGAGAGAGGCAGCCTTGCATCCTTGTGCTCCACATCGCTTTCCGTCGCTACCTTTGGCCTGGCCCTGCCTTGGCTTTGCGAGTAAGAGAACACGGTCGCCATCCATCCATCCGTCCACGACCCACCTCCTCGCCGCACGGTTGTGTACGTAGAACGTACGTTCCCGCCATTCCATTATCACGCCAAGCTCGCTGACCACGACTCTCCCCCGAGCCATGAAGCCCACCTCCACGACGGTGGCCGCCTTCTACGCGACGATGGCGCGCGGGCTCGACGACCTCGACCGCTCCCTCGCGTCCGGCTCCTTCCTCTCGCTGCCCTCCCTCCGGGCCGCGCTGGCGCTCCTTCGCGCGGCGCACGCGGGGCTCACGCGCCTCGTCGGCTCGCTCCACCTCCCCGGTGGCGGCGCATGGCTCGATGAGTACATGGACGAGACGTCGCGCCTCTGCGACGCCTGCGGTGCGCTCCGCCTCGGTGCCTCAGCCATCGAAGGATACTCCGCCTCCGCCGCCCAGCTCGTCTCGCTCCTCCAGGCCTCTGCCGGCGCCCGCCCGAACCCCCACCTCTCCCGCCAGGTCCGTTCACATGTCTTCTCCTTTTTCGCAGTACTTGCACCGTCGAGGCAGGCGCCGACACTGCTGTGCTGTGTGTTCAGGTGACGAGGGCGATCTCGGTGTGCAGAAGGGAGGCCATGGCGCTCAAGGAGGATAACCGAGCGCTCGTCGAGGCGCGCGGCGAGGCGCTCGCGCTGCGGCTCAGCGAGAGCGTGCCGGCCGACGCCAAGCTCAGCGGCTTCAACGGCTTCCGCGGCGTGCTCTGCGCCATCAGGATGCTCACCTCCTTCCTTCTCACGCTCCTCTCCTGGGGCGTCCTCCACTACCACTCGCCGGACGCGCCGGCCTCCACCGCGGACTGCGGCGCCTACTTCGGCCAGGCGTTCGCGTCGGCGCTGTCCCGCGCGCAGCAGCGGGCGGCGGCGGAGGCTGACAGGGCGCCAGGCGGCGCCGCGGGGGTGATGATGTACGAGTTCCGGCGCGCGAAGACGGCGGTCGAGCAGCTCAAGGACACCATGGACAGGGGAAGCGGCAACTTCGGCAACGCCGCGGAGGAGGTGACACTGTGGGCTGGGCGGCTGCGGTCCGGGTGCGACGACATCGTCGCGCTGATCGACGACCTGTTTGACGAGATCGTGGATGGGAGGAAGAAGCTGCTCGACCTCTGCAGCGGCGGCAAGTAGCTATCGTCAGCTCCTCCTTGCTCTGCAATGCATGGCCATAGCAGGGGCTCTGCTGTGCGTTTTCTTTTTTCTGGTTCTTTGTTCGAATCCTCAATTTGATAACAGCTGACATGCATGTCTGATCATAAAAATGGCAGCAGAAATTGATGGAAAAATAGTTCTTCAATTTGGTAGTGCGTGATTAAGGCTAACCTGACCTCTAATCAAGGATTTGGCATGCAATGAAATACTGTAGTAACAAGAAATTGTGAAATTGTGAGGTAGTGTATCACCACCACTGTAACACCATATCACATCTGGCTTGTCCTGAAGATAATTCCCGTAGCCATACTAGGTCTAGAGGGCCACCTGTGCAAAGATTGACCAACTGTACATTCTTTTCGGTTGGGGCAAAAGTCAATTGCCACTAGCTTCGTCTTTTGAAATCAATAAAAGATGGGATTACAACTGCAAGTTCTTGAAGAGATCTCGTCTGGCTAAGCTTGGAACAGTTTGATTCTAGGACACCGGAATAGAAGTAGGCACTAGTGTAGTGTGTGGATGGAGGGATAAAGTAGTAGGATAGGGACCTGATCCCCCTATGTACGACAGAATCGGAACTGAAAGTATGTGCTGCAGTAGACTGCTGCTGGAAGCTTTTGTCTGAAATCCACTTGTTGACCCCGGGAAGGAGATCTGCAAGTCCTGCATCTACGTACCCGGTACCTTCTTTATTATTCGGTCACAGGCAAGGCTGCCATGGAAAGATCTTCCCCCATCCCCCGTCCATCACCCTGCTCGGGTGCCAAGTTGACTCCCAAGAGAGGAGGAAGCATGGCAGGTATTCTGTACTGGCCACAAAGTAGGCAGAAAAAACAAAGTTGCAAGAGCTTTTCTGTGCTTTATTCACCATGTCCTGGTGTGTGTGGCTCAAAGATGAGCAAGAACTTGCTTCAGAGGTACAGAACAAGCAGGAGGGCATGGTGGTTGCAGCTAGATTGCTTCAGAGTTTCAGCTTGGTCAGTCCAGACAGCCAAGTATGTATACGACTCATGGAGGAGATCAGGCCAGAAGTGTAATAGCAGAAGCTGCAGTAGAGAGAGGCTGGTCGCAGCATTGCGTAAGAACTAGCCAGAGTAATACAACTACAGAAGGAGGTCGTGCCAGAACATAAGTGTGATGGAGACTAGAAGTGATTGGGAAGAAGAGGTGTGTGAACTTGGGATCTGTAATTACACATGACACAAGAAAACCGAAGAAGGAAGGGGGAAGCCGGAAGCAGCAAGCATCCGATGCCCCCACATGTAGTTCCTTCCACCTTTGGCTTTGTTCCGTGCGACGATAGACAGCTCTGCGTGTGTTCGCGCCATGGTGTTTGCCTGCTTCGGTGCTTTGCTTGGTAAGTCATGGCAAGATCACAAGATGCAACGCTTTGTTCTTGTTCGGCTGTACTAGAACTGAAAATATCGAGCAACATACAAGTAGTATCTGATAAACCTGCAAGTATCCGTGATTCTTGTAGACGTTTCTCCCTAGAGGAATCAATCGATTGGATCTCTTCAGACAGCATAGAGTCTCGAACCCTGCCGCCTAGCACACCACCGCACGTGCTAGTCAGCACTGGCGGAGCTTCACAAGCCCATTGGGCGGGCCATCGCAAACAAGAGCATGTTTTTTCTCTTTCACGTACAAATTTTCGATAATTCTTCTCCGTTTTGGGCTGACCTGGGCAGGCCATGGCCCAGGTCGGATTCAACCTAGCTCCGCTACTGCTAGTCACTAAAGCCCCAGTGTTTCCACCAATTTGGTCTCATTAGTATAGAGGGTAAGGACTCTTCTCATCAACTTTGCCTTTTTTTCAGCATTCAAAAAAAAAAAACTTTGCCTTTTTTCTTCATTAATAACTAAGAATAAGAGTTGCCGAGTTAATTAATGAAAAACCGGACGAAAACCGATAACAATCAGAACTAAACATACACGACTATGCCAAACCAACACCACTCCGCTGACCTACTATCAATACTAGAGAGAAGCCATTGTCACTGTTAGGGGAAGAGTAGACATGGGAAACACCGACAAATAGGAAGAAGTCGACCTACTAGGAGAGTTGTGCCAATGCGACGTCGACGACCAACAATCAGGGGCAACCACGTCGCCCACAAGACACAAGGTCGACGCACCACTGTCAAACTTCTAGGCCGCCGCCTCCGACTGTTATACAGTGATACTGTGTCTCCGGTTATCCGATACCACCAGACACACTATCAAAGCATAATAGAGAGATCAAGACTTGTGGAACAACTGGCACATCATAGACTCTACGACACAAAGCAATATAGTTCAACTCTTATAATAGAGAAAGATAGCAAATGACAACCAGAGGTCACAGACCCAACATTACAACAAGCGGAAGCAAAATAAGTTGTTCTAAACAACAAGATCCGGATTATGGCCTAAGAGGCCTGCAGATAAACATCCCGCGCCAGCTGTTCCGGGATGTCCCAAGCTGCCACCTGGGAACCCCAGACTACTCGTCGACGTCCACAAAGAACCCACCTTCGAGGTCGGTGAAGTCCTCCTCTGAAACAAAACAAACGACGTTGAGTTCGACGAACTCGCAAGATTATATATAGAGCTTTAGCTCGATGAGGCTCTCAAAGTTATATGGCTGTTTTGCATAAAGCTGATTTTATTTATGAAAACATAACTCAAAGGCATCGACTAATCAGAATATTTTCAAAAGAGGTAAGAAGTAACTCTTTCTTTCATCACCTTACTCATCATCAACCACCATCATCATTGTACCTGTTCTACAAAGGCACCTCCCCGAATCACCCTCGAGGAAGCTCACCTTGCATTCTTGAGTGGTACCTCTAGTACCCAGTTTTTAATCATTCCGTTAAAGTTATTCTATGATCTTATCGTCCTTTCCCAAGTTGCCCGTAACCGTGGACACGGCTTTTCGAAAAGATTTAACCCTGCAGGGGTGCATTGTGTTTACCTTCGGTACCGCCCGTGTCGGGGGCTACCCCCGGGTAGGGTCAAGGCTTGGCATAGGCTGAGCTTAAAGGTGTGCCGAGGTACGGAAAGGGCCGACCTGTTTGGCCCTGGGAGAATCCGAGCTTCATCTCGACTTGGAGAATATAAAGGCCGACCTATCTTGTCACAGAGGGTCCGAGGTATCCCGTTGGCATGGGCCGAGGTTCACTGTCCGAGCTATGTTCAGCCGACCTAACTACCTCGGTGCTATGGTTTGTATGGTGAGTGCAGGAGAAGCTGTCCGAAGGAAGTAATGTCCGAGGTGGTCGGATCTTAAGCGCAAGACCCGAGGTACGGAGCCCGTCACATCCGTGCCGAGCTAACCGAGGCAAGGAGCTGTAGGTCGGGCAGGAGTCAATGCTCCTGTCATTTCCTGCCTGGTACAAGAGCGCCTGACGCGGGAGCGTCTGTCACGGAGCCTGGCAGAGGCGTGCCCCGGGTTCGGCGGGGCTGCACGTCTCTGACCGCTGACCACGCGGATCTAGGAAAAGGCTACGAGGTAGCTCTGCCAGGCCACGTCCTGTCTCTGTCAGAGGGGACATGCTAGTTCTGCCGTTAGGCAACAGGAGATGGGCATGCCATGTCTTGTCCCTGACAGGGGTACGATGGTGACCAGAGCAGAGGCATGGCTACAGTGTTCAGCGAGGGGCACGATGGTAACTCGGCTGGCCTATATAGTGGGCTTCACCCCCCTCCTGCTTGAGGGACGGAGGGATCGATCGACAGAGGAAGAGAGAGAGATAGAGAGAGAGAAAGGAACCTCGGAAACCCCGGAAACACCTCGGATCTAGCTCGGAGCGCCTTCTTCCTCCCGTATAGCTCCATCTTTTACCTCAAGTTCTCACCATTGTATCATCATACAGCTCGAGGAGCAGCTTGTACTTGTCACTTTGAGCTATACACTGAGTAGGATAGTGCTGCAGTAGGGGTGTTACCTCCACAAGAGGGCCCCGAAGCAGGGTACATCGTGGTGTGCTTTGTGTTCTTGGTTTCTTGTTCTCTCGTTCGCGTTCTTGCGGTTTCTTGCGTGTTCTTGCTTGTGCACTTCTTGAGTGCATAAACCCTCCCCGGATTCCCCCAACGACCATTCGGCCCCATCTTAGCCATACCTATGGCATCTGCCGTGATCCCACCACGACAGTTGGCGCCCACCGTGGGGCAGAGAGGCGTTGGAGGGAGTTTACATCCGGACGGGCTCAGGCGAGCGTGTTCTTTCCGGGCTTATCGCCAAGATCGGTGAGTTCACCTTCATCAGCGACAACGGGGTGTTTCGCCGGCAAGCCCTTCCCCGAGCATGGCTTCACCATGATGCTCGGCAGCTTCGTCACATACGTTGCTGTCGAGGTTGTTCGCGAGTACCCGGAGCAGGTGCTCGTGGACGACGAAACTCCTCTCCTCGCGGCTTTAGGTCGGCGTATCACTCGCCCCGAGAGCTGCGTGGAGGTGATGATGACTGGTCCGGTTGATGCCGCTGGCAAAGTAGATGCCAGCAAATCCAAGCCGGCCGAGGTTGCTAAGGTGAGATCTGCAAAGCCCAGGCTAGAGAAAGAGCTGCCTGGTACCCCCGAGGTGCAGGGCCGAGGTGCGACCCTAGTAGAGATAGTGGAACACTGGCAGACCCAGTAAATCCAGGAGTGGATGTAGTGGTGACTGTGGCCGACCTAGAGGCAAAGCGTGTCCTGTTGCAAAAGGAGGCTGTAGCAATGATGACAGCTAGAGATGAGTTCAATAGAGATCTGCGTGAGTACAATGCAGCAAATGGCTTCACCCCGGTAGCAGTTGATACACATAGGGGAGCCGAGGTGCGGCAGAGAGGCAAGGGGCTCAATGATGAGATGGACAGGGAGGCTCGACCTACCACCTCGGCTAGGAGTGAGAGTCGCGTGTCGACTGGAAGGCCGGTGTATAGTTCCCCTGCTAAGAACCTCAGAGCTGCCGAGGCAGGCAGGGCCGAGCTATCCGGGTTGACTGGAGATGCATGGCGTGCGCAGCAGAAGCGAGTCAATGAATTAGTATATGTAGCTAACCAGCAGAATGAGGCTCTCCGCAGAGCATATGCCGGGGCTGGTGATTCGAGATGGTTTATTCAGCTAGGCCAGTTAGTCAGGTGTCCAAGGGGCAAGCCTCGTCTCCACTCGTCGGAGGAGCCGATCGAGCCCGGAGTGTCACCTCGGGTCAGAACAAGCAGCTGCAGATGTATGATCCGGTGTTAGCAGCAAAGCAGAAGGTGGGCCAGGGCAATGCAAGCCGGCTAAGGGTAACTCCGGTCAGGGAAATCAGAATGGCGGGCAAGCAGCATCGGCTGGCCGAGGTAAACCACCTCCGCCCCCGAGGTATCAGCAACAACCCGGCCGCAGGGGCAATATCAGCGAGAGCCGGAGTATGTTCAGCAACCTCAGAATGTCGGTCAAGGCGATGACCGATATGATGATGGAGACTCGGCCATGGCGCGAGCTGGATACCACAGAGTGGATGGGGCGTTGGGACCTCGGATAGGAGCTCGGATGTTAGCTCCAGGCGATGTTCGTAACAAGCTGGATAGAATCTACTTGTCCGAGCAACTGGAGGAGGAAGGCCCTCCTGGTCCGGCGTGTTTTGGACCTCGGATCATGAAGGAGCCACCACCGCCAGTATCTCAGTTCCAGTTAGGTCGGAACACCAAGCCATACAACGGGAGCACCAAGCCGCAAGATTGGCTGACAGATTATGTATCCTCGGTGCACATAGCGGGGGGCAATCGCCGATGGGCGGTCCGGTATCTCCCGCACATGTTGGAAGGTCCAGCTCGGATCTGGCTGAATAATTTGCCGGAGTATAGTATCAACTCCTGGATAGACTTGGAGCTGGCGTTTAACAGCAACTTTGCTAGTACATACAAGAGGCCAAACCGACCTCAGCTCCTGGCAGCATGTAAGCAAGATGATCATGAAACTGACCGAGAATTCTTAACTCGGTGGAGCAATGTTCGGAATTCCTGTGAAGGAGTTGTAGAGGCACAGGCCATTTCCTGGTTTGCAGATGGTTGTCGACATGGCAGCATGCTGTGGCAGAGGCTCCAAAGAGATATGCCGAAATCCCTAGCAGAAACAATCCGGATTGCAGATTCTTATGCTCTGGGTGATCCGATGCAGCCAGCAGCAGAGGCAGTGGCACGTAACAGAAGGAGGGAGCCAATAAACAACCGGCTCGGACCAAGGTGTAATGACCGCCAAGAGTTCGGACAAAAGAGGAGGGAGCCGGACTACCCATACACCTCGAACCAAGTTGCAGCGGTGAACCCGGATCAGCCCGGAGCTGGAGGTGTCCAGAGGCCGAAAATCAATGGTCCGGCATTTAGTCCGAACCCGGAGCCACCCTTGACTTATGAATCAATGATAGATGGTCCTTGCTGTTACCATACGACCGACCCGCGCAAGCCAGCCAACCATTCAACCCGGCAGTGCAGCTGGAACCGCAGAATCAGGAAGAAGGGGCGAAGGCCGGAGGAAACAGAGCAGGACCACCTCAGAGATTTCAGCCGAGGCCTAACCCAAATCTGTCCGGAGCAAATGTTACCCCGATAACCACTGCACCTCCTCCGAGGCCTGCAGCAGCAAGGCCCGTGAATGTTGTGAATGTCCGAGGTAATAACAACAATAATGGTGCCGGACCAAGTCAGCAGTATGAATACCCCGGAAATGACTATAGAGAGGCTCATGCGAGCTATGTGGTCTTTGTGACCGAGCCAACTGACAAGAAGAGTGTGCAGAGGCGTGCCATGGAGGTGAATGCAGTAATGCCGGTGGTGCCGACCTATATGAACTGGTCTGAGCAGGAGATCACTTGGAGCAGGAAAGACACACCTCGGATCATGCCGAGCCCTGGAAAGTATGCCCTGGTGGTAGATCCGACGTTGTGTGGGCCTAACAATGTGAGGTTTACCCGAGTTCTGGTGGACAATGGCAGTGCCATCAACATCATGTACCGAGACACAATGGTGAAATTGGGCATATCGCCAAATCAGTTGATGCCAAGCAGTTGTACTTTTCATGGGATTGTGCCTGGCGTTTCCTGTGCACCCATGGGCAAGATATGGGTGGATGTAGCATTTGGAACCAAGGATAACTGCCGAGTTGAGAGTATCGAGTTCGAGGTGGTGGACTTGGAGAGTGCATACCATGCATTGCTTGGAAGGCCGGCTCTGGCCAAGTTCATGATTTCCACCCATGTTGCATACCTGAAGATGAAAATGCCAGGGCCTAATGGGATCATATCCATCTCGGGTGACTACAAGCGAGCCATTCAGTGTGCCTCGGCGGGGTCTAATCTGGCCGAGTCTTTGGTGATCGCAGCTGAGAAGAAGAAGCTGCATCAAGTGGTGGCAATGGCGCAGTCAACACAGCTCGGCATGTCCGGACTGATGAGCCCGGACTCAACTGCAGCATTCGAGGTGCCCAAGGAGACCAAGAAGATCCCCATTGACCCGGAGCACCCAGAGCATATGGCCATCATTGGGACCGGGCTGGGCGAGAAATAGGAAGCGAGCTCTGTCACTTCCTCCGTGAGAATCGGGATATCTTTGCATGGTCGGCTAAGGACCTGCCTGGTGTTCCGAGGGAGTTGGCAGAGCACTCTTTATTTGTCAGGCCAGAGGTGAAACCGGTGAGGCAACCGACCCGTCGTCTCTCAGACGACCGAAGACAAGTGGTGCTGGACGAGCTGGCTAAGTTGCTTGCAGCCGGGTTCATTATGGAGGTGCTGCACCCGGACTGGATATCCAATCCGGTCTTGGTGGAAAAGAAGAAAGACGAGCCAGCCGTGGTCAAGGTGTGGCGCATGTGCATTGACTTCACTAACCTCAACAAGGCGTGCCCGAAAGATCCGTTTCCATTACCTCGGATTGATCAAGTGATTGATTCCACTGCTGGTTGTGAACTGTTGTCTTTTATCGATGCGTACTCTGGTTTTCACCAGATACCACTGAACCCGAAGGATCAAATAAAGACTGCTTTTATTACCCCGTATGGGGCGTATTGCTATCGTGTCATGTGTTTTGGTCTGAGGAATGCCGGGGCAACTTATCAGAGGTGTATGCAGAAATGCCTGCACTCTCAAATGGGCAAAAATGTGCAAGTGTATGTCGATGATATCGTCATCAAAACTAAGGAGAAACGTACTCTCCTCGAGGATCTCGAGGAGACATTTGTGAATTTGAGAAAATATCGGTTGAAGCTTAACCCGGACAAGTGCACCTTTGGTGTCCCGGCTGGAAAGTTGCTCGGATTCCTGGTGTCTAGCCGAGGTATCGAGGTTAACCCGGCCAAGATCCGAGCTATTGAGAACATGAAGTTACCGAAGTGTTTGAAAGATGTGCAGAAATTCACAGGGTGCCTAGCCTCGTTGAGCCGATTTGTAGGTCGGCTGGGAGAAAAAGCCTTACCTTTGTACCACTCATGAAGAAAAGTACCGGGTTTACATGGACCCCGCAGGCCGACGTGGCGTTCAATGAGCTGAAAAAGATGTTGTCCACTGCCCCGGTGTTGGCGTCACCATTGCACAATGAGCCGATGTTACTTTACATTGCGGCCACAAACCGAGTTGTAAGTGTGGCAGTGGTGGTGGAGCGCGAAGAAGGTGGCAGGTCGGTGCAGAGACCGGTGTATTACTTGAGCGAGGTGATCTCTACCTCGAAGCAGAATTACCCTCACTACCAGAAGATGACGTATGGTGTCTACCTGGCGGTCAAGAAGTTGAAGCATTATTTCCAGGAGCATCCCATGACGGTGGTGTGCGAAGCTCCAATCTCGGAGATCATCGGGTGCAAAGATGCAACTGGCCGAGTTGCCAAATGGGCGATTGAGGTGTCTCCATATGCACCACATTATGAGAGAAGAGATGCAATTAAATCCCAGGCGTTGCCGGACTTCTTTTGTGATTGGGCCGAGATGCAGTATGAGCCACCCAGGCCGGACTATAATTATTGGAAAATGCATTTTGATGGGTCCAAGACAAAGATCGGGCTGGGGGCTGGAATAGTCCTCACCTCGCCGAAGCGAGATCAGCTGAAATACGTGCTGCAGATTCATTTCTCAGCATCAAACAATGTGGCGGAGTATGAGGCCTTAATCCATGGCCTCAATGTGGCGAAGGAGATCGGTATCCGGCGTGTGAGTGCTTCGGCGATTCCGACCTGGTGGTGCAACAATCTTCTGGAACTTGGGATGCTCTGGATGCCAACATGGCGTTATATCGGTTCCATGTGCAAAAGATATCCGGGTTCTTTGAAGGTGTGTGTACAGGCATATACCTCGGACAGAAAATAATGCTGCCGACGTGTTGTCAAAGCTCGGTTCATCTAAAGAGGCAGTACCACCGGGTAGCCCTGAATCACTTGAGAACTCCTTCAATCAAACCTTCTCCTGAATCCGAATCTATTTTCATCCCGGCGGAGCAAGAGCCCGGACCTGTTCCAATGGAGGTAGACGTCGGGTGCGTTTGGTCGGACCCGGGGACTGCGTGGCAGAGCTCGGGGACTGCGCACCGAACCTCGGGGACTGCTCATCAAGACTCGGGGACTGGTCGCAGGATGGTGGAGGAAATAATGGAGGAGATTATGGTGGCCGAACCAATGGAGGTGGACGAGAATTTTTTCCTTTGCACCCAGTGCCGGAGTGGGCGGAGCAAATCATGAAGTTCATAACGGAGGGAAGCTTGCCAAGTGACACAACCGAGGCTAGGAGAATCCAAAGGAGGGCAAGGCGTACACCATCATCAACAAGGAGCTCTATAAAAGAAGCGTAACCGAGGTGTTGCAACGGTGTGTCGAGCCAGCTGAAGGCAAGGAGATGCTTTTGGAGATCCACCAAGGAGAGTGTGGTCATCATTGCAGCACAAGAGCTCTGGTGGCCAAGGTGTTCAGGCATGGGTTCTATTGGCCCACTGCTCTTGCTGATGCAGAGGCCATAGTCCGGAGATGTGAAGGATGCCAAAGGTTTGCCAAGCAAACGCATATGCCAGCCTCGGCGCTCAAAACAATTCCTATCACTTGGCCGTTTGCGGTATGGTGTTTGGATATGGTGGGAGAGTTCAAACCAGCCCGAGGTAACATGACGCACATACTGGTGATGGTGGACAAGTTCACCAAGTGGATCGAGGTGAAACCAATCCGGAAGTTGGATGGTCATTCAGCAGTGACTTTTTTGAAGGAGATCATTCTGCGATATGGTACCCCCATAGCATTATCTCGGACAACGGCACGAACTTTGCTGTTGGAGAATTTGCTCGGTTTTGCATGAACAAGGGAATCCGGCTGGACATAGCCTCGGTGGCACACCCGGAGTCTAATGGACAAGTGGAAAGATCAAATGCTCTAGTGTTGGCCGGCATCAAGGCTCGGCTCATTGAACCACTGCTGAAAACGCCGGGGTGTTGGATAGATGAGATACCAGCAGTACTGTGGGGTCTAAGGACCACGCCAAATCGATCAACTGGCTATACGCCATTTTTTATGGTCTATGGGGCAGAAGCTATGCTACCCACTGACATCGAATATGATGCGCCCAGAGTGGCAATGTACACTGAAGCCGAGGCAAAAGAGGCTCGGGAGGATGCAGTAGATCTGCTTGAGGAAGCTAGAGAATTGGCCTCATCTCGGTCAGCAATATACCAACAAGGTCTCCGACGTTATCATAGCCGGAGTATCAACCCTCGTGTGTTTCACGAGGGAGATTTGGTGCTGAGGCTGGTGCAGCGCAAGAAAGGTCGGCACAAGTTGTCACCTCCATGGGAGGGACCGTTCATTGTGAGCCGAGCTCTGCTCAATGATTCTACTATCTAATAGATGCGCAGGAACCAAGGGAAGATGGGCTGGACAACCCCGGATCAGAGGTCAGGCGACCATGGAATATAGCTCTACTCCGACCTTTCTACTCATGAAGGGCGCAATGTATGTGCCTCGGTTAATCCTTAATGAAATGTCGGCACTCCGAGGTTGAAGCTCGGGGACTGCCTCGCTCTTGTGCTTGTGTTTTATTTCTGTTTGTCAATTTCGTTCATATGCCGAACTATTTTGAACCTCGTCTCAAACTTCAAGTAATGTATGCTGTGTAACTAATCTTGTGACTCGACTGACGAACGCCGAAATGGTAGTCAAGAGCAAAGATGAAAAAACGTGGGAAACATGAAAATGGACTCGGGGACTCGGTCCAAAAATATAGTTCGGCATGTGTCGTTTACTAACCCCTGTCTTTACCTTTCGTTTATGTCGGATGATTTTGAAACACACCTCGACATTTGCTAAGTACTGTATGCTATAAACAACAATCTTGTGACTCGACTGTCGAACGCCAAAATGGTAGACAAGAGCAAAGAATGCCAAGTATAGTAAACACGAAAGTGAACTCGGGGACTCGTTCCAAAAGGGTTCGGCATAAATTCTTAGAAAAGCATGGTTCGGATAGCAAGATAATAGTACTGGTAGCAAGGCAAACTACTTAAGGTCTGTTACATCTGCACCCGGCATACCGGGGATTTAATGTTTTCTTGAGACAAGTTCAGGCCTCGGAACCAGAGACCTCGGTCGCCGAGTTGTGGTAGCGGGACCTCGGAAGCAGGAGCCTCGGGCGCAGGAACAACCTCGGGCGCAGGAACACCTCGGTCGCGGAAGCAACCTCGGTTGTTGGAGTGGATGCCGGGGTGTCCGTCACGTCGGGGGAGATCACCTCGGTGGCTACGGCTTTGCCGGACTTGCCCTTGGAGTTCGGAGGTTCGTCGAAGCTGAAGTCATCATCAGAGCCTTCAGCCACCTCGGTTGTTTTGCCGGCCTTGCCCTTGGAGCTCTCAGGCTCGTCAAAGTCAATTTCCTCGCCGTCAGAACTTCTTCACCGGACTCTGCTTCCTCGTCCGAGCTCTCTTCATCCTCAGAATAGAGGCGCCCGTCATCAAAGGTCCGGGTGTTTGCATAACTAGCAAAGAGGTCGGCTGCTGCTTGGCGTTTCGCAATGCCATCAGGGGTGGAGTTCCAAGGAGAGCCCCTGCGCAGGGAGGTAACCGTGTGGATCTCAACATTCATACCAGACAGCACGAACACCAGGGCCTTGTCCGCTCCAGCCCGAGCTGATGAGCATCTCCACTCCCGAAGTCTAGCCTCGGCTCCTTTCAGCTTCGTGGCGAGCTCGTCGATGCAAGTGGGAGTCTTGACCTTGGGCCAGAGGGCACGGTGGACCTCGATGGCAGCATCAACCAGCTTGGTTCCAATGGCCCTGAGCGGCCTGATCCGAGCATTAAGGGCAACAAGGTGGTCCTGGATATCCCAGCTTTCGCTGAGGGTTTCTGTCTCAGCCCTCTTTGCCCGAGCTGCTTGAACTTCGCGGATAGCCTTGTCCTTGGAGTGCTCAAAGTTCTCTGAAGAAGACAAAAAGGCTGTCGCTGAAATAAGGCATACGGTGGCACGGGGTGTAGGTCGGCAGAAAATAAGGAAAAGGGGAAAGAAACTTACTGTCCATTTGGTGATTAATCCGAGCGAGCTCGGACAACCAGCTTTTCGATATAGCTCGGAGGGCGATAAGTTCGGCTTCGGCCGAGGTGGCGCGGCTCTCCAGGGTCTTGGCAAGCTCTTGCTGCTGTTCGGCGGCCTGGTCTTTGCCTTCATAGCGTCCTCCACAGCAGTTTTGGCTTCATTAGCCCGGTTCAGCTCTTGTTGCAGCCGAGCTATTTCATCTTCGGCTGTCTTCAACTTGGAGGCGTAATCTTTGTCGCTCTGCTCCTTTGCGGATAGAAGAGTCCGGTGAGACTTCTTCAGTCTGTTGTGATCCAGCAGGAGGTTCTTGAAGATCTTTGTCCGAGCATTGTTGCACTCCTGAAAAAATAGAGAGATCAGTTCGAAGAAATCCGAGGTCTTTTTAGCACCCGAGGCCCGGGGACTTGGCATTGGCCTCGGGGACTCAGCATGGGAGAAATGACAAGTTTTTGAGATTCAAGCCGAGCAATTTTAACTCGGTGGAGTGTCAATTGCTCAACCCGAATCTCGGGGACTGGGAATAGTGTATGTTTGTCATTTGGTTTCAAAGGAAGAAAGAGAGTTGCGTAAAGAAACTTACCGAGGCCTTCTTGCTGCAATCAAGGACCGCAGTCTGCATGTTGTAGATGGACTGGAGCACGGCGCTAGGTCCAACTGGATGCTCAGAGCTCGGGTTAGAGGAGACCTCGGCAGTGTCAGCCGAGTTCCAGTCCATGTCATAGTGCTTCTCCGAGCCTAAGCTGTTCCCGCTCTTGGTCCGGAGTTGCCCGACCTCCCAGCTGCTGATGTTCGGCTGGATGGTAGCAGCAAAAGAGCTCGGGAGGTGGCGACCTGAGAGCTCGAGGGCGCGGTCTTGTCAGGTGGACTCGGCGCGGGAACATGCGGCACTAGTTGGGTGCTCGCAGCCTTGGGGCCCGGTGGCGGTGGCGGCATTGGAGTTTGCTGTGGCTGTTTGGGGGGCTCAACAACTGGAGCTGAATCTTTCTTCTGCTTCTTCTGCTGCTGGTTGCGCGCAGCTTGAGACTTGGGGGAGAGCCGAGGCTCCTGCACGGTCTTAGCCGGAGTCTTGGCGCGATCTGTCTCCGCATCCTTCTGAGGAGGCGGAGGAGTCTGATCTCGGCGGGGAGCAGAGTGCCCCAGGCCGGAGTCAGAGCTCGGCGGTGGAAGTTCGGCGGAGGAGACACGCACCGGGGAGGAGATGGTCTTCTCCGGGCTGCTGAGGTCAATGGACCGTTCTGGAGGAGAGGCTCTGGCGGGGCTGCCGAGGTTAACCTCGACCTCGGTTGTCTGAGCTTCAACCACTGGAGGCAGTGGTGAATGTATCGAGCTATGGCTCTGTTTGATCTGCCGAGCCGGGCTAGACGAAAAAGAAAAGATTAAGTTAGAGTATAAAAAACTTAACCTCGGAACAGCGTGAAAGGTAAAAAGGAGCAAGGTGACTTACGCATCTTCTCCACGGGGCCTCGCTTCTTGTGCCTCGCCGAGGTCTTCTTGGCACGCTTGGCTTTGGGCGCCGCAGTCTCCGAGGTCTTGGAAGCCTCGGCATCCGAGGTACCAGGTCCTGAGCGCTTCCGGGAAGCTGCAGACGCTGGATGAAAGTTCTTATATGTTGGAGGAGCATATGAAATGGGAATAACGTTGACAGGTTCCAGAATTTGGCAATCGTCATCGTCATCATCGGGCCAATCCTGGATAGACGATCGAACTGGTGGGCGGTGCGAGGTGAAACCACGAGTCTTACCCGAGGTGGCCTTGGGAATGGGGAGGTGATCCTCATTGTCCGGATCTTCAACCTCGGCGGCGGCCGGGATAGGCAGGTCGGGAGTCCACTCCTTAGAAGAAAGGGGGCCATCCTCGATTTCCTGTCGAGTGAACTTCTGCAGAGGTGGCAAGTAAAACCGAGTTAGCACAAGATCAATACAAGGTCGGGGTGAAAATGAAACCGAGGAATTTTACGTCGGGTAAAGTACACTTACTTGAGCTGGAAGGTGATCTCGGTCATAGGGCTTGACACCCCATTTCCACTTGTCGGGCATGGTGGTCTTGGCGATGGCCGGATGCGCCTCTTCACCTCGGAGTCATCAAGTTCAAAGGTGCTGTGCGAGTGGGGTCGTAGCGGCCACTCATGTGGCAGATCTTATGGGCCCGCGCTTGTAAAGGGCTAACTCGGCGGGTGATCATGGTGCGCAAGATGTCATCTGCCCCCAGCTTTTCTCCTGGAGGGACATCATGGTTTGGTGGATCAGAAGAACCTCGGGAGCGTCGGGTGCAGGCTCATAATCCCAGTTGAGTTGGGCAGCGGGGGTTCCAATGGTGAACTCCGGCAAATTGATGAGATCTTCGGTGCCCGGGTTCTTCACATAAAGAAGGAGCGTTGCCATTTGCGGCAGGAGTCCAGGCCCTGGATCCGAGGAAACTCAGAAAGGCGCCGAGGTGAAATCGAGGCCGCCCCGCAAGCGGTCATCTCCTTGTCCACGACCTTCTTGTTCGGGACACTTTGCTTCTTCAGCTGGAAGTACTTGGCCCAGGACTCGATGCTTGGCCATAATCCGAGGTAACCCTCGGAAAAGGTCGCGTAGGCCGAAAGTTGGAGGATGGCATTGGCGGGCAGGTGTGTGGTTGTAGCCCAAATTTGTCCAAGAAATCCCGGAAGAATTTCCCGGCCGGGAGCCCGAAGCCACGTTCGAAGTGATCCAGGAAGACGACCCGCTCCCCGGATTCCACCTCGGGTTCGATATCTCCTTTCTTCGGAACCGGCAGATGAGTTTAGCCGGGATCCGCCGTGAATCTCGGAGCCATTTGATGTCGACCTCCGTGACATCGGATCCCTCCCAGCTACCTCGTTCTCCAGGTGCTCCTTCCTCGGCGGGATCCGAGGCAGAAGACATGTTGACGCTTTCCTGCAGAAGAGGGAGGTTCAACCGGGGTAAGTACCTCGGACAGTTCAGGATAGCCGGGGTAAAATACCTCGGATCATTCGAGACAGCCGAGCTAAAGGATTTAGGCGGGAAACATGTTTCTACCATGCGAGATACTAGCAAAGATCTACCGGTGAGCTAAAAAGGGAAATAAAATCGAGTTCATCAAGGGGCAAACCTAAGAGGACGCACGGTGGATGTATCTGAAACAAATCTAAGTGAGATTTAAATGTACTAAAAGGGCTCGAGGGGATCATCTAGTTCATCAAGGTCTAGGGTTCATCAGGATCCTCGAGTTCATCGAAGGATGAACTCATCCACGGCAATGGAGGGGAAGCGAGGAACTCACCGGTGAAGTCCTCGAAGATCGAGGTTTGATGGCGAGTCGAGGGTGGCGCGAAGGATCGACGGCGGAGTGGCGGCGCAAGGCGCGGTGTGCGTTTCCGGTGAGAAGCTTCGAGACGGCGAGGTCGCAGCGGCGAGTGCTCGACGGCGGCGCTGGAGGCAGAGGGCAGAGGGCACGGAGCAGTGGGCGAGCGGGGGAGAAGAAGAAGAAACTCCCCTGGGCCCCTATTTATAACCGCGCGCGGTAACTGCGCACTACCGCGCGGTTACCGGGGAACGTGGGATCGTGTGCGGGCGGAGAAGCGGTTGCGCGATTGGTGGCCGCACGATCGGCCACATCGTGGGCCACAGAATGGCAACCGCCAGCCCGGATTTCCTGCTGGTCAGCGCGAGAATCGAGGGGTCGTGGGCGGTCAAGTTGGTCTCGCACTCGAGTGCGCGGTGCACTGTTTGGTGGGTCCGGCTGACGAAGGCGGCGTGTGGTCAGGACCTGTCTTTCAGAGGTCGGATTTCGAGGTCCGGGCAGAGATTCTTCGCCACGTACCTCGGAAATCTTGAGGCAAGATTGTGCTGAGTCACAGCTCGGAAAGTTCAGATGCAGATCAACCTCGGATTAAATTATGGTCTGTGGGAAGTACCTCGGCGGAGCTATTTGAGGTCGGTTTTAGAGGTGGTGCCTTGCTATTTTTTAACCTGCTACGGCCCTCCATCCGAGGTCGTAGGACCGCACCAGCTTCGGGGACTAATGTCGGGGGCTACCCCCGGGTAGGGTCAAGGCTTGGCATAAGATGAGTTTAAAGATATGCCGAGGTACGGAAAGGGCCGACCTGCTTGGCCTGGGAGAATCCGAGCTTCATCTTGACCTGGAGATATAAAGGCCGACCTATCTTGCCCAGAGGGGTCCGAGGTATCCCGTTGGCATGGGCCGAGGTTCACTGTCCGAGCTATGTTCAGCCGACCTAACTACCTCGGTGCTATGGTTTGTATGGTGAGTGCAGGAGAAGCTGTCCGAAGGAAGTAATGTCCGAGGTGGTCAGATCTTAAGCGCAAGACCCGAGGTACGGAGCCCGTCACATCCGTGCCGAGCTAACCGAGGCAAGGAGCTGTAGGTCGGGCAGGAGTCAATGCTCCTGTCACTTCCTGCCTGGTACAAGAGCGCCTGACGCGGGAGCGTCTGTCACGGAGCCTGGCAGAGGCGTGCCCCGGGTTCGGCGGGGCTGCACGTCTCTGACCGCTGACCACGGGATCTGGGAAAAGGCTACGAGGTAGCTCTGCCAGGCCACGTCCTGTCTCTGTCAGAGGAGACATGCTAGTTCTGCCGTTAGGCAACAGGAGATGGGCATGCCATGTCTTGTCCCTGACAGGGTACGATGGTGACCAGAGCAGAGGCATGGCTACAGTGTTCAGCGAGGGGCACGATGGTAACTCGGCTGGCCTATATAGTGGGCTTCACCCCCCTCCTGCTTGAGGGACGGAGGAGGATCGATCGACAGAGGAGAGAGAGAGAGATAGAGAGAGAAAGGAACCTCGGAAACCCCGGAAACACCTCGGATCTAGCTCGGAGCGCCTTCTTCCTCCCGTATAGCTCCATCTTTACCTCAAGTTCTCACCATTGTATCATCATACAGCTCGAGGAGCAGCTTGTACTTGTCACTTTGAGCTATACACTGAGTAGGATAGTGCTGCAGTAGGGGTGTTACCTCCACAAGAGGGCCCCGAAGCAGGGTACATCGTGGTGTGCTTTGTGTTCTTGGTTTCTTGTTCTCTCGTTCGTGTTCTTGCGGTTTCTTGCGTGTACACTTCTTGAGTGCATAAACCCTCCCCGGATTCCCCCAACGACCATTCGGCCCCATCTTAGCCATACCTATGGCATCTGCCGTGATCCCACCACGACAGCCCGGCTCATTGCCTACGCTTAGCTCTCTTCCGGGGAAAGCCGGCTGAGTGGGAACGGTTACAACCTTTACCTTGTTAAAGACTAACCCAGGATCATCAGTGAGGACGAAGCAGCGGATCATCGACACCGTGCCCCGTGGCCACTCATTTTCCTAACACCACCATCCTCATCAAGTTCATACCACCATCTCAACGCACGCGCAAATGGAAGCCCGAACTAGAGGACCCTGGCTAGTCCCGCTCAAGTTAGTTGGTCGACGGGGGTTCCATATAGCCCACCGAAAGGAAGCGCGCTCAGTCTTGGTTCAAGAGGTAAAGAACTCGCACCTAGGCGGCGAGAGTGAGACAAACACCACCAGACCAAGTGGCCTCTCATCCCCACCTTTAAGCAATTTTTTACCTGTCACCACAAATTCTCCACCATCATCTAAACACTTCAACAACCTGTTTCCAACATGAAGTATCCATCGGACGGCTAAGCATCAACATTGCATAGTTAAGTATTTTAGGCCAACAATACAATCCTATGGATAATAGGAGGGGAAACAGGTAATTGGCATCGGAATCTTAATGCAACTATAGGATACTCTAATCCCAGCAAATTGACATTTGGAACCGCATGCAATATTATAGTGGAGAAAATATTTGCGGAAAATAGGATAAGATATGCTCAGGGGGGATTACGCTTGCCTTGTTGAGCGGAGGAGTCAAACTGCTCGTCGGAGTAACGATGCTCAACTCCGAACTCGTGATCTACCATAGAGCAAACAACACCGGAAAGCAAAAACAACAATCAACACATGGCAATTGTGCAATGCATACAAAGATGATGAGATGTCAATTTAATGCATCTAAGTTATTATACGCTATCGGACAAGATTAAATGGGGGCGAGAAACAATACTCAACGAGAGAGGAGAACACCCCATATTTATCTTAGTGATTCTAATATTCCTAAAAGTACAGCATTTTAATTGTGATCAAATATGCATGACAATGATGATTTTAGGTAGTTCATGTTTTTCTGAGCATTTTGAGGTATTACACATAAATTCTGGAATTATTTTGAATTGATTATGAATTTCCAAAGAAGGATTTCATTTCTGCAAATTTTTAGTATTCCATTTAAACAGAGCAGAGAATTAATTCAATTATGTCCAACCGAAATATGGAGGTGTAGAGTTTGTTTAGACAGACATTTGGACACATTATTTGTTCAATTTGGATTAAAAGATCAAAAGATAGGAATTCTCAAAGTCTAACATAATTTCCTGCTTCTTATTATCTTTTTCTGATTATTTTCGGATTATCCGAATTCTACACACTCGGATTATCCGGTCGACTGAAGAAATCCATTTCTCACATACTGGAACGAAACGGATTTTCCGATCGTGGTTTAGCCGGAATATCCGGTGAGGTAACTCGACAGCGACGAGCAGGGTGACGTACTCTCGCGGCTGTTCTCCGCGGGCTACGGCGAGACGACGAGCAGGAACGAGAGGGAGAGGGGGTGAGGTGCGGCGGACTCAGAGGCTCACCCTCTACGCGTGCTTGGCGAGAGCGGAGAGGTCGGGAACGGCGGCGAGGACTCGACGAAGCTGCGGCCGGAGGCGGAGAAGAACTTGACGGCGGCGGCGATTCGCGACTCCTGGCTCCGATTCCTTCCGCGTGGAGGAGCAGCACGGCGAGGCGGACCTCGTGGTGGTCTCGGATTCGTCCGGAACAACCTCCGTCGACGGCGATTCGGCGGCGAGCTCGACGGAGACGGCGGACAGGGCTCGGGCGTGGGGAAGAAATGGAGAGAGGAGGGGGCAAGTGAGCGAGTGCGGGGTGGGGAGGGCAGAGCGGCCTCGTGGGCTCTCCTTAGCCTCTCGCGCGGCAGGAGGGCGTGTGGGGGCACGGCGAGCTCGGCCACTGGCGCCACGCCGTGGCCCTACGAGCTACAGGAAGAAGATGATAGTTTAACAGAAAACCCCCTGGCTGCATTTTTTATTTACGAAGAGGTCCTCGTCTCCTTTTTCTATTTCTGTTTTAAAACCAGTAGCTCTTCAGGAATTTTGTTGAGGCACTTAAACCTTTTTCAAAAATCTAAGAAAAATCATGTAGCCTCCCAATATCATGTAGAAGCACCACAAAAATTGGTGTTGCAAAATAAAAAGTTTTGCACCACTTTTGTTTATAGGGTTTGTTTATGGAAATTTTGGTATTTTTAAGATTTAAAACACTTAGCCATTATTTGTCTTTGAGGGAAGTATAATTTGAAGTCCTGAAACATTGTTGACACATAACAAACCAAAAGTGAAAATTGATGGTCAACAATTACTTCAAAACTTGAAAGCAAAGCAATAGGCATTTGGGGCTTTTCTCTTTATAAAAATTTATTTGAACATAATTTATTTTTCAAAGGTCACCAAGGAAAAGAGTGGAGGCTCCCAACATCGTGGTGAAGCAATCCATGCCTTCGGTTTAGAAAGGGTGAAGGATTTTAGAAGTGTTTGAATTCAATTGGATCAAGCCAAGTTGAATGTCCTTCCTTTTATAAAACATTTTGAATTTTTCTTAAAACCAAAATGATATTACTTTAGAATTTTAAAAGCAAGTGAAAAATATTTATTTGAACTCTTGGAACTTCCTTGACAAATATAAGATGTCAAGATATTTTTGTTTTGCAAGTTTGAGTGCTTTCATTGATTTGAGATTTTGTTTTAAGCAAGCTTGGCATTTTATTTTTAGATGGTGTCAAACCACAACAATTCCCTAGCAACAACAACAATTCCCTAGTATCAACAACATGATGCATGATGCCATGATGCAATGAACACAAAGCGAAAATTTTACACAGGTTTTTCAGGTTCTTAACTTCGGGCTGTTACAACTCTACCCTCCTTACAGGAATCTCGTCCCGAGATTCTAAGAGTAGGAAAGAGGGAAAGGGTTACGAGGGTCTTCAACGGTCTTCTCGGTGCAGACTGATTCAGCGCATCCTGGGGATCTTCATCGGCTACACCTCAAGGTCATTGCTCAACCACACCACTGGAAAAGAAGGAAACCTCACCGGGAGGATGGATCTTGGTGAAGATACAACGACCGAGTACCTCCTAGTAGAGCTTAGGATGAGGCTTCAAGCATCCCGTGAATTGACAGTTAGGAGACACATGCTGGTGACGGGAGATTGACAAGGAGTTTTCAGTTGGTAGACAACTGTTTCCCAGATGATCAGAATATGAACTTTGCACAAGGCCTTGAATTTCTGAGGGAGAGTGTTAAAACAAGATTCCAACAGATGAAGAGGCAACTTCTACCAAATAGCTTGAGTAGAACTTTCCTCACGGAAGAGCATTTCAGATCACAGGAGAAGGGTCGGGAAGAGGGACCGGGAGAACTTTGGAAACTCCGCAAACGTTAGTATTGGGGACACTTCTTGATTTCCCGGACATCGGGACAAACTTCTTGAGGATCACCAACTATCGTTTCTGATTGAGAGTCGAATCTGGGAAGTGTAGAGATACTTCAGACTCAGCACCGATAGGAATAGGAAGCTTTGCAATGCATACCAATGGATTACAATTGCTAGGAACCCAAGAGTTGGACTACAAGGTCAAACTCCAAAGGAGGAACGAGATTGCGGAACCCGCGGATTAGCAACTTGTCAGAGACAGCTGCCCTACTTGAATATCTTGCAGCGGGACACGATTGAGTTCTGGATGGGAAACACCATAGGAGACAAAGAAGTTCTCAGACTTCCTCTCTTTCTGGAACAATTCAAGTAGTGGCTTGGATGCATAGATGAAATTCTCAAGGAATGGAGGTAACAACATACCATTCCACGAATCTTCTGCATATGCATGATTGACTTGAGATGGTTCAGAGAGAACCAGACAATTCACTCAGATTCACGGCGACATCTTTCAGCAATTGCACGTGAACCAGGGAAAGTCATTTCTAACTCCAGAACACATACCTTGTGAAGACACAAAGTTAGTTCCAACAATTTTCCAATGCTAACGCCCAATATCCAATATAAATCTCCTCAAACATGGAGAAGACAAGAAGGTAGTTGATGGGCTCAACCACAAACTTATCCAGATACTCCAAGACGGTAGACTCATATTTCACCAGAACGGGCAGGAGTATTGGTCAGACTAACACATTCAGTAGGCTAGCCTGAGTTTGATTTGACGATAGCCCAATTCAAATCAAAAGATTTGGAGGTTAGCATTTCCACAAAGGAAATACCACCTTTCTTCGACACGAATAGACTAGACATCCCTTTGAGAAGGAACTATATCGGGATAGAGCTCTTGTCTTTCAACTCTCCAAGTTGTCGTTTAAGCTCAGCCGAATAATTCTGGACATCCAGCACGATTTTCTTGGATACAGGAGTTGTTCAGAGAACCAGCTTACTCATAAGCTCAACATCACGGTCAGGTGACAACCTGGCGATACTTCTGGGAAGACCTCCAGAATATCACGATCCACCGCTAAGTCTTGAGTTCGAGAGAGAATCACGCCTTTCAAGGCACAACAAGGTGGTCTTGGGAGCTTCGGCACAAGCCTAGCTCTTTGACCGAGGGAGTGCATCAGAGCCAACTGACTTGGTAGCACTGTCAAACTCAGCTTATTGATTTGCTAACCAATCATGCTAAGGAGGGCAATGGATATCCCAGGATTTCCGCACAGTAAGAACTGCTAAGAATATCGATAGTTACATTATTACTCACGTCTCATCACTCTGGAGTAATAAGTCACTCGGAGATCGGAGAGTAACAAAGTGTAAGAGCATCACTTCATCAGGAGGATCATGATACTTAGCTCGATACCCTGATATCAAAGAGTGTGACACTCTAAGGTGGAGCAGAACAAAAGCTAAACGAGGCCCTTCTTCTGCAGATTACAATACTTTAACCTGGTCCGAGAAGTGGACAAGGTACTAGAGTTTGTTTCTCCTAACATTCCGAGGTGGAATGTCTTGATGGATCAAGAGAGTGACTTGCATCGGAACATACCAACGCACGATAAAACTTTACTGTCAACTGACAGACAAAGGTTGGAAAGCAGATCAGAATCAGAAACATGCTCAGGAGAAATCCTAAGATGTTGAAGATGCACCGGTTATTGTGATAACCATGCCCCAAAAGGAGAGATACAGCAGAGTCACGAACATAGATGGGGAATTAGCTAAGAAAGTTATGGTCATAAACCCCGATGGTTCCAAGACAGAACCTATAGCAAGGCTAAGGAAGAGCTGAATTACATAGCCAGCTGAGGTGTGGGAAATTAAGGTTCAACCATTTACCACACAGACCAAATAAAGGACTTGGGTTAAAGGTCAGCTTCATGTACGGGAATCCTAATAGCATAACGATCACATGGGTAACAACCCACACAATTCATCATGCCAGAATCACAGCACAATCCGGGACCTTCGGTTCAAGACCTTGGGTTCCTCCATTCTCTGGGTTTTAACCGTGGTCTTGAAGAATTGGAGTTGCATCGGTCCGGCAAAAGGAGTTGGAGACTCTGAATCCGACAACCTGATACATAACTAGAGATGGATCACAGCCTTTAAGATCTCGTGGTTCCTGCTCCGACGCCTATTTGTAACTAGTGAGCTGGAGTAACAGGTTAACAGATTTAGGAACGGCCCACCCAACGTGATACTCCTAATTTTGAAGTAACAGAAGAGAAGTAAAACCTTTAAGTCAAATCGAGGTAAGATTGCTCCGAGATTAGAGGTTAACCAGATAAGGAGTAAAAAGAATCCTAAGATGGTTTTCACAACTCATTTTTAGGTTAAAAATTTTCACAAACACTAGACTCAACGTCGACCAGTAGAAGGGTTTCCTACATGCAGTACTGCTCTGATACCAACTTGTGGCGCCCCGACCCGACTGTTATACAGTGATACTGTGTCTCCGGTTATCCGATACTACCAGACACACTATCAAAGCATAATAGAGAGATCAAGACTTGTGGAACAACTGGCACATCACAGACTCTACGACACAAAGCAATATAGTTCAACTCTTATAATAGAGAAAGATAGCAAATGACAACCAGAGGTCACAGACCCAACATTACAACAAGCGGAAGCAAAATAAGTTGTTCTAAACAACAAGATCCGGATTATGGCCTAAGAGGCCTGCAGATAAACATCCCGCGCCAGCTGTTCCGGGATGTCCCAAGCTGCCACCTGGGAACCCCAGACTACTCGTCGACGTCCACAAAGAACCCACCTTCGAGGTCGGTGAATTCCTCCTCTGAAACAAAACAAACGACGTTGAGTTCGACGAACTCGCAAGATTATATATAGAGCTTTAGCTCGATGAGGCTCTCAAAGTTATATGGCTGTTTTGCATAAAGCTGATTTTATTTATGAAAACATAACTCAAGGCATCGACTAATCAGAATATTTTCAAAAGAGGTAAGAAGTAACTCTTTCTTTCATCACCTTACTCATCATCAACCACCATCATCATTGTACCTGTTCTACAAAGGCACCTCCCCGAATCACCCTCGAGGAAGCTCACCTTGCATTCTTGAGTGGTACCTCTAGTACCCAGTTTTTAATCATTCCGTTAAAGTTATTCTATGATCTTATCGTCCTTTCCCAAGTTGCCCGTAACCGTGGACACGGCTTTTCGAAAAGATTTAACCCTGCAGGGTGCAGTGTGTTTACCTTCGGTACCGCCCGGCTCATTGCCTACGCTTAGCTCTCTTCCGGGGAAAGCCGGCTGAGTGGGAACGGTTACAACCTTTACCTTGTTAAGGACTAACCCAGGATCATCAGTGAGGACGAAGCAGCGGATCATCGACACCGTGCCCGTGGGCACTCATTTTCCTAACACCACCATCCTCATCAAGTTCATACCACCATCTCAACGCACGCGCAAATGAAGCCCGAACTAGAGGACCCTGGCTAGTCCCGCTCAAGTTAGTTGGTCGACGGGGGTTCCATATAGCCCACCGAAAGGAAGCGCGCTCAGTCTTGGTTCAAGAGGTAAAGAACTCGCACCTAGGCGGCGAGAGTGAGACAAAACACCACCAGACCAAGTGGCCTCTCATCCCCACCTTTAAGCAATTTTTTACCTGTCACCACAAATTCTCCACCATCATCTGAACACTTCAACAACCTGTTTCCAACATGAAGTATCCATCGGACGGCTAAGCATCAACATTGCATAGTTAAGTATTTTAGGCCAACAATACAATCCTATGGATAATAGGAGGGGAAACAGGTAATTGGCATCGGAATCTTAATGCAACTATAGGATACTCTAATCCCAGCAAATTGACATTTGGAACCGCATGCAATATTATAGTGGAGAAAATATTTGCGGAAAATAGGATAAGATATGCTCAGAGGGGGATTACGCTTGCCTTGTTGAGCGGAGGAGTCAAACTGCTCGTCGGAGTAACGATGCTCAACTCCGAACTCGTGATCTACCATAGAGCAAACAACACCGGAAAGCAAAAACAACAATCAACACATGGCAATTGTGCAATGCATACAAAGATGATGAGATGTCAATTTAATGCATCTAAGTTATTATACGCTATCGGACAAGATTAAATGGGGGCGAGAAACAATACTCAACGAGAGAGGAGAACACCCCATATTTATCTTAGTGATTCTAATATTCCTAAAAGTACAGCATTTTAATTGTGATCAAATATGCATGACAATGATGATTTTAGGTAGTTCATGTTTTTCTGAGCATTTTGAGGTATTACACATAAATTCTGGAATTATTTTGAATTGATTATGAATTTCCAAAGAAGGATTTCATTTCTGTAAATTTTTAGTATTCCATTTAAACAGAGCAGAGAATTAATTCAATTATGTCCAACCGAAATATGGAGGTGTAGAGTTTGTTTAGACAGACATTTGGACACATTATTTGTTCAATTTGGATTAAAAGATCAAAAGATAGGAATTCTCAAAGTCTACCATAATTTCCTGCTTCTTATTATCTTTTTCTGATTATTTTCGGATTATCCGAATTCTACACACTCGGATTATCCGGTCGACTGAAGAAATCCATTTCTCACGTACTGGAACGAAACGGATTTTCCGATCGTGGTTTAGCCGGAATATCCGGTGAGGTAACTCGACAGCGACGAGCACGGTGACGTACTCTCGCGGCTGTTCTCCGCGGGCTACGGCGAGACGACAAGCAGGAACGAGAGGGAGAGGGGTGAGGTGCGGCGGACTCAGAGGCTCACCCTCTACGCGTGCTTGGCGAGAGCGGAGAGGTCGGGAACGGCGGCGAGGACTCGACGAAGCTGCGGCCGGAGGCGGAGAAGAACTTGACGGCGGCGGCGATTCGCGACTCCTGGCTCCGATTCCTTCCGCGTGGAGGAGCAGCACGGCAAGGCGGACCTCGTGGTTGTCTCGGATTCGTCCGGAACAACCTCCGTCGACGGCGATTCGGCGGCGAGCTCGACGGAGACGGCGGACAGGGCTCGGGCGTGGGGAAGAAATGGAGAGAGGAGGGGGCAAGTGAGCGAGTGCGGGGTGGGGAGGGCAGAGCGGCCTCGTGGGCTCTCCTTAGCCTCTCACCAAGGAAAAGAGTGGAGGCTCCCAACATCGTGGTGAAGCAATCCATGCCTTCGGTTTAGAAAGGGTGAAGGATTTTAGAAGTGTTTGAATTCAATTGGATCAAGCCAAGTTGAATGTCCTTCCTTTTATAAAACATTTTGAATTTTTCTTAAAACCAAAATGATATTACTTTAGAATTTTAAAAGCAAGTGAAAAATATTTATTTGAACTCTTGGAACTTCCTTGACAAATATAAGATGTCAAGATATTTTGTTTTGCAAGTTTGAGTGCTTTCATTGATTTGAGATTTTGTTTTAAGCAAGCTTGGCATTTTATTTTTAGATGGTGTCAAACCACAACAATTCCCTAGCAACAACAACAATTCCCTAGCACAATTCCCTAGTATCAACAACATGATGCATGATGCCATGATGCAATGAACACAAAAGCGAAAATTTTACACAGGTTTTTCAGGTTCTTAACTTCGGGCTGTTACAGCCCCCGCCGCCGACGGTGGTGGCGGTGCCCGACCGAGAAAGGCGGCAGGCAGGGAAAGAGCGGCGCCCCGACGGGCCTCCTACACGCATGAAGATGCATCATGGTGGGCGGCGCACGGCGGGTGGTGAGGCGGCGCGGTGGAGCTTGGCAGGGAGGAGCAGCAGCAAGGCCAGCGCGTCGCGCGAGCGACCGGAGGCGACGACACGGAGGTGCTGGCGTGGGTCCTTAGCGCCGGCGCGACTTGGAGGCGCTGGTGTGGGCCATCTCGGGTCTTGGAAGTGAGGTGGTGCTGCCGACGGTGGCTCCTGGAGGCAGTTGTTGCGGAGGAGAGGGCCCTGGTGGCAGCGCGGGCCGCATCTGAGCTCATCGCTGGCCTGATCTGGGCTTTAGGGCTACGGCGGTAGCTGTCAGGGAGTTGACAGCTGTGGTCTGGCAGGCCCCAGTCCGCGTGGGAGGAGGAAGAAAGGCGGGGGCTGCGGGACGAAGGCGTGCCCTCGTTCGTGCGCGTCGTCGGTGGTTCAGGACGCTTTGCCTACGATGGTGAAGGCTGCGCCTGCGGTGGTGTGATCAACATGGACGTTTGTCATAGTCTTGTGGGCAAGGAGGGAGGTGCGTGACAATTCGAACGAAAGTCCTGCCTGACTTCGGTTGGTGCCGGTGACAATGGCGCATGCGGGTGTTGTTCCCCTTCTTGGAGGTGTCGCCGAGGTGAGCTGACATATCCCTCGCCCTCGTCCTGGTATGGTAGATGTCTCTACACGAAAGCCTAGGTTCGTAGTTGGACCGACACGATGGCGGCATCCTCGACGTCATCCCTCTGCTGAGAACATCGCGTTTGGAGACATGGCTTGGAGGTCCTATGTTGTACTCCTCCAGTGCTCGCCGCTATCCAAAGGTTGAGATGAAGGGGCGCTATGCACACCAACGCTAGCATGTTCAAGATGAAGCCTTTCTCGGGACGGACCAAGTCCCGCCATCCTCCTCCTTTAGGATGGTGCGTCCACAAGGGAAGTCAAGATGGAGATGTTCTTCCGTGAAGGCGGTCGCATCGGTTGAGACGCGGCGTTGCTCTCAGTTTAGGATAGGCTTTTACTTGTGTTTGGTTGTTATGTGTGTGGGGACTGTCCTCGGACTAGCCGGTGTGGAGTGATGTTTTGACAGTGTTGTGCGCAACAGATTGTCATTTTCTTGTACTCAAACCTCTGCCTTCTATAAAAGTAAGGTACTCAATTGCGTACTCTCGAAAAAATACTTTATACAATGACAAATGTTGTATATTTGGAGATTTAAAAGTGTGTATATTTAGATCCACATTTTTCATTTTTGTGTAAATCTGAATATAATGTATTCCAAATCAAGATTTTGCATGTTTGTGTGATATATCATTAACAACATACAGTTTTTAAGATTTTAAATTATAAGTATAATTATTATTTAATTACAAAGAGCACCGTACCCAGGCGCAAGAAATCCCACTCCAGAATATAAAATAATTTATATTTTTATGTTATGTTTCATATACGCTGTGATGTTTTGTTCTTCGTTTTCATATACATTGCGTTATTTTGTTGGTTCTTTGCATATATGTGTGTTGTTTGCCAAATCAATGAATGCATGATCATGCATATCGTTGTTTTTCTTATATGTTGTGACTCGTTAAGTTTTTGAGTGTGTATACCTGCGGTTTTTTCTACACTACTAGATGCGGGTATGGGACAAAATATGTACCCAAACGCGGGCGTGGGTGGTTAATCCTATATAACTAAATAGGTCATCCCCACTAACTCATTTCTCTAAACATGCAGCCTATCTACCTCAGCAGTTTGCCATGTCATCATTTTTATTTTCATTTCTCCTTTTGCAACAGAATGTCAATACAAAATGTTACGTCAAAATAACTTTCTCTTTGTTGCAGTAACAGCTGAGCTAATTGCCCCTTCCACCTCTTACCCCTTCATCTCCTTCACAATAGACGGATACGTTATTAATGGATCCTTTCCATCTTCTCCACCAAATCCCCTCCTCTTCGTCTCCTCCACTACCCTCTCTATAGAATATATATATATGGTATAGCACTCAACACATGGGGTCCAGGTATTTCTTTCACCCTTCTCCTGCTGACATGCTCTCCTTGGATTCAATGTCCGTGCACCACATCCTGTCATATCCAAGGAGCTCAGTCCCAAGGAGCTGCACATGATCGACATTGTGGTCCTCTTGGAGTTCCCAAATTCTCATCCTTTATCCTAGCCTTGCCGAGACTAGCGAGGGCACTACCACAACCTCAAGAAGATCATGAAAAAATGAGGAGAGCCGGCCGCCAGTCGCCGAAGCCGGGCGGGCAGTTGCAAGTGACCAAATTGTTGTCAGTGACTCCAACATCTCCGATCTGGTGATCTGAACCCTCATGTACACTGTTCCATCTGATGCATGCATGTTAATCCCAAATTCACATTGCAGTATCACAGTTATAATTAGCATATTTATTCTGTTGCTGCTGCAAATCGTTTCTCTTTGGTGCAACCTTGACAGGGGATTTACCTGAGTTGCTGCTTTGATCTGAATTAGCAAAGGTAGAAAGGAGCGGCTATAGTGCTATTATTTTTGTCTGCATGGTCCGTAACAGATTTCTCAATGAGAAAAGAGTAATTGGCGATTCATGTACTACTCAGTTGTGTACATGTACTGACGGGTCACCATCAGGATTATGCAGATTAAAAGAGGCATGTCTCTTTTGACATCTTTATCGCCATCAGGTGTATTTTTTGCATCCAAAGGGTTACAAATGTTTTGACTTATACATATTTAGTTTATGCTGGATAAATCTCTTTGATGTAATCTTCTAAATAATCATTAGAACTTGATTCTAGCAAGTTACGTCCATGTACAAAATTAAAAGATTGAACCTGCGCCCTTTGTGGAATGGTCAATCAATCAAATCAATGTTTTTTCGTGTTCAGACAGTCAGGCATTCTACATTGTGGCAAGCGAAGTAAAAAAATAATTCCGGTTGATTTTCTTTCCTAAGTGTATGCTCCATTTGTCACGCAACAGATTTTATTAGCTGTGCTATCGTGGCCGGATGTACTGTATTTTTGTTATTGTTATCTCTGTACATTTTACTGTCCACATGTATGCAACTTATGTTCTTAATTATCAAAGAGAATATTTAAAAGCCTAATTATAACAAAATTTCTTCTATAAGTCTCCGCAACAACGCGTGGGGAATCATCTAGTTATTTAAAAGATCCAAGTCAAACCAGAGATAGGAAAATTCAGCGACAAGCTTTAAAATATACTCTGTTGAATGATGAATTATATCGCCGAACTGTAGATGGGTTACTTTTAAAGTGCTTGGACTCTGATCAGTCTAGATTAGCCATGGGTGAAGTGCATGAGGTATATGTGGGACACACCAGTCGGCTCATAAAATGTGATGGTTATTAAAAAGAGCAGGTTTTTATTGGCCGACCTTGTTAGAAGATTGTTTTCGGTATTATAGAGGCTGCGAGGCGTGTCAAAAATTTGGTAACATACAATTAGCACCTGCAGCTATGTTAAATCCCATAATTAAGCCATGGCCATTTAGAGGATGGGGCTTAGATTTTATTGGTCAAATACATCCTGCTTCTTCTAAAAGACATCGCTTCGTCCAAGTTGCCACAGATTATTTCACTAAATGGACTGAAGCGGTTCCTTTGAGAAACATGACTCATAAAGAAGTGATTAGTTTTGTTTTAGAACATATTATTCATAGATTCGGTATTCCTCAAACTTTAACTACAGATCAAGGTTCCTCTTTTATGTCTCATCAATTTCGTGAGTTTGCCGAATCTTTAGAATTAAGTTACTAAATTCGTCGCCTTATTATGCTCAAGCTAATGGACATGCCGAATCTAGCAATAACAATTTAATTAAGCTTATAAAAAAGAAGATTGAGGAGCATCCGAAAAGATGGCATGAGGTGTTTTCTGAAGCTTTATGGGCTCATCGGATATCTAAACATGGAGCGACTCAAGTGACACCGTTTGAGCTAGTGTATGGTCAGGAGGCAGTATTGCCTTAACTTGCAGGCTCTTAGAGTGGCCAGACAAAATGATTTGTCGGCTGTAGACTATAATAATTTAATGATGGATAGAATAGATGATGTTCCGAAAGAAAGACTAAGAGCGTTGCGAGAAATTGAGAAAGAAAAGTTAAGAGTAGCTAAGGCTTATAACAAAAAGGTGAAAGCAAAATCGTTTCAGATAGGAGATTTAGTATGGAAAACGATTTTACCTATTGGAACTAAAGAGAGAAAATTCGGCAAGTGATCGCCGAGTTGGGAGGGTTCATATAAGGTTGTAGAGATTGTTCCTGGAAATTCATATTTTGTACAATCTTTGCAGGGAGTGAAGTTGTCAAAAGCTCTCAATGGAAAATATTTGAAGAAGTATTATCCTAGCATGTGGCAGGAGAGTTGATGAATGATATGGCCGATATTGTATTAAATATCGCCCTAAGAAAATTTGGCCGATATTATTTGAATTATCGCCCTAAGCAGAATTTGGCCGATATACTATTTGAGATATCGTCCTAAGAAAATTTGGCCGATGTGTTCTTTGTACATCGCCCTGAGTAATGATATCGTTGGTGAAGTGACGACATCGTTCTAAGGTACTACCATATTGTTTTTGATAAATATATTATTGTACCAAAAACAGGGGGACATGTGTTGAAGGTATAATTTGGCTGCTAGGTATTTTTATAGCCAAATTAATTTGGATGGTGTTGCTTAGATTATTAGCTGACATATATATTTGAACGTGCTGTTTAGTTTGAAAATGCAGCCTTGGTTGAAGTCCAGTGCAAATGTTGCAAGATCAACCAAGTTCTGAATCAGGAGTGGCTATACGAGGACAAATCCTGGATGTATTCAGAGATGCGCTGAGTTAAACTGCAGATACCTAGGACAAATCCTAGTAGACCTCGGTCAAATGCCAGGCTGAAGACGTATTGGAGATTGCTCGATCACGTACGGCAACCGTACCAAGGTTTCCATGTTGTTAGGATTGTACGTACTAGTATTAGCCGGATTGATTAAAAACTTAGGAATATTAAATTTGGCTTGGATGGGAAGGAAACGATTCCTTGCCCTACCGTATTTGCCAAGTCCAGGCTGCCTATATATATTGTGGGCATACGGCCGATTGTGGGCAACCAATCGACATTCATCAAAATACACATCTAATTTTTTACGTACCCTTTTTATATATCTTTTTTCTACTACCGAGCTCTACCAATTAGGGTTTGGTTTATCTTTGTCGTTTTGCGCTGAAAAGCGGTCGTCCCTCCTCCACGAAAGCGAGGGAATTCTTTGTTGCTTTGCTCGTAAAGCAACCGTTCGTCGTCACGAAAGTACAATGGTATAGTGGTGCTGCGCTGCAATTTTGCGTGGCAACAAGAGCCTGGGCAAAGACCAAGTAAAGTTACTTTGTTGGATTATTGCTCGTACAAAGCTGTGATTAACACCTCAAATTCTCATAGTTCATTAGGGGAAATCACCAGCTACCCGGGCATGCCGGGCCCTAGCTCTGCCCTTGGTGTGGGTATATCTTAACCAAACCCGTACCCGCGTCCTCATATCTTAATCACATAATTAACTAGAGGAACTCTCCAACCTACAGATTCTAAATTATTAGCTAATTCGGTCACTTGTAAGCCATGAACTGAATTTTCTTTTCCCTGCACTACTTTCTGCTGGACCGGACCAGACACAGTTGCATCATGCACTGAGTTAACAGATAACATGTCAGTCTCACTTTTTTCAGCAACCTGCATCGGCCTTTCTAATATAAAGAACTTTCCTTTACTAATGTTGTAACCCGATGCCTGCTGTGCTAAACAATTAGCTCTAGAATTTTCTTCCCTAGGTATATGATTAATAGTGAAAGTATCTAGAGTTTTAATTATATCTAAACATCGATCCAAATAACTATTCAGCAATCTGTCAAAGCACTGAAATTCGCCTTTAATTTGTCGCAATACCAGAAGCGAATCCCCAAAAGCATCTATATCCTTCACACCCATGTCTACTAAATTTTGTAAACCAAGCAATAAAGCTTCATATTCAGCCTGGTTATTCGTACAAGAATATTCTAAACGGACCGATGTTTCATAAGCAACATTATTGGGTGAAATTAAACGTAACCGACGCCTTGTCCCTCTCTACAAACCGATCCATCAAAATAAAGTTTTCATGGACATATACTAACATAATTAATATCTTCCTCATCTCTAATTCTATGATCGACAATAAAATCGGTGATTACTTGACCTCTCATAGCATGCAGCGATTCATATGATAAATCATATTCTATTAGTGCATAAGCCCATTTTCCAATCCTACCACAAAGAATCGGTTTTTGCAACATGTATTTAATCACGTCGGCTTGACACGCTACTATACATGTACTAGAAAGTAAATAAGGCCGAAATTTGGTATATGCATAAATATAAAGATAAAGATAAGCATAATTTCTCAATAAACACATACCGAGTCTCGGCGTCAAGCAAACGACGACTTAAATATGCAATAATATACTCCTTGCCGCCGTCTTCTTGCGCCAACACCACGCCGATCACTCTATCTTGTGCAGCAATGTACAACCTGAACGGCGCACCAGACTTGGGTGCTCGCAATACTGGAGGACTCGACAAATATCTCTTTATATTATTAAAAACCTCCTGTTGTTCTGCCCCCCAAGTAAATTCGGCTTCACTCTTTAGCCGAAGTAATGGAACAAACGATTCCATTTTCCTTGCAAGGTTAGCTATGAATCGTCTCAAGTAATTAATTTTTCCAAACAATTTTTGCACATCCTTTTTACATGTAGGTTCCTTCAACTTTCTTATCGACTCTACTTTTGTAGGATCAATCTCTACGCCATGTTCATGAATTGTGAAACCTAAAAACTTTCCGGCTGAAACACCGAAAGCACACTTGAGTGGATTCATTTTTAACCCATACCTGCGCATGCTCTCTAAAGCTAAACGTAAGTCGGCTAAATGATGATCAAACCCATCCGATTTAACAACCACATCATCAATATATATTTCTAGTACAATGCCTAGGAGATCATGAAAAATTAAATTCATAGCACGCTGGTACGTAGCGCCGGCATTCTTCAAACCAAAAGTCATGACAACCCACTCAAATAAACTGACAAAACCTGGGCAACGAAAAGCAGTCTTTGACGTGTCTTTTTCGGCCATAAATATTTGATTATAATCAGCATTGCCATCTAAAAAGTTAATTATTTGATGTCCCGAAGCATCATTAATAAGTATATCGGCAATAGGCATAGGATACTCATCTTTCGGAGTAGCCTTATTCAAATCTCGAAAATCAACACATATTCTAATCTTATCGGTGTTCTTCTTTTCAACCGGCACAATATTAGAAACCCATTCTACATACCTACACGGCCGAATAAACCCAGCTTTTAATAACCGATCAACTTCTTCTTTGATGCGGTCATACATATTAGGATTAAAATTTATACGAGGTTGTTTATGCGGCCTAAAACCAGATTTAATAGGTAACCTATGTTCGACTAAATCTCTACTCAAACCTGGCATCTCGGTATAATTCCAAGCAAAGCAATCTACAAATTCTTTAAGTAAAACACATACCTTGCTTTTCTGATCGGCTGTCAAGTTACCATTAATAAATGTAGGCCTTGGAATGCTTCCATCACCAATATCTATTTCTTCCAGTGGATCAGCCGATGAGAATCCCTGTCCAAGCTTCTCCATATCATCAAAATCTTCAATTGCCTCATGCATATCGCTCTTACCAGAACGATACCCCTTAGTGCGTTGTTGCAGCCACTTAATACCATCTTCTTTATTCGTCATTTATAAAGATAAACCATTAAGCCGAGCTATGCTAGCCGGCTATGCATTTATAGGTACAAAACCATCTTTACCAATACTTATTTAATCATAGTCTGATAAATCTGTACTGGTCAAACACCGCATCTCACCGTGTTGCCAATCAACCGACGCCTCTGTCAAAGCAATGCAAGCTGAATTATCCGCCTCAATCACCTCCACATCATCATTAACCCACTGAATTAAGCACTGATGTAAAGTAGAAGGGATGCAGCAATTTGCATGAATCCAATCGCGCCTCAAAAGAATATTATACTGACCTTTGACTTCAACAACAAAAAATGCAGTCGGCAATGTTTTGCTACCTACTGTAAGCTCCATAGAAATAATACCTTTAGCTTCAGACATTTCACCGGAAAACCCACTAAGTCCCATATTGGTCTTCATTAATTCACTCTCCTTTCGGCCCAATTTAGAAAAGACCGAAAATGGCATAATATTAACCCCGACTTCTCATCAATAGGCTTACCATCAATGTGACCCCTGATGAATAATTGCTTCAAGTGCTGCTCGGGCTTCTCCGGCTTCTCAAACATAGCACTTTTTGGACCAAGAACAAGCTCTGCAACTTCAGCTTCGGGCGCACGAAATTCAGCGGTAATGCGAACACCATATTAACATCCATATCACTAAGTATATCCTTGCTATCATCTGAGTTCTCGTCATCAATCATATCATCTGTGAGGTCCTCAGCCGTACCATCCGCGTGGTTCTCTACCGTATCATCCACATGATCGTCAGCCATGTCATCAGCGAGATCGTCAATCATGTCATCTTCGGCTTCGTTCTCCTCTGCCATGATGCGCTTCTCCTTCCAGATTCTTGCAGGCACCATTGGTCTTTGCCGATTGAACAATTCATCGCGTTTTTTCTCCGCTATTTCTTCCCTGATCTCCAGTGTCCGCAACCGTTGTACCCGTCGTTTCTGAGTGTGAGTTACTCCCGTCGGACACCAACGAGGTCCTGGTTTGGTTCCTGGAGCAACTGATTTAATCCCGCTGCTCCTCGAGGTTTTCGGCCTGTAGTGACGTATTGTCGTTCCTGGAACAAATATTCTATTATTGGTCGAAATACTTTTTTGCTGATCAGGCATACCTCCAGCTGCAACTTTCTGGCTACCACTAGTACTTGGATTCCCATAGTGATCAAACGAGCCAAAAACAATTGGAGACCAACCAGTAGATGTACGTGAGCTGCTGTCTCTCATTACTGGATCCCTATGCATGCTAGCTGACTCGATTTTCCTACTCATGCTGGAGGATGCAGCAGAAGTGTTGTCCACATATCTCGCTTCTGTATTAGCATCTTTTCTCTGAACAGAACTATTTCTCAGCTCACCAACGTCCCATTTTCCTGGACTATTCTCTACAACTCCAGCTGATCGATCGTCCGCATGTTTTGGACCACGAGACACATCTGAATCATCTGAATTATTCACAACCTTAGGCTCAACATGCTTTACCGGCACCCAAATAGGCTGGCGACAACCCTTGTAATTTTCGCCATGTGCACCGTGCACTGGTCGTTGGTTCCCTCGAACTGTAATTGCATCATGTGACCTAGCTTCCGTATTGAACCGAGCTCTTTTTTCATGCAACGGTCTTCTGTACATAGGACCTGAAGGAACCCACTCTGGCTGAAAATAACCTGCTGGCCCTGTAGGGTATGGTGCCCAAGGATTAAAACCCCATGGAGGAAATTCTGGATACATAGGCGGTGCACATCCCCAATAAGCCGGCTCCATCGGAAAATACGGCTGCGGATCATATGAGTTTCTCTGCCAATGCTCATGACTCCCAGGTCCGGATGGAGACCTAGGACGCTTAAACGCCTCCAAGCCTATTAAACACATTACCGGCCCTGCCTGATGTATATTTTTCCAACAACATACTAACTGTCGGCTTTATTTTTGGAGCCTTTTTCCTTCCTCCATTGACCTTCCACACTCCTACTTCAAGATTTTTTGGCTTGATCATTCTTGGCGCAGCATTATCATCAACAATAACATTTTTCCCTTCTGTAGATTCGGTCTGATGTGACCGAATAAGCATTTTCTTGTTCTCAAACTCGATCACATTAATAGGAAAAGGATCACTATCGAGTTTCATCTTAGCACCCTCAGTAAATGTCAATCGTCCTTCATTAATGGCCGATTGCACCTGTCGTCGAAACACATTACAATCATTAGTAGAGTGAGAAAATGAATTATGATATTTACAATAAGCTATTTTGCCCAATTCTCCTGGAGATGAGATAACATGACGTTCTCTCAACCTAATTAATTTTCCTTGCAGTAGCATATCAAAAATCTTATCACACTTGCTAACATCAAAAGTATACTCAATTTCTACTCTTTTAGCAGGTGTAGGTTTCAAAGCAGGACATGCAAAAGGTTTTGACTTTGGCGCTTGGACCCATTCGGCTACACATACGTCTACGTCATCCTCACTAACCGAATCACTATCATAATCCAAAGCATTAAGCGCATGATTATCTTTACTCCTGTTATCTTTAAACTGGCTAAATTGTTTAGTTTCCTTACCCTGGTTTTCTTGCGCCAAAGCCTTTTGCAAAACTTGATTAACATCCAAAAACGCCTGCCCTTCTAATTTATCTTTAATATGAGTGAGCAAACCCGAAAAGGCAAGATCCGCTAAATCTTTCTCGGCTATGGTCAAGCTAAAACATTGGTTTTTGACATCTCTAAACCTCCTTATATAATCATGAACATGCTCATTATGTTTCTGCCTAACCATAGTTAAATCTGAAAGTCGAAGTTCAGTTTCACCGCTATAAAAATACTCATGAAATTTTTGCTCCAATTGTGCCCATGTTGAAATAGAATTAGGAGCAAGCGATGTAAACCAAGTAAATGCAGTACCGGATAAAGATAAAGGAAATAATTTCACCCTATAAACGTCCGATGTGCCGACCTCGCTGCATTGTGCTAAAAATTGTCCCACATGCTCAAAAGTTGACCTACCATCTTCCCCCGTAAATTTAACAAAATCTGGAATTCTAAAACCACGAGGATATGGCGTTGAGTCGAAATATTCAGGGTATGGCTTTTGATATGCACGTGCTCTACCTTTAGGTTCTAGACCAAATTCTCTTAGTATATTAGCAAGCTGATCTTTAAAAGTATCATTGGGCTGTGGAGAATTGGTTTGCGGCGCAGATGGAAATTTGAGCATGTGAAGTTTGCAACGGAGCCCCACTAAAATATGAATCGGGTACCGGCCCGTACGGAACCCCGGTAGCGACAGGTTGCAGCGGTGCCGTATTATATGCTACTGTCTGATAAAAAGGTTGCTGCAAATTAGAATTCAAAATGCCACTTCGATTATTGTTGTTGTAATTTTGTGCAACCGAAGTTGAAACAATAGGAGGAGCAGCACTAGAAATAAAATTATTTGCCAAACTGCTAGCATGGCCACCTAGATTATTATTTAAAGGAACGTGAACATGCTGTCCAGCACTAACCGATGCACCTGGTGTGTGCGTATGACCAAAAAAATTAAGTAATCTGCTACTTTCAGGAGGCATCGACTTCTTAGAAGAATTTTCATCATTAATTTTTAGCACTATTGAACGCACATGACGAGGTATACTATCTTCAAGCTGCTGCTTAAATTCTTCAGATTTATTAACTACAGCTCGAGTAATTATGCGTGACATGTTTGTTATGTCCGAACCATATTTACTAGCTACGGACACATCAATATATGAGCAATTTCATAGATGTGTTTTTTACCTCGGCGCCGAGTAGATCGGAAGGACTCGGCGTAGCTACCTTTTTGACGACGCCGTTCCTTGTCTTCTGGAATCCAGCCAACGTCAGTTTTATCCTCTAAGCTTTATCTTCCTCAAGCACCCGTTCCAACTCACGCCGATCATCTTCGGATAGATCATCAAGTGTGACGGTGATGATGTTGTCGGGGTCGAAGTCGCTGCCGTTCTTGGGGTCGGTGTTCATCGTGTGTATGTTCTTCTTCTTCGTCCCCAGCGGAGTCGCCAATTGTGTTGCCACACAAAATTGCAGCGCAGCACCACTATACTATCGTACTTTCGTGACGACGAGCGGTTGCTTTACAAGCAAAGCAACAAAGAATTTCCTCGCTTTCGTGGAGGAGGGACGACCGCTTTTCAGCGCAAAACGGCAAAGATAAACCAAACCCTATCTGGTAGAGTTCGGCAGTAGAAGAAACGATATATAAAAAAGGTGCGTAAAAAAGTAGATGTGTATTTTGATGAATGTCGATTGGTTGCCTCCAATCGGCCGTATGCCCACAATATAAATAGGCAGCCTGGACTTGGCAAATACGGTAGGGCACGGAATCGTTTCCTTCACATCCAAGCCAAATTTAATATTCCTAATTTTTTAATCAATCCGGCTAGTACTAGTACGTACAATCCTAACAAACATGGAAACCTTGGTACGCTTGCCGTACGTGATCGAGCAATCTCCAATACGTCTTCAGCCTGGCATTTGACCGAGGCCTGATAGGACTTGTCCTAGGTATCTGCAGTTTAACTCAGCGCATCTCTGAATACATCTAGGATTTGTCCTCGGTATAGCCACTCCTGATTCAGAACTTGGTTGATCTTGCAACATCTGCACTGGACTTCAACCAAGGCTGCATTTTCAAACTAAACAGCACGTTCAAATATATATGTCAGCTAATAATCTAAGCAACACCATCCAAATTAATTTGGCTTATAAAAATACCTAGCAGCCAAATTATACCTTCAACAGCTCTACTGATGAATTGGCTCTGCCACTGTGCGGGTGCCATCCGCGGTAGCGTGCAACAGTGTAGTGGCCTCTAGATAGCCGTCGATAATGAAGGCAGACGACACCGTCCTTGTTTGACTTTGCCGTAATTCTACTAGTGTTTCCTAGCTTCCCGAGAACCTCCAAATCCCGACGCTCCAACCCTCCACTACCACCTCAGTGACCAGATCGAGAAGGATTGCCATGGCCTGGGGCCCAAACGAGGTTATTCACCAAGCTTCCACAATATACGAGGATCGAGAAGTTACCAAGTCTTGTTGTAAGAATGGTCATTTCACCTTATCATACGCCTTCTCAAAGTCAATTTTAAACAACAACCATCTATCTTTTTCTGAAGTTTGTATATAGTTTCATGCAAAACAACCACCCCTTCCAAAATATTGCGGCAGGCATAAATGTTGTTTGAGTAGGTCTAATAACCTTCTTGGAAATTCCAGTAATGCGATTAGTACCTACTTTTGTAAAGATTTTGTAACGCACATTGAGATGGCAAAATTGGTCTATATTGTTGAATTTGTACCGTGTTTTCATTTCTAGGTAAGAGAATTATGACACCAAAGTCAGTCTAAACAATGGTAACTACCCTGATTGGAGTTGTACACATAATGCCATAAAATACTTTTCAATGACACCCCAATTATTTTTGACAAAACTCAGCGTGGAATCTATCTGGTCCCGGTGCTTTGTTATGCTCCATTTGAGAGATAGCAGCATAAACCTCCTCCTCAAAGTCGGCAGTAAGACCTTGTTCTCAATGGGAGACAACTGCGGCATATCATAATTATAATCTTAAATCATCGAGAAATCGTTAGGAACTGGTGTTTCAAACTATTTCTTATAATGCCCACCTTTAAATTTTCTCCACTCAGTATGGTGCCATCATCTTGTTCAAGCCGAACGATCTTTTTCTTTCTATGCGAAAGTATATTTTTCCAACCCTACAAGATGATGTGCAAGTATGCAACCACCTTCGAGATCTTTGGGACGCGTCGTCTATTTGCAAGATCTGGTCTTCGGTTCTCATTTGCGTCCTTTGGAATATTTGGAAGAGGCGCAATGCGAAAGTTTTCAGAAACAAAGTCAAACCTTTGCTTCTCGTCTTTCGCAGATGCGCGGAAGATTTGTTCCTCTGGACTCATAGATGCTCTACCACATCAACAGATCCTAAATGGCTGGGTTGTGAAGTCCGCCCACCTAGCAACAAATGTCTAGTTTCTTTTTGCTTTCTTTTTCTCTTCATCCGCCCTTCTCTCGGCTTTTGCTCTTAGTTTAGCTATTTCGGTTTCGGTATTTGTTTCTTCTTTTTGGCTATTTTCCCTGTAATTTTTCCTTCCTAGGTTTGAGTTTTATTGGTGGTTCAGGCCGGCCTTCCGCCTGACGTAGATTCCTAAAAAGTATATTTTTCTTTTTTAAGTTGGAGAGATTTTATTTATCAAGTAGAAAATGGCCTGAATTATATAGAAGCCAGGGTGTGCCTCCATTCCGAAAAAAATGAAAACCACCTGAATTAGCAGCATTCCCTGAGTCGTTTGAGTTTGAGTGAAAGAAAAAGCAAATATCCAGGCCCTATTTTCCACATAAACAATGCATTGTACAGTTTGTATGATTTTGGACCCGGGTTACCTTATAAACTGGGTAATCTCTTTTATCTATTCGGACGGTAGATACGACCACCTTGACATAAAAAAAAATTATTTTTTGAGAAAGAATACCTGGGATGAGCTGCTGGCAGCAGAAGCTGATTCAAAGGAGGGGTAGAGACAGGACATGCATGGTCCGGAATGAGAGGAAAACTTGGAAGAGGAGAGGAGAACTTCGGTTTGGGCTTCCGTTCCGAGGAGGGATGCAGCAGAGCGGACAGTGAGGCATGCACGGAGCACAGCAGAGCTACACCTCACTCGATCGATTATGTCAGGCATGAGCAAAGCCATCTGCTTAGATCTTTTCCGGACTAATGGGCACTTAGGCCTAGTTTGGCATCTCAGTTTTTCCTAAACCATAGTATTTCAATAACGAAGTATTGGAGCGCCCCGGCAACGAATACTTCAGTTTTGTAAATACTTCAGTTTATAAAAAAAGTTGTCAGGACTGACGTTTACATTATGGCAAAAAAACTGCAGTTTTTGTTTTATAAACTGAAGTATTGTTAGAATACTTCAAAAAAACGGAGCGCCCAAACGAACCCTTACCCTGTTCATCGACTTGTTTTGTTTAATTGCTCCACGATGTATGTAGCGGAGAATCCACCAGAGCAGGGAAGCGAAAGGCAAGAGCGATTGTGAGATACTCCCTCCGTTCTAAATTAATTGATTTTCATTTGTCCACATGTGGATGTATCTATACGTGTAACATGTCTAGATACATCCATGTGTAGACAAATGGAAATCAATTAGTTTGGAACGGAGGGAGTACATTGCAATTCTCCATCCCCATTTGTCCCAGCTCTAAGCAACAGCAGTACATACATAGGCACCGATCGACCTGGAGCTACCCAGGAGTTCAAGAACAGCAACAGCTCCGAGCCTGTGCTGTGGGATACCAGTGAAAGGGGCCATTTGATCCAAGATGGCATCTTCTCGTTCTCCGGCGATGGAAGCGGACGATCTCCTGAAGAAGATACGGGTGCTGGAGGAGGGGCATGCCGACCTGAAGCGGGAGATATGTAAGCTCATGCCGGAGCGCCGTGGTACGCACCCCGCGGCCCGGCGCCGCGCTTTCCGTGCGCTGCCTCATCGTCGTCGTCGTGTCGCGTCGTCGCTCGCGGCAGGTTGTCCGACAGATACTGCCACTGGATACTGCAGTCGCTGGGCCAGGCCGTGCACATCATCGCCCCCAACGGAAAGCTCCTGTACTGGTGAGGTCCCTTGCTTATACTGGTTCGTTCGGTTCGGTTCGGTTGTGCATGCTAAGTGTCCACCAATTGTTCGACGAAATGCTGGGCCTGTGTTTATGTGTCATGCGTAGGTTCAAGTGTCAGGCATTGGACTTTTGGTTACAATCCTGGCTACTGAGTGAACAGTAACCTCTGAACTTAGCTTAAATGTGACGTATTTCCCCCCCTTGGGTTGTATTGAACTGGTCCTGCCTGTACTAGCTTCATAGTGCATATGAAGCTACGGATGTATTCCGATTTGGGATGAAAGCAGCTGGGAAATTCAGAATGTGCTGTCTCTAGCTATTCTGATGTTTCATTGCATTTGACCCGTGAATTTTGAAGTAAACTAAGGGGATATATTTTCGTTGCTTTTTCTGATCAACTCATCACGCGTATATAATTATAAATTAGTTGGTTAGCTTAGTTCAAGATCTAGTGATAGAATCGGGACAAGGTTTTTGTAAAAGACACTGAGGTGTCACAACGATGCTTTTGTCCTGGTGTTTCATTGCATTGTTATTATTATTCAGGTAAATATCTTATGTTGGTTGTACTATTTTTTGTTACATGTGAAAGTAAGCGAACTTGATCCCTCGATTTTTTGTTAGAAAACTCTGATGCATCGCATCTGCCTTGAGATTTACAATGTCTCAGCTTAGTTGGAATAAAAAAGTCAACAATCTTCCCATCCTCCATAATTGGTGAACCTTGGTTATAACTGTGGCTATTTATCAGGCGTTTTAACTAATAGTCTTTTGTGCATAATATTTTTCATAATTGGTTATATGATTTCTATTCGGAAAACCTGAAAAGATTGTTGGCCCAGTTATGCTAGTTTTCTGGTAAACTGCAATAAACTGATAATTTAAGATATGATATTTAAGAAGGAACGTCTAGTGAACTTGATTGAACTTATTCTTATCTTAAACCCATGCAATTCTGGTGACTAAATTGCACGTTACACCAGGTAGATTGTCACAGTGTCACTTTGCACCAGGTTATGCAAAAGTTTTTTCTCTGTAGAGTTCAGTACAATAACAAGTTAAAAAAAGAAAAGGTTCAGTACAATAACACCACGCACTAGGTCCCGTCAAACAGACACATATAAAATTCCCAAAAAAAATCTACAGAAATATATGCATGTGTATTATATGTTGATGTGTAGCCTATAAAGTTGGTCAAAAAATGACCATTTTGGTTAAAAAAATCTACACGGCATAAAAGGAGATATACTTTTTTTTATTATGCAGGTCGTGAAAGATCACACTCTCAACCAAATTTATAGGTTTATATCATCAGTTCATCACATAACATTGTATGTTTTTCTCGGAATAAAAACTTATTATGCTTGTTCTTTTGCTATACCTGGTGCGTTATATTGTACTCGACCTGGTGCAAAGTGATGTTTTTTTTTTGCAAAAATTAGTGAAAAGTGTCAGAACTGACAATTTATATCGTGCAAAGTGACAGAAATGCAGTTCACCTATGGCAATGTGCACATCATTCTTCGTTACTGAATTACATGTATATAATTAGTAGATCCATTCTGTCGACCGGTCAACTTGGCTCAGGAGGCATAGCAAATTCTTAATTGGCATTCCTACACAGAATTGACTCTGCTCGGTTCTATGAACACATGTTTTACTTTTTTTTTTCCTTTTTTCTGTAATCTAGGAATCGGTATGCGGAGCACATGTATGGTTATTCTGAAGCGGAAGCTGTTGGTCAGAATGCCGTTGAGCTAATTGTTCATCCTTCCGACTTCGATGCAGCAAAAATCGTCATCCAGAATATATTTATGGGGAAGGGTTGGAGAGGGAAGTTTCCTGTTAAGAACAAGTCAGGAGAGAGATTTTTTATCTCTGTCCATAACACACCTTTATACGATGACGATGGTAGCTTGGTGGGCCTCATCTGTCTCTCGCTTGATGTACGGACATTGGAGGAGATATTTAGTCCTTCAGGCTCAGCCGAATCCTATCCAAGTACAGCAAAGCCCCAATTTCATGCTAACAACCGGCCTAATAGTGGTTCACTAAACAATGATTCTCTTCACTCTCAGCAACCTCTTCAATCTGCTATCACCTCCAAGTTAATTACTTTGGTAAGTTGTATTGCTGACAACAAAAGAAATGACCGCGGTGTTTAATTTCAATGGAAACTAGCTCTTTCTGGTATTTATTATTAATTTGTTCCTTAATTTATTTATTTCCTGATTTGGGAATAACACAGGCTACCAAGGTTACAAATAGAGTTTGTTCTCGGACAAGGACAGGTCAGAATAGCGACCAACAGTATGGTAGTGGCCGTGCGGGCAAGTATTCTGAATTTTATCTCCGGGCGGAACTGGCATCAAGTGAAGCAAGCACCCCAAGTGCGGATGTAATGCATGGCTCCTTCGTGTCTGAAGAGAAATCCCCTAGCAAGTCGAGCAAAACAAGTAGTGATGATTCAGGAGAAGGAAAAGTAGGGTTTCACAAGATGTTTAGTTCAAAGGCTGAGGCATTATTGGCCAGGAATGGCATATCATGGCCTTGGAAAGAGCATGAACATAATGGGGGTTCTGGAAGAAATAATATGAACTCGACACAGTTACATGATGAGCAAGAGAATGACCAGAGTCATCAGAGAGTTCCAGTTCTAGAGCCTACGATAATTCCAGACTGTCAAAACAGTGAATACACTTGGGCTAGCAAATATGAGGTCTCAGGTTCCTGGTGGGATTTCGACAAGAACAGCACGAGTAGCATAAGTAGCACTGGGAGTAGTAATAGCAGTGGTATCGAGACAGTAGATTGTGAAGCAGACTGCCTAGATTATGAGATTCTCTGGGAAGACCTGGTAATTGGAGAACAAGTAGGCCAAGGTAGTTACTTCTTCCTTCGTAATTATTCTCTGTCTGGACATGTAGACACTCAGATCTATTGTTAACATGTTACCTCTAAAAATCTAGGAGTAGACATAACCATAGCTTGTAATCGTAGGAACTGCTTAACCTGAGTGTTCTTTGTCAGTTATTCCTTACTATGCATGTATCTTAATAATAGCTCGTGTATGCTCTTATCTATGGCATAGTCCAAATCAGTATTTGTCAGTAAAATTATTTGCTCTTCATGCTTCTTAACAATACCGTATGTATTCACCTCTTATCTTCGGCATAATCCAAATCGGTGCTGTTTCTTCTAATCTTTGATAGTCATAACACTTGAATTAATGTCATGATTCTATAGTAGTCCTGGTGTCCTGAATTTCTGTTGCGAGATTCTAAGTTGCAAGTGTTACACTTGCGCAACAGTGATGGCATTGTTCATATGCTTATGCATGCACTTGTTTACTGCTGAAAGTTCATGTCGATAATCACACAAAATTCAAATAGATGTCTAATATTTGTATTCTTGGACTGCTGTATGCAATCCGGTATTGTCCTCTTTTGTAACAAATATACTCATCTGTGCTTTTTCATGTATGCATGCAGGTTGTTGCGGAACAGTGTATCATGCTTTGTGGTATGGCTCGGTATGTCATTTCTGTTGCATCATTATGAATGGAGCTTTACAGCTTAACAATAAATTCTCAGTGTCTATCAATGTTCCTGTAGGATGTGGCAGCTAAAGTATTCTCCAAGCAGGAATATTCAGAAGAAATGATAAATACCTTCAGACAAGAGGTGGACACCTATATAAAATTTCTGTTGAGCTTCAATTGCTCATTAATTTTGGTATTAATGTCGAACCACATTATCTACTGTCTTGTTGAGCCAGATACTCCATTACATAAAGTAATTGCAGACTGCGATTGGACACCGTGATGTTCACATAACCCACAGCTACCATTTTCGCTTTTCTATGTTAATGTAACCATGTGGGAAAATATATAAAGAAACGATTCCTGAAAAAAAGTGAAGAAAATATATGGCGTTGAAAAATCTTCCCTTTTTTTTGCTTTTTGGTAGCAATACATTAAGTTTTCTTTTTTTAAGTCATGTTCTTGTGACCCTTTCTCCATAATTTGTGGTCATGACCATATTTGTATCCTTTAAATGTGTTTTAAATGTGTAGGTATCATTGATGAAGAAGCTACGACATCCCAATATAATACTTTTCATGGGTGCAGTTATGTCACAGCAACGACTTTGTATTGTTACTGAATTTCTCCCACGGTATGACATATATCTTCCTACATGTTTTTCTTACCAATACTACTAATAACACTAAAAAGACTTATGAGGGATGGATGGCACACATGGTTCTGTAACCAACCACCCATGTTTTATACTCATTTTCCTCTTATTGGAGAAGTCGGGAGTGTTAGTACCCGGTGCTTTTTATTTCATACTAAAAACACTCCTGACTACTAGCTGCAGTTGTTTTCATTTTCCACCCATGTTTTATACTAATTTTCGTCTTATTGAAAAAGTCAGGACTGCTAGTACACCGGTGCTTTTTGTTTCATACTAAAAACACTCATGACTACTAGCTGCAGTTGTTTTCATTTTCCCTGGAATCATTCTTGCTGTTGGAAATATAGTTTTGGTTTTCTTCTATAATTGTTTATAGTTGAGATCTCAAGAGAGGTATTTTATTTTACTTCCTGTATAACACTTTACTGAGTCCCATAATGCAGTGGTAGTTTGTTTCGGTTGCTTCAAAAGATCATTGGCAAGCTGGATCCAAGACGAAGGGTTAACATGGCTATAGACATAGTGAGTGTATTTTCTCTTGACACCTGGTTCAGGAATCAGGAAATGTCAAATCAAATAAACTATCTGAAACTTTTAAGAAATGAACATGTTGTGGCAGAATAATTGGATAAACATTCTTTCACTTGAAGATCTCAAGAGATATTTTAAATACTGCCTAGAAGCAAAGTTGAACTGCATGTAGGCTAAAGCCATCTCTGTAGCTTCAGTATATGGTAGAAGATGTAAGAAAATAGGTGATATCACGAACCTGCCCTCCGTAATGGTACATTGTGCTATGTCATACATTATGTAAATACGATCCTAACTGAAGATTTTTTCACCAAAAGTCAATCATGGTTTATGTGATTTGTTTTAGAACACTAGATTCATGTGATTTTTATGTGCAACATTTTACCATAACCCTCCAAACAATCATGCCTGTTCTGTTGAGCTCTTAACCCATGCATAGAGATTGAAGTTACTTCATATTTTCTTTGTCGAGTACATATTTTGTCATGTGGATTCTTGGAAAAATAATTTATACTGTCGCAGGCAAGGGGCATGAATTATCTTCACAATTCCATTCCCATTGTTGTGCACCGTGATTTGAAATCACCAAACCTGTTGGTTGATAAGAACTGGACTGTAAAGGTAAGTATGAAACTTTGTTCTCCATACTTTTATGTTGTATTTTCTCACTTGGTTCTATTAGGTTGCAGACTTTGGTCTTTCACGTCTGAAACTAGAAACATTTCTGACAACTAAATCTGGAAAAGGAACAGTAAGTACAAGCAGACTCAACCTTTTGACATGGATTCTCCATGCTGACAAGATTGTCACAAAATTTAACCTAGTACAGATTTTCTATTTGCTGTACTTAATTCTGATACCTTTGTTTCCATATCTAGCCGCAGTGGATGGCTCCAGAGGTCTTACGGAGTGAACCTTCAAATGAAAAGTAAGTTCAATGTGGCAAATTTTGAACAACATATGTTCTTGCTACTATGGATGGTTACTCATTTGTTCCTTTTATCAATTATAGGTCTGATGTGTTCAGCTATGGAGTGGTCCTGTGGGAGCTTGTTACTCAGAAGGTTCCGTGGGATACTCTCAATACAATGCAGGTACGTTTTTATCATGCATGTTGGTTAGGTGTTAATCTGATGTTGTGTCAGCAACTAAATTGTGTAGCATTGTTTCCTACACCAGGTACATAAAGGTTGCCAGCTTCATCTGTATTAACAATCTACTTAGATACAGGCAGTGATAATAAACAAACTATAATGCTTGTTTGCTTCATATTTCATACATTCTTCTTACTAAGTGATTGACGCGGAGATCCTTTTGTAACGGTTGCTAAGTGAAAGGTCTTTAAAGTTGCACGCTCCCAAGTCAGACACTCCCTTTTTGTGGTGTCCTAGAGCCAAAAAAAAAAAGAATAAGCCTTAGAAAATACTAGCTTAATGGTGAGTCTCTTCCAAGAAGTGAAATCACCATCTTTTCTGATTAACAAAACCTAGTTTCTAGTTTCTTTTTATTGTACGAGCACAGGTTTTGCTATTAATGCCAGATACCTAACATGGACACTTGCCACCCCTATGTTGCAGGTTATCGGAGCCGTTGGTTTCATGGATAACAGACTGGAAATTCCGAGCAATACGGATCCTGAGTGGGCATCGATGATCAAGAGTTGTTGGGACAGGTACGTACTGTTTTGCGCGCTACTAAACAACCGATTCTCGATTCTGTAAATGATTATCCTTTCTGTGAACAGTGACCCACAGTGTCGCCCATCATTCCAAGAACTCCTTGATCAGCTCCAGAGGCTGCAAAAGAAGTATGTGTTGCAGGCTCAGACGCAACGAAAAGCAGCTGCAAGGGTGAGCGTCGAAGATAGCTTTGTATATGAGTGAACTGGGGATGTGTTTATGTAACTGCCATCTTGGAGATTATTCATTCTAGACCGAGAGAAGGATCTATGGCCCGAGCCGGGATTTCCTTTGCACCTCTGATACTCGCTTGTCAACTCAGTAGACAGATCATCCTGTATTAAGTTATATACTACGTTTTTTTTTGGCACGGGACTATGTACTGTTAATTTGGCCGTGTAGTAAGGCAAACATGGACAGGCCGGGGCTGCTTCATAACCGCTGCTATCAACCTACGGTGGCATATGTCCTTGACCTAAGTCCCTAAGCATGCCCGGTGGTATGAGCAAAATATCATCATATTCTAGAACACGTTATCCTTCTTCGAGGACGTTCCGATGAGATAACAGTGATTCACGCTCACGCACACAACGGGATAACGAAGCCATGTTTCTGTCGAATCATGGGGTTTCTCCTATGCAAGCCTGCTTGACTCTGCGCAGCTTGTGGCATGAGGAAAACAACATCCTCCTCCGACGATGGTCATGGAAGAGGAGGATGTTGTTTCATCATGATGCAGGACACACAAGGTCAAGCCTAAGACGGAGATAGGAAGATACGATGGAGGGGAAGAGAGGAGCGTATGAGAGGCGAATGTGCCAGTCAAATCGAGAACGGGGACGGGAAGAAGAGAAACCTATTTAGGCGACATTTATAGGCAAGGTGTTGGCAGCAATGTGGGGGTAGGGGGTGGGGGGTGAGCTGTGTCACAAAGTCGTGTGGCACGCATCCTCTCCCTTGAGGGCGGCAGGAGGAGTGGCACCAAGCCGTGTGGCGCGCGGCCTTTCTCACAAGGCGAGCTTCGTGCGTGCAAGATGATCTGAGTTCGCGACACGCCAGGCCCCCGATCGGACGTCTCGCGTACCACGTGAGTATTTGAGAGCTAGGTTCGCGCGATACAGGGGGCCACCACGCAACCAGACGCCGAGGATCCGCTTACGGCCATGTCTAGGAGAGCAGGTCCCACACGGCGTGGAGGGCTGGCCTCTCACAGGGGTCTATGTATCCTCTCACAAACAGCAAAGCGACTCACTGACATGGTTTCAAATTTCAGTTTCAGAAAAATTTCGGCCAGTATTGAAATTACTGAAATTCAGTGAATTTCAGTGATTTCGGTTTTCGTTTCGGCCAAATGACCGAAATTTTCTCTTACAATTCATTTAAATATTCAAAAAAAAAATTAAATATTTTTTGAATTCCTGTGTAGTACTGAAAGTACTGAAATGTTTTGGCCGAAAGGTAATTATTTCAGTATCTACCGAAATCACTGAAATTCAATGAATTTCGATGAAATCTCACTGAATTTTAAAACCATGGTCACTGATGCGGGGTTGAGACCTGCCGCACGTAGGTCGGGCGTGCAATGCCAAATCTCACAATGCGACCAGCCGTGGACCGTGTCAGGGAGATGCGAGCACCGCTCTGATGCGAACTCGTGTCCTCCCAAGCTCAGCACCAGATAGCAGTGGGCTTTCAAAACTACGTGGATTGCATGATTATTTGAACATTTCCTCAAAAATTATATCGGCCGACTGCGATATATATGCACACAAACTACGAAAAGTCTAGATATGAAATGTTGGATATTGACGAAGCCAAAACAGATGGGCTCTTTGACATTCGAGCAATGCGTGGACTCAAACCGGGAGGTGGGCAGATTGTTTTCGGTGTTGGAAGGGAGTATCCTTATCTTTCTCCCCTTGCAGTCCGGGAAAATAACAAGGGGAAAAGCGAGGCCTTGACTGCATGGCGAAAGCATTGATAGAAAAGAAGTTTTTGTACAAGTCCCACCATACAACTTACCCACGATCTAGACTAGGGGAGAAGTTGGCGAAGACCCGGGCTCCCGCCCTTGCCCACTCTCGCGTCTCTGCTTTGATTGTGTCAAGCAAGGTAGCCACGGATGGACGGGCGTTGTCCAAGACCGCCGTGTTTACGATAATAGACCAAAGGGAGCAGCTCTGTTCTAAACAAAAGTAGCCACAATGGATGCAGACCATGCAGAGCATAATAACACTGAATTTTTTAGTGATCACAATGTCATTTTGGGTTTGCGCTGCTGGTTTTAGCGTCAGTTGAGGCACACAGATTTAAATGGAGATTCATCGGATATGTGCATCAATGCATGAATAATACTCCTTCGTTCCACAATGTAAGATGTTTTAGGTGCTCCTCCTCCGTACGAGCCGGTCCGTTTTCCCCTCTCGCTACAGTAGCCAGAGGGCGATTTTTGGGCGACTTCCAGCGCAACCACCTCGCTCGCCGGCGATCTGTGGGATTCCTCCCCTCCGCGGCCGCTCCGGCGGCGGGAGGGTGGGGGATCCCCAGATCCCGGCCTGTATATAGTGTAGGTAGCGTTTGGTTCCCGCCGGCGGCGTCGTGGAGGCGGCGGTGGTGTCGGTGGCTAGGTGTGGTGCCGGTGCGTTCCCCTTCGGCGGAGGTGTTCCTCGGAGCTCCGGCGTCGCGCACGCGGCTTTTGCTGGCCGGGGATCTTCGGATCTGCCGGCTTTCCTCTGCTTCTTCCTCCTCCTTGCCGGCCGGCGGGGAGGTCGACCTCCTCGGTGTGGAGCTACGAGGGAGGATGCGGAGGCTGGAACTCAGGGCCGGGCGAGCCTCGCGGCTTCTGCTGGCGCTGGGGTCGAAGATGGATGCGGCAAGGCGGAGGTGCTGGAGAGGGAGGAGCTCGCCGTGTTCGTTCATCGCTGAAGTTCCGCTGCTTGCGGCGGACGGGCTTTGCGGCGATCTACAAGGTAGGAGGCTTCCTCTGGCAGTGGTTAGAAGGTGGTCGTCGGTCTTCGTCTTCCTCGCCGGTGTTGTGGCTTGAGCTTGTTCTTTGCTCTGTTCCCCTGCGTCGAGTTGTTCTTCGTGTTCTTGTACTTCATCGTGTATGAGGTGCTTCTGATGTACGCAGGCTTTCAAAAAAAAAGTAAGATGTTTTAGGTGATACACATGCATGTCTAGATTCATACTAAAAAGAATGGACACATACACTTAAATATGTCTAGATACATATGTGTGCATGTGCATGTGGAAAAAGACTAAAACATCTTATATTGTGGAACGGAGGGAGTATGACAGATCATATCGAACGAAAGCAAGCATTTTAAAGAGGGAATACACTATAATTGGTCACTCTGTTATGTGAATGACAGACCTGAAGATCAGCTCCTTATTGATATATCTGATTTGATGGCTAAAGTAAAGTGGCTTAACATGGAAAATCTAATAAATTTGAAGATATGGTAAAAAGGAATCAAAGCTTCATAGTAAATCGATTCAAAAGGTATACATCATTACAACCTCATGCCATATCATCAAGTCGTCTGCTCTGATATTATCGGCTCCAACATCTTAAAGCACTAAGAATTTGGCCGTCTCTAAATTCTTCCAAAATATCTGTTATAATTAAGGACGACGCCTCTTCCCACCACAATCCAATTTCCTCGTAGTGATGCTCTCCGGCACAACATTGACTTTTTGAGGGTTCGTAATGGAGAATGATGCAGCTAAGTCCTGCCAGATTATAATGAATTAAAAGTAGTCGTTTGTTTTTCTGTTAAAGTCTTATTAGAATCCAGTTAATGCACAATAAACCAAGGCAACTTTTCATGTAGCATGAATATAGTGATGATGAAAATAATATCAGCCAACTACGGGCCAATTACTTTGGAGAGATGCTCACCGACAAATTAAGAAAAAAGACAACAAAAACACCAGTAAACACAGAGCCGACATAAAGTTCGAGAAGCATTTTACCTTCAATTTCAGACCTCGAACATCAAAAGTTTCTTTCATGGCGTCTGAGCTGTATGCTAGAATGTATGATCTGTAGGCTTCTTGCGCTGACTGATGTAGAAAGTAGTTCTCCCCAACAATTTTCTCCTGCTCAATATGTTCAGTTGTAATTCTTTAACAAATTAGTAAAACTTGATTGGAACTCTTCACTGCTGTAAAAGTAGCACTTACAAAATGCGCTTGCAGATTTGGCACATTCTTGTTGTTGAACTTGTATTCTATCAGACGAATGTTGGCTTCCTGCAAGGACATTAAATATGTGATTTCCCTGAACTTCAGAAGAAAAATAGGTACAGTATCTCGGCACAGAATTGAGTACCCGTAGGGATGTAAGAAGCTTCAGTTCTTGGGGTAGTAAGAACAATAATAAACTTCCTTTTACTTTTTCAGAAATTGCAATACGTTCAACATTGTGAAGGCAATCCTAAATGTCAAATTCAAATTGCTTAATTAATACAGTTTACATATGAGAAGAGTTCCTGAAAGCCAAATTCAGATAACAAACCTGTGGTTCACCTAGAGGATCGTATTGCACAATATAATCCTTAAACAAGAACAAATAATCCTTAGGTTAGTAGGAATAATAATCTCGTCGTACCAAGTAAAGATACATTAGTCAAAACCTCACCACATCACGAACATCAAGTCCACGTGCTGCCATATTAGTGCATAATAAGATACCCTTTTCTGACATGCAGAAGTTAGAGAATGTTGCAGTTCGTTTCTGCTGCTTTTGTTTCTCATGGATGCCAGCACACTCCATCTGGAGATAACTTAGGAGTTCTGCATGGTACTTGACTGAACTACATGATGAAAATAGCACCATGACCTTCTTAGACAGTTTCTTCTTTAGGAGAGCGTATAGAACAAGAAACCTCTTCTCGCTAGGAACGATACAATATCCCAGCTGTAAGCCTTCAGAATTAGCCTGTCAGAGCATAGTTGTTAGTTTCGCTAGAGTAAGTCTTCCGGAGAAGTACGTAGTTGAACAGCTATATACGATACCCCGGTCTCCTGCTCCTCGTTCTTGTCCTTCGGCTGCTCCGGTTCCTCGCCTCCGGCTTGCTTCTGCTGCTCTGGCTCCTGTATCTCCTCGCTGGATTCCACGGTGGCAGCGGTATCATAGAGTGTTACCTCCGACTCCACGCCAGATTCCATGGTTGCAGCTGTATCATAGACCGTTTCCTCTGACTCTGGCGGTGTGGCCTTGGGTTTTCGCTTCTTCGACCGCTTTCCGGAGCCCATGGATGCGGCTGCGGGCGACATGGCGGCTGAAGGAAGGGTAAGCTGGCGTTCTGTTTTAGGGTTTGGTTTTGTGAATTCGTGGGTGTTCGCGGTTATGATGGCATTGGGGGGGTTTATGATGATTTTAGCACTTTTTTTTTTAGAAAAACATCAAAGGTCTTCGGGCATCTTTGGGCGACTCGCAAGACGAGGATCGAGCCAAAGACGAGTCCCTGACGAACTCGGGGCTAATGATGGAGGATGCCCAACCGGGTAGGCACAGGACCACGAGTCGGGCCACAAGACCGGGTGGCCCAAAGCCCACCCGGAGGACATCTTCCAAGATACCGGGTCCCCGAAGAATCCGGTGGGTCGGTTCGGGAAGACGGCGAGTCGATCTCCAAATCGGATAACAAGATACGTATTCCGAAGAGTACGCCCACGAAGCCGCACTTGTAGCAAGATTAGCTCTGCCGCCTAGGTCACCTGTCGTTCCCTGTAAGCCCTAGTCGACTGCCTATATAAGGTCGACTAGGCCAAACCCTAGAGGGACAAATTCATCTCATTCCACCGCGCACGCCATTGTACACCCCATCAGATCCAAATATACAAAACAGGAGTACGTCTTTACCTCGCAAAGAGGGGTCCTGGGTAAACTCTGCGTGGGTGAACCTCTCCACGGATCCTAAGTCGCCTGGCTCACACCTGACTTAAGCCATCCCCCATGGCATCTGCCGTGACTTCACCACGACATCTGGTGTGTCGTTGTTTAGGTGTTCAACCACCACAAAAGATGTCAACTGGATTCTACGTAACGTAGCTTATGTGGTCAATTGTAATCCTCTATGTAGGAAGTGAATAGCGAGTAGCGGGAACAATGGAAACCCCATGTGGTTACCAATTTATCATGGAACCAGGTTCTCAATAAGCTTATTTTGAAACATTTCCTTTTTTTTGAAGCAAGTGTAAATTCCGGGACCGGCAACTATACTGATGTCGGCCGAAAAAATCTCCTATTTGGATGGAAGCAATTTTGCAATCGATGGAAGCAGATAATGTGATGCTTTTGAAACAATATCCCTTACATAAGACACACATATATGTAGCTGAAGCAAGCTTGATTCACCTTGAAGCAAGTTCTTTGGAAACAAAATTTGCTTAATTGGTAAACAAAGTAAATTAATATTTTTGTGAAATGTTCACATAATTTCTTCACATGGAAGCAAATTCTCCGGTGAATGGAAACAAGAATCTTATTATTAGGAAGCAAATTTGGTCGCGTAGGAAGCATAGTTGACGAACATTTGAAACAAATTATACTTCATACCGAAGGAAAGTATATGAATATTTATGTTAAACTCGGATACAGAAACAAAATTTTGTTTTTTTGAAGCAAACTTTAGTTCCGTAGGAAGCAAATTAGAATAACCTTGGCAACAAAGCGTGTTTCAAACCCAAGGTTTGACACTGGTGTTTCTCATTTAGACGGAATATTTTTCAGTAGGAGTCGACGTTCCCGTCGACAGTGAGGCGCCTGTGGTGACTTCGTCAATCTCAAGACTCGACCCGCCGGCTCGGTCTCACGGAGGTGCTTATAGGGGTAGGGTGTGTGTGCGTGCGTGCGTTCATAGGGGTGAGTGTGTGCATGTGTATGTGAGCGTCTGCGTTTGTACTGTGTTTCGCAAAAAAAAAAGTATTGAAATTAGTTACTTCCGTAAAATCAAGAATTAGTTTCCTAAAATTCAGCAATTAGTTTTCCAAAATCAGCAATAGGAGTGGTTTGAGAAAGAAGTCAAACCCATCCTAAGTTAATTGATTTTGGTTTTGGGAACTGCCGCGTGGGATGGGCAGCATGCTACAGTTTTTCCAGCCTGCCTCCAATCACGCTGGTTGCCTTTGACGTAAATGATGCTTCCAATCCTACGGTGAAACATTGGTGCGATGCGAAGCCACATATATCGGACGCCGATTACTAGCAGTGCCCCCTAACTTATCGGCCATCGCAGATTTGGATACTACCACCCGCCCAACGTTCGGACGGATCACGTCCAGCTATGAAATTAAAACTCGCCCAAGATCGATCCGGAAAGGAATTGCACCGCCAATCTGTCACACGCGCGCACAGTGAAATCTATCTCGCGACGGGTTGGTCGCTATCCGATCATCTTCACGGCGATGGTATAAATAGAGACGTCATCCTCACGGAAGATCTCTCTCTTCCACGGTGGGCCATGCTCCTCTCCGTCATCGCCACCGACCAATCCGAGAACCGCCGCCTCGGCCTCCAAACCCTAATCGCCGCCGACGTCGTCGGCGGCCGTAACGTGGCCACGCGCACCATTGCCGCCTCGCGCCGCGCGGTCGGCCTCGGCGGCGAGCGCGATCCGGAGCACTTTGCTGCGGAGGATGACGGGGAAGGCGAAGGTGAGGAGGAGGAGGGCGGGTGCTGGGTGATGTACGGGTGGCGGCGCTGCCTCCGCCGCCTTCCCCCGCTGATACCGTCGCTGCGGCGGACAGGGAGCTCGCTGTGGGCGTTGACGCGGACGCGCACCTCCGAAGGGCGGCTCGTGATCACGCGGGAGCCCGCCCCGCAGCAGGGCCGCGTCGTCGCCAGGAGGCTCAGCGGCCGCCTCATCCTCGACCTCGTCTACAGCAGCCCGGTGCCCCCGCCGCATCCCTCGATCACCGACGCGGTAGATGACGACGACAAGGAGGAGGAGGAGGAGGCCGTCAGCGCCGACATTACGGTCGCACCCGGCCTCGACGTGCCAGCCGCTGTACTGGCGGCGGTGCCGATACTGGCGTCGTCTTCGTCTCCGGTGGGCTCGGCGGCGGCCTCGCCGGTCCCGGCGGTGGCGTGCTTCGAGGCCGTGATCCGCACGTCCCCGCTGCGGAAGATGCCGTTGAGTGTGCCTAGGATGGTGCACTGAGATCAACCCTGAAGCCATTGCAGACGTCTCTTGGGGAAAATTTAGCAGTCATATATAGGAGAATTCAATTGGGCCTGGCATGTCGATGGAGAAGATCTGTGCAGCCATCGAACCAATTTTTTTGTAGCCATGCATCTTAGGTGAGAATGAGAGCGAACCATTTCTTCATCGAGAGTATCCATTGAGAGTGTGTCTCCGGGAGATTCGCTTTGGCTTATTTAATATTTCTTTCGCTTTGGCGTATTTAATATTAAGGATGGCACGGAGATTCGTTTCTGGGAGGACAAATGGTTAGGCAACTCCACCCTCCGGGAACAATATCCAGCTCTATACGATATTGTCCGACATAAAGGGGATACAATAGCTACGATTATGCAGAGTTCACCCCCTAATGTGTCGTTCAAACGAGATTTATTTGGCCCAAGATTAACATCTTGGAACGCCTTGTTGGCACGGTTGGCTTCAGTTCAACTCACACAAGGATCCGATGAATTTCGGTGGAAGCTATGCGAGAACGGAAAATTCTCAGTAGACTCCATGTATAGGGCGCTTGTACACTCTGATATCCCAGTCGATGATAACAAAAAGATTTGGCACATGAAGATCCCACTTAAAATAAAAGTTTTTACGTGGTATCTTCGTAGGGTGTCATTCTAACAAAAGCTAAACTTGTCAAACGGAATTGGCATGGAAGTACTAAGTGTATGTTCTGTCCTCAACAAGAGACAATAAAACACTTATTCTTCGAGTGTAGTTTCGCACGTTCTATATGGTCATCCATCCAAATAGCATCTAACTTATATCCTCCCAAGTCTGTAACCAATGTTTTTGGTAACTGGTTGCATGGGATAGACAAGAAGCTTAGAACAATTATTAGGGTGGGAGCGATTGCCGTTATATGGTCGCTTTGCCTTTGTAGGAATGACAAGGTTTTCAATGACAAAGATGTTTCCATTTTGCAGGTACTATACCGGTGCACAAATACTCTCCGTACGTGGTCCACCTTACAACGCGTGGGACATCGAGGCCTCTTTACGGAGGCATGTGCACGGCTGGAGGAGATGGCAAGGGACATTTTATCACAACATGGGTGGCCGCTTGATCGCCGGATTGGGCCTCCATAGATTGATGAGCTCGCTATGGCATAGGCGTTTTACATTCCCAGATGGTTATAACTCGTTTATTTCTGCACTTTTTACTTTATCTGTTCGGATTGCGGCTGTGTGCATTTGTTATGCAGAGACCGGGTGTAATACTTAAACTATTGAGTAATAAAGCCCTTTATCTAAAAAATTGAGAGTGTGTCTAGAGGAGAGAGGAAAAAAGTTTATCCTGATTGCCCGATTGGATATTAGGATATGGATTGGATATGAATATATGATACAAGTTAGGTTCTGCTAGCTACTAATCGCGCCGCATGCATATTGGCGAGTTGTGTCATGGTGCATCATCTCATCTTCGTTGTAGCCATGCATGCATGGAGTTGAAGAATTTCTTTTGGGTACGTGAGATCATATATACCCAGACGAAATAAAAACGAAGGATTGACTCAAATGGACACTAGGATATACATGATGTAAATAGATACAGTAGCGTTCTAGTATAGTTTCGGCAGCGCGTGCCGCGTATCACCAAACATGCAAGCCCTAGAATGGTGCATCGTGCTACGTCTCGCTCTAATTGTTGCACTTGCACACATCAAGATTGTTGATCTTCAGCTGTAACGGTTGGTAACGTACGTAGGCCATGCGAACATATTTTGTGAATGCTAGGAATATCTTCTTTATAGCAAGGCAACCTTGTTAGCATTGACGTTCCAGCTAATTGGTAATCTTTTCTTCATTTTCTTGGTTGTACCAATACCAGCTGCAGAGGATACTCTTCATATGCTATTTCAGTGCCCCACGGCACAAGCCATGTGGAGGTCAGTAGGTCACTAGGCCTAAATTATCTAATCGCTGGAGCAATGGTAGAAGACAGAGCTGGATCGGCAGTTCTTGAGTGTCTTTTGAGACAACAAAACAGTACTATCCTGGGGCTGGATAATTTGGGCACAAAAGAAACAATATCAGTAGCAAGCTGGTACCTCTGGTGGATTCGGCGGCGACGCACACATAATGAACAGGTTCCCCCAATGAATCAATGCAAAATGTCTATATTGAGTATTAAGGCAAATGCTGCCAAAACAATGATGAAACCAAGACCAAAGCGTCCTGGTTGGACAATACCTTATCCTAGGCAAGTAAAGGTAAAACGTCGATGGTTCTTTTCATTCTGATTTTTTTTGCAGGAGCGGCAGGTGCTGTGGTTCGTGAATACGAAGGATGATTTATCGCGGCTTGCACCCTCTATATACCAAATGTTGTATCAGCTACGGCCGCCGAAGCTATTGCTATGAAAGAGGGGTTAGCTCTTGCTAATCGCCTTGGGTGTAATAATGTTATCATGGAATCAGACTCCATAGATGTTATTGAAGCGTGCATAGGTGAGAAGGCATGGTGGGGCGAGGCTTCAGCGACGTATGTTGATTGTGTTGATCTGACATCACTTACTGGAGCTGTCTCGTATAGATACTGTCCGAGGGAAGCAAATGAAGTTGCCCATGAATTAGCTAGGTCCTATTTTATTGATAAAATTTCCTTTGTTCCGGGGCGTTTAATCACAGATAATGTTCTAGTGGCATATGAGTGTGTACATACTATAAAGAACAAACGGTCTGGTAGGTAATACAGGAGCATGTGCTGTTAAATGGGATATGCACAAGGCATATGACCGGGTTGAATGGATTTTTTTGGAGAATATGATGAGAAAATTGGGATTACATGAAAGATGGATTTCTTTAATAATGGCTTGTGTCCAGTCGGTTAGATACAAAGTGCGATTTAACTCAGACGAAACTGAGATGTTCTCCCGACGAGGGGCCTACGACAGGGGGATCCTCTCTCCCCATATTTGTTCCTATTATGTGCAGAAGGGTTATCCAGTCTATTGTTATATGAAGAGGAAGTTGGTGGCATCGATGGGTTAAGGGTGTACAGAAATGCATCGTCAGTTTCACACCTTTTATTTGCTGATGATTCCCTTATTCTCATGAAGGCGGATATGACTAATGCAACTTCTCTACAGCAAGTTTTGGGTACCTACTGTGTCAACTCGGGACAGTTGGAGAGTCTGGCAAAATCGAGTATTTTCTTTTCCCCTAATACTCATGTTATTTTGAGAGCAGAAATTTGTGACACGCTACATATTGATACTGACACTAGTACAAACGAGTACTATGGCAACGGGCCAAAATGCTCTATGGCAACGGAAAAACCATCCGTTGCCCCGCTTCCGATACCGATGTGAGAGCAGCTCATTTGCAACGGTAGTTTTGTCCGTTTCCGTTGTGAATCATATATATTAAAAAAAGTAGGCCAACCGGTCACCACCGGTAGCGGAAGCCATCAATGATAACTACAGTACTACACCACTTTACAAGTCTTCACAGAGGACACACATCAAGATTTAAATAATACTATATGTCAAAAATATACAAGGCACAAGGTTCGTAATACACTAGAAAATTATGCCTCCACTAGCAAAAAATCCACTACTGCTCGCAACGAAAATCCACCCAGATCATCACGTCTTGCCGCACTAGTCCTTGCTCACAATAGAAATCAATCTAGGCCACCGGGACTTGTCGCAGCTATACATGCATGCCATTCTTCAAGAGATACTGCGCAAGTAGTGAAAATTTAGAACGAACACAAGGGATAGTTGCATATTGAAGAAACAACAAAAGTAGTAACCCAGAATCCAGTAGTATACATGATGTACCAAGTATTTAATTAGATCAAGAATGAATCGATGCAAATACTAGTGGACTCCACTTCCTTGTTTTTGTTCCTGCCGTTCTCAAGAACGTATCAAGATACGTATCGTCGTCCGGCCGGAAAACAAGAGATGGCAGTTGCAGAGACACAAGCACACTCTGAGCAACTAGCTAAGTACAGATCACATGTAAAAAAAGAAAAGTTAAGTACAGATCAAGCGCCAGCCGTGCGCGAGCTGCCTCTAGCAGCCGGACGGGATGTCTCTAGCAGCCGGACGGGATGTTCACGCCGGACGCGTAATTTTCAGAGAGAGACAAAGACGGAAAACCAGAAATAGAAGTTGCCAGATGCAGATCTAGATGTGGGAGAGACAGATCGTACCAGAGCATACCAGATGTTGGTCGTCTCCTCCCCGTGGCCGTCCCCCAGGATCAAATCGAACCGAGCTGCGAATCATCAAAGCACAAGGCAGCGGCGTGATCAGAACTGCAATGGAAGGAGGACGAATGAGAGGGAGGGAGGAGGGACTGACCGCGGATGGCTTCGATCTCGAGGTGGAATCCCTCCATTGCGGCGACCTTGGAGGCGCCTGGTGGCCAGCAAATGGCCTCGTGAAGGAGGGCGCCGGCATCTTGCTGCATGCGTCCTGGTCTCCCCTCCGTGAGGAGGCTCGCGTCCTGGCGTGCAGCGGCTCCGCCGACCGATCCATGGCAGCCAGGAGCGACGCCGTCGGCTGGTGTCAAGGCCGGAGCACGGGAGGCCGACCGGCGGGCAGAATCGGGCGGAGGAGGCGGGGAGCGACGGTGGAGAGAGAAAGGGGATCGAGATGTGGACATGTGGAGGAGGTGGGTGTCGGTGCGTTTGGAGCAGGAAGGGGCGTTTGGGCTGGACTTTATCTTCAATAAATGACCTGACTAGGTAGGCCCACTTAATATTGAAAACGGGCCGAGTTAAATGTCCGTTGCTATAGTGGCTCACATCGCAAACAGACATAAAAAACATCTGTTGCCAATAGTTATTGCAAACAGTCATTTATTTTGACCGTTTCCGATGTGTCGCGATTCGGGGGCGCGAGCTCTCATTTTCCACGCGCGGGTCCGTTTTACCGTCGCCTTTTTGCTGCCGTTTCCATAGAGGGGTATCATATGTGTCGTTCTGTACTAGTGTGAGGCTCTGTGCGATAAATATCTTGGACTTCCTGCTCTAGTGGGTGCGGACAAAAGTGACTGTTTTTACATTTCGTTGAGAGGATCATACATAGAATTAATGGATGGAAGGAAAAATAGCTATCTATTGGAGGGAAAGAGATTCTCCTAAAAGCAGTGGCACAAGCTATCCCCGTATATGCTATGTCGGTATTTCAAATCCCGAAAGGAGTATGTAAGAAAATGACTGATGCTATTTCTCAATTTTGGTGGGGTGATGACGAGAATAGTAAAAAAATGCACTGGTTCGCTTGGTGGAAACTTTGTTTTCCTAAGAAAGAAGGAGGCATGGGTTTTCAGGATTTCCATTCTTTTAATCTAGCAATGTTGGCAAAACAGGTGTGGAGGCTTATTAATGAACCCGACTCTCTTTGTGCCAGAGTTCTTCGGGCAAATTACTACCCAAATGGAGACCTGTTAAAGGCAGGACCAAAAGCTGGTTCATCATTCACATGGCAGAGCATTTTAGCTGGCTTATCAACCTTCAAGAGGGGGTATAAATGGAGAGTAGGCACTCGAGAAAATATCCACATATATTCTGATATGTGGTTTCCTTCAAGTTCTGATAGGAAAATTATTTCACCGAGAGGAGAAGGAGCATACACTAGAGTTGTTGAGTTGATTAATCCTATAACCGGTTACTGGAAGGAGGATTTACTCCATGCTCTCTTCTATCCGATAGATGTACAACGTATACTGCGGATCCCCCTGAATATTAATTGCTTCGGTGACTTTATTGCATGGAAATACACCAAACATGGTCGGTACATGGAGAGATCAGGTTATCATCTCCAATGGAAACACCAGTTTGGCCCAAGTGCATCGCAACTTGCTGTACCTGGATCATCAGCACAAAATCCAGTCTGGAAGATCATTTGGCAGCTTAAAATTCCGAGTAAAGTAAAGATATTTGTTTGGCGCACGTTGCATGGAATCATACCTCTGAAAGCTATTATGGCCAATCGCCATGTAGGAACAAAGAGTGCCCTATTTGCCACGCCCCAAGTTTTATTCTTGGCAAACTTATAAACGGTGTAACGATTGTGGATGCTTAAAGCAGCAAGTTTCAGACGCACTCCTTTCCTTAGCAGGATACCTAAGGGGATTGGAAGGTTTTTAATGAGGCGGCTTGCTAGCTTAATATATTGAGATTGATTTAAAAAAGTATCAACATTAATTACAGTATATACTCCACCATCAAAACCGTTGGTTTCTTCCTTTTCAATCGTTTGTCCACTTCCGCTTACTACTAACAAACTCAATAACTAAAGGGATCACAGATGCTATGACCCGTTACTGGTGGGGAGATGATGACACTACAAAGCATATGCACTGGTTTGCCTGGTGGAAGATGTGTATTCCCAAGAAGCGAGGTGGTATGGGCTTCAGAGATCTGCAGCATGGAGGTTGTTGTGTGATCCGGAGTCGCTTTGTGCCCGGGTCTTATGTTGGATTATTAGGCATAATTTCCATGATTAATTCCAGAATAGTAAACATGATCGCAACAGCTACTAACATGTTAAACTCAAAAATACTAGACGTATTAATTAACATGAACAGCAGCCAGACATCTACAAACACAGCCATCGGAACGTGACGAACGTACCGAACGATTGTAGATGAAGTAGTCGTTGGAGCAGCGATGGCAGCAGCTTGAGCGGCGACAGTAGCAGCTCGAAGAAGACGACGTTGGAGACGAGTCGCCCGCGGATCCGGAGATCGTCCAGGAAGTCGAGCCGTGATGAAGAACTTGAAAGCAGTCGCGCGGAGCGCTTCCCAAAAACCTTATTCGCCCTCTCCCGTACAGGATCACAAGGACGAGCGGTTCCGGAGACCTGCTGTCCCGTTCGCCGGTGCACGCCGGCGCACGGGATGGAGTAGACTACGGTGGCGGCGCAAGGCACGAGATTGGCAAAACCTAGATTGGTTCAAGATGTGACGGCGCACGCAGTGCACGGCAATATATAGTGCGGTTCGGGAAACCCTAACACGTACACCGTGGGCCAAGTCCACGTCGCGCACGTTTTGGGTCGGTTACAGTAGCCCACGATCCGGGAGCGACCCGAACCGACTAACTGTGACGCGTCCGTCCAAACCGTTTTTCCCGGACTGCAAAAATAAAGCTCGGCTCGGCGAGATTCCCGCAACCCGCAGCGCGTCGTGACGAGACGGACGGACGGCGGCGGAGGAGGAGGAGGAGTGCGCACGAGAGAGCCTTCTGTTCTCAACTAGCACACCAAGTGGTACAACACTCCACCTTATAAGGTGGTGTTTGTCTCCTCCAACTAGCAATCTCTACTCCTATAAAAATCACAGTTGGTGATGATGGTGTGCCTGCCATCTTTCATCTAGGATCGTTCGATTTATATCTAACGGACCGTAACAGCCACGTTACATATTTGCAGATAACCCCTTGTGTTCCTATCTCTCCCCCAACTTCATCCAACCACATGAAAATGGGAAAAAACCCATAAAAAAAAAGGAAAAGCCGCCGTGAGAACCGGAAGACCATCCGCCGGCAGCATCGGGAAAGATATGGCACAGTGGCCGCCGCCGGTGCCGTCCTCCCCCGGAGCGTCTCGATGCCTCCCTCAGCTGGATTTAAGATCCTTATAAGGGTGAAAATAAATAATGACCGTGGCAACGCACGTGCATTCAACTAGTGTGAGACTAAACTTTAGCTCCCACTCCACTCCCATGTGTGCTGCCACAAAAATGGGCTTTGAGATTTTTCTGAAATTGCTTATTGGGCTGCCACATATGGGCCCAATTCTAACAATCCCCCACCAGATCTCAAATCCCATTTAGAGATATTTGCCAAACCTCGTTTCTTGTTTATATACCAGTGTTTCAGCAGAGACTGTTAAGTTGAACTTCCGCCTAGAGCTTCAAGCTACATCTACCAGCAACTTGAACAATGGACGAACCTTGAATTGCAAGTTTGGTGCCAATAGACTTCACTCAAAGTCATAACCAGTACGTGGCTGCCAGTAGCCTACCCCGCGGGTGGAGCATATGCGTCATACTCCCTGGTCTCTTCATGAGCTTACTAGAGATCACCCAAATCTCATAGACTGCGACGTTTAACAGTCGGACTCATATAGGTGTGTTCTTTCAAGGTCGCTCTGTAGGATAGCACCTTTGCTACGAATAGCCAACAGAAACACATTAAGGCATATTGCCAACCTGCCTTACAGAATGTGAGAGTTATGCATCTTCCCACGGAGAGGGTTACAAAATAACTCTCCTCAGTTAAACCACTAGCTTGTTCTTCCCAGGTCCTAATTCACGGGATCTCCGATCACATAGGTTGGGTTACCACTATGGTGTAACGCTCACGGGTCTCAACCCCATCTCCCTCGATGCACTATCTATCACATTACGTGATAGTCCCTTCGTAAAGGGATCTGCCAGGTTTTTGTCTGTTTGAATATAACTAACAGTTATTACTCCGGAGTTTCTCATTTTCCTGACAGACTTCAAGCGTCTTTTGACGTGTCTTGATGACTTCGCATTATCCTTAGCACTGTTCACTTTCATGATAACCGTTTGGTTGTCACAGTTCATAAGGATGGCCGGTAATGGTTTCTCAACCACCGGCAAGTCCATCAAGAGCTCACGCAGCCATTCTGCCTCAACAGAAGCTGTATCTAAAGCAGCAAGTTCTGCTTCCATGGTTGACCTCGTCAAAATGGTCTGTTTGCAAGACCTCCATGACACTGCGCCACCTCCAAGAATAAATGCATATCCACTTGTGGCGTAGAGCTCATCAACATCTGAGATCCAGTTCGCATCACAGTATCCCTCAAGCACCGCAGGGTGCCCTGAATAGTGAATCCCATAACTCATTGTACCGTTCAGATAGCGCATGACCCTTTCAAGTGCATGCCAATGATCAATACCCGGGTTAGACATGAACCTGCTCAACTTGCTCACAGCAAAAGAGATATCAGGTCTCGTCGCGCTCGCAAGGTACATGAGTGAACCGATCACTTGAGAATATCTTAATTGATCTCTCGTTTCCTTTTTGTTCTTTCTGAGTGTCACACTGGGATCATAGGGTGTTGGAGAAGGCTTGCTGTCTATATAACCAAAGCGGCTCAAGACCTTCTCAACATAGTGTGATTGCGTTAACGTAATCCCACTCTCATCCCTAATCAGCTTAATGTTCAGGATCACATCAGCTTGTCCCAGATCTTTCATATCAAAGCTCTTTGACAGAAAGACTTGACCTCATTTATCACTATCATGCTTGTACCGAAAATAAGTATGTCATCAACATACAAGCATAATATAACACTATCGCCCCCACCATGGCGATAATACACACACCTATCAGCCTCATTAATGGCAAAGCCTGCAGAAGTTAAAGTTCTGTCAAACTTCTCATGCCATTGCTTAGGTGCTTGCTTCAGCCCATACAAAGATTTTAACAATTTGCACACCTTTCTCTCTTCACCTTTTACTACAAACCCATCAGGCTGATCCATATAGATTTCCTCTTCCAACTCTCCGTTAAGGAAAGCTGTCTTTACGTCCATTTGATGAACGATAAGACCATAGGAGGCAGCCAGGGAAAGTAGTACTCGAATGGTGGTGAGTCGAGCAACAGGTGAATAGGTGTCAAAGTAATCTTCGCCTTCACGCTGGGTGTAGCCCTTGGCACAAGCCGTGCCTTGTACTTCTCAATAGTACCATCAGGCCTTAGCTTCTTCTTGAACACCCACTTACAACCCACAGGTTTGCAGCCGTAGGGTCGTTCAGATAATTCCCAAGTTCCATTAGAAAGAATCGAGTCCATCTCATTATGGACAGCTTCTTTCCAGTCATCAGCATCAGGAGATGCAAATGCCTCTGCAATGGACGTGGGAGTATTGTCCACAAGGTACACAATGAAATCATCACCAAAGGATTTTTCAGTCCTCTGTCTCTTGCTCCTCTTGGGAGCTGATTCATTGTCATCCTTCTCAAGGACTTCCTCAACATGTGGTTGTTCAGAATGATCAACAGATGTACTAGGTTCAGCAAATATCTCAGAAGAAATTCTAGCAATGCTATGCATATCCTTCATAGGAAACGTGTTCTCAAAAAATGTTGCATCACGAGATTCCAAAATAGTATCAACATGCATATCAGGTATCTCAGATTTAACCACTAAAAATCTATAGCAAATGCTCCGCTGAGCATAACCTAGAAAGACACAATCCACTGTCTTCGGTCCAAGTTTTCGTTTCTTAGGAATTGGAACATTGACTTTCGCCAAACATCCCCAAGTACGAAAATAAGAAAGTGATGGTTTTCTCCCAGACCACTCCTCGTAAGGTGTCTTCTCTTTATCCTTGTTAGGAACTCTATTCAGGACATGACACGAAGTCAACAAAGCCTCCCCCCACCATGCCTTAGATAAACCAGCAGTGTCCAACATGGCGTTCACCAAGTCGGTCAGCGTGCGGTTTTTCCTCTCGGCAACCCCGTTTGATTGGGGCGAATAGGGAGGCGTCCTCTCATGAATAATACCATGTTCCTCACAGAATTCATCAAATACGTTGGAGAAATACTCGCCACCACGATCTGACCTAAGACGTTTGATCTTTCTCTCTAATTGATTTTCTACTTCAGCTTTATAAATTTTAAAGTAGTCTAAAGCTTCATCTTTAGTGTGCAACAAATATACATAACAGAACCTAGTAGCATCATCGATTAAAGTCATGAAATATCTCTTATCACCTTTTGTCAACACGCCATTCATCTCACATAGATCCGAATGTACGAGTTCTAGAGGTGCCAAGTTTCTCTCCTCGGCTGCCTTGTGAGGCTTTCGAGGTTGCTTAGATTGCACACAGCTATGGCACTTAGAACCTTTGGCAATGGTGAAAGTAGGAATTAAACTCAAACTGGAAAGTCTACTCATTAAACCAAAATTAACATGACATAAACGAGAGTGCCAAACATTAGCATCCGAATCCACACTGCCACAAATATGGTTTACTGACTTATTACAAAAATCCGATAATGAAAAGCGGAACAAGCCTCCGCACTCATACCCTTTACCAATAAATTGTCCAAACTTTGACACAACTACTTTATTGGACTCCAAGACTAATTTAAACCCATCTCTGCATAGAAGGGAGCCGCTAACGAGATTCTTGTTCATAGTAGGGACATGCTGCACGTTCCTCAGCTGCACGATCTTCCCGAAGTAAACTTCAGATCTACCGTGCCAACACCACGAACAGAAGCATGTGATCCATTCCCCATTAAGACGCTTGAATCTGCGACCTGATAAGAAGTGAACATAGAGATGTCAGCACATACATGAACATTAGCACCCGTATCAATCCACCAACATGGAGATTGAAATACTGAAAGCACAATCGGTAAATTACCGTACCCATCAGCATTGCTAGCGGTCACGACGTTGACATGCTTTGGCGCCTTCCCTTTCTTGTCTGCACGATCTGGGCAGTCCACAGAGAAGTGTCCGGGCTCTCCACAAGTGTAGCACTTTAGCTCAGATTTGTTCAGCATCTTCTTCTTCTTCTTGAAAGAAGTAGTCTTGGTAGGCATGTTGAAGGAAGGCTTGCTCTTTGCCTTGCTCTTGCCATGGTGAAAGTTCTTCTGCACCATGTTGGCGCTAGACTGACCTTCACCACCTCTCTCAGCAGTGTCCTTAGCCCGAGCCTTCTCCTCAACATCAAGAGACGCTATCAGGTTTTCAACCGATATCTCCTGTCTCTTGTGTTTGAGAGTTGTGGCGAAGTTCCTCCATGAAGAGGGCAACTTTGCAATAATGCATCCAGCCACAAACTTGTCAGGTAAGGCACACTTAGCGTGCTCAAGCTCCTTAGCAATGCACTGTATCTCATGAGCCTGTTCGACTACAGAACGGTTGTTAGCCATCCTGAAGTCATGGAAGCTCTCCATGATGTACAGTTCACTGCCAGCATCTGCTACACCGAACTTAGCGTTCAGTGCCTCCCAGAGCTCTTTGGCATCTGTAATGTGCATGTACACATCAAACAGCTTGTTGCTAAGAGCACTCAGAACGAGTCCCACAAAGGCAGTATTGGTTTCCTTGAACTTGTTCTGATCCTCGTCAGATATAGTTCCTTCAGGTAAACCCTCACTAGCCTCGAACACTTTCAGAGATCGCAACCACAGTGTGGTCTTGTACTGCCATCTCTTAAAGTCCACACCGGTAAACTTGTCCGGCCTCAGCGCATCAGATAGATGTCCCATGTTTAACTCAGGAAATTGCCTATAACAAATATAAGGTTTTTGGATTGTTGGATTATTAGGCATAATTTCCATGATTAATTCCAGAATATAAACATGATCGCAACAGCTACTAACATGTTAAACTCAAAATACTAGACGTATTAATTAACATGAACAGCAGCAGACATCTACAAACACAGCCATCGGAACGTGACGAACGTACCGAACGATTGTAGATGAAGTAGTCGTTGGAGCAGCGACGGCAGCAGCTTGAGCGGCGACAGTAGCAGCTCGAAGAAGACGACGTTGGAGACGAGTCGCCCGCGGACCCGGAGATCGTCCAGGAAGTCGAGCCGTGATGAAGAACTTGAAAGCAGTCGCGCGGAGCGCTTCCCAAAAACCTTATTCGCCCTCTCCCGTACAGGATCACAAGGACGAGCGGTTCCGGAGACCTGCTGTCCCGTTCGCCGGTGCACGCCGGCGCACGGGATGGAGTAGACTACGGTGGCGGCGCAAGGCACGAGATTGGCAAAACCTAGATTGGTTCAAGATGTGACGGCGCACGCAGTGCACGGCAATATATAGTGCGGTTCGGGAAACCCTAACACGTACACCGTGGGCCAAGTCCACGTCGCGCACGTTTTGGGTCGGTTACAGTAGCCCACGATCCGGGAGCGACCCGAACCGACTAACTGTGACGCGTCCGTCCAAACCGTTTTTCCCGGACTGCAAAAATAAAGCTCGGCTCGGCGAGATTCCCGCAACCCGCGGCGCGTCGTGACGAGACGGACGGACGGCGGCGGAGGAGGAGGAGTGCGCACGAGAGAGCCTTCTGTTCTCAACTAGCACACCAAGTGGTACAACACTCCACCTTATAAGGTGGTGTTTGTCTCCTCCAACTAGCAATGTGGACTAAACTTTAGCTCCCACTCCACTCCCATGTGTGCTGCCACAAAAATGGGCTTTGAGATTTTTCTGAAATTGCTTATTGGGCTGCCACATATGGGCCCAATTCTAACATCTTACGTGTGAAATATTATCCTTCAGGTGATCTCTTGATTGCCGAACTAAAGAAGGGTTCTTCATATTCTTGGCAAAGCATTTTTGCCGGGATCCAAACGCTGAAGAAGGGTCATATTTGGAGGGTCGGTGATGGTTCCAACATTAATATTTGGTCAGATGCATGGATACCAAGCAGCCCTTCACGAAAATTTTGACGACAAGAAGGAATATTATGTACACAAGAGTCTCAAAATTAATTGATGCTGCAACCGGTCAGTGGGATGAGGGGTTAATTAGATCATTGTTTCTGCCCATTGATGTTTCGAGAATTTTAAATATCCCTCTGGCACCGGGTATGATGCAAGATTTCGTTGCTTGGAATTACACAAAAACAGGGATCTTCTCTGTCCGATCAGCGTATTATACAGAGTGGGAATTTCAGCATGGAAGAAAACTTCAGAATACTGCTGGTCGGCTGGGTTTCCCTTTTCAGAAAAAAAAAACTTCAGAATACTGCTGGTCTATCCATGTCTGAGTGTAATCCCGTCTGGTCAAAGATTTGGAAGCTGAAGGTTTCTCCAAAAGTTAAAATATTTGCTTGGCGATTTGTTCATGACACAATACCTTGCAACTGCACTTTGGCTAACAGGCATATAATTCCGTCGAGCTTGTGTCCAATGTGCAGGATTCATTTTTTTTTTTTTGAATTTTATAGCACTTTATTGATCAAATAACATCAAAACATAGAGTCTCCCGGATGCAATCCGGAGCAGAGTTCGAGATAAAGCCTAAACCAGAAAGATTACAAGTCTTAGCAAGAATATGGGCCGCTTCATTGAAAGAGCGGCTAACATGCCTGAAAGTAGCCGATGAAAAACCGACCACCATGTGCAGGATTCATTGTGAAGACACTAGACATGTTTTCTTCAAATGTGGAAGAGTTGAAGAGTTATGGGAGAATCTGGGATTGAAAGAATTAATAGATGAGGTCTGCCGTACCAATCATGATGGGCCGGCAGCTTTTGAAGCAATTTTGAAGCTACCAGATTGCAATGCCCCAGGTTTTGACATTGGTTTGAAGGAACTGGCTGTTACAGCTTGTTGGTATGCTTGGTGGGAACGAAGACATGTAGTACACAGCGAGATGATTCAGAAACCTGCAAGATCTGCTCAAGCTATTGCAGCTGTGGCAACAAATTACTTCAGATCCATCAAGCCTCGACTTGGAATTCGTAGGCATGGTTGGGAGAAGTCCCGAGAAGGTTTTGTGAAACTGAATGTTGATGCATCTTTCTCCCTTTTGGACGAGGTGGGTGCTACTGGTGCTGTTCTTCGTGATGATCGTGGCGTTTTTTTGGCTGCAAGTAGTTGCGGCGGCATTGCTCACGTCCCTGACGCGTCCTCGACTGAGGCCAGAGCGCTAAGAGACGGTCTAATTCTTGCGGGACAGGTTGGCTGCCTGAAGGTTGTCATCAACAGCGACTGTATGGAGTTCATCACGACCATGATGGAGGGATGCAACTCGGCTGGACCTGCTGCTGCAATCTATGAAGACTTGAAGAGTGTGCCTTCCTAGCTCGGGGTTTTTCTTCTATTAAATTTTCTTTTGCTCCTAGGGAAAGTAATCAAGTAGCTCATGAACTAGCTAGCAAAGGGGTGGGTTCCTTCCCAACTGTGTGGCAGGAGGATCCTCACGATTTTATTCGTGCTTTACTTGTTAACGATATAAGCCTTTTTGAGAATTAATAAAGTGCATGTGTCAAAAAAAACTCAAAGGTTAACAAATGTTCGGGTACCTAGGGTTTGACGGCGCGCTCTGGCGACGCGAGAACCCTAGCAGACCTAGAACTACCATTGGGAGTGCAATCTGGATCGTGATTCTCCAATTTCTGCGTTGTTTCTCTCCCTCGTCTTCAGCCCGTCATCTATTCGCTCTACCTTTTCCTCGTGTTAGAGTTCAGGGCGATCCAGGGGCACTCTTGTAGTTGCTTCCCGCCCTTGGCTCTACGTGGGGTGATCTGCTTGTGGAAACGGTGGTGGGACAGGAGGAGAGGACGATGGTGGGCGGCGTGCTCAAGGACATCTCCAACAAGGAGGACGACGGGATCCATCAGGAACCGCCACGATCGGAGAAGGTGCAGTTGGGAGCGGTTGGAAGTGACAAGTCCGGATCTTCAGGATCCAGGGGCGTGGAGATTCTCATGGCGCATCTGCGCCTTACTGCTGCTGAGGCAACTGCGGTGGTCATTGATGATATCGTTGCACAATTTGGCTCAAAATCTGACCGCGACCGTGTGATGGAAGGGTCACCATGGATGGTTGGCAGGCATGCTGTCCTGATGAAGAAGTTTGATGCGGACATTCCGCGCACCGATGCAGATCGTGTTCGACCGGATGGCTATTTGGGCCAGGATCCTTGCCCTCCCGAGTAGGTTGATGAACTCGACGAGGGGCTTTGAAATTGCAGCACCAATTGGCCTGGTAAGGAAAGTGGAATCTGATGATAAAGGGCGGTGCTCGGGTAGCTTCATGAGGCTTCGAGTGGATATTGCAGTTCAAGAGCCACTGGTTCGCTGTGTGACAGTTTTCTCTAGCCATCTACAGGCTACAGAGAGATATGAGGTTCGTTTTGAACGCTTACCATTCTACTGCTTCTCGTGCGGGCTGCTGGGACACTCCTACTTACAATGCCCGTCCCCGGCAGAGCGGGATGCACATGGTGTTCTTCCTTATTCTTCCAAAAGGCTCGCGGTACCTGATGATGTTGGAAAGAAACAGGGAGGATCGCAGTCTAGACAGGCCACGGCATCCACAGACCACAGGAGATCAGTCGGCTCCAAACTCTCGGGGTTCAACTAGTGAACGCGGATGTGGTAGCGGTTCTAAGTTAGCACATGGCCATGCTGAAGAGGAGGATTCTTCTCTCCTTAAAGGTGGGCGTGGGGCTGGTAGAGGCCGGACCAAATCTGGTCGCGGTCGTGGCAGGGGACGCTCTGATGGAGCAGGAAAAGAGCTATTCCCGGTCAAGAGTAATACGCAAGCTACTGGGCAGAAGCGCAAGCAGGTGCGTGCACTACTAGGAAACTGCCTTTCTATAGACAGGCATTTTGTGACCTTCCAGGGTTTATCTCAAGAGACGCCTCCAGTGGCCGGCAATGAAGTTCTAGACAAACCGACTAATGTTTTCTCCCCTGGCACAATACGGAAGACGGTTCGCGAGGGGTTTACAGCTCCAGAGAATATGGTTGGCGAGGCGGGGTTAGCACCCCCAGAGGTGAAGACCAAGAAGCAGCACAGGAAGAGAAAGCCAGGCGCCGCCTCTTCGAGCCAGCCACCTCCTATGATCCGGGGTCGTGAAGAGTTGGTACCACCCCGTACGGATGGCTTAGCGCACCGACTTCATGAAGCTGGTAAACCGATACTGCCTCCTGAGATGCTCTGCTTCGCATATGGACACATGCACTCTTTGCATCAATCTATCCTGCACCTAGAGGGCCTCCTTCTTCAAGACAAGTATCCAAATTACCCGGTGTTCACGGTCCAAGTGCCAATGGATGATGAGTTCGACTTCGTCCGTGAAGCCCCCGCGGATCTGTTCTTCATAACGTACGAGGACGTCTTCAATCTATTTCACTACAATCGGCTGAACTATAACTTGGTCCGCCTATACGCGCTCAATGCGGCGATGAAGATCTATAGAGATAATCTCCTACACGTCGCGGTAGCAGATCCCTACTACATGCGTGACAGCCAGCTGGTGGAAGGATCAAGGACACGGAGCAGGGCGACGGAGTACCTCCAGAGGTTCATGCTGAAAAACAAGAGGAAGAGCAGCCTTCTTGTGCCTTTCTTTCCCGAGTAAGTACACATCCGCTCGCCGCCGTCGTAACTTATGCTTTCTTATCGATTTCTTCCATTGTCGATCCTTTCCAACATTCCGTTTCAATTGTGTTGAGCAGGGACACGTTATGCATCCTCATCGTCCCAAACCCGGGGTGGTCCCTTGCCACTTATTTCGACTCGGGGAGTGTGCAGAGGAAGAAAGACTACACCAGAATAAATGGTGTTCTCGATGATGCCATCGAGGGCTACGCCCAAAAGGGAGGCGCCTTCGAAAATAAGGCGGAAGCTTTTACGAATGACAAGAAGCACCGGTTCAAGCATGTGACCGAGTTCCCTTGCCTCAAGCAGCAGCCTGGCAGCATGAAGGATGCCTTCTACGCCCTCCATCAACTTAAAGGGTATGTCTGAGATGCAGAGCAATTGAGGATGCCATCTTGTATGCGAGAATGGGTCAAACATGACGAGAACCTCACCGATGCTGATATTAGAGAAGACTTCCATCGCATCGTGACGAAGCTATCGGAAATCATCGTCGAAGATGTCAACACAGCAGGGGGGCCTTGAACTACCGCGGCCGAGGTAGGATGTATTATAAAAGAAAGCATTGCCTCACTCGCAAGAAGTGCTTCTTTATTTTCTTTTATTATAGACTTATCCACTTAGATGAATAAATCATGCATACTCTATTTATATTATTAACCAATATATATCCCAATCCATCTCCAGGGTTGTGCCAGAGGGACATCGAAGAACGGCTAGAGTTGCAGAATGACGACAGGACGTGGACGACGAAAGAGATGTATAAACCGTTCCCGGCGCCGCTCAAGAAGAAGAAGGCTCCATGATCGTCATGCTCCCGCTCTTACTCACCATCATCGCCGATGTACTCGATTTGATCCTAGTGTAGGCGGTGACCATTTCATTTGTAACGTGTGACATGATGAACTTTTGTATCAAACACTTGTGTAAAAATTCCGCACTTGTCACTCCATATGTATATATCTCGGGATATAAGTAATGATGTGATGACCACATAGTAATGCTTCTGTTTTCATATACCTGTCAAAATATATTCTTGTTTGTATTCTTGTCTGTATAAATCATGTAATATACCTGTATTCCTGTATTTGTACAACGGGCAGCAGCAATTTCCAAATACCAGTACAGACATTTTGTGGCGCATTGTATATTTTTCTGTGGCGCACCGTGTTCTGTGGCGCACCGCCTGCTGCTGCGCCACTAAAAAGATTTCTGTGGCGCATGGACCGTGGTGCGCCACAGAATGTTGGGATTTCTGTGGCGCACCCCCAGGTGCGCCACAAAATTGACATTTTTGTGGCGAGAATTCTGTGGCGCACCCACCATGCGCCACAGAAAGGCAAAGTGGGTGCGCCACAGAATGCCTTTTTCCTAGTAGTGGTGATCTTTATGCACAAGGTCTGGCTACTGAAGAGCCACCAGTGTCTGTTGGTCCACTTGCGATTGTGGCAGTGGCTGACATGAAGAAAGATCAAGAAGTGCAAGAGAGGTGCTTAGCTCTGACTCAAATAAAAAACAGAGGACTACACCAACTCGATCGGCGGATCTGGCAGAGACTGCAGCGTAGTCCCACCCAACGCAGTGAGTATCCTATGCTGGAACTGTCGCGGATTGGGGTCGGACGCGACAGTTGGTGAGCTTCGCTGGTTGGTGAAGCATTTTAGACCTGCCCTCCTCTTCTTATCTGAGACGAAGATGTGGGAATCAAAAGCAAGGAACTTTACGTGGTTGTTGGGCTACTCTGGATCCTATGTTGTTAGTGCCGATGGTCGCAGTGGCAGCCTTGTGCTTTTCTGGAAACAACCATATGATGTAGCTCTCCGAGGTTTCAATGTCCATTGTATCGATGTGATGGTATCCTCGGAGGAGACTGCACCGTGGCATGTGTTCTTTGTCTATGATGAACCGAATCGAGATTTACGACATAAGTTCTGGGATCTTCTTGGTCGTCTAAGACGTGAATGGAATGGTCTGTGGCTCTGTTGCGGTGATTTCAACGAGGTGTTATGCCACGATGAACACTATGGTGCTAGGGACCGATCTGATGCTCAAATAGAGTTGTTTAGAAACTGTCTTGATGACTGCAATTTGAAGGATTTGGGGTACTCCGGTCCGAAATTCACTTGATCGAACCGATGAGATGCTCAATGTAATGTTCGGGTGCGTCTTGACCGGGTTGTGGCTAATTCTGGTTTTGCGCTGTTGTTTGAGGATTGTCACGTGGAGAACGTCATCAACGACAACCTCAGATCACTATGTTGTTGTCATTCCACTAGACGACAAATCGAAGCGGTAGATGATTCCCCAGGTCCAGCAAGGCTTTCGCTATGAAGCTGTTTGGAAACGGGCCGAAAACTACATGAATATTGTGGAGGAGGCCTGGCAGGCCAACTCGCATGGGCCTCGGAACCTACATTCCACATGGGCATGTTTGAATCATACTGCGCGCGCTGAAGGACTGGAGCAAGATCTTTGTTGGAGCTGTCAGACGAGAAATCTAGTTTCTTGAACGGAAGCTACGCTCTCTCCATAACCATTATATGAGCACCGAGGTTATCGCAGAAGAGAAGATGGTCGAGCGGCAGCTTTGTGAACTCTTTGAGCGGGAGGAGATCATGGCCCGACAACGCTCCCATGTGGAATGGCTCCGATAGGGATCGCAACACGGCCTTCTTCCATGCTCGTGCCTCGGCTCGGAGGAGAACTAACAGGATTAGCTCCCTTGTCCGACCAGATGGATCAAAGAGCGAGGATCATGGTGAGATTAAGGGGTTGGTGCATAATTTTTATGAAGATCTCTTTACCTCGGAACCTACACTGTCGATGGATGCGGTCCTTGAGTCTATTCTGACCAAGATAGATGATCAGATGAACAATGAATTGTGTAAACCGTACACAAATGATGAAATAAAGACGGCGTTGTTTCAGATGGGGCCTACTAAAGCTCCTGGACCGGATGGATTTCTGGCCTTGTTTTATCAGACTCACTGTGAGTTAATTCAAGGAGAAATTTGTGATGTCGTCAGAGGTTTTCTGAATGGGGCAGAGATTCCAGAGGGATTCTGTGATTCAGTCGTTGTCCTTATCCCAAAAGTAGCCAAAGCCCAACATTTGTTCAAGTATAGACCAATCAGCCTATGTAATGTTCTCTACAAGCTTGCATCAAAAGTCCTTGCCAATAGACTGAAGGTCTTGCTTCCGGATATCATCTCTGAATTTCAGAGTGCTTTTGTTCTAGGACGGCTAATTACTGATAGTGCCTTTATTGCATATGAGTATTTGCATACAGTACGAAAACAAAGGAATAAGAAGCCCTTTTCTGCGCTGAAGATTGATATGATGAAAGCATATGATCGTATCGAGTGGGATTACCTCCATGCATGTCTTCAGAAGCTTGGTTTTGCTACTAGCTGGATCTCTTCCATCATGAGATGTGTCACCAATGCTAGGTATGCACTGAAGGTTAATGGGGATCTGACTTCTCCGGTGATTCCCTCGAGAGGGATTCGACAAGGTGATCCCATTAGTCCCTACATGTTCTTGTTGTGTACATAAGGTTTATCTTGTTTACTGCAGAAGAAGGATTCCCTTGGTGAGCTACAAGGATTACATAATGGATGACAAGGACCCCCTATTTCACATCTCCTCTTCGCAGATGACAATATCTTCTTTGCACGTAGTGATCAGCGCAGTGTTGGTGCTTTGAAGGATGCTTTGGACACCTATTGCGAGGCTTGTGGCCAGAAGGTGAATTTACAAAATCTTCAGTCTTCTTTGGCAAGAGGTGCCATGAGAGTGTTAGGCATGAGGTGAAGGTGGCACTGGGAGTGGAAAACGAAATTCTCCAGGACACATACCTAGGCATGCCTACGGATATTGCAAGGGCAGTCTGATCCTCCTTTAATTTCCTCCATGATCGGGTTTGGAGGGGAGCAAATAATTGGACTGACCGACCTCTTTCTCGAGCTGGTAAATAGACATTTTTTAAGTCTGTGGTTCAGGGGGTGTTTGTTTGGACTTTTGGGTGCTTTTCAGTGGAAAAAACACCCCAAATGAACCAAACGGGGGTGCTGTGGCTTTGGGCTTTGGCCGAAGCCACCGAGAGAAATCACGCGCGGGGAAAGCACCTCCGGAGGGAATGAGGAGTTTTGGCTCCCGGGCACCAGTGCTCCTGGTGCCCCAATTTTTTTTTTCAAATTTTTTTTGTTACACATAAAAATCTGAAAAAAATCAAGCATGTAGATTTGAATGTTCATTACCATAGGAAAAATCAGAAAAAAAAATGTTAATATTTGCAAGCTGTGTGAAAATAACAAATATCAGCAGTCAACAAAGCAAATTCAAAAATGTGCAAACATGCCCAGATTTCTTATTTTTGCACAGGTCAAATTATTTCGAATTATTTTTTGCCAATTTATGAGTTAAGCACACATGTAGACTACTACATGTGTGGTTTTTTTTGTGATTTTTTAGCAAAAGAATAAAGTTAAAAAAAAAAATTGGGCACCAGGAGCACGGGTGCCCGAGAGCTACTAGGGATTTCCGCTCCGGAGGTGCTTTTGCTGGCTTCCCGCAGCTTTCACACTTAAAACTGAAGCGGTATAGCTCTCTGCCCGTGTCGTTTTGTTTATTTACAAGGCAATGCCATCAAGCCAATCAGCCAACGCGCGCATCTTCTCTCTCCTCGCGTCGTGGTCGCTCTGCGCCTGTGTACCACGCGCGCATGCCTCAACTTCCTCTCAGCTTGTTCTCGTGTGTGTGCGTGTGTGTTTGAAATCAATCATTCATGCATATGTCTCTCTTGCTTAAGAAAAGTAATAGAACTGGTGGATGGAATCTACCTGACCAGCTAGTACTTACGTATTTCTTTGATGAATTATTTATTGTGTATTCGTGCGTATTCATGGAAGTACATATGACATATATGATATTTATGCTTAAATCAGCAAAAAAACACGTTCTCAAAATTATAGGGGTACGAATACGTATTTTGGACAAATCTATATCTTATCAATTATTTTTGTTGTTTAATGTTCCGTTGTGAAATGGTACAGATAGCGACAAATATGCATGTACACTTTAGTCAGTAAATATACATGTCCTCGGAAGTCTGAGGGTATTTCAGACAATTATTCAACACACAGCTTGACAGCCAGCCAAGTCGCCAAACAGTGACACTCAGAAAAGCAGCTTTCCCTGCACAGCAGTACAGCCAGCCAGCCACAGCCCAAACAAACACCGACCAGTTGGAATATGTCTTAAAATGAAATCATGCATTGCCAACCAGTGGTGGGGATTTGAAGATGGCAGGAAAAAAATGCACTGGCGATCGTGGGATTGGTTGTCAGGGCCGAAATCCCTCGATGGTATGGGCTTTAGAGATTTTGTTCTATTCAATCAGGCAATGTTAGGGAGATAGTGTTGGCGTTTGATTACTGAGCCAAATTCTCTATGTGCGAGGGTGTTGAAGGGACGTTATTTCCCGGACTGTGATTTCCTCCATACAGGAAAGCCGAGGGCTTCATCCTTCACTTGCGTTCTATTTTGTTTGGACGCGAACTTGTGATGAAAGTGATCAGATGGGGTGTGGGCGATGGCTTGTGTATCAAGGTCATGAAGGACAATTGGATTCCTGGTTCTTTACCGGGTTCATTCACTACCATACGTACTGTCCGTGAAGATGCTACGGTAAGGTCCTTAATTAATGTTGATGGTTCAACGTGGGATATGGACATTGTCAGGTCTTTCTTTCATGAGGAGCTGGCGCATGTCATCCAACAAATTCCAATCAGTAGACATGGTGGTTCAGATTTTGTCTCTTGGCCACATGCTAGGTTTGGAGTTTATATTGTTCGCTCTGCGTATAATTTGGCAAGAACTGAAACTTTCTTTACTAACTGGGGCACTGCTGGGAGAGGTAGTAGTTATGCTATTGTTGACCAGACTAAAGAGTGGAAGAATTTGTGGGCAATTCAAGCACCAGGAAAGATGAAGTTGTCCTCTGGAGGGTTGTCCATGACTGCTTGCCTACGGGTGTCGAGATGCAAATTCGCCACATTCCGGCGAAGAACGAGTGTGTTTTCTGTAGCAGGTCCGAAAATGTTGATCATCTGTTCCTACTGTCCATTTGCTAGGGCAGTCTGTGACTCGGTGAAAGAGAGCTTCCCTGTCAGCCTTAAAAGGAGTTCTCTGATGAATATGAAGCAATGGATTTTTGAATATTTGAGCAAAGCAAGCGAGTGTCAGAAGACGGTATTGGCTGTTACCTGTTGGCACGTTTGGGACGCACGTAATGGTGCCAGAAATGACAACTTGACAAGGGGCTGCTGCAGCCTGATCGTGTAGCCGCGAAAATCAAGGCGTATGTGGAGAATATTTTGACATACTGCTACAAGATCAAGACAGCAAACAGGTGTGTTTCCTCGGTGAACTCTCGCTGGATTCCTCCGCCTGCTGGACTGGTTTGTGTTAATGTTCATGCGGCCTTGTTCCCTGGTGACAATCGAATGGGATGGGGTGCCGTGATACGGGGTCATACTGGAGGTTGTAAGCTTGCATGTTCTAAAGGTATCAGTGGCACTTCTACCCCAGAATTGGCTGAAGCTATAGCCATTCGACGTGCGTTGAAACTTTCTTTGGACAATGGATTTCTGGACATAATACTGGCATCTGATTGCTTATCGATGTTGCAACGCATTTGGACCCCGGTGGTGGATCGTTCTGAGGTTGGAGCTGTGGCGACAGGTTTCCATGCCTGTCAGTTCAAGCACTATGGGCGCAAGACTAATGTTGCTGCCCATACTTTAGCTCGTAATTCGGTGCCTTCAGCTTGTAATATTTCAGTTGATGTTATCCCGGTTTGCATACGGGGAGTACTTTGTAATGATATTAAGTAATCAATAAAGGGTCCGAGTTCTCTCAAAAAAAAAAACTGTTGCATAGAAGTATACATGCGTTTCCTTGCCTAGTTATTACTTTGGTTTGTCCCCGGACGTGTCATGATTTTCTAAATAGAAGGAAGTCGAGGACGACTCCTATTCAAGTGGGGGAGGATGATAAGAACATGACAAGAGAATATGATATAAACATGGCTTACAAGTTCTCAAATGAAATGAACATGGTCATGGCTCGTTACAAGTTTGCACTCCATGGAAATAATAGTTGGAAGGAGCTGCTGAGTCGAACAAAGAAATTGGAAGAATTACCAAAGGTGAAAACTAAACTTATGTGTTCAATAAAATATTTACACTACTATTTGGTACTGCCCTATTTTGTTTTTTGTGATTACCGGCTAGATTCGAGGACGAATAATTTCAACAGGGGGAGGATTATGAGGACATCCCAGCCATCAACACAACACCGACTATCGATGAACAAAATCATAAGAAGCTGTGCTAAACAAATATATGATCAGGTGAACGCTAACTTGAGTTTACCAATAATCTTAAAAACAAGGTTGTACTTTCAACTCCTTGTTGTTGGTTGTACTTAGGAACAATGCAGAAGAAGACCAACAAACTTTCAATCCGTGCAAAAACAATGTTTTACGCCAATGAAATGAAGTTGCGGAGCTCGTGGAGGAACAAGTTTAGCAATCCTTCACTTCGTGCAAAAACAATGTTTTACGCGGATGAAACATAGTAGCAGAGTTCGAGGAGGTTTTTGCTTAAGAAAAACAATGTTCTACTCCTACGAAACAATGTTTCTGCACGGAAACAGCAAACTGCATCTTACGGGAGAATTCGAGAAGCTACCTCATTAATTCCTTGAGCTTCCCACCTACCAACTTGACTACAGTGCTTAGCTGGTTCCTTCACACCTAAGGAAGGGGGTTGTCCCTTGGTATAAGTAGTCTAGTTCTCCCCCTAGTATGAGACTTTTAGCCATTTGAAATTTTGACAAAGACATAGGCTCATCCTAAGATTGGAGAGACCTTGCTACCCTTATTCCGGTGATTCCTCGTGGATTTGCACCCATACCTGGCCATGGGCCGGGCCGGGCCTAAAAAAGCCCACGGGCAAAATCCCAGCCCCAGTCCCATCTGACCTTCGGGCCTATATTTCAGGCCCAGGCCCTCCCATGAGTGCAAAATCCCATCGGGCTTTCGGGTCTTGGGCCGGGCTTCTTCCTTAAAACGCCAATATGCAAAGCCCAGGCCTAGGCCCATGCGACATTCGGGCCGAAATCTCAGGCCCAGGCCCGCCCATGGACAAGCCCATGGCGGCCTAGGCCCTGGAATTTCGGGCCGGGCCGGGCTTCCCATGGCCAGGTATATTTGCACCTAATTTGTGCTCCACGATTTGAGTGTGGTTGTGTGGGTTAGAGTTCGTGATTCCCTTACAGATTGCACCTAGTTCGTGCTCCGCGACTAGAGCGTGGTTGTGTCATGTGTGGGCTAGTTCACGGATTGTGGATAGGCGATTGTGTTCGGATTGCAAACTACGTGAGCATCCTCTTCGTTGGGTCATAATCTCTTATTTTCCTTTTGGCTGCTTGCAGCTAGTTATCACCTTTGTATCCTTGTTCCTTCACCGTGAAGATCGGGCCAAATCTATCAAGCACCAGCTTGTATCAAGCACCACTTCCCCCAAGCTGATGCCTATCGAGAACCATCTTCGATTGGACATTATTTTCAAAAGGGTGGCAAGATTCAAACATGTGATCTCTTCAAAATGAACATATTGAACTTGCACTTCTCAACCTTGATAACGATCACACTTTGAATCCTTTACTTGGAATAAGCCTTGACCAAGAGATGGAGAACTTATAGGCCTCTAGGCCTGTATCAGACATGAGCCTAATATCCTCCTGAAATATTAGACATGTACAAGTTTCTTTTGGAATTACTAGATCTGAGAAATGTTGATATATTCATACAGTTCATGCAACATAGACTTCCAAGAAAAGCTGGCTGAGCATTTTGCTTTTATTGTTTACCTTGTATTTATGGTACCCATTTGTGGCAACATCTGCTGTGCTTGTCTGGCATTTTACCTATCAGCACAAATCAAGAACGGTTAACTTGCTCAACCACGCGCAGTTATGGCCTTGGATATACCATGTTCAATTTAGCTCTACCATAGCAACAAAAACATTTTTGTGAAGAAGTGTATCTCAATGGGGAAAGTGGTCTCAAATTTATAAAGCTACCATGCTATACCAATTAGGCAATTGAAATATAAAAACAGAGACAAAAACAATCACATGCTACGATGATATACCAGCTCTTTTAAAGAAACTTGCTACCAAAAACTTAATCAGGTATTGCAATACCCGAAAACTAGAAAGATGAATTGTATAGCTTTTTTAGAGGAAAATGAATTGTATAGCTTGATATCCCAAAAAGCTTGGGCTCCTGCCATCCTCAGAAACAGCACCCTCATACTATATGCAAATGGAACATCACAATTTAGCACATAATGATTTTAAGCTCAATAAAGCTTTTATTAGCTTGATATGCTGAGGTGCCAGCTCCAAAGACGAAATCCTGTGGAAAATCACTTCGTGTGAAGCCAAGAATGGCAGCTGCATCCTAAACCCACAGAGACAGCAAGATGTAGAAGAAAGCAGTAACACCCATTTTTTGTGTGTATGTGATTGTGTTGATTTGTGCCCTGTGTGCCCTTTAGAGAGCATTATTTATAAGACAGTTGACCTCAACCTCATCCTGCTAAATGACATTATATCTCAAACGCAGAGCACTTTCATTCCGGGACGGATGATCACAGACAACGCTATTCTAGCCTTTGAATGTATCCATGCCTTACAAGAAGGTCCAAATAATGCTGGTAATTTCTGCGCTTATAAGCTGGACCTAATGAAAACATGTGACCGAGTCAGTTGGACTTACCTAGAAGAAGCTTTGAGGAAAATGGGCTTTTCAGAAATTTGGATAAAGTGGGTTATGGTGTGTGTTAAGACAGTTCAGTACTCTGTTCGATTCAATGGAAAATTACTTAAAAGCTTTAAACCTTCAAGAGGCCTACGGCAGGGTGACCCCTTGTCACCGTACCTGTTCCTCTTCGTTGGGGAAGGCCTATCTGCGCTGATTAATAATCAGATCAGACTGGGGAATATGCAGGAGTTGAAGATCTGTAGAAGGGCCCCGGGGATCTCTCACCTTCTCTTTGCGGATGACAGCTTGCCTTCAAAGCCAATGCCGAGCAAGCTATGATGGTGAATGACGTGCTGAAAACATATGAGAGAGGTACTGGACAGCTTCTCAGCCCAGGGAAATGCTCTATTATGCTGGGCCAAAAATGTTCAGATAACGATGGAAATGAGGTAGCCTCAATTTTGAACATACAGACTACTTCCTTTGAAGAGAAATACTTGGGCTTGCCGGTTCCGGTGGGTAGGATGGAAAATGAGAAATTTGATCCGATAAAGGAAAAACTTATGAAGAAATGCTCGGACTGGTCTGAAAAATATATGTCTGGAGCAGCAAAAGAGACACTTATTAAAGCGGTAGCTCAATCTATAGCTAACCACGCCATGAGTGTTTTTAAGTTTTCAGCTGGCCTTTGTGATGACCTCTGCCAGATCATTAGGAATTTTTGGTGGGGAGATGAAGAGAACAAGAAGAAGGTACACTGGATGGCATGGGATAAAATGACGAAACCAAAATTGCAAGGTGGTATTGGTTTCAGGGACATGAGATTATTCAACCAAGCACTTCTTGCAAAACAAGCTTGGCGCCTCCTAGAATACCCTGAAAGTCTGTGTGGCCGTGTTCTAAAGGCAAAGTATTACCCTGCTGGCGACTTGATTGATACGGCTTTCATTCAAAATGCATCACCATGTTGGCAAGGCATTATGCATGGCCTGGTGCTCCTGAAGAAGGTGTAATCTGGAGGATTGTTAATGGTTCAAAGGTTAAAATATGGCGAGATAATTGGGTACCTAGGGGAAACCTAAAAATCATAGGTAAGGCAAAGAATACAAGATTAAAATGGGTATCTGATCTGATTGACCCGGTGAATGAATCTTGGAAAGAGGAGCTTGTTCGCTCTATTTTCCATGAGACTGATGCAGAGCATGTGCTAAATATTAAAATTCCGAGGCATGAAGGGGATGACTATATCGCGTGGCAGCATGAAAAGCATGGATACTTCACAGTGAAAAGTGCCTATAAACTAGCAGCTTCTCAAACGAGCCATGTCAATCCTGGGACTAGTAACAAGGCTGCTGGTGAAAGGGACATGTGGAATCTAATTTGGAAGACAAATATCCCGCCAAAGGTAAAGGTGTTTGGCTGGAAACTTGCCACTAATTCTCTAGGGATTCAAGCCCACGGGTTCAGAAGAAACATGGATGTGGTTCCAACCTGTTCTATTTGCGAAGTGGAGCCAGAGACCATTTACCATGCAATGAATATTTGCACTAAGGCATGTGCCCTGCGACAATGCCTAGAAAAGGACTGGACCTTGCCACCAAGAGAAAAAATTCGAAACTCTGGAGATGATTGGGTGCTTATTCTTCTCAGTCAAGTAGATGAATTTATGAGAGCAAAATTGCTATTGCTTTGGTGGAGATGCTGACATTTAAGAAACAATATTATCTTTGGAGATGGAAAAGAAAGACACTGAGATCCTCGTGGATGGAAAAGGAAAGCTCCGGTTGCTACATGTGTGAACTACAGTAGTAAGCTGAGGAAAGAGATTCCGGTTCTATGGTCAAAACCAAGGTCTGGCTGGGCAACACTAAATTTCGATGCAAGCTTCCATGAAGAAGAAAGGGAAGGAGCATGGGGTGCTGTCCTACGGGATGAAAAAGGTGGGATTATTCTGTCGGCCTGGGGTTTTATCCCGTCCTGCCCAAGTGCTGAATATGCCAAAACAATAGCGGGCTATGAGAGTGTGAAGTGCATCATCCCAAGATTTGTTGGCCCTGTCCAACTAGAAAACGATTGTGCGTCCTTGATCTCAGAGCTGAAAGACAAGGCCTCTTCAAAATCGGCAATTTCTGGGATTGTTCAAGACATTAAAATGTCCCTCGCTCCTTTTTCCTGATTGGAGTGCTTCCAAATTGAATCGTGCAAGCAACACTCTAGCTCATGAGCTAGCTAAGCTAGGTAGATTGGATAGAACTGTTACTGTTTTAATGGGGTCTGTCCCTCGTTTTGTGGCCAAGATGGCCGAACATGATTGTAATCCCTCTCTGTGTCTTGACTAATATAGGTACAAAATTTCAAAAAAAAAAACCTCATCCTCATCCCAGCCAACCAAATTAAACAATGCTCGCAGAAGAACTCACATGTAGACATATGCAAGTACCATGTGCGTTCTGTTTGCTTTGTGTTTTGCCGTCAGAGAGAACCATGTACGAGGTGATGGAGACACTAGCTTATTTTTGAATAAAATGCTAGTATGCCTCCGTCTTGAATCTTGATATTTTATCTGCTTGTGATCCATGTGCTAGTGGTTACCTTCAACCCCTTTAGTTTTCGGGTCCCCATTAAACAATTGTTTAGATAAATGCGCCAGAGATTTGATGGATATGCAAGAAAATATAAACACCGGTACTGTTGGATTAGAAAAGGCATGCAGACTTAAAAATGGAGTCCCATGTCGATCACAAGAATGACAGAAAGAAATTATAGGACTGTATAATTAGAGATTGTACCAAAAACTATGAGCAGGGTGGATGGTGAGCATCAGCATAGCAGCCTGCATATAGAGATGCAAGTGGATCACCATTATGGTACCCTCGGAGTCTCGGACCCTACTTAGTTCAATCAAATGAACTAAAATTTCAAAGTCACCCACTTTTTGAAAACTAGTTCATTTGTTTGAATTAAAGAGGGTCGGAGGGTACCCTGTCCCTAATGAGGACCCACTTGCATCTCTACCTGCATACCCTCTTCTCCAGGTTCTTAATTAATAGCAAGAATAAGTTGGACTTAAACAGAAACGGTAGATACTGCAGCTGCAGGTAGTACACTCGAATTGGCTGGGAAAGGTAAACATGGTGATGCCACCAAGATGCCAGTATCCAACTATTTCATGGAGGCGTTCAGCACAGAAATTGAGCAGAAGAATAAACACTAACTTGTGGAGAAAGAAGTGTGTTGGGTTCCTGTCGCCAGCCAGCCAGAGAAAAAATAATTGTCATAGATATGCCTTGAAGGAATCAAATCATTTCACTCCATGAAACTCAAACCCGCCTCTTTCTTGGCTCCCTTCTCGACCATCATCTGCCGAATGGCTCTCGCATCTTCCCATCGACTGTTGACTACATACAGGTTGAACAGAACAGCATAACGTCCACCATGGTGTGGCTCTAGCTCAATGAGCCGCTTCCCAACACGCTCGCCGACACTAATATCATTGTGCATCCGGCATGAGGACATGAGCGCACCCCATTGCGACGCATGTGGCTCCATTGGCATATCCAGCAACACAGTCTCAGCCTCCTCAACGTGCCCTGCACGCCCAAGAAGATCAGCTAGGCACCCATAGTGCTCCCTCTGTGGCTCAATCCCGTGGCGCCGCATCGACTGGAAAATATCCCTCCCTTCATTCACACGACCTGTGTGGGTGCACGCGCACAGAGCAGCAACAAACGTGGACTGATTTGGCATGAAACCCTTCTCGGACATCATTCGAAACAACTCGAGTGCACGCTCACCGTGGCCGTTTACCGCAAGCCCTCCAATCATAGAATTCCACAGCACAAGATCGCGGCAGTGAACACTGTCAAAAACACACCAGGCCTCCTCCATGCACCCACACTTGCAGTACATGTCCACCAGCGCCGTCTCGACCTTGACATTCCTTTGCCTCCCCGCAACCCCCTCCGTTTCAAGATACCGATGAATCCACCGCCCCCTCTCTGCCGCACCAAGATGCGCACACGCCTTGAGCACGCTGACCAGCACCACTACATCAGGCTTGAAACCCTCGAACATCATCCGATCAAACACCCACAGCGCCTCGCCGAACTTCCCGGCACGCACAAGCGCGTCGACCATCGCGCTCCAAGACACCAGGTTCCGCTCTGGCATTCTGCCAAACACCTCCCGCGCTGCCGCCAAGTCGCCGTTCTTACCGTATCCCGAAACCATCGTGTTCCACGAGGCGACGTCCAGAGCAGCGCCCGAATCGAACACCCCGCGCGCGTAGGGGAGAAGGCCGAGGGCGCAGTACAGCTTGAGGAGGGAGTTGGTGACGACGGGGTGCGCGAGCGCGCCGCACTTGAACGCCTGCGCGTGCGCGACGGGCGCGGCGAGGTGGGTGCTGCAGCCGTCCGAGGTGGACGGGGAGAAGGACGAGGCGAGCGCGGCGAGGAGGAGGGAGAACGTGAATGGTGTGGGCGGGGTGGCGGCGCGGATGCGGGAGTAAATGGCGAGGGAGGCGGCCGCGGGGACGCCGCGACGCGCGAGCTCGGCGTGGAGCGGGCAGTCGTGCGCTGTGGAGAAGAAGGTGGCGCCGAGGAGTCTCTGGAGGCGGCGGGGCGCGGCAGCGAGCGGCCACCTCGCCGTTTGCTCTGCGCTTCGTAGTCGCATGATTTTGGCCAATGGTGAAGCTTGACTGCATGCCTTGTCTATCGACGTCCGGCGAATTCAGATTTCGGTTGCTTGCGCTAGTACAAAACGGAGAGAAACTTAGAGCATCTCCAACACACGCGCGGTAACGCCCCGCGCTAAAAAAAAATATCCAGCGTTGAAATAGCGTTTTCACCCGCGGGAGAGGTGGATTGTTCACGCGCAATAATTTAGCGCGTCGCTGTCGCGCTTCACCAGACGTGCAGCGCGCGAGCAGCCGGTGCTTGGCAAATATGAAACCAACTTGACAATATGAAATAAATGATGATTTCAAACATAAAATAAGTGCAAAATCATGACTTGAGCAACATAGCATAGTTCAAATTTATGGCATAGTTCAAAATCACCAAACCACAAGCAAGTTCATGACAATAAAGTTCACACAAACAAATGAAACATCAACAATCATGCCCCATCTTGTTCCTCTTCATTTTCTTCATCCTCACCTCTTCCTCCGCATCATCTTCAAGCGCCCCATCATCATTGAAAACTCGGACGGGTGTTCTCACTATCTCCAAAGGCACCATCCGAAGGCATGGGAGGCACACCGGAAGCATTGCCACCACCCATAGATGCTCCCATGTCACCCGGAGGTGCACTCATCCCTCCCATGCCATATGCTCCCATGTCGGCGCACGAAAATGCGAGGACTCTAGCGCTTCGGGTGGCGGGGGCGGCAGAGGCGCGGCTGGCGGCGCTGCCGGAGGCTTCCTCGGCGCCACCTTCCCCTTCTTGTGGGTTGTCGTCGCCGCCAGCGGCCGCTTCTGTGGCTTCGCAGCGGGGGGCTGCGTGACGCATCCGACGGAGTTCGCCCGGGGCGCCATGAAGAGGCCGTGCGCGAGACCCGTGCTAGGAGTTGGTGCGGCGCCGGCGGCGGAGGTGGTCAACCCCGCGCTAGGCTTTGCGGCGGCGCCGCCGGTCGAGGGGTCGCGGATGTAGGGAGGGGCCGGGGGAATGTCGGATCTGGCGTCCATCGCCGGAATTTCACCGGCGCCGACGCGGGGCGGGGCGAGGGTGGGAGCGGTGGGAGATTTCAGGGCAGCAATTGGTCTCTCGCGCGCGAATTTCCTTTGTCCCCCGCGCTGGAGCGGGCGCACGAAATACGCAGCTTTCGATCCCGCTTTCGCTAGCGCACTCGGGGTTATAGCACGGCTGCTGGAGCGCTGCTTTCCGCCGCACGCACGCTATATTGACGGTTATAGCTGGACTTTGGGTGGTTTCGAACCATACTTGGGAGCCACTGGTGGAGATGCTCTTAACGACAGATCGCAGAGCGGTAGATGGACTCATCCAAGGGCTAGATACCCTTCAGCCTTCAACGCCCTCCCGCCTGAAGAAGTTCACCACAGTCCGCTTCTCCTCGGCAGGACGAGGCAACTAGCATATATGCTTTAATGTTCGCATTACAACGATTCAGCCGACTAAAACATGTTTTTATTCAAATAACAAATTTTGTGAAAGAAAATTTCAACAATTGTATCATGATGTAAGTTTCTTTCTATAATTCTGCCGCCTGGAAGCGCAAGCATGATAAAAACATACTTCATCAAACATCAATACGTGTCATTGATCTTAACAGTTTTATACAACGGAATACAGGTCTCCTTTCGTTTAAGGATATAATAGTTAAATTCAAAAAAAAAGGATATAATAGTTGCCACATATACTACAGATCTACTATTAGACAACTATGATCACGACTATATACCTAATTGAGCGTGAAAATGCTGCTGCATGAACGAATCAAATACTATATAGCTCATTGAGCATGAAAATTTGTTGACCCAAAAAGGGGTCAAAGGGTACTAAAAGGACAAGAAAATAAAAACAACGGTAATGCAGCTTGTTCTACGGCAGCGCAGCTTGTTGTCAACGAATGATCCAACAATCTGCCCTTGGCTTCTAGGCCACAGAAGCATTGCTCCCTCGACAAACAAAGCATGGACATACATTCTCCCCAGGAGTACAATTGGTGGCAGTCTTCAGTCACACTTTATATTCCTATATATCCTTCTCACAAACAAGGTAGATCCAAGATATCCTACAGCACCTGGATCAAAATCACAGCCAGTGTCAATTGGAACCATCCAAAACTTGGCAATGTACATGCTGTCAGTGCAGAAGAACTTACCGCAAAGTGTTCCTAAACCTAGGCAGAACATCAGAGTGTAGCCGAAGTAAAAGCTTGTCTGGAAGAATCCTGACATCTTGGTCTTCACATTGTAATAATATATGGAGTAGAGGTAAACATACACGGCAGTGGAAGCAGCGGAGAAGAATGAAGTCCATTGCCAATGGTAATTCTCAGCATTTAGCAAGAAGTATGTACCAACAATTGTTACACAGATTGTGACAATTATGAGGATCAAAACGACCAGCAACATGAACCCGTACACATAGTACACCTGCCAATTCATGATCAGAAAGGAGGAATCAGCCTCAACTCCCAAATGGCAGGGCTCCGTACGAAAGAATTATATGAACAAAATAGAGGCACTGAAGAAAGAGTGAAGAAATGGAATTGTCCTTTTCACCTTGTAATTCCAAAACGACGTGAAGACAAAGTACATCTCAATGAAAATACTACCGAAAGGAAGCAATCCACCCATAAGAGCAATTACAGAAGGTGTGAGGTACCATTTCTTCTCAGGGATAGGACGGGGAATAGTCTTCACTCTGCATGGATTATTTGGGGCGCCGCTCCAGTTTCTACCAACAACAGTTCCCAAAAGAGCAAGAGGAAAAGAGATGAAGGCCCACAGGATGAACATGACCACCATTGTACCAAATGGTATGGCAGCTAATGATCCATAGAATATAGCAATAGTGTTGAGTGCTAGACCAATTCCAAAGCACATAAACGGGAAAAGTGATGCTGTCATGATCATTGCCTTTATCCAGTTTTTTCCTGCTCATTAAACAAATTATTTGAACAGATATGAGCACTATATAGAAACATAGGTGTGAGGTTTCATTTAACATACTCGGTAAACTGAATTCATACCTCCATGCCGTGAGTACAGAGCCCCACTAACATAACCAGAAATGAATGAAGTAAGGGCATAGCAAACAATGAATGTTGTGACAATGGCTCCCCGCCTGTCAGGATAAGAAACCAAGGTGAGGGCACTTTTTATATAGCATAACACAGTAGAATTAGAATGTCTATAGTAAACTAGTATATCGCATTTTAAATATATTCAAGACATCCGAAGTAAAAGTAACATAGTGTTGGAGCGCCAGGATTTCAAAGGACCTACGCTTGCTAACAGACAACAATAAATCATATGTTTTTATTCAAGAGGATGCAGTAGTTGTAACGAAAACTACAATAATTACGTTGTTATTTTCGTACAGAAAATGTCTGTGTGACTAGATTGTCTATCAAGCAAGTCTTTAGTTCTGTACACATGAAACTGGGTCGTCTTAGCTAAAGCTCAACATAACCAATGATTTGACAATGTTTTAATGTTTCTAGCTTGGAACAAAAATCTACATAGAGAAGATATAGTTAAACAAGTGTACGATGATAGCAGAGAAAATAAAATTAAGTTGGAATATGTTTTCGAAAGGTGTTTTGCTTCAACAAACTCCATAACACTCACTAAGTAGTAAAGCTATATATACATTAAATAATGTGCAAGCCGTAGCTACACAGAGAAGCGGAAGGTGGAAGTTATGTCCCTATGATGACTGTATTTCAGTAGCGCAATTGGTAAAATCACAATCCAGAGTATCGAATATCGATACTGTAAGTAAGCATGTGGTCACTCATAGACAGGCATAGTTTCCTTAGCACACAGAAGGTAACAATCTGGTGCTTGATGCAGGTCTACTTGTGATTTAGATTGGGTGTTTAAAACTTGAGATGCTATACACTATTTGGCTTGGCTTACAAGCAGGAGCAAAACTACGGGGCCAAGGCAGTGGCTTCATTGAAGTGCTGCATTTACTAGAAGCTGCATGTAAAAAGAAAGATGACAGCTGTAACAACAGAACAAGTAAGTGCATACCCAATGTATAGCATTCCGATGATTGCCAATAAAATCACTAGCAGAATAAGAGCTGACAACTGTGTGCCAATGCCAACAAGAGCTGAAAGAAGAGCTAAACTGCGGGGAGGTCGGAAAACATCCCCATGTACAAGCTTCCACCCAGATTCTTCATTGACATCCCTTTCCTGGTATGAAACAAATTATAAGTGCAGAACTGGAGTCAGGAAACCATAGTTTGCATAAAATAAATTATATTTTATTTGTATAATAAGTAATCACCATGGTTTCGAGATCATCATCGTCACGGGCATACTTTGCATAATCATTCCTTAGAGTGCGCATCAATATCATGGACACTAGCCCACTGAGAAAGATAACCATCATAAAAGAGTTGAATATTGAGAACCAATGAATCTGCAGCCAAGAACAATATTTGTGATCAGAGGAAATGACCAGAACTCTGCAAAGCACACAGCATTTTCATATGAACTGAAGAATAGCATAGTCAATCTTGTTATTACCTGGTGTTCAAAGAAAGGGTAGTCAAGGTAGACATCAAAGCGGTGAGCAAATATTACATTGGTTGGCTCCCACTTGACAGAATATGTCATATCTAATGCCTTACCCGCATCAATTAGCTTTGGACTTTCTTGAGTAAGATTAACATGAATAATCTGCATGAAAGTAGCAGTGTTGATGAATGATGATCAAAATTTGAAGGTTCCGTTGAGGAAAATGATGAAACGCAAACCTGATTGCCATTGTATCTGATGACAATATTCTTGTGAGTGAAAAGAAAATATTTGTTATCGTTATTTCTATCTGCCTCTCCAACAAAACCTGAAAAGTACAATTGAAAAAAAAAAGATAAGCCTATTGAAGGTCTTGGAGAGGGCATATGGACAACTAGGAAAGGAAGAGGATATACATACCCCACAGAGGCAAATCATCTTGATCGTAGCAAAAATAAGAGAGCAGAGTATTCAGAAAATGGTAAATTAAGTCAGTAAGATGGATTTCATAGAAATGTGATTGCAAATTAAAAGGCATGTCAACAGAGTCCAAAAGGAGCTCAGGCAGCATACCGATGAAGAATTCGAACCAGTATGAGTTCTCAATTGCATCCGACAATTGCTTGGCCTTTTGAGGATCAAGCTCCATCGAACATATGGTGCCCTTATCAATATTCTCTGACATAAACCATGATCAATTTTAAACATCACATTTTAACCTTCACATTTCAATACTCAAAACTGAAGCAAGACAAAGAACACTCATCAAGGAAGGACTTGCTTACTTCTGAATTTTATGTCAATCTGGCTATCGATCAGTTCATTCCCACCAAGGACCTCCCCAAGCCCTCCCCATTTATGCACAGGGTTATCTGACCTGTGGCAAAATGGAAGGCTGTAGTAGTTGTACGTCTCCTGCGGGTTGTTATAGGGGCCAACCTTGTTCACCCACAGTGTAACCGGGGCTTCCGCTTGGTACTGCACGCAAAAAAGAGAAAACAAATTAATTGAAAAGGTTGCAGTGCTAGACAACATTTACTCTGGAGAATCTCTTTCCAAGGTCTAATTAGCATTCGCGACTATATGTGCAAACATCAGGAACGATGAAATACAGAATTACAGTTACATGCCAAACAGTGCAGACTAGCGGCACTTCACAAAAAAATACAGTAGCTCATCAATGCGACAAAGGATCATTTCGGCAAACTATGCAGATAGAATAGCACACCAATGATGGCGAACTTCTATGAAAACGTGATTGCAAGTCTCCATTGCCCACTAACTGAAGTAAGATCTAGTAACCAAACCAAATGAGCACTCCGATCCAGCAGGAAGACTATTCAGAGATCCCGCGTGCGCTGGCGCCGCGCCACGCAGATCTGCCGCCGAATGAGCAACAGATCTAGCGGCAGGCGTAACCCTACGCTGCTGTTAGGCCTTGGGCGCTGCCATTCTAGGGACATGGTTGAGACGCGCGTGTGCTCGTTTCCGTAGAGCGCGCGGTGAAGGGGAAATTGGTGGGTTACCTTGTGGTCGGAGTCGGAGGCGCCGGCGAGGAGGGGAGGAGAAAGGCGAAGGAGAGGGCGGACGCCACCGCAGCGGCGCCGCCGACGAGGGCCATCAGCCACGGCGAGGGGAGGAGATGGAGAGTGGATTTGGCGCGCCTCACTTGTTTCTTCTCCCTCTAGTTTTGGAGGTGTGCTGCAAGGCGGGGGGCGGGGGAAGGTTTTGATGAAGCATTAACGCAGTACAGAGTACAGACTGGAAACAGGAAGGCTCTCAGAATTTCTTCAGTATTTTATGATAGTTTAAATTTGAGTAAAATACACCTGACGTCCTAAAATTATTCGGAGGGTGTCAAGTTATTCCTAACAGCTTGTTTGGCAACAGATGGGAAGGGGAGTGGGAGTTTAACACCTATTCCCCATCCCACGTACGAATTACCAGGGGTCCCCAGGTATTAGATTTGTGGGACCCGTGTGAATTCTCTTTCCTCATCCCTTTTAATTCCCATTACACCCAACCAATCAATGGATTAATTGTCTCATACGTTAAACTCCCATTCCCAATCTCCAACTCCCCCGAAACAAACACGCTGTAATTGTAACCAATCTCCAACTCCCCCGAAACAAACACGCTGTAATTGTAAAACCTTACGGGCTTGTACCCGACCTCTTCCTCGCCCGCCAACCTCGAATTGATCTTCCTCACTGGGAACGTTTCTCTGGCTCCTTCGAGGCCTAGAAGATCGAGTGAATGATCCATTGTCGTCAATAGGATAGGTTGGGTGGATGTTTGGAGTGAAGCATTTCATTCCACTGTGGCTACGCTATAAGCACCGGCGTGTTCAAGGCATGTTTTTTCATCATGTTTTTAACAAAAAATGCTTCAAATATTACAGTTTTACAATATTAAATTTACTTCAATTATCCTAAATGTGCATGAATTTTGCAATAATTTGATTTATCAATATTAAATTTGTTTTGTTAATTTACAATGTCAAATTTATATACAAATTTTAATTTGTTTATAACAAACGGGCACTTGTCCGGTACGTTTGGGAGGTGTCATTGGGGGTACCCGCCTCCACCAGTCCGAATATGGTATCCAGACGCCCCAAACGGGCACAATTTGAAGTCCGGATATGGTATCCAGACAAGTTGGAGACGCCGTGGGAGATGTTATAAGTTGCTGGCTTGCTGCAGACCCAAACGCACGTCTCCATATTTTCCTTTTTCAAATAGAGACATTAAAGGATCATTCTGCACCATGAAAGAAACACAAATCGACAGAATTCAATATAAGCGGTCACATAAGCGCAAAGCAAAAAGCATATACTGGATGCAAACATTGATCTATTATCCTTCCCAAGTTAATAGCCTGACATACACCACTTTCGTACATGCAAGTATGCACCTCACATGTTTATGCCTAACTAGCCACCAATAATATATACACCAGAGTGCATGGATGCAAATCTATAATCCAGTTGCTCATAAACTACGTCCACAGCAAAACTGTAACCCAGTGCTCACAAACTATGTCCAAGCAACCCGGATGCAAATCACAATGAGGACGCTCATTCTTCGTCCTCCGTCTCCTCGTCATCATCATCACTGCTAGCAGCTCTGTACCTCAATCCACCCTCATCGAGGTTATCTCCCTCTTCCTCAGTTTCCTCACTATCTTCCTCGTACAGCACTTTCCTTGGCCACTGGTGCTCCTCGGGGATATTGATGGCTGGAGATGGTGCCGTGTATCCGCTGCGCTTAGGGATCTTGGGGAGCGGCATGTTGGGTGTGAGGTTTGGCTTCCTTCTACGGGATTTCTTCGACACTGAAGGACCAGCTTCAGCACCAGCATCCGCGTAGTGATTGGGATGCTCTTTCTTCAAATGGAGGTTGAGTTTGTACTCGTGAATATATGCCTTTGCACAACCGTCGTAAGGGCAGACATATGGACGATTAGCCGAAGGAACTGGTGGCGTTGCCAAAGGTTTTACTGTGCTATGCGGTGGATCTCTTAGTGAATGATGGTTCAAGGTCATTACAGGCCCACCAGGGTTCTGCACACCAAATTGTAGCCTTGTGAGTATAGGTCCTGTCATAAGTGACAATTGACAAATGTCCATGCATCTTACCTTCTCATGCTGTGCCCTGAAATGAGCCCTTAGTTTAGACTCCTGTGTAAATCTTCGACCACATTCTGGGTATGGGCACATATGGTAGTTATCCGCAGAATGTGTTTTCATGTGTGCCTTTAAATTAAAATCCAATGAGAATGCCTGCAATAATCAGGAAAAAAATCACATCAAATACACAAGTTTCTCAAATCCCCACTATGACAAGAAAATGTCAATGGGCACCACCAATTATAAAGTATGGCACATCCGGTGCATCCTACTTGGCTTAAGAAAATTCTCCAAAATAATAGAGATAGTGAAGAAATCTCTTGCTGGTACCGCCACTTCAGGGTGAGCCTGTTAACATTATGTACATCCTACCTCTAGTATTATTTAAAAAATTTAAGCTTCATTGCCTTTGATACAGAGAAGATCTTGAATTGCAGAAAATACTACCATGAGTTCATGTCCTTTTTTTAGAGTGATTTCATGTCCTGGTAGCGATTTTTCTTTAGCGTGCATGTGAAATTCATACAATGTACAGAAAAGTGCGCTTTCTGGATAACAATTAAAAGAAAGACAATGAAATGACAAAGCTCGAAGACGAGAAGCAGTTGAACTCAAACCCAAAACCAAGGATTGAGCTTTTCTATATTCAGCACAAAATTCTTTCTCTGTGATTAAATTATGAGAGAATATACATATCTTACATGATTAAAAACGAAAATGATGTAAAGAAAATCATAACAGATACAACCGAAAGAGCATGGTATTACCTTGCCACAACCTTCATATTCGCAGACATAGTTCTTCTCTCCTGTATGAATAAGAAAATGTCTCTTCAACTTCGAGCTATCCATAAATTTCTGCAAAATCCAATTCAACAGAAAATTTCAGATAAGCGACTCAGTTCAACAATGTCACTGCCATATAGAAATGGCTAAGTGATGTAGGCAAGACAAATAGACACCAGACAATACCTTGCCACATCCCTCATAGTGACAGACATATTGCCTCTCCCCATGGACGTTGGCATGTTTCTTAAGAGCCCCTGCATCAACAAAAGTTTTCCCACAGCCATCATAGCTGCATAAGAAAAGAACCTCAGTGGCCGGCTCCGGCTTTGCAGAGTCCACCACCCCTTGTTCCTTGTCCTTGGATTTAAGAGCAGCCAACCTATCCTCTGTAAAGGAATACGGTAAAAACATTATTAGCTGAATGAGAAGGCTAAATCAGAAGGCAAAACTATATCAAAAAGGAAAATTCAACTAGTTCATCCTTATTGGTGAACTGCATGGGATTTCCAAAATGTTCAGAAACAAGTTGTAAACACAGAAGACGTGTGGAAAGTGCAATATTGTCCACAAGAAACACTTGAAATTTTAAAGATATCATTTGATGTGTTGATCGAGTTTCTATGAGACAAGGACAATTAGGTAAGCAGATTTGGTCCGGGTAGGCAGGCCTGTGCGCTGCTGAATGGTCTTCTTCAAGTGAAGTGGCTGGCCTTGGCTCTGACCACTGTCACAGGTCTTATTAGAGCTGTAGACATGGGCACCCGAGGGTCTGAACTAGCTATGCTAGTTTTCAGGGGACAGCGTTGGGTGGGGTCATGCGTCGGGTGCTGCGAGCAGAGCCTATTGACATGCAAGACGTGGTGGCTTCTGTTAGCGGGGCGATTTGCCCGTGAGGACCATGGGCTGGCACTGTTGTATACGCTATCGGGAGGCACTGCTCTGTGTTGACGACGTTGTGCAGATTTGAGCGAAGAATGGTGTAGCAGCAAGTGTGCTGCTGTGCCCCATGGGTTATGGTTGGTGGCTCGCTTGATGTTGGTGGCACGCGCCTTGGCCCTGGGGGTCAGTTCTCAGTGTAGTCGACGGCGTGCAAGCGACGTGGCTTCAGGTCGCACAGGTAGTGGAGCATGGAGGTACTTATGCCTTGGCGTCCTAATGGTGTGCTTAAAGCTAGTGCTCACGGGTATCAAAATGCGTCGGAGGTGGAGGACGACAGCCGATCTGTGTTAGCATGGGGCAGCAGGGGCATCATCTGGTGGCTTCAGTGGCATTATGATGGGATAGGGTGCAGCATATGTGGCGGCTTGACATGCAGGGTGTCTACATTGGTCAGTGGTGTGCTGTCTACCGTATTTTCACCAAGGCCTGGCATATTGTGCACTTCTCGGAACCTCCTCGTCGTTGTGTGGGTCATGCCGGATCTGTCCTACAGGGTGGGGGCGCTTTCGTCAGTGGTGTGAGGCGACAATTTGTGGCTGTTGTTGGGCCTTCATCTTCTCCCAAGCCGGTATGCTTCAGTTTCGCCTTTCTTTGCAGAGCTGGATCCTCTCTCCCACAACAATGTTTTCCACTGGTCTTGGCTGATGGAAGGCATTGTGCCCAGTGAAACTTTTGGTGGTGTGTCTGATACAAGTAAGTATAACGTACCTCTAGGGTTCGTCAGTGGTTATCCCGCTGGAGTTGTGTTCCCTTGTAATGGGCTTGTAAATCATTCTGTTTCTATCGATGCACCAATATGCAAAGCTTTTGGCTTTCTCGAAAATTAGGCTAAGCCTGCATCTGTGACTAACCAAACCGAATCATCTAATAATTCTTGGGTGGCACTTAATTTAAGCAACGAAAACTACATTAACAGCCAAAGATCGTGCTAGGCCGCGACCGCAGGCACGATGAGACAAAGCAACAGTACGTCACAGTAAGCATCTTTTTAAGCAGCAGCAAGAAGAAGGTGACGTAGGAGGCGTACCTCTCACCCACTTGTAAAGCGCGCAGGGGCCGCCGGCGATGACCAGGTCCTGCGGAACCCTAGGCGAGCGACACGGCGCAAATAATTCAGATCCAAATCACAAAAAGTAGCAAAAGCTGGGAGGTAGAGTAGAATTCGGGGGTAGCAGTAGAAGGGGGTTGGGAGACGAACCACTCCTTGACCCATCGGTGGCGGCGGTGGGGGGCGCCCTGCATCTCGTGACCCCCGCGGCGGCGCGCGGAGCAGATGGCGGCGATATGGGTTAGGGATTGTTGCAGGGGAAGATCGGGGTTTGGGGCTGGGGCGGCGACTTATGGTGACCGAGCTACGGGTGGGTACAGGCAGAGGCAGGGCGGCTCGGAGTCGGATGGCATGGTGATTGGTGGATGCGTAGTAGCATGTCGTGGTATGGTGGATGCGAGGAAATCTATGGCTGTCGCGGGCGCGGCTGCTCCGTTCCCATCATCACAAGAGCAAACAAAGGAAACAACAAAAGGTTCCCTTGCGTTTCCTGTTGTGGGGGCGTCTAGGCAGAGGAGCGGATATGGGACGGAAGTGGTTAAAAAAACCTCCTCACATCCGGAAATAGGTACAAGTCCCGCTATATTAATGGAAAAGTATAGTAGTCACCCGGGGGATCCGAGCTTCCCATCCTCCGGGTCCCCTACCAACCACGTGTCCCTTCTTTTTCTGTCCACAATCCCGCTTTTGCTACGGTAGCAAAAAAATATCCCGATTTTTGCTACATGTAGCAAAAACTTTTCGGTCCAAAAAATAGTCCCCCAGAGCCCATTTTTGCTACGGTAGCAAAAAAAGTCTCATTTTTTGCCACATGTAGCAATATAACTTTTATTTTTGCTATTATTGTTATCAGGTTTTGCTGCAACAGATCAAAAAATTTGATACTATATATCTCCGGCGAGGTCTCCGGCGATGTCGCCGGCGAAGTTGATTTTGCTACAATAGATCAAAAAATTTGCTACTATTGTTATCTGGTTTTGCTACAATAGATCAAAAAATTTGCTACTATATCTCCGGCGAGGTCTCCGGCGATGTCTCCGGCGAGAGTCTCCGGCGATGTCTCCGGCGAAGTTGATTTTGCTACAATCGAACTTTTTTTTGCTACAATAGTATAAACTTTTTGCTACCACGTGTCCGGCGAGGTATCCGGTGAGGTCTCCGGCGAGGCCAGAATTTTCCTTTCATGTTCTGTGTACGAACTATTTTTTGCTACAATGCAGCAAAAGTGGGACAATTTTGCTACAATAGCAACTTTTTGTTGCTACAAAATCTCCGGCGAGGTCTCCGGTGAGGTCTCCGACGAAGTCAGTCTTTTATTTTTCTGTATTTCTAAGCGAACCGTTTTTTGCTACATAGGAGCAAAAGCGGGCGATTATTTGCTACACCGTAGCAAAAGCGGGATTTGGTGGGATTTGGGATAAGAGAGGACACGTGTTGCCAGGGGGACCCGGGTGATCTTTTCCCCAGATCCCCCGGGGGACGCCTAGTCTCCTCCTATATTAATATAGCAATGACCAGATACAACCAACAGTTTTAAAATGTTGGGACAGCAACAAACATATAAACAAAGAAAAGAAAGGAAAAAAAAATGGAGACATAGGTAGCTTGACTAAGCTAGAGTGACTCGCAACCGCTGCGCCCGTACCACCACACTCATAGCACTGAATCGACGAGTACCATACAGCACCTTTAAGAAGCACGTGCAAGTTGTTGCCCGGACCAGCGCACTCATCATAGAGTTTCCCCGGCACACAGAGGGATGCGGACGAAGGGTAGCCACGACGCCCTTTAGTAAGGGATGATGCCACCCAGAAGCGGCATTGCGTCGGTGTCGGCCGAGCCGATAAGGATTTCTTCCGAAAAATCTTATCCACAACCCCCGGACGATCCGTTGCACCGGAGCCCCGCAAGGCCTTGCCACCACCAAACTAGCCACCCACCAACATGCGCCACCGCGGTCACGAAGCCGCTATCGTCGTCGCACTGAAGCCGTCGTCCCAAGGTCTACAAGACGGATGCAAGGGGTAGTTTGTACTAGGGTCATCAGTACCGCGGCGCGCGGGAGGGAACGCCTCCACCACCAAGGGCGGTAGTCGACCGGACGCAGCGGCAGAGCACACCAGTCCCCGTTAGGTCCGGTCGGGCCCAGCGGGCCCGTAAAGCCCCAGTGGAGACACACCAGTCCCAACAAGGTCCAGCCGGGCCCAGATCGGGCCCGTAAAGCCCGCCACCGTGCTGCAACAGGCCGGTCGCTGCCCCCTGCACCATCTACCTCACCGCCATTTGTAGTGTGTGTGCCAGGACAGGCCAGCCCTCCCTGACCCAGATGGGGCCCGACGGGCCGCTTGGCACTACCGGCGCCTGCCCCTATGGTGCCCCCACAGAGCCAAGGCCGCACCACGGGACTGCCACCACCCAGCTAGAGTCGAGCCACCGCCGCCGGAAGACTACCGCCCCGCGCGACCGCCATCGAGCGCGGAAAGAGGAGAGTCGGAACGGGGGGACAGGAAGGGAGGCCGCGCCGGCCGCCGCGGGGGCGGCGCGGACGCGGGGGGGGGGGGAGGGTTTCGGGCCAAAAAACAAACTCCTCACCTAGATAAACACTAGCAACTTCCAAAAAAAATTATACAATAAATTTCGTACCTTAAGAATATGGCACGAGTTTTTAGTCGATCCTGCATATCCCGTACCATACAAAAGTAGCAAATCGTAGAACAAGTATGTTCGATCATAGTTTTTTATCCAGAAGTACAACCCATCGTAGAACAAGTAGCAAATAAACATAACCAGATTATGCGTCAATTGCCCATGAATCAAGCAACACCATTGTTTTGTTATCTCCTTCATTGCCTCAACCACTAGACGAAACCATCCTCAAACGCAACATCATCTCCTCCCTACGAGTACGATCTCTACCCTCGCCTTCACGTCCATTCCATTTGAATCCATCATCATGATTTTTGTTTTTCTCGGCAGTCATCGTGTGTCTCATCTTGTTCTTTTTGAGTAGGAGTCGACGCTCCTCAAAGTTCGCCTTGAACTTTTCCTCAGCCATCCTCTTCTTCTAGGCTTTTCTAATTTGTCGCCACTTTGTCATCCTTTTTTGGGTGATTCTTCTCGTTAGCTCCTTCTTCAATAGCAATGAGCCGCAGGTTCTTTTTATGACTTCATCCATCTTCTCTGTCATGTTTACGCCTTCTTCTTTTTCTTGAAATCCTACTTCTTCCTCTTTCCAACCAGCTATCCAATATTTCTTGTTGATGCCAGTATTGTTTCACCATTGACGTGGGCATACCCTTCGGGTCCCCCACTATTGGTATACCTGGTGCGTTCCAGCCGAATGCCCACCATTGCGTACCCGATGCGGCCCAGACAAAGGCCCACCTATCGGCCCAACAATTACTTAAAGTGCAAGACAAAAACTCCAAGACGTAGTCTACTAGGACTCTTGTAAACCCTACCTGACTCCCTTTATAAAGCCGGGCAGGGGCACTCTGTAGGGAGAAGACACAACAAACAACAGATAGGCATAGCCCTAGCGAGATTGCATCTCACCACCACCCTCGCCATTGCGGCCACCATGTAATCATTCATTTATACAGATCAGACAAGCAGGAGTAGGTCTTTGCCTCACAATGAGGGGCCGAACCTGGATAAATCCCTGCTTGTCAGCCGACGGAACTACCAGCGCGCCAACTTCTCCCTCTATACGAAACCCTAGGTATCTCAACCTTGGGATTTGCCGTGGTAACCCCACGTCAACCATCATCATCATCCAAATCGATGGGTGTGGCTCCATTCCTCAATGGAGATTCTTGATCCATCAACTTTCACTTCTCACTATTGTCGAGCAATTTCCAACAATGTTGGACCACAAATAGTTTTTCTTTGGAGGCGGCCATTTGCTTATATCTTTCTTGTGCAATGCAGCTCTACATTAACTTTTTGCAAAAGACAAGATTGTGCACAATTCAAATGGATATGTTCACAAAAATTGCATAAGGACAAATGACATGAAGAAAACTCACATAGTCATCAATGACGACAGCGGCAATGTCTTGGACTTGGTGTTCGTCGATGATGACGATCTTGATCAATATAATCATTTACACCGGGGTCACCATCGGATCTAGTGAAGGCACTCTTCGAGCTCGATGTGGAGGAGGTGGTGGAACATGGTATTGATGACCTTCGTGCCTTTGGGGTTGTTGTTGAGCTTGTGGTGATGGCGGTGGCTCATGTTCTTGTCGATGTAGACCTTGAGTTCAGTGTGTTGGTTGTTGAAGATTGTGAGGCGCTTGGGTTTCTTCATTTGCCACTTCCTATCGAGCAACCAATCTTGATGCATGGGTGTCGACAGCGACTTGAGCTTGAGGACCAACATAGGTGACTATCTAGATTGTTGATGGACTCGTTGATTTGCGCAGATTGGGTGTTGATGTCCGTTTGTTGAGATTGTAGTCGATCCTCATATTAGCGAAGTCCATCATTCAAGGCACGTTTGGATGCCAAACAATTGGTTTCTAGTCATTTCTTGGTCATTGGATCCATTCCCTTCGTCGTCACCTTCGATCTAGACATGATCTTCACAAACAAGTAATTTGTGGAAAAAGTCAGGATCAAACAATAGTGCCTTTATCTTGATTGATATTATTGGATCAAATGGGTGTATCAGGAGAAATGTTGTTCACAAAAGCAAGTGAAGATCATCGAGTTGGCCAGGTCGCATCTCGGCGAGTTGGGGAAGAAGGAATCAAGGCGGCTAGGTTCATCTGTTCAGATCTGAAATTTTCTATCATGCTCCAAATTTAGATAGGTGTGTCAAGGGGAAATTCACATCGCTAAAAGTACTAGTACGGATATAGCCCGAACATTGACATGACATATTTTTTCTGCTAAAGTTTGCCAACTTTGGATCAGATTAGGCAAAGATGTTTTCTCATGATGCGTACCATAAAGACTGTAAACCAATTGGTTTACATCATGGCCTTTTGTGTTATTGGTCGTACGTGAACGACATCATAGTCTGATGCTGTCGCGACCACCGAGTCCACCGCGACGAGGTTTTATGGCGTAACGACAAAGGCCTACTGCAGTAGATTATGATTCAATTAGGGAGAAGAGTTCGAGAATGCTTGTGCGGGATGACAAGTAAAACACACAGTTGCAGGATATTCGATATAAATGTGAGAATCTTATGGAGTTCATTGCACAGCGTATGGCACGGAGATCCAAGTCAAATTACGGGGATAAGGCAACTGTTCAGGTGGTTGATGTCAACAAGGTAGCGCTAGTCATAGCTCATGTGGAGGTGAAAATAGTTGCTCTTGACAAGGTGGAAGAAGATGTACCGTTGAGTGAGCTCAACATGCAACTCAAGCGGGTAAGTGATTATACTTGCACAACAACTTATAGAGGACAGTATTTGACGTGGGCATACTCTTCGGGTCCCCCACCATTGGCATACCCGTGCGGTCCAGCCGAAGACATAACTGGAGGCCCACCTGGCGGCCCAACGAAGCCCAAGAAGCTACAACTTGAAGTACAAGGCAAGCAATCCAAGACGTAGTCTACTAGGACTCTTGTAAACCCTACCTGGCTCCTTTATAAAGCCAGGTAGAGGTAGAAAGAAGGACAAGCCAGACAGCACAACTAGAAAGACACACTCTGATGTGGGGTGGTCCCGATGTTCACGGATTGACGGCGGATTTGGGCGAACTCACGCAAGAACACGAAGAACGCGAAGAACACAAGAACACAAACACGATACAAGGACACGTTTCCCTCACCGGTACATCCAAGCCGGGCCAATAGAATCACCCAAAGGGGGGAAGATTGGCAAGTAGTAGATACAAGGAGAGGTCTTGAGGGGTTGTTTCTCCAAACGGTCAACCCAACCGATCCAAATAGAATCACCCGAAGATGAAAGTTTGGCAAGTAGTCAAACTACAAGTAGAGGTCTTGAATCCACAAGAGGGATCTTCTCCACAAGAGGAGGCCTTGAATCCACAAGGGGATCTTCTCCACAAGGTGAGGCAACACCAAAAAGGTGGGTAAGGAGCCTATGCTCAACTCTCTCTCATCATCGACTCTCCCCCTCTCTAGGAGGTGGGGAACTCCTATTTATAGTCTAGACCTAAAGGGCAAAAGGGGAAAGGATTACATGGGTCAAGACCCAGATATGCACACAGGCACGCGCAGGGCCGGTAGTACCGGACGGCCTCCGATCCGCGACGGTCCGGTAGTACCGGAATGATTTCTGGTAGTACCGCTTATGGCGGCAGTGAGTCCAGTAGCTCCTGGGCATCGGCGGTAGTACCGGTCGTTCTGGGCGGTAGTACCGGACGGAGGGAGGCAGTAGTACCGGCTCCTGAAGCTCTTCTCTTCCTTCTCCTCTTCCAAGCCACCGTCTTGTCGGACTTCATTCCTCTTGCGTCTTGGCCATCTTCCCGTGGACTCGTAACCGTGGTGACACACCTAGAAGTGTAAAGGGAATGATGGTCAAGTAGTATACCATTCAAAAGGGTCGAAAGTGAGTTCTCGAAGAGGAATGAGTTCACCTTTGATGTCCATGGTGACTTGTGAAGTGTTGGAGTGCTTGACATGGTGATGGACGTGGGTTGCACTACATCATCTCCCCCCCCCGCTTCAAAAAGAGTCGTCCTCGACTCTTGCTCTTCATCACCATGCACAGGAGGTAGATGTGTTGTCGTAGAATTGTAATTCACCATCTAGTCGTTCTTGATACAAATGAGTCGGCACCTCTTCAATGTCCCTTCGTCTTTCATGTAACCTACAAAGCTCACAAGGAAGACAAAACAACACTCAAAGAGTAGCCAATTCTCTAGGGTCATAGCATGAACGCTTATGTAGAAGGAAGTCACCTTATCAAGATGTCGATGTGGTCTTCTTGTAAGATCGTCCATCATAGGAATGCATAGGTGAAAGCACTCATGGACGCACGTCCAATGGTTGAACCTACACACCAATAACCAATCAAACCATGTATGTACATAGCGTGGGAGCACATCATTGAAGACATGTCCATTTTTGCTCATTGCACCGTTAGCACAACACAAATAGATCCATGATAATGCATATGCAAGGTCGATGTGTAAACAACTTGTCGAAACATTCTCAAAATGTGGGAACACAAAAACTCCATTCCAATATGAGAAGGCCATGCTAGCTATCTCATTTTGAACCATATGGTCATTATTGCACACAAGGCTTTGGAAAGAACAATTTGTCATCATCCTTGATGCAACAAGAGGAGAACTTGGTAAAAACACACAATGAAAAATGTCCAAAATATCATCATGGTTGCAAACAAAGCACATGAAAGAGCAAGTTTTCTTCACATTTGTTGCAACACCAAATTGGTATAAACCAAAACACTCATGACAAGACATGCATAAAATTTCATTATTGTTGCAAACAAGCCATTGGAAAGAACAATTGTTCATCATTTTTGTTGTAACACATAAATCATCCATGTGAAAGATCAATTAAACATGCTTGTCATAGGGGAGACCAAAAATACCATCATGATTGCAAACAAACCATAAGTAAGAGAAATTGATCAACTTGTTTGATGCAAAACATGAGAAAGAATTTCGAGTTGGATTCAATCCACAACTCAAATGTATGCTCTCAAGAGCTCGTATTGTCAACTCATGCTCAATTGAGGTCGACAATATCATGCGGTTACCGGCACACACAAGACACCATATGAAGAAGTTATGTGCACGGTATATGAACACATCATCCATCATGAAGTGTCTCTTCATTTGCACATCACCAACCACATCAAAATCAATTGCAAAATATGACATATGTGGATGGTCACTATGCAAAGTGAAGGATGGAACAAGGTCCATAAGAGAAAACGAAACATCTCCAAAATATGAAAAAGCTATGGGGGCAATCTCATTAGCAAGCATTTCAATATTATTGCAAGCAACACATGTGAAAGAGAAATTGTTCAACATGTTGCATGACACAATGGGAGAAAAATGGAAACATTCGTAACAAGGCATGCTCATGGCAAAATCATCACAAATAGGTAATTCACATGATCAACATTGGTTTCAAACAAAGTATCACAAGGGAATAAGAACGAATCATATGTGACATCAATAGAATCATCCATAGCATGCAAGCAATCATAGTTCATCATGTCCACTAGTGGGATCATGGTCACATCAACACCCATACCTTGGTAGTCCCGCTCATGTGAAGTAGGTGTTGAACTAGTAGTCGCTTCCATGTATCCGACTTGTCCATATTGAAGTAGACATGGGGTGGCATCATCATCATCCTCCATGTACATCTTCTCCATTTGAGGCACCGTCATGTCGAGGAGTGGCGTTTCATCATCCATGGAACCTAGCACACAATGAGAAAACACACTAGAGGAAGGTGGTAAATTGTTGGAAATCGAAATGGCCTCACAAGATCTATCAACTACCTCTCTCAACTCAAGTGGTGTATCACTCATTTCCCTCAAAGTGAAAGCACTCAAACTCACATATGGTGGAGGCACTCAACTCACTCTCACTCTCACTCAAGTGGGCTAAGTGGCTCTCATGTTCACATGGGATTGGTACCATATCATAACTCAAACACATGAGGGTAGGCTCAATGTTCTCATCTCCAAACGCCTCCAAGGTTGAAGGGAAACTCCCATGCTCAACCTCCTCAACCATCGCCTCCAAAGGTCAATGCCATAGTTGGGGCATCATCACTCGACTCCTTTGCCGAAGGGAAAATCCCATGCTCGGCATCTTCACTTGGCGCATCAACCAAAGTGATAGCAGCATCCACGCTCGCCTCCTTAGTCGAAGGGAAAATCCCATGCTCGACCATCTTCTCACCCTCTTGGTCACCAACTTGGCAATCCCACATCATGTGACCTTGGCCATTGCATATTGGGCACAAGAGATTGGAACATTCTCGTGGGTCATGGTCTTGGCCTTGGCAATTGTCGCATATGAGGTCTTCATCTTGCCATATGGGGGCCAATGTGGTGGTGGCACTTGGTGTAGAAGTCATATCAAGAGAAGTGCTTGAGAAAGGCGCCAATGGGGTTGCGGCCTCACGTTTGTGACCATGCTTCTTTCGGTGTCGACGTAGGCTTTGCTCAAAGAATTTGTCGATGTCGGCCATTATCTCATCAACACAAGAATCGCCGAAGATGAACTTTGGAGCTCTTGTTGGCGCACTTGAAGTGGTAGCACGAATGGACACCATAGAATGTGCGCTTGTCGACGTCTTGGATGTAGAGCTTCTTGACTTCTCCTCATGTTGACGTTGACGCTCTTGAGTGGAGGGGTGTCGCCGAAAGTCGTTCGGATACTTCTCCTCATGTTGGCGTCGGCGTGCTTGTTGCCGTGGCGACCTTTCCTTGGAACTTCCACTAGAGCTTGGTGACATGTTCTGAAGCTTGTCAAGTGTGTCGATGTCGTCTTGAAGCTTAGACATGTTGTGGTCCACCATGGCATCTTTCTTGTGGCGCCTTGATGAGCTAGATGGGCCTTGGCTTGGCTTGGCCTTGTCGATGCACTTCTTGGGACGCCGTCTTGTTGTCGATGTAGAATGGCGAAGCTTGGCGCTCTTGGCGAAGTCCTTGTCTTGCGCCTTCTTGAAGTTGATGGCGAATGGCGAATCTTGTCACTCTTGGCGATGTTCTTCTCATGGCGCCTTCTTGAAGTAGATGGAGCTCCATACGATGCATGCATGGTGGTCTTGTCGGTGCTCCATCTTGAGTTTGAACCATAATAGGTTGTGCCATGACGCTTGGTGGTGCCGCTCTTGAATATGGTGGTGATGGGAGTCCTCTCCTCTTGCATGTTGTCGAAGGTGTAGTCGATGTCGTCGCACATGCATGAAGAGTGGTAGTCATAGACGTTCTCCACCATGACATCGGAGTTGTAGTCGTAGTAGTGGCGCTCCACCATGTCGTTGTTGTCGAAGTCGGTACCATATGATGAGGCATGTGAGGGAATTTGCGCCTCATTGTCGTTGGAGCTTGTGTAGTCGGAGTCGTGGTACCGCTCCATGTCTTGGACTCGTGTGTACTTGGAGTCGATATCATATGATGAAGTTTGCTCGAAGTCATGGTACCGCTCCATGTTGTGGACGCTCGTGTACTCGGAGTCGTAGCGGAAGTCTTGGTGATGATCCATCGTGTCATGCACGCTCGTGGAGTCGTAGTCGGAGTAGTTGTAGCGGAAGTCTTGGTGATGATCCATCATGTCATGGGGGTCATTGTCGGTGTAGTCGTAGTAGTCCCCCATGTCCTCAAAGTTTGATGCATTATAGTCCATGCGACTCATCGTGTACTCGTTATCATCTTGGCCGCCATAGTTGCATTCGCTCTCTCTAGACATGTTAACTCACAAGACAATGTATATGTGGAGTGGAAGGAAACTAGAGCACAACCTCTCACCTTTGTAGATAATATTGGACGTCGTGGACAACCAAAGGGAACGATCACAAAGTAAAGTGCTTGTGTTCAAGTATCCAAAGCAAACTCCAAAACACACACGGCTTAAAAGTGGATAGGGAGGTATGGTAGGTGGAAAGCAAATTGAACCAACCGGAAACCAAGATATTGTCAAAGCAAGTAGAGAACCACGATGATCACAAAGCAAAAACAAGTCAATCTCAAAAGATAGGAATTTGCTCAAGAAACACACGCACGGATAGATAAATGGGACTCATGCAATCAAGAAGTGAGCTAAAGAATCATATGATCCTAGCAAAGACTATAAGCTCGTGTTGCACAAGTACAAGGAAAGCCACTAGCCCGATTGCAATTTATTGGTGGGCTACAAGATTTGCACAAAATGTACCACCTATAAGATGTTCATCGAGCTTGCGCGCTTCCTACAAGAGATATGGCAAGTGGTGGTTTCTTCTTTCTTTCTTTTGATTTGGCACTTTTTGCTTCTTTTCTCTTTGAGTCTTTTCTCTTTTGACTCTTTTCTATTTTGCACACCCACTTCTTTTTTATGCCAACACAAGATATATATCAACTAGCGCATGCAAGTTTGCTCGGAAAATACACAGTGCAAATGTGCAAAGCCCAAGCAATCATCAAGAGGTAGCCTCAATAGGACATGGTAATCGCAAAGATATAGTGTGGCTCACAAAGGAATGGCAAGGGGTAAAGATTGGCGATGTTATACCTTTCGTCGATGTTCTTCACCCTTTGTTGTAGAAGATTCATGCTTGCCCACGGATTTTGGTGATGGTGGATGATGGAGCAACCACAATGGTGATGTAGGCCTTGATCGTAGCTTCGAAACGAGCCAAAGAACACAAAAAACGGAGTCCGGAATCAAAAGATATTGCCAAAACCGTGTGCAGAATTTTCAGTTTTTCCGCAAGTTCGGTAGTACCGGCCGGGGTCAACGCAGGTCCGGTAGTACCGGAAATATGGGCGGTAGTACCGGCCGTGGACGCAATTCGTGCCCGAAACTCGAAATTTCACGATTTTGGGCGGAAAAACAGCTCGAAAATGACCAAATCGGAGGGGAAATCAATGGAATTAGGCCATGGGAACGCAAAGGAAGGTAGATCAACAAGTTTAGCAATAGATCTATGGATCAAAACCTGCCAAAACGCACTCAAATCTCCGAATCTAACAAAAGCAATTTGTGGCTATTTTTGGTGAAATTTTCGAATTTCTCAAAATCAAAGAAAAATTTGGTGGATTTGTGGGGAAACAAAGTCGAATCCGTGCAACCTAGAGCTCTGATACCATATGATGTGGGGTGGTCCCGATGTTCACGGATTGACGGTTGATTTGGGCGAACTCACGCAAGAACACGAAGAACACGAAGAACGCGAAGAACACAAGAACACAAACACGATACAAGGACACGTTTCCCTCACCGGTACGTCCAAGCCGGCCCAATAGAATCACCCAAAGGGGGGAAGATTGGCAAGTAGTAGATACAAGGAGAGGTCTTGAGGGTTGTTTCTCCAAACGGTCAACCCAACCGATCCAAATAGAATCACCCGAAGATGAAAGATTGGCAAGTAGTCAAACTACAAGTGGAGGTCTTGAATCCACAAGAGGGATCTTCTCCACAAGAGGAGGCCTTGAATCCACAAGGAGATCTTCTCCACAAGGGGAGGCAACACCACAAAGGTGGGTAATGAGCCTATGCTCAACTCTCTCTCATCATCGACTCTCCCCCTCTCTAGAGGTAGGGAACTCCTATTTATAGTTTAGACCTAAAGGGCAAAAGGGGAAAGGATTACATGGGTCAAAACCCAGATATGCACACAGGCACGCGCAGGGCCGGTAGTACCGGGCTGAAGGGTCCGGTAGTACCGGACGGCCTCCGATCCGCGACGGTCCGGTAGTACCGGAATGATTTTCGGTAGTACCGCTTATGGCGGCAGTGAGTCCAGTAGCTCCTGGGCTTCGGCGGTAGTACCGGTCGTTTTGGCCGGTAGTACCGACGGAGGGCGGCGGTTGTACCGGTCGTGTTGGGCGGTAGTACCAGCGCCTGAAGCTCTTCTCTTCCTTCTCCTCTTCCAAGCCGCCATCTTGTCGGACTTCATTCCTCTTGCGTCTTGGCCATCTTCCCGTGGACTCGTAACCGTGGTGACACACCTAAAGTGTAAAGGGAATGATGGTCAAGTAGTATACCATTCAAAAGGGTCGAAAGTGAGTTCTCGAAGAGGAATGAGTTCACCTTTGATGTCCATGGTGACTTGTGAAGTGTTGGAGTGCTTGACATGGTGATGGACGTGGGTTGCACTACATCACACTCATATTTCACCACCGAAATCCTAGCGAGATCGACATCTCGCCGGGATCGCCATTCTAACACCTCCAATCTATCAATAACAGACAAGCTGGAAGTAGGGTATTATCCTCCGGGAGCCTGAACCAGGGTAAATCGCCTTGCTTGTCAGCCGTGGTAACTACCAGCACTCCAACTTCTCTCCCTCTCAATCAACCTGGGGTACTCGACCCTGAGATTTGCCGTGGCCACCCCACGTCAACTGGCGCCGTCTGTGGGAAAGAAGAGTGCTGCATCCATGGTTTCACACCGGCTCCAATCTACATCGACAACGATGACGACTCCAATCTTCATCAACAAGGACGGTCAGATCGCATCTGACCAGGTGATCCGTTTCGACGCGATCATCTTCAACATCAACTCCAAATCGCCTGTTCGCGATGGCATGCTGCAACTCTGTCGACTCCCTCGTCCGCCCCAGCTTTCCGGCATCCACATCAGCGTCCGCGTGCGATCCGAGCCAAAACATGGGGCTTGGGGACTCGCGTGGGCAAGCAGGAGACGACAGCTTGCACCGATCCAATCTAATTGAAAACATGAGGCCACTCCTCTCAACTAGTAATACTATTTGTTTGACTAGTTGACATGTACGTGCAACGCACATTTTTATAATTACAAAGGGGCAATTTACAATTAGGAAAAAACCGTACGAGGAGGGGATACGAGCATTGCGGTGTACTGGGGTGCTGCGCGCTGAAACAGCAGGAACCCGCGGAGCAATTTTTCAGAAAAACACAAAATGCTAAGTTATTTTTTTCTAAAACACAAGTGCTAATTAAATATAGTTCAAGCTTGAAGGATGTTGTTGTTTTATGATTTCAACGCACGCAAGCTAGCAATTGTGGTCAGTTCGGAACCTCCTCCCTGCATCGATAACGAAAACGGTGAGATATGTAGTGAGCTGCTTGATGCTCCTTCTGTTGGTTTACCACATCAGCATCAGCACGGTGGAGTAGCAGTTTCCTTGCGAGTGGATACTATACTGACCTTTATTTTTATATTTAATTTTAAGATTAGGCCACCGGTTACTAAATATTATTAGTCAATGGAGGGGTACATTTTTCCGAAATGGGGAGCAACCCTAGCCTCCGCATCAGAAGATATTCCAAAGACAAAAATATTTAATAAAATCAACCGTAACAACGCACGAGCTTTGGGACGTTAGACGAGGATAGTTGGGGTTCGGAGTGGCGCTGCTGACTTACGGGAAGTTATTTGAAGCTCCTACTTCCTTGCACATGGGTGTAGCTTCGGCGGGCGCCACCTGAATGCCGCGGGGTGATACGTCTCAAACGTATCTATAATTTTTGATGTTCCATGCTTGTTTTATACCAATTGCTACATGTTTTGCATCTACTTTATATCACTTTTATACATTTTTTGGGACTAACCTATTAACAAGATGCCGAAGTGCCAGTTCCTGTTTTCTGCTGTTTTTGTATTCCAGAAAAGCTAGTCTGGAAATATTCTCGGAATTGGACGAAACTACACGGGGGTGCCTATTTTTCCAGAACACGCCTGACGGAGCGAAGGAGCAGCAGAGGAGGGCCACCAGGAGGCCACACGCACCAGGGCGCGGGCCCCCCTCTGCCGCGCCCTGGGGTGGTGTGGGCCCCTCGGGGGTCCGCAGCCGCCGCCCTTTCGCCTACTTATTCCCCCCGACGCGAAAACCCTAAGTACCTGAGCAAATATCCACGAAAAGATCCAGAGACGCCGCCGTCGTCAACCCTAGCTCGGGAGGGTTCAGAACCTCTTCCCGGCACCCTGCCGGAGAGGGGAATCGTCACCGGAGGCTTCTACATCGCCATGCCTGCCTCCGGAGTGATGCGTGAGTAGTTCATCCTTGGACTACGGGTCCATAGCAGTAGCTAGATGGTTGTCTCTCCACTTTGTGCCATCATGTTTAGATCTTGTGAGCTGCCCTACATGATCAAGATCATATTATTGTAATGCTACATGTTGTGTTTGCTGGGATCCGATGAATATTGAATATTATGTCAAGTTGATTATCAATCTATCTTATATGTTATTTAAGATCTTGCATGCTTTCCGTTACTCGTAGATGCTTTGGCCAAGTAGATGCTTGTAACTCCAAGAGAGAGTATTTATGCTAGATAGTGGGTTCATGTCTCCGTTTAACCTGGGACAGTGACAGAAAGTTCTAAGGTTGTGGATGTGCTGTTGCCACTAGGGATAACCTAACGATGCTATGTCCACGGCATATGTGTTTGTTTACATTACGCACTTTACTTAATGCAATTATCCGTTGCTTGCAACTTAATACCAACGGGGGACTCGGATGACAACCCGGCGGTGGATTATTAGTCATAGATGCTGTTGGATAACGATCTATGTATTATGTCGTAATGCCCAATTAAATATCATAGTAGTCAACATGTCATGTATATGCATTGTCATGCGCTCACTATTCGTCAATTGCCCAGCTGTAATTTGTTCACCCAACATGTTAGTTATCTTTTATGGAGAGACACCACTAGTGAACTGTGGACCCCGGTCCATTCTTTTACACTGATTAAACAACCACAAACTGCAAACTGTTCCTTTTTCATTCTCTGCAATTTAATACTCATTTTCCACACCATACGTTTAATCCTTTGTTTTCAGCAAGCCAGTGAGATTGACAACCTCACTGTTTCGTTGGGGCAAAAGTTTGATTTGTTGTGTGCAGATTCCACGTCAACAGTCCAGACTCCCTGCGACAGCTATTTTTCTGGCGCCGTTGACAACCTTCTGAAGAGTTGCTGCTCCTACTGGTTCGATAACCTTGGTTTCTTTCTGAGGGAAAACTTGCTGCTGACTACATCATACCTTCCTCTTGGGGTCTCCCAACGAACGTGTGTTTCACGTCATCAAGCTATTTTTCTGGCGCCGTTGCCGGGGAGTAGAAGTTCTTCAGGAAGCTTCTGTCTCCCGTCAACAGCACTATTTTTCTGGCGCCGTTGCCGGGGAGACAGCAGTCTTCTGCAAGGGGAGTTTCACGCTTCCAATCTCTTTACTTTGTTTTTGTCTTGCTTAGTTTATTTTATTTTATCTTGTTTGCTTTCAATTATCAAAAACACAAAAAAATTAGTTACTTGCATCTAGTTTACTTTCAAGTTATTTTCTGTACTGTTTTTATTTCTGCTAAAATGAGTACTCCTGAGAACACTAAGTTGTGTGATTTCACTAGCACGAACAACAATGATTTCATATGCACACCTATTGCTCCACCTGCTGCTTCAGCAGAATTTTATGAAATTAAACCTGCACTTTTAAATCTTGTTATGAAAGAGCAATTTTCTGGTGTTAGTACTGATGATGCTGCTGTTCACCTTAATAACTTTGTTGAACTTTGTGAAATGCAAAAGCTCAAGGAAGTAGATGGTGATATTATTAAACTGAAACTTTTTCCTTTCTCCTTGAGAGGACGTGCTAAAGAATGGTTGCTATCTTTGCCTAGAAATAGTATTGATTCATGGACTAAATGCAAAGATGCTTTTATTGGAAAATATTATCCTCCTGCTAAGATTATTTCTTTGAGAAGTAGCATAATGAATTTTAAGCAATTTGATAATGAACATGTTGCTCAAGCATGGGAGAGAATGAAATCATTGGTTAAAAATTGTCCCACTCATGGACTGACTACTTGGATGATCATCCAAACCTTCTATGCAGGATTAAATTTTTCTTCGAGGAATTTATTGGATTCGGCCGCTGGAGGTACCTTTATGTCCATCACTTTGGGTGCTGCAACAAAGCTTCTTGATGATATGATGATTAATTATTCTGAGTGGCACACCGAGAGAGCTCCAACAGGTAAGAAGGTAAATTCTGTTGAGGAAACCTCCTCCTTGAGTGCCAAAATTGATACTATTATGTCTATGCTTGCAAATGGTCAAACACATGTTGATCCAAATAATGTTCCTTTAGCTTCTTTGGTTGCTCAAGAAGAGCATGTTGATGTGAACTTCATTAAAAATAATAATTTCAACAACAATGCTTATAGGAATAATTTTGGTAATAGCAATTATAGGCCCTATCCTTCTAATAGTGGCAATGGTTATGGAAATTCCTATAGTAACTCCTACAATAATAATAAGAGTGTACCCTCTGATCTTGAAGTTATGCTTAAGGATTTTATTAGTACACAAACTGCTTTCAATAAAACTGTTGAGGAGAAATTTGGGAAAATTGATGTGCTTTCCTCTAAAGTTGATAGTCTTGCTCTTGATGTTGACTTATTGAAACTAAAGAACATGCCTCATGATGTTAAAGAGAGCAAAACTCTCAATGCTATACAAGTTAAAATTGATAACAATGTGAGGATGTTAGCTGAATTGCATGCTAGATGGGAAAGAGAGGATGAAATTGCTAGAAAGAATAATATTGCTAGAGTTTATACTATTACTACTTCTGAAAATGCTTCAAACTCAAGTGTTAACAAACCTCCTACCATTAATGGCAAGATAGTTGGTGTTGGTAATGTTTCCACTTCTATTGCAAAATGTCCTAAATTGCCTGATAACTCTGAAACTGTCCTTGATAAAGATGCTGAAATTTCTAGCAATAAGGAAGAGAATAATTCCATTACTTTTGATGATAATGACTTTGATTTTGATGGTTGCAATATTTCTGAAGTAATTAAGTTCTTGCAAAAGCTAGCTAGAAGTCCTAATGCTAGTGCTATAAACATGGCTTTTACTAAACATATTACTAATGCTCTCATACAAGTTAGGGAAGAGAAATTAAAACATGAAGCTTCTATCCCTAGGAAGTTAGAAGATGGTTGGGAGCCCATCATTAAATTGAAATTGAATGACTTTGATTGCAATGCTTTGTGTGACCTTGGTGCTAGTATTTCTGTTATGCCTAAAAGATTATATGATATGCTTGATTTAGCACCTTTGGAAAATTGTTACTTGGATGTTCACCTTGTTGATTCTACTATTAAAAAACCTTTGGGAAGAATTGATGATGTTCTTATCATGGTTAACAACAATTATGTCCCCGTTGATTTTATTGTCTTGGATATTGAGTGCAATCCATCATGCCCTATTGTGCTGGGAAGACCTTTTCTTAGGACTGTAGGTGCTATTATTGATATGAAAGAAGGGAATATAAAATATCAATTTCCTCTCAAGAAAGGTATGGAACACTTTCCTAGGAAGAAGATTAAGCCACCTTATGATTCTATTGTTCGAACAAATTACAATGTTGATGCTTCTTCACTTGGTAATACTTGATGCATGCTTTGTGCCTAGCTAAAAGGCGTTAAAGAAAAGCGCTTATGGGAGGCAACCCATTTTATTTTTCTGCAATTTTTCTTTTATTGAGTCAAGGAGTTTGTTTACTTCTGTAGCAACTCCTTTGTATCTTTATTTTCTCGCATTGTTGTGCCAAGAGTAGCCTCTAATGATAAGATGATGCTTAATTTTGATTGCTGCGCAGAAACAGATTTTTGCTGTTCACTGTACGAAATTCCTAAAATCACCAGATTGTTAATTAAATCTGAAATTTTTGTGCGTAATCTTTATGAATGTCTGAAACTTTCATTAGTTCAGAGTTTCTCGATCTGAGCGTCGTAAGTGCCTCGAAAAAATTCGTCTTTGCGGACTGTTCTGTTTTAGACAGATTATGCCTTTTTATTTTTGCATTCTCTCTTTTACTAGTGTTGAGTGAAATTCTTTTTTGGGTGGAAGAGCTTCACATAACATCAGTGGCTGTAGCTAATGTTTAAAGTAACAAATCATATTGCGTCTTTATAGAACATGTGAATTTTTGATTATGCACTAACCCTCTAATGAGATCTACTTTGAGTTTGGTGTGACGGAAGTTTTCAAGGGTCAAGAGAGAAGGATGATATAATAGGATCAAGAAGAGTGAAGAGCTTAAGCTTGGGGAGGCTCCCATGGATCTCCCCAGCATATTTCAAGAAGACTCAAGCGTCTAAGCTTGGGGATGCCCAAGGCATCCCCTTCTTCATCGTCAAAATTATCAGGTCATCTCTAGTGAAACTATATTTTAATTCTTTCACATCATATGTGCTTTTCTTGGAGCGTCTGTGTGCTTTTTATTTTCAGTATTGCACTTTTATTTTCAATAAAGCTTGACTGGACCCTAGCATTCTTGATTGGGAGAGAGACACGCTCCGCTTTTTCATGAGAATACTCCTATTCTTCACTTATATTTGTTGAGTATTCATATCTAGCGCTGTTCAGCTTTTAGCTCTTGTTTTCATGTATCTCTTGTCAGAGCTATTAGCTTTCTTTTGTAGAAAGTACTCTCTTGCTTCACTTATATTTGTTTGGAGAGTTGATGAAATAAATTGATTGGTGTTTGGTTGGTTCAGAAAATGTTGCATGTGGTAATTGGTATAAGGAAAAACTTGCTTAATCTTGTAGATCACTAAAATGGATAACTTGATGCTTGTCAATTGTTTTGAGTTAACAAGTAGATCATGATTAAATTGTGCATCACATGAGTTAAGCCTATTAGTGAAGAACTACCGTAAAGCTTGTTGAAAATTTGGTTTGCATCGGTGGTACCTCTAAGGTCTAGATATTTTCTAATAACAGGGTTTGGTTAACAAGGAAGACGGTATGAAGTCTTATAACGTTTGCAATATGTTTGTCATATAAAACTTGGTGTACGGGTTGATATTCTTGTTTGCTTACATAACCTTGCTAGCCTAAACTCTGTACTGAGAGGGAATGCTTCTCGTGCATCCAAATCCTTGAGCCAAAATCCATGCCATTTGTGTCCACCATAACTACCTATATGTGGTATTTCCTTGCCACTCCAAGTAAATTTTTCATGTGCTACCTTTAAATTATTCAAAATGTTATTATTCCCTTTTTGTGTCAATGTTTACTAGCTCATGAGGAATTAGTGTGGTTATTCTTTATTCTATTTGTCGAGTGGACTTTTACACCTGGACTAGTGGCATATACATCCGCTTATCCAATAACTTGCAAAAAGAGCTGGCAACGGGGTGCCCAGTCCCAATTAATTACAACTTTAACCAATTAATTCTCTTCACACTTTTGCCCTGATTCATCAGTAAGCAATGACAAACAGTGAAATACCTGAATGTGTGTAAACCAAAGAGAAAGAGGGATGATCTGCCTTGCTGGTAGAAATAACGTCCTTCATGGGAGCCGCTCTTAAAAGTCCGTTCGACAGGTAGAATACTGTTCTCACCCGCTACCATTCGTTGACAATTAACAAACACCTCTCAAAAATAGATACTCCTCCATGGTATGTGATTGATGGAAGGCACCCGAGGATTCGGTTAGCCATGGCTTGTGTTAGCAAGGTTGGGAGGAGTATCAAATATTTTATGCAATCTCTATATGCTTTCAAAAACCTAAAAGCTCTAGCACATGATTTAATCCCTGCTTCCCTCTGCGAAGGGCCTTTCTTTTACTTTTATGTTGAGTCAGTTTTCCTATTCTTTCTGTCTTCCACAAGCAAACACTAGTGTCAACTTTGTTACAACATGCGTTATATGCAATGTATTGGACTTGTTATACTACTTTGTGTTGACAATATCCATGAGATAAATATGTTGAAAGTTGAAGCAAATGCTGAAACTAAATTCTTCCTTTGTGTTGATTAAATACCTTTTGTTAGAAACTATTGCTTTATGAGTTAACACTTATGCAAAACTGTTTGATGCTTGTCTCGAAAGTACTATTCATGAAAACGTTTAGCTTGTGTGATTCATTGTTTACTCATTATCTATTTGGTAGCAAATTATAGACCATTGACTTGGATCACTTCATTCATTTACATGTGCCTTGCAATATTATATGATCAAGATTATGATAGTAGCATGTCACCTCAAAAATTATTTTGTTTTTATCGTTTACCTACTCGAGGACGAGTAGGAACTAAGCTTGGGGATGCTGATACGTCTCAAACGTATCTATAATTTTTGATGTTCCATGCTTGTTTTATACCAATTGCTACATGTTTTGCATCTACTTTATATCACTTTTATACATTTTTTGGGACTAACCTATTAACAAGATGCCGAAGTGCCAGTTCCTGTTTTCTGCTGTTTTTGTATTCCAGAAAAGCTAGTCTGGAAATATTCTCGGAATTGGACGAAACTACACGGGGGTGCCTATTTTTCCAGAACACGCCTGACGGAGCGAAGGAGCAGCAGAGGAGGGCCACCAGGAGGCCACACGCACCAGGGCGCGGGCCCCCCTCTGCCGCGCCCTGGGTGGTGTGGGCCCCTCGGGGGTCCGCAGCCGCCGCCCTTTCGCCTACTTATTCCCCCCGACGCGAAAACCCTAAGTACCTGAGCAAATATCCACGAAAAGTTCCAGAGACGCCGCCGTCGTCAGAACCTCTTCCCGGCACCCTGCCGGAGAGGGGAATCGTCACCGGAGGCTTCTACATCGCCATGCCTGCCTCCGGAGTGATGCGTGAGTAGTTCATCCTTGGACTACGGGTCCATAGCAGTAGCTAGATGGTTGTCTCTCCACTTTGTGCCATCATGTTTAGATCTTGTGAGCTGCCCTACATGATCAAGATCATATTATTGTAATGCTACATGTTGTGTTTGCTGGGATCCGATGAATATTGAATATTATGTCAAGTTGATTATCAATCTATCTTATATGTTATTTAAGATCTTGCATGCTTTCCGTTACTCGTAGATGCTTTGGCCAAGTAGATGCTTGTAACTCCAAGAGAGAGTATTTATGCTAGATAGTGGGTTCATGTCTCCGTTTAACCTGGGACAGTGACAGAAAGTTCTAAGGTTGTGGATGTGCTGTTGCCACTAGGGATAACCTAACGATGCTATGTCCACGGCATATGTGTTTGTTTACATTACGCACTTTACTTAATGCAATTATCCGTTGCTTGCAACTTAATACCAACGGGGGACTCGGATGACAACCCGGCGGTGGATTATTAGTCATAGATGCTGTTGGATAACGGTCTATGTATTATGTCGTAATGCCCAATTAAATATCATAGTAGTCAACATGTCATGTATATGCATTGTCATGCGCTCACTATTCGTCAATTGCCCAGCTGTAATTTGTTCACCCAACATGTTAGTTATCTTTTATGGAGAGACACCACTAGTGAACTGTGGACCCCGGTCCATTCTTTTACACTGATTAAACAACCACAAACTGCAAACTGTTCCTTTTTCATTCTCTGCAATTTAATACTCATTTTCCACACCATACGTTTAATCCTTTGTTTTCAGCAAGCCAGTGAGATTGACAACCTCACTGTTTCGTTGGGGCAAAGTAGTTTGATTGTGTTGTGTGCAGATTCCACGTCAACAGTCCAGACTCCCTGCGACAGCTATTTTTCTGGCGCCGTTGACAACCTTCTGAAGAGTTGCTGCTCCTACTGGTTCGATAACCTTGGTTTCTTTCTGAGGGAAAACTTGCTGCTGACTACATCATACCTTCCTCTTGGGGTCTCCCAACGAACGTGTGTTTCACGTCATCACGGGGCCGAGGGCATATTCCGCGACATCAACGACAAGAATGACGACAACCTTCATGTTCAGTGCCTACTCTGTGCGCTCTTTCTCTTCCCCTCTACATGCAGGCGATGATGCCTGAGATGGTGTCACCACTGAATGTCACGTTGAAGGATACGTTTGTGAAATTGAGGATATGACATAATTTGTGCTGAGAAGACACTCAAGGAACACGTCTTCATCGTTGTACGCCAGTTCTTTTGGCTTCTGTCTGATCTCTCTTTGCAATATAAAATCTAAAACCAATGTAAAAGTGTAAATAAGTAATCTACATAGATGGTTGGAAAATCTTGCTCTCCGCTTGTACTTCATCTCTTTCACTTCGCTCCCAATGGCGACCACCGAACTGTAAAGTGTAAATTCGTGAGTTAAACACTTAAACTGCAGAATTCAGAGCCAAAAAACGGAAGATATCAAGGTAGATCAGAACAAAGCAGACTAAGGTAGATCAGAGAGATGCGTGATGGTGGTCTTGTAGTCACCGAAGATCACACGGTCTCCCGTGTCCGATCATCCAATGTTCCTCAATATCGGAGGGACCAGGGAACAGAACAGCCGACCCTGATACGGGAATTGACGACGGCGCTGGGATGTGTGGAGGCGACGAAGCTTGATTATTGCAGGCGCCGAGGCCGGTGGAGCCGGAGATGGAGGCGGAGATCGACGCGACTGGGAGGGCCGTCCGGCAGCAGGACTACTACTACAGCAGCCACGACTTCCCCGCCTCCCTCTTCTGGTCGCCCTTCCTTGTCAAGGCCAACCAGATGCGGCGCTCGCGGCAACCTGACCGAGCTGGTCGTGCCCGTCGCCCTGCGCGCGGCGTCTCGGACGGCGCTTGGCGGCGTGGCCTCGCGTGAGGGAATCCGCAGGAAAGCGGTCCTCCACACGCTGACACCCATGCACTTCGAGATCGACGATTGGAACACCAGCGGCGACTACATTCGCACGCGATTCGCACGCGCCCATACCGGTGCTGTGACCGCGTCCTGACGACCCTAACATGTGGCGACACCGGCGACGACTGCGTCCGCATGCGCCCGTACCGGCGCTGTGACCATGTCCTGGGCCTCCTGGCGGCCTAACATGTGGCGGCGACTGGCGAGCAACTCGCCCCGACGGCAGCGTACAACGTTGACCTCCCGCAGAGGCAGCGAGCAGGGTTCTATTCGTGCCGAGGCGAGACAGTTAGGCTAGAAACGACGAAAAACTGTTTATTTAGGCAGTGGCAAAATCCTTGTAATTTCAAAAACGAAAAGATGTGTTGACGTGCTCAACATTGTTGGAACAGTCTGGTCCGTTGATCTGATATTAAATGTCTCAAATTTAATGTATCTGTAACATGTTTGCTCTTTTAATAGTAGTATAGATTCACACGCGGATCGAGGAGGAGTAAATCAATTAAAGAAAAAGAAAAGCTAGCTACGTATGTGCGTACATGCAATCAAGCACGACCTCACATGAAGAAAAAAGAAAGTACAAGGAAGAGGTGGTCAGCTCAAATCCATCTGCGTGTTAACTGCCACTCGCTTCGACTCCCTCGACTTCGTCAACCACCACGGCAGCACGCATCGACTTTGACTACGCGCACCCGACAGACTGGCGACTCGGGGCGGCGGCGGCGCCGCGCATCTTCATCGACCACTCGCCAATCTCTGCACCCGACACTCGGGGCTGGCACCTCAACATCTTGGTGGACTCCTTGGATGGCAAGGGCAGCATGCCGCGGCGACCCGACGATGCCGCGTTGCGGGTGACCCGACGATGCTGCGTCCAGCTCAGCAACACGTGTGCAACGACCCCGACAGCACATACCCGACAGCGATTCGAATGCCTTCATCGACTCCGGTCCGCCGCGTCGACTCCGCTGCCTTCATCGACTCTGCATCGTCACTACGCCTCGCCGGCTCGACAAGGTGGACTCGGGGGCTAAGCGTTGCAGCGCCGCGTCGATTCCCTCCGTCGGACAACTCCGGTCCGCCGCGTTGACACCCTGCGCCTCATCGACTCCACCGCGACGACTCCCTCCGCTGCGTCGACTCTAGTCTGCCGCGTCTACCTCTTTCGGCTAAACGCCACGACTCTGCCTCCGACGCTCGGGGGATGCGCCCTACAGGATGCACAATTAATCTTGGCCGCACTAGACACTCGAGGGCTGCGACCTCGCCTTCATCGACTCCGCCTCCGTCACTCGGGGGCTGGCGGCCTCGCCTTCATCGACTCCGCCTCCGACACTCGGGGGCTGGCGCCTTGCCTTCATCGACTCCGTTGAGTCAACTCCGCCACTTCGACTCGGTCCGCCGCGTCGACTCCCGTTGGCTCAGCGCCGCATGATCACGCCGCGCCTGCTCCATCTGACAGATAAGTTTCAATTTAAAATATTACGATTTATCACCAGGAGCAAAGTTCCTCTACTTCGAGTCGATCATTTTGCTACTCATGCTTTTAAACTGTCTGCCGGCCACACCCGACGCACTCCCGGGGGCTGCGCCTTAATAATCTGCTGGTGCACAGCCACCAGGTGTGCCCCCGACTTCGCTCATTGATGCTTTCCGCGAAACAATCCGAGTAGCTGGTACAGCCTGATGCCAAACCCTTGAACTCTAGCCCGGTTGACGCACTTCTGACTGACAGGCTGGCAAGGCGCAGCGGCTATATGGTACCAGGCTACGAAAGGATCTATTATCTATTACAGGGCAAAGAAGGGTGTCGAGTCGAAATCCACCTAATCAACTATCCTCACAAACTAAAGTCTCTCAAGTTCAAGCACATGAACTTATGATTTATGCATATTGCAAGATTAACGATTATTTGTTTATTGATCTCCCAGGATAATTTACTACTTATCATCGTCACTGATGCCACGACTCCGCCGCGTCGACTGCGTCCGCCGCGTCGACTCCCACCGGGAGCGCACTCGCCAAGTGCTCGACTTTGACAAAAGCAAGACAACCTAAGCCTATGCCCAACTCTGCGAGTCGAACATAGCCTCGGGGGCTACTCCCACCGGGAGCGCTGGTCGCGCACCCGATGGGACAGGTGTCGATCACGCACCCGATAGAAGGGACCGTCCGAGTCCGCCACGACTTGTTGCGGTCATCTCGGTGAACGCTGACTCGACGCACATCGAGTCAGTGACACCTGACATACCAGAGGACAACTCGACAACCTGACGTATCGATTACGCCTACTCGACATGCTGCTCTTAGTCTCTGCCCGATTATTCGAATCGACTAGACACTCGGGGGCTACTGACGTGGGCATACCTTCGGGTCCCCCACCATTGGCATACCGATGCGTCTAGCCGAAGACATAACTGGAGGCCCACCTGCGGCCCAACGAAGCCCAAGAAGCTACAACTTGAAGTACAAGGCAAGCAATCCAAGACGTAGTTACTAGGACTCTTGTAAACCTACCTGGCTCCCTTTATAAAGCCAGGTAGAGGTAGAAAGAAGGACAAGCCAGACGACACAACTAGAAAGGACACACTCATATTCCACCACCGAAACCCTAGCGAGATCGACATCTCGCCGGGATCGCCATTGTAACACCTCCAATCTATCAATAACAGACAAGCTGGAAGTAGGGTATTATCCTCCGGGAGCCTGAAACAGGGTAAATCGCCTTGCTTGTGAGCCATGGTAACTACCAGCACTCCAACTTCTCTCCCTCTCAATCAACCTGGGGTACTCGACCTGGGATTTGCCGTGGCCACCCCACGTCAGTATTGGAATTTTTTCAGATGCAGTGTATGATCAAGGACAAGGCGTGCAAGCTGATGATCGATGGTGATAATTGTACCAATGGCATAAGAAAAGGCAAGGGTGGCATCATTGGGATTGTCCCATGGCGTTATTCCCGAACTTAAGCATCTAGAGTGGTTGAATAGTTGCGGTATGCTAAAGGTTGTACTAGTGTGTGTGCCATTTACGGTTGGTGAGCATGCTGATGAGGTGGAGTGTGATGTATTGCCATTAGAGGTATGTGGATTGCTACTTGGGCGTCCAGTGCAGTATGATCGCAATGCTATGCATGCTGGGAGATCAAATACATATACCTTCAAGCATGATGGCAAATAGCGAATGTTCAAGCTTATGACAAATGAAAAGATCCAGTGTGATGTGGTGTTGATTGTGCGCAAGGAGGAAAGTGCATAAGATGACGCCGTAACGAGGGCAGTCAAGCTTCACAAAGAGGTGCAAGATGCAGGGAGAATCAATACTCATGTTGATTCATCCGTGCAGTAGATGACAAGTCTAGTGTTGTGCATGTTGGTGACCAGATTGAAGACAAGCTCTTAGTGGTGAACAAACAGATGTGGCAGCGTGTTCTACACTTCCAGTTTGTGTCGACAAAGGTGTTCAGGCCAAAGCTATTTGTAATGATCATGGATCGGTGCATATGGAGGCGCAGCTTGTTGCTACATTTTGTTAGACCTCTGTGCGGAGAGTTGGAGCAGCTGTGCGTATGCACAAAGGCAAGGATGGATGTGTTCGTCAGTTGTGTGGCCCGGGCTTTGCTCCTGTTTTGAGGGTCGTATGAGGAAGATACACATCAACATGGTTCCATCAAGTGTTGCAAAGAAAAAGGTGGTGGTGCCCCAATCCAACCGTATATGGCGAAGAAAGTGACACAAAGTACATGTCAAGTTCAGCTAGCCGAGAGGGAGAAGGTGGGGTGTGGAAGGTTAGCAAGATTTGAAGATGGAGAAGAAGCATGACGATGTTGGTAATCTGAAGCCACCCGTTGGAGAAGATCTTCCAGCGTTGATGACAACACCTTTACAAGGAGGGGAGGACGATGAGGGCATCCTATCAAAGGTTGAATGGCAGGACAACCAATGACATGCAATAATAAGTCTAAGGCAGAACCCAAGAAGGAGGAGGTGAAACCGAATTTCAGAATACTGTGAAAAGTTGCAGTTTCGCTCGTCCAGGACATAGCCTGGACTTAGCCCGGATACTACGTGAATTTTGTTTTAAAGTTGGTTTAAGGTTTGGTTTGACCGGGTTTGGGTCTTAGATCCGTTTGGGGTCTGTCCCAACCGAATTAGAGTTGAAGTCACCCATAAGAAGGGTTTGGCCGTCGACCATGTATCTTAGGTTGAACTTTAGGGTTTTGAACACTGTGTTCATCCCTCCGGGGACGACGCTGCTATTTATCGAATAAAGTGATAATTTCGTGAGGTTCTTGTGTGATAAATGATTATCGTGCCTTGGCGTGAGGCGTGTTGTTCATATACACGTTGTGCACTAATTTTTTTCTCATCTTTAGTTGCGCGGATTGATGCCGTGATTAAAGATTTGCTATCTAATTGTCTCGCGGTGAAACATGGGACAAAACTTTTGGATCATCTACATCTACTTTTTCCTTACCAGTTGAAAGGTTGTGCAATTTGCTCCATCTCTCTACCTGTACCTCCCACCACGAAGAGACCGCAAGTGGACACACGACTATTCATGCTCCGAGCAGCCGCTGAAGGCTGAACAAAACAAGGGGATAGTCGACAAAGCGCCCAAAGTCAAACCCACACCAAAAGTCACAGCTGCGGTGGGCTGACAGGCCGTACTAATTAATAAACCTCTCCCAAGCGTGGACTTTGCCATTTTCCCACCCCCACTCCTTTTTTTCTTCTCTCTAGAAACAAATTTAAAAAGTTGTCGCGCACCAAACCGGAAAGAAACACGGCCGTCTCTCCGATCGATCAAATCCACATCGGAATAACCACCGAAAAAGCACTGGATTCCTACCTCCTACCCCGCCCCGTCCGGCCGCCATCACGCCGCCGGTGAGACGTACTGTCGCCTGCGCCGTGCCGTTGGCGCTGCCATCGCGCCAAGATTTTCGGGCACCTGTCACGCGTCGACAAGATATTAATCTGCTGTTCTTGTTCATTTTTAATCTGCCCTCTGTCTCCGACGCCGGCTTCCTTGACTAATCGACGGGAGAATTTCCCGCCGCGTTTGGCGGCCCTGACCTCTTCCTTCGGCCGGTGCTACATGGCCGGTAGTTGTTCATCTTCCCCTTCGTTTGGTCTTCTTCTCGTGTCAGTTGGCGCCTCGTCAACGCCAAGCTTGGATTGCTGACTTCTTCGTGGCCGCCGTCGACGGATTCCTGTTGCGATCCCTTCAATTCCGCATCTAGTCCGCAGGTGTTCAGTCGCGTCGTCGGCATTGCCTGCCATGGGCGGCGTGTGCTCGGCGGGGATCGCCGGTGACAGGTCGCCGCTGGAGCTCTCGTTCAGGGCCTTCTCTGGCTTCGTGTTGAGCAGGACTTCAAGGCCTTCTCGGCGGCCGCCGGCAAGGCGCATGGCAAGAACAAGACTACGCGATCGAGGACACAATGGAGCCCGATGGGCTGAGCTTCCCCGATAAGGGGAAGGGCTCGCCCCGTCCACCAGCGGCAAGGCTCGCCGATCGGTTTCCAAAGAGTCGCACTTGATTCGAGCCTCATCGGAGAAGAACAAGGCCGCGAAGCCCAGGCTAGCACCTCTGGCAAGGCAAGTCTTACTTTTACCCAGGCTAAGAATCATCAAGCAGCTAAACTGGGAAAATTGGAAGCATGAACCGTAACCCGATCATGCATAATATTCTGTAAATATCCAGTTCTGTTTTGTCACTCCGACTCTACATTGGGTTAATTAATACACTGCCTGCAGCATTTTTCAGGTTAATCCAAGCCATCATTTTTGGTGCATTCTGACATTGCATCCTTTCTTCCTTTGAAGGTCTCGGACAGAGCCTCAGTGTTTGGTAGAGCGAGCACCTCAGCAGTGCAGGTTCTAGACACACTGAGCAGCAGCATGTCAAGCTTGAGCCCCGGAGGAGGTGGGTTCGTGTCCGGGCCGGCGGCGAAGGGAACCGTGTGTCGATCCTCGCATTCGAGGTCGCCAATACAATCGTGAAGGGCATGAGCCTCATGCAGTCTATGTCCAAAGAGAACCAGAAGTATCTGAAGGAGACCGTGCTCGATCACAAGGCGTACAGTGTCTAGTCTCGAGCGACGTGGATGTGCTGATGAGGATCGCCGCAGCTGACAAGAGGTTTGCCCCATATACATTGATTCTTATATTCTCTTAAGCGTGTTGTAGTTTACCCTATGTGGTTACTGCAACTTTCATGTTGCAAAAATGAAATGTTCCACATCCTGGTTTTAATTTGGCTCTTTCACCAGGCAAGAGCTCAGAGTGTTCTCGCGAGAGGTGATCAGATTTGGTAACCGTTGCAAGGATCCCCAGTGGCACAACCTTGATCGCTACTTTTCCAAGTAGGTGATCACTCACAGTTTTCTATGCCTGAGCGATTGACATGGTATCGAAGTTTGACGAGCCTGGTTCCGCTGTCTTTTCTGTTTCCAGGCTAGAATCTGAAATTATACCCAGCCAAACTTAAAAGAAACAGCAAAAGCAGAGATGCGGCAGCTGATGACCCTTGTTCGGCACACTGCTGTGAGTGCATTACACTATGAAGTGTGTTTTAGTAGCTTGACTGAATAGAAAACAGTGTATGGTGATGTTTGCATTAACTGCAATCTTTCTGCGCATCTTTTGCCCCTTTCGCTAAGTTTGACTATTCATTCTAGCTTTCCTGATGCAGTTGCTCCTTTTTTTTTTGACTCATAGGATCTGTACCATGAATTGCATGCATTAGATAGGTTCGAGCAAGATTATCGCCGTAAACTGGAGGAGGAGAAACAGTCCGTTGTATTTGAAAGAGGTATATCTTTCATCATCGATACCTCTGAAGCCAGCGGTATTTTTCCAACAGAAACTTATGACTGCAATTGATCATCAGGGGACACTGTTCAGATTATAAGACAAGAACTGAAGAGCCAAAGGAAGCATGTACAGAACTTGAAGAAAAAATCCCTTTGGAATAAGATACTCGACGATGTAAGTAGTTTTTACTTTAATTTTGAATAAAATGAATCATATGATAGCCATAACTTTCCAGTCCTTTGTGCTTAACGGGTCTCATAATCTGAATCATGCAAATTCCCTCCTATTGTCAGGTCATGGAGAAGCTTGTAGAAATTGTTCATTGCTTACATGTTGAGATTCGAGATGCCTTTGGGCCTTGTGGTATTACCTAATTGCTCATTCTTGTTATTCAGACATTTTTTTTAAAGGAGGATAACCTCGGCCTCTGCATCGTTGATGCACACTGCCATATATATTTTATTAGTTTCAAAACACAGTGTTTGTTATTTATACATTGATCATGTAATAACCCTGTTACTATGGTTTTGTATTTGTTTTTGTGGTTCCTGTAGATGGAGTTGTACAGTTGGACGGATCTTTGGAGAGCCATCAGACTTTAGGATCAGCTGGCCTGTCGCTGCACTATGCAAATATCATTTCGCAGATTGACAACATCGTAAGTTTCTTCCGGTTACACATATCTTGTGCCACCTCTTTCTTTCTTCTCCTAACCTTGCAAGTATGGTGCTATATTTGATAGTTCATGTTCGAAACTAATGCTAAATATTCTCGAGAAAATAGAACTAATGCTAAATGGTCTCACATATTTTCTGAAAGTAGGAGCTCAAGTATGTCCACAATACTTGTAAGGAAAAGCAGATTTCATATTTAATCCCGAGTTATGGGACCAAGACATAAACTACATGATAAAGACTAGTGTTCAGAAAGCCGATTAGGTCGCAGCTCTTTCTTTAAACCACAGAGGTTTCAGTTGCAACTCCAGTTTTTTGTAGCCTGAAGGTCAGCCTTTGCACAATCACAAATCTGTTCCTTTGCGCTGAATAATTGTAGTTGTATCCGAGTCATGGAATGGTAGCAGTGTCACTAGTTACCAGCCCTATGTCCAAGAAGATGTGAGTAGTTCTAATTGTAGCAGCTGTGTAACTGTAACATACTTTGAATGAAATACCCAGTATTATCTCCAAGTAGGACCATTTCTTGTTGAACAGTCCTGGAAACAGTTTACTCAAACTCTTTTTATTTGGTAATCTAAGGTTTCCCGGAGCTCTGTTCCCCCACAAAGCACACGAGACTCGCTGTATCAAGGGCTGCCTCCAAATGTCAAGTCTGTTCTCGAACGCGACTGCAAACTTGCTCAGAGTCTCAAGAGGTATCTCATGGATTCTCTACAAAAAGTAGCATGGCTCCATGTATATTACAAACTACATTGGCCACCTTGAACCTGGAGCTAATTTTTGAAAATCTGCATTCTTTTCTCCTTGGTAGGTTCCGATCACCCAGACCAGATCCTCCATGGAGAAGACGTTGCAATGGATCGTCCCTATTGCCAATAACACTGCTAGGTACTTCATTTTCTGTCGCATAACTTCACAAAATAGATTCCACCAGATACTGATTCTTTTCTAGGGATTGGTTAGTTGATTGTTCATCCTTGTTGATTTGCTTGCTGTATGTATCAGAGCACACCATGGATTCGGATGGGTCGGCGAGTGGGCAAACACAGGGTGAGAGACAGATGCTGGTCATCAACTCGCCAAATCTACCATCCATTCACCTGTTTGCTAGAATTCTCATCTGGACTTTGCCGACTGATTATTTCCCAATAGCAGGAATGATCTGACGCGGAGGGCACCCGGCCACCCCGAGGTGCTCAAGATCGAGACGCTTCACCACGCGGACAAGGACAAGGCGGATGCGTGCATACTCGACCTAGTGGTGTGGCTCCACCGCCTCATCTGCTACAACAACGGCGGTAGCCACCTGGGAGGCAGGTCGCCGAGCAGCAGATCCCCCGCCCGCTCTCCGCCCAGCAAGGTGGCCCTGCTCACCAGGAGGACCGGGAGATGCTGCAGGAGGTGTACATGCGGCGGCAGCGGGGTGCTCCCGGGAAGAGCAAGAGCCAGGAGCTGACGTCAACGACGGCCGCAGCCCGCAGCCGCAGGTCGTCGTCAGCAGCGGCAGCGGCGCTGAATAGGGACGACAGGCTGAGCAAGAGCAGTAACTACTCTCTGTTCTCCCTGGCGAGGCGGCCACACGCCGTAGCACCCGTCGCCGTCGGCTTCGACATCGACGGCATCGAGGCGCGGGGCGTCATGGGTAGAGCGGACGTACAGAAACAATTGTGAAACCGAAACAACTTGCATCATTTCCCGTTGTATATAGGCCAAAATACAGCACGAGAAACCATGAGCTCGTATACAGTAGTACTAGGAAACTGTGATTGTGAAGTTCCAATAGTTTTGACACCCGGGTTGAGTTTTTTCTGTTTCTGCACCTGTACTATTTGTTCTTTGAATCGATAATACACGTGCCATGCCTGTAACCGTGAATAGTACGCTCGACACGTTCGGACCTCCAAGCACCATCATGAAAACAGAGTTAGCTCTCATTCGTCACTTCTAAGATTGTGTCGTTTGGTTCACCCTAGAAGGACCTTGCGCGCTTTGCTGCGCCTTTTTTTGTTGTTGTTGTCGACGTTTCATTCCTTAAGTGATGTGTGTGTGTTGGTTTCATCTGGGGCTTTTGACAGGTAGCAGTGCATGGACTTTTATTTTGACAAACGATGCGAGGAGCTCATACGTTCGTTGTATGGCCATTTGGTGTAGGAGCATGTTGCGGCGGCCGTCAGATGTTCTAACTGGGATGCACTCGCTAATCACCACAGGAACGCGCGGCCTATGCCGACGGCTAGAGGCTACGCCGACGGCTTTTTGTCGGGGCCGTCGGCGTGAGCCCGCGGTGGACAGCTCTTTGACACAGGGCTACGCCGCTAACTTCTTTGCCGTCGGCATAGGTTCACCGGGCTACGCCGACGGCAAAGCCGTGGGCATAGCTATGATTTTTTTTTTCTATTTTCATTTAATATGAAATAATTCATATCTTTAAATCCGTAATTTAACAAATAAAATGTCTAAATCGATTAGAAAAATGAGAGCAATCCAAATATGACATCCATATTATCTTTTTCATCATGTATATGACTTTTTGCAACATATTTTTGGTACTTGCTTAATAAAAAAAGTCATTTTTGGCACTTAAAAAATAGAAAATGATTTATATAAAATATTTTGGAAAATATTTTTGGCAACAATGTTTGCTATACGAAGACACAGCTATGTGTCAAATATGGACACTTTATCACAAATTATGGCACCGGGTCCATTTTGACCATTTTTTTCAACAAAATAAAAGAAAGTGAAAAAATACTAAAAAAATGAAATCTTTTGGCATGGAGTCCTTTTATGTGCACTAGTTGCTAGAAAAATGATAAACTTGAGTTTTGATAAAGTTTCCAAAAAAAACTTCTTCACAAAAAGATCAATCATCTATAAACATGTATAAGTTTCGAGTCAAATGATCTAGATATGATCATTCCCGTGGCGTAATTTATGATAATGTGCCCATATTTGACACATAAGTGTATCTTGGTATGACAAACAATGTTGCAGAACTAAGCTTTTTCAAATTAGTTATATAAATATCATTTTCCATTTTTAATTGTAAAAAATGACTATTTTGTGAAGCAAGTACAAAAATATGGTGGAAAATGGCACCCATCCAATTATCACACAAAGTAGACCATATTTTATAGATAATCCTGCAATATCAGGAATTTTCTCGGTTTCTACGTAATTTCGCCTATTTAAATGAACTTTATGCCTATTTTCCGGAAGTAATTGAATTTTAAACTACATGTGTGTGATAGTTTACTCTAATTTTTTTTACAAAATTCATTTTAAGATAAACCAGTAGTGGTTATATCACAGAACCGTCGATAGTTTTGAAAAATGCTACCCCTTTCGATGAATAGGCACGGTGGCCATTTTAACATTTTTTCAACAAAATAAAATAAAGTGAAAAATACTCAAAAAATGAAATCCTTTTTCATGGAGTCCTTTTATGTGTACTAGTTGCTAGGAAAAATGATAAACTTGAGTTTTGACAAAGTTTCCAAAAAACTTCTTCACAAAATGGTCAATCATTTATAAACATGTATAAGTTTCGAATCAAATGACCTAGATATGATCATTCCTGTGGCGTAATTTTTGATAATGTGTCCATATTTGACACATAGGTGTATCTTGGTATGACAAACAATGTTGCAGAACTGAGATTTTTCAAATTAGTTTTACAAATACTATTTTTCATTTTTTAATTGTCAAAAATGACATTTTTTGTGAAGCAAGTACAAAAAATATGGTGGAAAATGTCACCCATCCAATTATCACACAAAGTAGACCATATTTTATGGATAATCCAGCAATATTAGGAATTTTCTCGGTTTTTACCTAATTTCGCCTATTTAAATGACTTTATGCATATTTTCCGAAAGTAATTGAATTTTAAACTACAAGTGTGTGATAGTTTGCTCTGAAAATTTTACAAAATTCATTTTAAGATACACCAGTAGAGTTTATATCACAGAACCGCCGATAGTTTGAAAAATGCGACCCCTTTCGATGAATAGGCATGGCGGCCATTTTAACCTTTTTTAACAAAATAAAAGAAAGTGAAAAAATACTTAAAAAATGAAATCCTTTAGCATGGACTCCTTTTATGTGTACTAGTTGCTAGCAAAAATGAAAAACTTGAGTTTTGACAAAGTTTCCAAAAACCTTCTTCATAAAAGGTCAATCATCTATAAACATGTATAAGTTTCGAGTTAAATGACCAAGGTATGACCATTCTCGTGCCATAGTTTGTGATAATGTGCCAATATTTGATACATAGGTGTATCTTGATATGGCAAACAATGTTGCAGAACTGAGTTTTTTGAAAATATTTTTATAAATATCATTTTTCTATTTTTAAGTGCCAAAATGACTTTTTTTATTGACCAAGTACCAAAAATATGTTGAAAAAAGTCATATACATGATGAAAAAGATGATATGGATATCATATTTAGATTCCTCTTATTTTTCTAATCGAGTTAGACATTTTATTTGTTAAATTTTGATTACGGATTTACAGATATGAATTATTACATATTAAATGTAAAAAGGACAAAACAAAGTAAAGTAAATTTTATTGTTAATTATTTAAAAAATATTATTACGTAATCATTCTTATTTATTCAAATAAATTTTAAAAATTTAAACAATAAAAAATATAACATCATGACGCAGGGGTTAATATGATTGATAGGATACTAATATCAGAAAGTTCTAACATCTCATTTGGAAGCTAATTTGGAAGGAACTCAAAAGTTAAACGTGCTTGGGCCGGAGCAATTTGAAGTTGGGTGACCAAATGGGAAGTTTGACCAGGGTTAGTACTTTGACCTGAGATTAACTATGTGGCTAAGTGGAAAATTTTAAAATTTCAAAAAAAAAAAGTGGAAAATTTCGGAGTAGAATTAATAAAATATAAAAAATATTTTTTTTGGAAAAAATGTTGTTGGAAAAAAATGCCGACGGCTTTTGTCTGTGCCGACGGCCATCTATCCTATGCCTACAAGGACCTACGCCGACGGACCTAGCCTGTGCCGACGTGCCGTCGGCGTAGGTCCTGCTTCCTGTAGACTGTAGTGAATGAACCCTCCAACACAAAGTATCTAAACCGACCCTACTTCTTAGTGACTAAAAAGTTGTTGCTGTTAACATGATCACTTCTGCCTTGATGTTCGTCTACACGGAAAATGAAAAATGACTACTGGTGAGTTGAATTGCTACTGTTGATGGGAAAGCTTGAACGCGTTTCAGCAGAAGCAAGAGAACCCCAGGATGCAGACATAGTGTATGTCACAGATTTAAGATAAAACACATATGTATGTGACATATTCAGACCTCACGCAACTTCTGAAATTCTGATGCCATCCTACTATGGCACAATCTTCAGCGGAAACATCCGTGACCTACAAATTACTCGATTCTTTTTTAACTGTTTTGTTTGCATGTTTTCGGAGTTACATGTAACTCGATATATAGATTGTTGTAAACATACACCTTACATGGATCAAATGCAGAAATTAAGGTCGCTTTCCAGTCACACGTTTCTTGGAGGTACAGAATTTGGAATGACTAGGAATAATTGCTTTTGATTTTCAAACGTGGAGTAACAAACAGCAGCAGTAGCAGGAGCTATGGCCCGCTGCGGCGCTTAGCCTCCTGGGCCTGGACCATGGCCGGACGCGCTCTAGGGCCTGCTCGACTACGTCGACGATCCTCGTCCGGGTGACTGCCTGACTGGGCCAAGTAGTTTTGGATCGGAGGGGCGCTGTTCTAACCCGTAGCATGATTTTAACCATTAATTACATGTGTGTACTGACTAGAGCAACCCACTTGCAGAGACCTCGCGTACAACTGAACCGCCAACTTGAAGCATGAGCCTAGTCCAATTCAGCTTTGACTATGAGCTTGCTGGCCCGCCGCCTCCTCGAATTTTCACGACGCATATCAAACCGTGGGGTTAGTAGCAGTGGCGGCGCCAGGAATTGGAGGCTGGGTATTCATCCCAATTTTTTTTTTTTTGCTCAAAATGCAATACATGAACAAAACATGGGGAAATTGCTAAATTAAGAACTTGCATCTAGAAATTAGATGGAGGCGAGCACCAGGATTTAAGAACTTGCTGGTAACTAGCCGCGGGGGGAGAATCATGGGTATTCCCGGGAAGACAGGGGCATACCCCTGGCGCCGCCCCTGGTTAGTAGTCTTAGGAATCGTCTAAAAACCGCAAAACTTTTTGCTTTAACCCACGAAAACGGGTAGAAAAATTATTACGATGAGTTTTTACTACGCCCACCAAACCGTTTGTGAGGTCTAGAGTTCTGGAAATGCCAAATTGTGTGCTATATCTCATGGAAACGGTTAGAAAATGATAAGTTTTCACGACGACATCAAACCGCCTTCAGCCCGAAAATCGCCCCGCTGACCCAAAAAACGGTAGAGCTCACGAAAACAGACAAAAAATTATGAATTTTCACGACGGCCATGAGAAATGCAAAAAAGGATGAATTTTGATGACGTCTCTCAAACCATGTATCAGGGGTTAAAAGGCGTGTACATAATTCTGAGACAAAAAATGTGCTATATTCCACGAAATCGGTCAGAAATTGTGAAAATGACGAGTTTTAAATATGTTAAAAGAAAAGTTTTGGTGACACCTCTCAAATCGATTACAATGCATGGAAAAGATATCACTCCTAAGAGAGGGTTGATCGCTCTTAACTCACTCTCGTACACCTTCTTCCTCTTCTCAACATAGAAGAGAAGGCTAGCTGGCCACCAGCCGGCACACCCCACTGAACCTTGAGAATGTCACGCGCTTAAATACACTACACAAGAGTAGGGCTTTTACTAGAGATGATCGATGACCTGGAACCGTATAGATCCTTGCATACCTAAGGTAGTTAGCCCATCGGACTGTGGTCCCAAGCCCTACCTAGACAAAAATTTACTAGAAGGATACAAACACAGACAATTGATGCGCGAGGTAGTCAGTTTGTGCGCCAACTTAGGAGTGTCGCAATGTGCTCCTCTTCCACCGTCAATGCTGGCGGTTCCGTCGCCGCCATGCCCTCAACTCCGCCCCCATCCTATGTTACGAACGACAAGTAAATAAACGATGAATGAAAGCAAGATCAACACAACAGGAACACGAGATTTAATGTGAAAAACCCTTCCAGCAAGGAAGAGAAAAATCAAGGGCGTCAGCTAACAAATCTTTACTATGATCGGGTGAGATTACAACGCCGGGGATTTACAACTTTCGACTTATCCGAACCGGTAGCTTAAGAGAGGTATATATTGATGGATGTATACCCAACAGACAATGATAATTAACATATGATTCATAATTATGTTTCATGATTCTATGTTATAACTATTGTGGCTCCTTAATATGAGATTTAGAGGAAAACTCACACGCACGTGTAGAAAATGAACAGAATAAAGATACCCTAGTCTTGCCTTTATACTAATTTGTTGATTGCTAGATAACCGTGTTTTCCTGATCATGAACATAGTTTATGTCAGCATCAATAAATGGCATAGTGTTGGTTGAAACAATATGGCTGGGTAGACCCAGTTTGTTGATATAATAAGAGATTCCTTTACGGTGTCTTTTGTCCTTATTGATATATCACCACAAGGTTATAGTACTAACATGTCCTTAAACCATGAGGTTATTAGGGTTGTCGGTGGCGGAGGCAGGGGGACCAGCAGGGCCTTGGCCCCCCTGACATTTGATATTTACGCATAGATCCCTTCTTCTATATGCTACATGCTACGTATATTTCTTTCCTGGCCCCCCCTTATACTTATATTTTGTGCTCTGGCCCCCCTGATGATTTTTTCTGGCTCCGCCCCTGAGCGTTGTACATACACAAAGAGTTGCTTTGGTGCTATCAAGTATCACACTGTAACAGGGTGATCAAAACGGTAGTTACTGGGTAATTCCAAAGGTGTGTATAAATCTTAATGTTCCAAGATGGAAAATTACTCCTCGGTATGAGAAGTATCACTATGTTCTACAGACAATACACGATGATGTTTCATCATGGGGATACAAAAATACGGGGACAAGTAAAAGGATACTTGCCAGTTAAAGAGATCGATAAAGACATATGATCAAAGGTTGATTCACATAATGTCCGAATATCTAATCTCGGGTAAAGTTTAGTATCGTGAGTAATGGAAATGATGTACAATAACCAACATGTTCAACTGAGCACTTTCGCATAACAGTAGGAGTCCATATGGACGTCCATGGTTCCACTATTAATTATTGATCAAAAAGTATTTTCGAGTCATGTCCACTTGTTATCGAACCTGTAGGGGTCACACACTTAAGTTAGGTTTTGTTATTTATGTATTATGGTAGGTCTGAAATAAGAGAGAGAATCACCGGAATGGTATTTCCGAGTGATCGATATATTTACATATACTAGAGAGATTGATAAGCGGACATTGGATGTCTCGGAGTCATAGAAATAGTTTCTATCATTGTCGGAATTATTCCGAGATTTTATATAGAGAGGAAATTGGAAGAGTTCTGAAGTTACGGGATGGTCCCATCAAACACTGATTTGCGTAGGAATATTTTAGAAGGTTCCGCAGTTTTCTGGCATGTTCTAGAAACATCCGGGGTGGTCCATGGGCTGCACCCGCTGGGTTGGACCCATGTGGGGCAAGCCGCATTGGCCCACCTAGGTGGCCGACTCTATGGTGGAGTTGGCCTCCAAGGAGGTGGGGTCGGCAATACCCAAGGGTGGCTGGGTGGGGGCCACCACAAGGCGGTGGACAGGGTTTACCCTAGGCCGATCCGTTCAAGTGGGGCCCACCAGAGGGCGGCGACGCAAAGGGATGGGGTCCCCAAGGGTGGTGGCTAGGGTTGGGGAGTGATGCATGTAAAATGCATACATGAACTTTGTATGTTATTACTAGATATTCCTACATATTTGCAACTTATATGATGTTATATTCATGTTTTATAATGATTTCGGGGATTTTCTAAACAATCCCCCCTCTTTTGGTTCTAACTCTGTTTCCAGAAAACGACTTTTTTAGTGTTTCGGACTTTTCGGGAGCTTCGGGACTCCAAAAAGGGCAAGGCCAAAGCGCACGGTTCAGAATTTTCGAGACGAACGCAATGGGCTGAAAATGAAGACCAGAAGCCCAACCAGCTGGAAACTAGAGGGCCCCACGCGGTCAGATTCCCTGGCCGCGTGAGGACCCCTCTTTTCCCCCTCGTGGCTCCGATGCCGTCCGTTTTCGTCTCCGTGGCTTCGTCTTGACCTAAAACCGGCTATAAAAATAGTCCCCCGGGGAGTTTCGGGAGGAGGCGGCGGAGAAACACAAAACCACGAAACAGAGAGTCAGAAGGCTGCCGCCGGAGAAGATCGGAGGGGGGAAACGCCGCCGAATCACCTCCGGAGGGCTCCACCCCCCTCCGGCGTGTTCATCATCAACATCTACAGCAAGATCATCTCCATCTCTCCACTGTAAACTCTTGGCAAACATGATATATGATGCAATATACTATTCCCTTGATCTATTGTGTCTCCCCATCTATGTTTGAGAAGTGATTTGTTCATGGCAATAGTGAAATAGTTCGTTGATTGGTTGCATACAAGTTTTGTTATCTTTTATGATTGTCTTTATGTACAATATATGAGTGCACACATATGTTGGGGAATGCATGTAAGGTGATCACCGGTAATGTAATGGAGTGAGGGAGACTTGGGAGGACATGTAAACCTGAGACCGAGTCATGAAGTTACTTTATTGGGGGATATATATAGGGGACCTTAGAACTTAAGGCTATGGTGGGACTTTTATGTCTTAATAATTCTTGTGTGCTCATTTACTTGGCCATGAGATCCATCATAAGGGGTTTTAGTTCATTTACTTGGCTACACCTATTTATGGCTCCTTCCTAGAAGAAACAATTAAGACTGAAACATGTGCTTCACTAATTGTGACAACCACACGAATGAAATAACAATTGCTAGAACATTTGCTCCCTTGAGATATTTGCTACTTGAGATATTTGCTACTTGCTACTTTGAGAAACTTGCTCTAAGAAACTTGCGTTTGAAACTTGATTGAGAAACTTGTTACTAGATAAACCCATTCCACATCACTTGCTTTCATTAGTTAGTTCCTTTCATATTTAAACTTATTGCTTTGCACAAACGGCCATATAAGAGGGTTATAGGGCTTTAGAGAATAGATAGTTTACCTTCAGCTCCTCGTGGGTTCGACACTCAAATACTTATCGAATTGTGCTACAGTGATTCCTTGCTCTTGGGGATTATCAAGCACTTTTCTGGCGCCGTTGCCGGGGAGCGTTGTGCTAAGCTTTTATTCTTGTTTGCATTGCATACTAACATATAAATCTAAAACATTATTATAAAATGGAAAACAACCAAACAATTATAGAACTGTATAATATCTATCTTGAGTTAGGACATGAAGTGTTTGAGGAAAAATTAAATTTTATTTGCATAACAATCATGTTTGTGGTAGTACTAATTCGTTGAACACCTTTATTGCTAATGCTAAGGAAAACCTTAAGCTTGGGGAAGTTTGTTTTGATGAATATGATATTTTTAGTCCCCCAAGTTTGGAAGAGAAAATTTATTTTGATGATACTATGTCTCCCATTTATGATGATTACAATGATGTATATGATATTTTCAGTCCACCTACTATTGAGGATGAAAGTGATTTAATTGAGTTTGATGATCCATTATGCTCATTAGATGATAAGTCTTTATGTGGTGATTCTATTCAAAACTATGTGGTTATGTTTAACTTTAATGCTTGCAACTATTATGAGAGAGGAAGAGATAAGAATCCCCTTTATGTTTCTATGTTATTTAAAATGCAAGCTATTGATTATTATATGCATTGGTTACCTCAAATTTGTTGTTATTTATTCATATATAAAATTCCAATGCATAGGAAGAGAGTTAGACTTAAAAGTAAATTGTTTAATATTCTGTGGTGTGTTCCTTATGCTTTAATTTCCTATTCGGTTTGAGCACACCTTTATATCTTTACAACATGTAAAATATCTTTACCTACTGTTTTGTGACAATTAGTTTAAGATTTTCATTTTATATAAAATTTGGGAAAGTAAATGAGAAGGATGAGTAATGGAGAAGTTGGGGTCGACCTTGAACATGTGTTGTTCATGCCAATGGAACCGTTGCAAAGTCTCTATCATTAAAACTTTTCCCAAAGCTAAAACCAAATAAAAAGAGTGTTTATGTTGTATATATTTGCTTCTCCTTTTGCCTTTTTGCTAAATCAAAAACAACAAAAATATTTTCCTTCTTCTTTGATTGTTTCTCTTGATTCTTGCTTGGTTCTTTTTGTTTCTTTTTGATTTTTATCTTCAGCTTAAGTTTTGGGTTTTTGAGTCAAGGTGCTTGTTTACTACCGTAACATCACCTTTGTATCTTATTTTTCATCTTAATGGCAAGAATAACCTCTTTTGAGAGGTAGGATTAAACAATAGTGATTTGCTGTCCAGAAAACAGATGCCTGAGCTTCACTGCGAAAAATGTATAAAATCACAGAAGAGGAATTTTGACCTGATATTTTACGACAGCAATATTCAGTTATTAATACACATTTCATTAGTTCAAAGTTTTCTGATTTGAGCAACGTAAGTGCCTCTGAAAATTCACTCTTTACGGGCTGTCCATTTTTGACAGATTCTGTCTTTATTTTGCATTACTCTCATTACTTGTGTTTTGTGTGGTTCTATTGATCAAAGAGCAATACACAACCATAGTAATATTAGCTAATGTGTAGAATCAACTCATGATATGTCTTTGCTGTACCTATGAGGATTTCATTTATGGAGACACTAACCCCTCTAATCAAGTTTTAAGATGAGTTTTGTGTGAAGAGAACTTTCAAGTGGAAGAGTTGAGGGTGATGAATAAAGATCACGAGGGACAAACACTCAAGCTTGGGGATGTTACCCCTAGGCTCACCCTACATATATCAAATAAGTACAAGAATTTAAGCTTGGGGATGCCAAGCCACCTCACTCCAACCATCTTGATACCAAGTAAGTAAGCCTAGCTATATGGCTATAAAGAAAGCGCTTTACGGGAGGCAACCCGGTTGTTTTTACTTTTGATTTTCTTTGTGTCCTCTTGCTGTAACAAGAGACTTAGTTTTTAGTTTAGTTTCTGGAATTCTTAATAAAGTGCCAAGTTTTACCTATTTTGGCTTGAAAAAGTTGCTTTTTGCATTCGGAGATTTTATTCCAGCACGAATCTGTGCACGGTATGATTTTTAATTCCTATTCTGTAACTCCGAATGAGCTGAAATTTGAACTGTGGTTGCAACTTTTCATCCTCTGTGAGCGTGAATTTTTCAGATTTTTTCGACATATTTAAGTAGGGTAGAAAAATACGTTTTGCTGCTGCTGTTTTTCTGGACGGATTCTGTCCCATTTTGTTTGATGCATTCTTTGAACTTTTAACTTGAATCTTTTTGATCCAATTGAGTTTATAAGTAGGCATACAACATTATACACTTTCTGGACATTCATATGAATTTTTGTTTAAGGATTTTATGCAGCAAGCAATTCATTTGTCTATCACTACTAATGTCACCCCACAGAAAAGAAATGGGAGAAACGGTGTTTTGAAGTTTTTTCACAGGGATTAGAGGAGATGCACCAAGAGCTATCCAAGGATGGTGAAGACCATAAGCTTGGGGATGTGAAGACAACCCCACTGGACCAACACACTCTCGGTTTGCACACGTCTAACTTCTGTTTTTCGATCAATGCACCCTATCACATAAACTTGGAGCGTCTTTTATTTGCTTTTTATTTTGATTTTTGTTTGTCTTGAGACCACCACTATCATTTATATATGAGAAAGCTACTGGAAATTTGGGTTGAATTAAGTTGGATGCTATTAAAAAGATTGGGAAAGGGATGTTTGAGTTGATTCAAAAAGATACATATAGTTGCATGATTCATGTGCTTTTTAATGAGTATTAATTTGCAAGTGTTTTATCAAGAGCTATCTTTTATTCATGTTTTGATGCTGAATGTCACTTTACTTTGTTTAACATGGATTGGTTAGTTCTATGGACACTTATGCATGCATTTAGACGGTCAACTTTCTCCCTTTTGCTAGCCCAAAAAATTCCAACAAGTAAAAACTTGTTTTCCAACACCTTCAACCAAAGTTTTTCCAGTGAGTCCACCATATCTACCTGTTAGCTTTATGCTATTCCAAGTATGTTTATCATGTTATATTGTATTATCTTTGCTTCCAAATTAAAATGCTTATGTTATTGATTGTTATGGGAAAAGTTGGTTAAAAAGCTCTCACGAACTTGATGCACACTTTACTTTCATTGCACTTAATAAACATGAACCATTGTGATTAAAATTATGAAGTTGTGTGCTTGACAAGAGTCTTGGTTGGGAGTTAGCTCATATGTGCTGTCACATGGCAAGCTTTCAACAGTGCTCTTAATTATATTTAGTTGATATCATGTACTTTTGTTTATGGATGCCTAACATTGTGTGAAATAAAAGTGGAAACTTGGTAAGTTTGAGGAGTAAGTATAAATGGCTAGAGAGACTCACCGGGCGGCTAACCCAAGCCATGCATCATTCATGGTGGAAATTTACTTACATATCACGGTGGACCTTCAGTGAGGCACTTCACAATAAAAAGCTATAACAATAGTAAATAAAAGAGTGCTGAGATTGTCCATTTTGTTTGTTTGTCTTGTCATTTTGACATGGGCTTGTTCCATGTCCTGGGACAAGAGGTACCCCGGGAGCAACTCTTAATGATGCTATTATTACTTGCAATGACTTTAACTTGAACTTGCTTTGTGACCCGAGTTGAGTAGCCAGTTGGAGAGGTACTTGTATTCAAGGGGCATGAGGCATTCAACCCATACTTTGTCAAGCACATTACTCATATTTGCTTTCACTTTAAACTTTAACCATTCAAGATGCTATGATAGGGGTAATGAGAGCTCCACACCAATGGATACCACATTGCAAACATTAACTTAAGTAGAAGCATTTGGAAGCTAGATGAAACTTATTCATGTTTTACCTCTACTTATTTATCTATCTTTCCAAAGTGTCCACCTTTTATATTCAGATTTACAAGAGTACTCTATGACCATTATAGGATGTTTTTACTTTTCATTATGCATACATTTGGTCCATAGTACTTTCTTCTATGTTACACTTTGTGAATTATCATTGAACATCCTTTCATTGAATATTTGATATCACTTCATAATCTATCTTGTATATTGCTACTCCTTTGAGAATGAATCATTTGACTTTATGTAGCAATAGTAATCATCTTTGATATCCATTGATAGTATTAAAATGCAAAGTCCATGTTAGTTTTATCACCTTCATACTCGAGGACGAGTATAGGTTAAGCTTGGGGATGTTGATGCATGTAAAATGCATACATGAACTTTGCATGTTATTACTAGATATTCCTACATATTTGCAACTTATATGATGTTATATTCATGTTTTATAATGATTTCGGGATTTTCTAAACAATCCCCCTCTTTTGGTTCTAACTCTGTTTTCCAGAAAACGTCTTTTTTAGTGTTTCGGACTTTCCGGGAGCTTCGGGACTCCAAAAAGGGCAAGGCCAAAGAGCACGGTTCAGAATTTTCGAGACGAACGCAATGGGCTGAAAATGAATACCAGAAGCCCAACCAGCTGGAAACTAGAGGGCCCCACACGGTCAGATTCCCTGGTGATGGTCCCGAAGAGCAAGGCTTTGATACCTGCAAAAATAAACGGGATTAGGTTGAGACTCCAAGTGCAGAGTGTATAGTAGGTGGAAGACAGTTTTCCCCATGAGGGGTGACTCGAGGGTTTAATATCGAACTCTCGGAGAATCTGAAGTGGTAGATTTAACGTCTTATCCTTCTTTTGGTTACCTACAAAACAAGGTTAGATGTTTTGGTCCTCAACCTCACCTGTGGTTGTCAAGCACAAGGTGTAAGAATGATATCAGGATAGTTATGCAATGCAAACAAGAAATAAATATGCAATGATGGTGGATGCAATGATAAATGATATTTTTGGGTTTTTGAATGATGTATGCAAGATGAAAAGTATTTTTGTATTTTCGGATTTAATGATGGCTGAAAATAGATAAGTGGTATATGGTGTTGGAAAGGTGTTTCTTATGATTAAAAATGGACTGGGGTCCATGGTTTCACAAATGCACTCTCTCTTTATAAAGTGGTAGACAATGGAACACACACAGTTAACATATGAGATTGCAACACAGGGTTTGATAACAAGTTACTTAGATATATGGGCATCACGTCCTAACATAGAGATCTTTTGGTTATTAACCTCTCTTATACTCCACCAAGATGCGAACTAAATCATAACACCTCAGTAATTAAGATAACTCAGAGTATAGCATTAAGTATCATGACATGAAGTGAAAATAAGAACATGCTAGATCTAGTCATGGAGTAGTGGCAATGGTCACGCCCACATCCCCGGTAGCATGGTATTTTAGTTTATCCCTAGTGAGATAACAAAGTAAGGTAAAGATACCAAAGTGGATCGCAGAACTTTCTCTCACGTTCACTGCACTAGCCACCCCCCGTTACTCCAACTAATGCACACGTTCCCCCACACACGCTCTCATAAACATGCTTGATCAAAACAAGTAGACAAGAACGGGGTACATAATATGCATCTATACTCATAACTGAAACAAACATTGCAATCTCAAACATATATTAACTCATAAAGATCCACCACAAAGGTATTACAACGGTGACCGTAATCATGTTCAGCAGCTCATACGGTGCTAATTAGTGAAGCTCAAGAGAGGAGAGATACATAAGTTACTTCCACAAACCCATAGTCCAGAGGTGGACGACTCCCTCTTCATCATGGAGACGGTGGAGAAGTCGATGGAGAAGATGGAGACCACGCCGGCAGCGCCCCGCCGGAGTTTTCCCCCTCCAATCTGCAGCTCCTGATCTCCGTTTCGGTGTTTCTGTGTTTGTGCGGCGCTCCTTCCAGAGAACGTCGGGGGACCTTTTTTATAGGCGTTTTTAGGTCAAGACTATGTCGGTAGAGCGAAGATCGACGGCAACGGAGCCACGAGGGCCAAACGAGTGGGCCCCACGCGGCCACAGTACCTGGCCGCGTGGGCCACCCCCGTTTGGTCCTCGGACCTCCGTTTGTTCGCTTCCTTCGCCCACAGGTCTTCTTCCTTCCAAATATTGAAGCCCGTAAATTTCCAGGTGATTTCGTTGACGTTTGGGTCCCTGAAACATTAAAATAAGAAAACGGGGTTTTCTGCCTGTGCAGGGTTAATTCCATAAAAATAGGAAATCATTAAGATATTTCCAAAATCATGATAAAACATTGATATAAACCTTATATGATGCAAATATGATTGGAATATAAGCAATTAAAGTGCAAAGTTCATGTATGCATTTTACATGCATCACCTGGCCGCGTGAGGACCCCTCTTTTCCCCCTCGTGGCTCCAATGCCGTCCGTTTTCGTCTCCGTGGCTTCGTCTTGACCTAAAACCAGCTATAAAAATAGTCCCCCGGGGAGTTTCGGGAGGAGGCGGCGGAGAAACACAAAACCACGAAACAGAGAGTCAGAAGGCTGCCGCCAGAGAAGATCGGAGGGGGGAAACGCCGCCGGAATAACCTCTGGAGGGCTCCACCCCCCTCCGGCGTGTTCATCATCAACATCTACAGCAAGATCATCTCCATCTCTCCACTGTAAACTCTTGGCAAACATGATATATGATGCAATATACTATTCCCTTGATCTATTATGTCTCCCCATCTATGTTTGAGAAGTGATTTGTTCATGGCAATAGTGAAATAGTTCGTTGATTGGTTGCATACAAGTTTTGTTATCTTTTATGATTGTCTTTATGTACAATATATGAGTGCACACATATGTTGGGGAATGCATGTAAGGTGATCACCGGTAATGTAATGGAGTGAGGGAGACTTGGGAGGACATGTAAACCTGAGACCGAGTCATGAAGTTACTTTATTGGGGGATATATATAGGGGACCTTAGAACTTAAGGCTATGGTGGGACCTTTATGTCTTAATAATTCTTGTGTGCTCGTTTACTTGGCCATGAGATCCATCATAAGGGGTTTTAGTTCATTTACTTGGCTACACCTATTTATGACTCCTTCCTAGAAGAAACAATTAAGATTGAAACATGTGCTTCACTAATTGTGACAACCACACGAATGAAATAACAATTGCTAGAACATTTGCTCCCTTGAGATATTTGCTAATTGCTACTTTGAGAAACTTGCTCTAAGAAATTTGCGTTTGAAACTTGATTGAGAAACTTGTTACTAGATAAACCCATTCCACATCACTTGCTTTCATTAGTTAGTTCCTTTCATATTTAAACTTATTGCTTTGCACAAACGGCCATAAGAGGGTTATAGGGCTTTAGAGAATAGATAGTTTACCTCATGGGTTCGACACTCAAATACTTATCGAATTGTGCTACAGTGATTTCTTGCTCTTGGGGATTATCAGGGAGGCGTCCCAAACCATAAGCTGATGGGGCCCACCAGGGGCAGCGGCGCATGAGGGGAAGGGCTTGTCCCTCCTCCAAGGCTCCCCTCCCCCTCCCTCCTATATAAATGAGGGCTCCCCCTCCTTTGGAGACACACAAGTTGGAACTTGATCTACGAGATTTTGGGGTCTCCTCTCCCTTTAGATTGAGATATAATCCTCTCTCTCTCTCTCTCTCTCTCTCTCTCCCCATGTGTTGGGATCTCCACCTTCATATACATCAGTAGAGGCTGAGCTCTATATAGCGAAGTTCCGCTGAACCGGATCTAACGAACGTGTGCGAACTCTCACAGGGATCATACGTTTGATCCGGCTTGGTTGGATCCAGAAGGCTGGACACCAGGAGTCGGCTACATTCTCACCGCTAGGCTTAGCCGTGAGTACCTTCATCAGGCTACATCGACATCGTCATCCGCATCTCTTCCGCTTTACGGTGTTGGTAACGATCTAGAGCTAGATCTTAACTTGTTGTGTAGCATGTGGCGATTTTTTTTGTTTTTCGTTGCACAACCCTACATATATAACGGTGGAATCCTTAGTTGGCAGCAGTCCGACTCGGCAATGATCAGGGCCTCGCTCCGCCTGTTAGAAGTTACCCTTTATCTTTATATGAATTTAGATCATCATAAAACAATACTCCACCTTGAGACAAATTTCATCTTGTAGCATGAAACGAACCTTCACCCTGAAACAACAAAGAAAACACGTTTCGCGCAAAATAGCCTCCTGGGCTAAACAATTATACCAACTAAGCCTGAGCAAAGCTCAAACTTAGTAACATAAACTGGCTTTGTCATCATATCAGCAGGATTATCATGAGTGCTTATCTTGCATACCTTCAGGTTATCTTGTGCAACAATATCACACACATAATGGTATTTGACATCAATGTGCTTTGTTTTCTCAAACAGCTGATCTTTAGTAAAGGAAACAACACTCTGACTGTCACAAAACAGGTTAATGCAAATATCATCTCCACAAAGCTGAGCAAACAAACTTTTCAACCAAACAATTTCTTTAACTGCTTCAAAAATAGCCATATATTCAGCCTCCGTGGTTGATTGACCAACAACTGGCTGAAGTGTTGCCTTCCAACTAACAGCACAACCACTAATGGTGAACACATAACCTGTGGCCGGGGAACCTCCTCTTATCCAAATCGGCAACAAAATATGAATCCACATAGCCAACGAGTCCCATCAGCTTTGCCAAACTTCAATCAAACACTAGATGTGCCACGGAGGTACCTCAAAATCCACTGAATAGCTTTTCAATATTCTTTACCAGGATTAGCCCTGCATCTACTCACCAAACTCATAGCATATGATAAATCGGACGAGAGCAGACCATAGCATACATTAAGGAACCAACATCACTAGCTAGAATATGGAACTCGAGACATGTACTCCAAATCATCATTAGTAGTAGGACACTCAGAACCCGATAACTTAAAATGAGGAGTAATAGGAGTACTAATAGACTTTGCATCATGCATGTAAAAACGATGAAGAACTTTCTTAATGTAACTTTGCTGAATAAGATATAAGAAACCATAGTTTCTATCATGGATAATCTCCATGCCTAGAACTTTCTTAACATCACCAAGATCCTTCATCTCAAACTTGCTACTCAACTGTGATTTGAGAGCAGTGATTTCTTTCTTGCTCTTGGCAGCAATCAACATATCATCAACATATAACAATAAGTATATAGGCGATCCATCAACCAACTTAATGTACAAACATCTATCAAATTCAGACCTCTTAGAGCCATGTGGCAACATAAACGAATCAAACCTTATATACCATTGATAAGGAGACTGTTTCAAACCATATAAGGATCTTTTCAGCTTACAAACAAGATCATCCTTACTAGTGATACGTCTCAAACGTATCTATAATTTCTGATGTTCCATGTTAATATTATACCAATTGTTACATGTTTTATATACACTTCATAGCATTTTTATGCATTTTCTAGGACTAACCTATTAACAAGATGCCACAGTGCCAGTTCCTGTTTTCTGCTGTTTTTGTATTCCAGAAAAGCTAGTCTGAAATATTCTCGGAATTGGACGAAACTTGGACAGAACCTCCTATTTTTCCAACACGCACACGGAGTCCAAAGGAGAGACGGAGGGGAGCCATGAGCCAGCCACATTATGGGGCGGCGCGGGCCCCCCAGCCGCGCCGTGGGGTGGTGTGGGCCCCACGAGCGTCTCCAACCGCCGCCCTTTCGCCTCTTTATTCATCTTCACGGGAAAACCCTAGACACCCGAGCCATTATCCACGAAAAGTTTCAGAGACGCCGCCACCATCAACCCTAGCTCGGGAGGGTTCAGAAGCTCTTCCCGACACCCTGCCGGAGAGGGGAATCATCACCGGAGGGCTCTACATCACCATGCCTACCTCCGGAGTGATGCGTGAGTAGTTCATCCTTGGACTACGGGTCCATAGCAGTAGCTAGATGGTTGTCTCTCCACTTTATGCTATCATGTTTAGATCTTGTGAGCTGCCTATCATGATCAAGATCATCTTATTGTAATGCTACATGTTGTGTTTGCTGGGATCCGATGAATATTGAATACTATGTCAAGTTGATTATCAATCTATCTTATATGTTATTTATGATCTTGCATGCTTTCCGTTACTAGTAGATGCTTGTAACTCCAAGAGTGAGTATTTATGCTAGATAGTGGGTTCATGCCTCCGGTAATCTGGGAGAGTGACAACAACTTCTAAGATTGTGGATGTGTTGTGCCACTAGGGATAAAATAACCGATGCTTAGCTTAAGGGTGCGGCGTTAGGTCTAATGCATTTGTTTACATTACGCACATTACTTAATGCGATTATCCGTTGCTTGCAACTTAATACCAACGGGGAACTCGGATGACAACCTGGAGGTGGATTATTAGTCATAGACGCTGTTGGATAACAGTCTATGTATTTTGTCGTAATGCCCACATGAATATCATAGTAATCATCATGTCATATATATGCATTGTCATGCGCTCAATATTTTGTCAATTGCTCAGCTGTAATTTGTTCACCCAACATGTTAGTTATCTTTTGTGGAGAGACACCACTAGTGAACTGTGGACACCTGTCCATTCTTTTACACTGATAATACAACCAACTGCAAACATTGTTCCTTTTCATTCTCTGCAATTTACTACTGTTTTCCACACCATACGTTTAATCCTTTGTTTTCAGCAAGCCGGTGAGATTGACAACCTCACTGTTTCGTTGGGGCAAAGTAGTTTGATTGTGTTGTGTGCAGATTCCACGTTGGTGATCGAGTAACGGCGCCACAACAACCTTCAGAAGTGATTTCTTGCTCCTACTGGTCGATTAAACCTTGGTTTCATACTGAGGGAAACTGCTGCTACACTGCTTCATACCTTCCTCTTGGGGTCTCCCAACGAACGTGTGATCCACGCAATCAAGCATATTTTCTGGCGCCGTTGCCGGGGAGCAAGAGGATTTCTGCAAGGGGAGTTTCACGCTTCCAATCTCTTTACTTTGTTATTGTCTTGCTTAGTTTATTTTTATTTAGTCTTGTTTGCTTTATTTATCAAAAACACAAAAAAATTAGTTACTTGCATCTAGTTTATTTTCTGTTTAGTTTCTTTATTTCATCATGCTTCTCCCTAAGTATACTTTAAAAGACATATCTGTGGGTAGTGGGTCTATCATTGGAAGAGATAACATTGAGGAATTCTTGGGTCACATTAGTAGGCTTAAAGATTTTGAAGATAGATCCTTGGTAGAACTTGCTCCAAATTATGAAATTGCTACAGCTTCTCTAGTTCACATGTTGGAAGCTAGGTTTGTCAATCTGAATCCTATAATGCAGCATATGTTCCTTAAACTTCATGATATGGAAGATGGTGAAAAGAAAGATTTTGTTCTTGAAACCTTGCTTAAAGAATTTGGTGATGTTGCTAGAGAAGTTAGAAAAGTTTTTATTCGATATAAGATGCTTGGCTATTATATTGATGTTGTTAATACACTTGAGAAACTGGAAAAAGAGAGGCTTAAGTACACTAAAGAAACTAATTATGAGGGGGAAGTTAAGATACCAATACCTTTTAAGTTGTAGGAATGCATGAGGCACTAGAAAAGAATTTTGATTGGATTGTTCCTGAAAATTTATTTGATGAGGATAGTGTGCCTAAAAGTAATGAAAGAGGAGTTTCTGAAACTTATATAGATAAGATACAATGCATTGTTGAGAAAACTTCCAACCTTTCTGTTGATGCTTCATCACTTGGAAACACTTGATTCTTACTTTCTGCGCCTAGCTGAAAGGCGTTAAAGAAAATCGCTTATGGGAGACAACCCATTATTTTATTTCTGCAATTTTTCTTTTCTTTTTGAGTCAAGGAGTTGTTTACTTCTGTAACAATTCCTTTGTATCTTTATTTTATCGCATTGTTGTGCCAAGTATTGCCTCTAATAGGAAGATGATGCTAGATTTGGATTTCTGCGCAGGAACAGATTTCTGCTGTTCACCGTTTTACTTCTATAAAATCACAGAAAAATTATTTAAATCTGCAAATTTTTGTGCGTGATCCTCAGATATGTACGCATCTTCGTTAGTTTAAAGTTTTTCGATCTGAGCAACGTAAGTGCCTCGAAAAAATTCGTCTTTACAGACTGTTCTGTTTAGACAGATTCTGTCTTTTATTTTTCGCATTCTCTCTTTTACTAGTGTTGAGTGGAATTCTTTTTTGGGTGAAGAGCTTCACATAACATCAGTGGCAGTAGTTAATGTTAAAAGTAACGGTCATGTTTGTGTCCTTATAGAACATGTGAGTTTTTGATTGTGCACTAACCCTCTAATGAGAATTACTCTGAGTTTGGTGTGGCGGAAGTTTTCAAGGGTCAAGAGAGAAGGATGATATAATGTGATCAAGAAGAGTGAAGAGCTTAAGCTTGGGGATGCTCCCATGGATCACCCCAGCATATTTCAAGAAGACTCAAGCGTCTAAGCTTGGGGATGCCCAAGGCATCCCCTTCTTCATCAGCAACTTATCAGGTCATCTCTAGTGAAACTATATTTTAATTCTTTCACATCATATGTGCTTTACTTGGAGCGTCTGTGTGCTTTTATTTTCAGTATTTTATTTTTCTTATGGTCAACTTGATTGGACCCTAGCATTCTTGATTGGGAGAGAGACACGCTCCGCTTTTTCATATGAATACTCCTATTCTTCACTTATACTTGTTGAGTATTCTTATCTAGCTATTGCTATGCTTTTAGCTCCTGTTTTGCATGCATCTCTTATTCAGAGCTGTTAGTTCTTTTAAAGAAAGTACTCTCTTGCTTCACTTATAATTGTTTGGAGAGTTTATGTTGAAATAAATTGATTGGTGTTTGGTTGGAACAGAAAATGTTGCATGTGGTAGATGGTATAATGGAAAAAGCTTACATATTCTTGTAGATCACTGTATTGGATAATTTGATACTTGTCAATTGTTTTGAGTTATCAAGTAGTTCATGTTTAAGCTTTTGTATCATGTAGTTAAAACCTATTAATGAAGAACTACCGTAAAGCTTATTGAAATTTGGTTTGCATGATTGGTATCTCTAAGGTCTAGATATTTTCTAGTAAAAGGGTTTGGTTAACAAGGAAGACAGTGTAGAGTCTTATAATGCTTGCAATATGTTTTCATATAAGTCTTGCTGTGTCGGTTGATATCCTGTGTTTGCTTCAAATAACCTTGCTAGCCTAAACTCTGTACTGAGAGGGAATGCTTCTCGTGCATCCAAAACCTTGAGCCAAAATCCATGCCATCTGTGTCCACCATAACTACCTATATGTGGTATTTCCTTGCCATTCCAAGTAAATTTTTCATGTGCTACCTTTAAACTATTCAAACTTTATTACTCCTATTTTGTGTCAATGTTTACCAAGCTCATGAGGACGGGGTGGATGTCTTTATGTCAACTGTCAAAAGACTTTACCACCGGACTAGCGGCATATACATCCGCTTATCCATTAATTTTGCAAAAAGAGCTGGCAAATGGGGTGCCCAGTCCCAATTAATTACAACTTTAACCGCTTAATTCTCTTCACATTTTTGCCCTGATTTATCAGTCAAGCAATGACAAACAGTGAAATGTATGCATGTGTAAACAAAAGAGAAGAGGGATGATCTGCCTTTCTGGTAGAAATAACGTCCTTCATGGGAGCCGCTCATAAAAGTCTGGTTGGCAGGGGTCATATTGTACTTTCCATTTTCTGATTCGTTGACAATTAACAAACACTCTCAAAACTTATTTTTACTCTCTATATGATTTCAAAAACTTAAAAAGCTCTAGCACATGATTTAATCCCTGCTTCCCTCTGCGAAGGGCCTTTCTTTTACTTTTATGTTGAGTCAGTTTTCCTACTTCTTTCTATCTTAGAAGCAAACACTAGTGTCAACTTTGGTGCAACAATTTTTATATGCTTGTATATTGCACTTATTATATTGCTTTGTGTTGACAAATATCCATGAGATATATATGTTGAAAGTTGAAAGCAATTGCTGAAGATTAAATCTTCCTTTGTGTTGGTTAAATACCTTTTACTTAGAATCTATTGCTTTATGAGTTAACTCTTATGCAAAACTCTTTGATGCTTGTCTCGAAAGTACTATTCATGAAAAGTTTTTGCTTATATGATTCAGTTGTTTGCTCATTATCTACTTGCTAGCAAACTATACACCATTGACCTGGATCACTTCATTCATAACATGTGCTTTACCATACTATTTGATCAAGATTATGATTGTAGCATGTCACCTCAGAAATTATTTTGTTTTTATCGTATGCACATGCCGACCATGTCAAGCATGATCCTTTTCGCCACACCATCTCATGACCAGATTAGACCTAACGGCTAAAACAGATGAAAAAATAACACCACACTAACTTAATTCGCACATAGGCGACAATGCACGATTTACCCGATAACTCTGGAACTAACTGAAGAATGCCCAAGGTTTATTCGACAGCACATATACCTTGTTGTTGCACCTCATAGTTTCATAGCCACAAGAAGCTTAGATCTTGCGTACAAGAACTTGAGCACCGTACTGAGGTTGGAGAGTCAATAGACTCATCGGTGCATGGACATAGGATGGTGAGACATCCAATGCAAACCGCTGGAGAACCATGGCAAGCGCCAGCTTTGCCTCAATCATTGAAAGATTCTGGCCAACACACATGGTAGGGCCAATCCCAAAGGGGAAATACGCGCCGAGGTGATAGCTCTTACCATCTGCAAATCTCGACGGATTGAACTCCTCTGTGTTAGCGCCGCATATGTCAACATCATGGTGAATGTCAATAATAGGCACATTGACCTGCGTGCCAGCAGGTATGTCGAGTTTGCCCAGCTTGATATCCCTAGTGGCTGTCCTGTTGACAAACACAGCTGGAGGATACAGCCTGAGGGTCTCCTTCAACACCATATTCACCTGATATCATGCCAACATAGTCAGAGTTTTATTCACTACTCCTTCCTTTCGAAATAATCGATGTTCTAGTTTTGTACTAAGTCAAACTAAATATATCAACATGTAAAACATCAATTTAATTTTATTACATCAATCATACAATTAATTTTTTTGTAGATTCAGTGTTGTGGAAATTGACACATATTCTAATAACTTTTGTCAAAATTAGATATGTTTGACTTTGGACAAACCTAAAACATCAATTATTTCAATAAGGAGATATCATCGAAAATATAAATGGACGTAGTATTCAATCAAAGAAGTATGACTCACAATTTTGAGACCGCTCAAGTTATCCGCACTTGGGTGCTCATACTTGCCACACACTTGATAGACTTCGTCGCGGGCCTTGTCTTGCCATTCTTTATGCAATGCGAGAAGAAGTGTTGCCCATGTCAACAAACTTGCAGTAGATTGTTTACCGGCAAAGTAAAATGTCTTGCACTCATCAATGATATCTTCGATTACGAGTTTAAACTTGTTGTCAGTTTTGCTGGCTGATAGCATCAAGCCAAGCAATTTTTTCGATTTTTCACACTTCTCTCCATTGATCACAATCAATTTATGGAGAGAACTTCGGATTTCGTGGTTTAGGCTATGCCTTCTTCGGTTCTTCTTTGTTGGTACAAACCTAAGAAAGAAAGACGTCATATTATTTTACCCTCAAGCGCATACTTTGATTGAAAAGCATGGGTAGCAACAAAGAGAAGCCAACTTTTTTTATTTATTAACGTAGAAGGAAAAGAACAAGTAGGAGGAACAACATGTTTATTGATAGAGAAGAAATGGTGGCCCAAATCCCGAGGGGGTATGAGTTAATCTCACTTAAACCCGGTACTGTGGCGCGACGCGGTCGACGATGGCGTGGTGGAAGGAGGGGAGCGGCGTGGCCTGGGCGGCGGCGAGCAAGGCGCCGAACTCGCGCCCGTTGCCGGTGATGAGGCTGCGTGGGGGGCCCCGGATGCCCTGCCGGCGTAGGCGGCGCTTGATGCGGCCTGGCACCCATAGAAGGGCGTGGAGCAGGTGGAGCACGTAGACGAGCGCCGGGACTAGGGCGGCGAGGAGGAGGAGGGCGGCCATGGCTTACTGCTTGGCGTTTCCTGGAATGAATGAATGGCTCCGGATTTCACTATAAGCAGGGGCGTACCCAGGTTATGGTACCAGGGGTCACATGACACCGGGTAAAAATGGTTTTCTTTGGTATATTTCATCGATTTATAGTGTGTGACACCCCTAAATGTAAGTAAAAATTACGTGTGAAATAAACAGTGACACCGGCTAATTTTCGCTCTAGGTCCGCCCCTGACTATAAGGAGAAGAAGAAGGCATGGAGAGTTGAGTCTCGGCCTCTGAGCAGGCGGCCTCCGGATTTCACTATATTATGCCATCAACTAGCTGTCCATAGTGTACGTAATAAACTAATAATCATCCTTTACATCAAGGAATGGGAAAACATATGGTGTTGACTCCATCCATGATCCATCATGAATACAACTTTAGCATATCGATGTACCTTTTTGTTTGCTAAATAATTCTACACGTTACGCCTGACAGCTCGCACTAGCACAAAATACACCACATGCCGGCTGATAGCTGCATCGATCTGATCTGATCTGATCTGATCTGATCTGCTCTGAGATAAATTGTTCCAATAATGCTACAATTTAGTATCTGAATAAATATTTTTGTATGATTAAGCTGGGTGCAGTGAATTAAAGAACGTCACGCCGGTCTGGATACTAATGAGTTGTCGTGACGTGGACATATAATTTTGTAACTTTTCTATCATAGGAAGACTAATCACTAGTATAAGGTACGGTCGGCATTATGAGGTAATTAAGGCACCTAGCTTTCTTTTCAATATAGAAGAGAAATGCAGGAGATAGAGGGTTAGAGAGAAAAATAAAGGGTTATTCGGGTGAACTGGGCATGATCCGAGCTGTACTCGGAAACAACTACTCCCTCCGTTTGGAAAAAAAATGTCTTCCATATATCCAAATTCGTATGTATGTGTATAATAAAACATGTCTACATACATCTGAATCTAGACAAATCCAAGACATCCTTTTCCGGACGGAGGAGTATAAAACTGCGCTACACCCTAAGTTTCCACTTTATGATGAATCTAATGAAATAAATTGATGTTTAGACTTTGATATACTCCCTCCGATCCATTTAAACTGTCGTAGTGAAAGAGCTAACATAGTACAACTGGGTAGTATAGCTACCGACAATTTTTTCGGATAAGAGGTAGTATTTTTTTATAAGCTTCGTCAAAATTGTAGTTTGTTTAGGATAGTCCTATAACTTCAATTAATTTGGAACAAAGGGAGTAGTATTATATAATAGTGTCATATGCATGATACTTATTGCTGATTCGTCTAATCACTATGAGGAACTTTAGGAAGAACACACAAATTTATGCACCATATATAATGGAACCTATTTCTTAGCATGACACATATTTTTGTTTCTATAACGCATATAATGGAGAGGGAGGATGGAAACGTTTCGTTACCTAAGAAATTGGCTCTACATGCAATCGCTTACATAGATAATCAAATATTATGATATAATAAAAATCTCAATAACTGTTTGAGTAGATTTCCATCTGCATGAATACGGATTTCATGTACACATAGTCGGTAGGTAGTGATGCTACGATGGCTGGACACTAACAAGGTAAAATGACATGTTGAAGGCCAGGTGCGCGGCTTCAACATTTATCGCCGAATGACTTATGATATTCACTAGTAGGCCGCCGCGCCCGTGGAGTATTCTATTTAGTTTTGATCTGACAGGCATATCATACAGAAGATAACCCAACACGTGGACATTGACTGCAGATCAGGTCGCATGTAGATACCAAAATACAGTATTTAATGGTCGCACCGTTCATATCTTACAAGACAAAATATCAGCGACACAATAAGGTTCGTCTAGTCTAGCCTGCAAGCAATATATCCTACGCGACACCTAAAGCTAGACAGTAGCGACGTTGTCAAGCCTCGTCTCGAGGATGGCCTGGCTCGTCGCCTTCATTCACAGCCTCAGTGGGCTCTGCCTCACCACTTTCTTCGGTGTCATCGTCGCTGACATCGGGCAATTCCCCATTTGGACCCCTCGGGACTTCATACTCCTTGTAGCAGACCTTTGTGTTAACCATTCTTGCAACCCGGGTGGCGTAGCCCGACACGGACTCCAGTACCTTCTGTGGATCGACGGGCGTCCCGTTCGGGTATTTTTTCGGCATACACCTTGTTACGTGCCAAAGCCTCGGGGTGATGAGCCATCTTGAGCCCGAGCGCCGTCTTCGCGCCGCCTCTGGCAGCCGATTGCAGGTCATGTTTGCGCTTACCTATCGCTCTCTGAAATAGATCCGGAACAGCTTCAAGGTGGGTACGTTCGCTCCTCGTTTCCGCCGGGAAGAACTCGGTAGAAAATTGTTCGCTAGCCTCGATGGTGTTCTTGAGCAGCTCACCGAAGCGCAAAATGTGGCATAGACGAGAGGACGATTCTCCAGTATCGTTGAAGCCCGCTAGCACTACAACCGTAATAAGGACATTAAGAGAGCGGCAGAGAGTAGGGAGGAAGTGAGGGGTGCAGGGAATGTCAGCTAACTTACCAAGAACATCATCGTGCATGGCCTTTAGCACGTCTTGATAGCCGGTTAGCGCTTCTTCGGCTACTCTGACCGCTTCGCTATCTCTTTCGTGCTGTTTTCTGGCTGCATCGTCCGCTTCGATAACGCGCTTGCGTGTAGCTTCTAGTTCGCCCGTCAGGCTGCTAACCTTCAATCTATGTTGCTCCTCCTTGTCTGCCAGCACGATGGCATGCGAGGCTTCCAAGCGCGACACCTCACTGGTCAATCTACCGCATTCCTCCTCTAGACGTTTTAGGTGCCCCGAGCTCTCAGGAAAACCCTGGGTGTACGCATCGGCCCCTGCGTTCAGTCGGATTAACAGCCAGAACGAGTTATGAATACAAGGAAGGCAGATGGAGAAACATCATAGATCACACGCCTTCATTCGTGTGGTGGACACCCTGCAGGGTCGTTATGAAGGCGTCTCTCTCCTGTATACCCTGCCTTAGCTCGGAGCACTCTACATCTCGGCTGGAGAGGGAAGCACGCACGTCCTGCCATGTACGGTATCAACCACGGGCAAAAACAGACACCTAAAAACGCAGCATCCCGTGAACCAAGACAGACACCCCGTGAAGCGACTAAAAAAGGAGGCTGGGATGTAGATTCACCTCAAGCTAACGATGGAGCGTTTGATATCTAGTTTCCACTTGAGTGGCCCAGGCCTTGCCGCCCTCAGCCAGCTCCTTGACTGTTTCTGCGGCATTCTTTATTTTGTCACTGAGAGTGTTATCTCGTTGTGGCGATCGTCCGTCAAGCCGATTAAATGGAGCAACGCTGTTGTCGCTGAGGTGCCCTGGTGGGGCGGCGTCGCCAAAGGCAGAGCATACCGCCTCTTGCTGACCAGGAAACCCTACGTCTGCGCAAACACCGACTGCACATGCAGCCTGTATTAAAGGAGCAGAAGCAAGGACAACACCCCTCTCGAACACGTCGGTCGAGGTGCAGGGTTTGGCGGAATCTGGGGTACACAAGGCTCCTGCAGAAGGAGCAGCACCCGAGGATGGCTTCACAGCCTTGTCTTTTGTAGAGGTCATCCGTGCTTTCAGCTTAAGCCCGGAATGCTTCATCCTGCGGAAAATAGGCAGATAAAATGTCGACAACGTCTAGATTGCGATGAAAAGATAAGGTTCGGCAATGACTGACATTACCTTTTTTGAGGTATAGAAATGCCCAAGTTCTCGTCGTCGACATGGGCAGCGAGTTCTTTTTCCTTCCTGTGGTTGGTTGGCGAATTCCGCGTCCCTGTACCTCGAGGCCTCTTCTTTCCGGGCCGCTGTGTGTTACTGCTGTCCAGAGCCGACTCATTGTCTCCCAGGGCCAATGGCTGTAGCAAAAGACTATATTAAATATCTACATGAGATACAGACGTGCATCTCGTTAGTCGGTAATCCTGTCAGTTTGACCTAGCGCAGACGCTGGGTTAACAGCATCAAATGTAGGGACACTCCTTGAATTCCTGTAGAACTGCATCTAGATAAAACCCTTCAATCGCGTGGCTATGCCGGCCTTTGCAAGCACGAGACTACATGCACAGAGTGAGTGACTCGTGCTAACGCTATACACACACTTTATCCGGGGGCATTGGCGTAATGGCTGGACCTGCCTCGACATTCAACGGAGAACCGCGTCGACGCCGCCAAGATCCATAGACACCAAAATTTCAATCTGCCTTTGAATTAGGCAGAGTTTTGGTGACAGGGTTGTCACAGCTCCCTCTCTCTTTCAAGGCCTGAGTTCAAGCAAAAAATTCACGAATAGCGAAATTGCGACGGTAAAAGAATCTGCAAGTCCAACCCCTGACAGAATCAATAATCGAAACCTTTGGGAACCACTCTCCACGCTGACGGCAGCTAAAAGTAACGCTGCCACGCGTAGCAAGCACACCCTCCGTCACGTTCTAGACATGGACATGAAACCAGTACTAAAAAAAAACCTAAAACGAGCCTTATGCCTAGATAATCTTCAAATAGAGCCTAGAAGCTGGCTAAAACAAGTATACTGTTTGGCACTATGTTATAAGGTTGCAAGCCGTGCTAATTCAAGACTTCGGGGAAGAAGCCAGAGAATGGCAAACCTATGCCGCGTAAATGATGGGAGGCAAGGATTACCCGCTCATCCTGCGTCGGAGCAGGAACAACGTCGCCACTGCCCGACCGCCATTGGCGAGTAGGTTGCTCCAATAGAAGGCCGTCGAGCTCCAGGTAACTTGTGTCGGCGAAGGACGGAGACCACAAGGCCAAGCTTGTCTGGCCCTGGTCTCCCTCTGCCACTTCCCTCGCCAGTGTGCCTGAATGTGTCCCCTTCGCCGCATGAATACCCGCCGCCGCCATTGATGCGACAGAGAAAACGGCCGTCCCCGCCGTCGCATCTAATGTGGTGCCCATCGCTGTGGCGATTGGACCTGAGATCCACTCCGTCGATCCCACAGGCCGCTCCTCAGACGAGGCCATCGGCGAACCACCGGTGGGCGTCTCCACGACGGAATAGACCCCGGCGGTTGGGTGCTCAGAGGAAAGAAGATGAACGGAGACGCGGTGGGTGGGCCGGTTTTCACCCAATGGATAAAACCACACTTAAATGAGAAGCGCTGAGATTAAAACGCCGTGGTGTGAACGCCGCACGATCAGTGCCACGCGCCTTCATTAGCTAGCTGTAATTTTGCACTCAACAACGGCGTGCTTCGCCTCCTGGCCACGACGCCTCGGTCCTTGCACAGGGTCATCATGATCTAGGCCGTCTAGTCTGGATTAAACTACCACGACCTGCTTACGCCGCGGACGCGCTGTGCAGTGTCTCGCGCGGTCAATGTGATGGGACAATTCAACACTGATTCCTTTGGCGGGAAGTTATCGACTACCTTGTGACACGACGTAGCATAGCAGTCTGACTGCCATCGCTGCCCAAAGGAATGGCGGCGTTATTTTATAGGAAATAATTTTACACCGAGACGCATCGGAAAAAGACTTCATCGAGTCGACAACCGAACGACTATACTTGCACCCGGGATCGATCCTCAGGATGGATTTCTGGGTGTTTTCTCACTAGCTACACTGTTCACCCAACGACACTGTAGCAACACTGTTCGCTGAACAGTGCATGAAGTCTGCAAATGCCTCTCAACGTCCACGCGCCACAGGCGAGGTCGACGTGCCCGTCGGTCCCGGAGCAGCGGTCTTCGGCAAGTCTCTCAGGACGTATTAGGGATATAGGTTGTAGGTCTAGTTTAGACACATAGGGTGGGGCGTGCGTGTGTGTGGTGTGTGTGTGGTGTGAGTTCCTGTGTGTCCAAACAGATACTACAGCTTGTATACTTAGGAGAGGCTCTCAAAAAAAAAAAAAAAAGAGACTATACTTGCAACAAAGGGCACGAGAACGACCTTTCTAGTGAACCAAAAAAATCGAGGTAACAAGAAAGCCGCCACAATACTGTGTTAGAACCATTTACTCCTTATCTGACCAGGCGTACATGCCGTGATTCACGACACATTTCAAAGCAACTTCAGCTAAAGACGCCGCTACTGGGAATTACAATACATATATAATTTATGGACACAAACAGAATATATCTTACATTACAGATCACTGGAAGTTCACACGACGCAGCTGCCTAACATCCTATATTCAACATATTCTAGATAGTGTTCAAAAAAACATATTCTAGATGGATAGACTGGCCTTCCCATCCTATATTATACGTATTCTACATGGATGGATTGACCTTCTAAGAGCATCTCTAGCAGATACCGAATAACTCCATACCGGATAATCATTTTCATGTTCCCCGGAAAACTGTTTTTCGGTACCGCGCCGCGCAGGGCAGAACAGACGCGGTAAACTCGTACCAGATATTTATCCGGTACGAGTTTACCGCATCTGTTCTGCCCCGCGAGCCATACCGGTACCGAATAACAGTTTTCAGCATATTTTCACCATGTCTCCGAATCAAATCAAAGTTTTGACATGTCTCACCGAATATAAAATCTATTACATATACTACTACACAACCAAAATCATGCGCAACCAAGCTAGCAATGAAATCCCCAAAAGAATGCGCAATCCATCATCTTGATAGTGAACATCAACACCACCACCATCAAGGATCATCATGAAGCACCATCATCAACGATCAAGCACCTCCGAAGCAACGCCTCCATCACCACCTCCAAAACCACCATCACCCATCTCACCACCACCATGACCTCCATTGGCCGAGGCACCACCATCACCACCGCCAAGACCACCATCACCGCCACCATGTCCTCCATTGGCCGAAGCACCACCATCACCACCTCCAAGACCACCATCACCACCACCACCACTGATCAATGTAGAATTAGGGGGGTTTTTGTCGTTCTCTCCACAGGGATCAAACTATAGGTGCTCTTGTTTTCTAGAAGCTAGACCAAAATCGAAAGGTGTGACTTTTACTCAACTGAACAGAAGAAAAGGCAGGGTTTTTAACAGGTTTAGACAGAGCAAGGGTTTAGGCCAAGGAAATCACAGCTTTCTTGTTTGTCAGGCAAGACCACTGCAAGTGCACTAGCAAATGGGGGCTAAGGAAGATGTTACAACACACAAGCATGCAGGGACTAGCCTTACACGCCACAGATCAAACTAGTTATGAGCAGATAAAGTAATATTCAGAAACAACAGAGAAGTGTGTCACTCAAATCACTGTCTTAGCCAAATAGTACAAGCCCTACTCACAACTGGATGATCTACAAGTCTCAACACAAGTTTACACAGAGAATTGAAGTTGAAAAGCCTGGCTTTAGCTCACTGAAGCTTGTCGAAGCAGGAGGAGCAGAGGAGTAGACAAGGGTGGAGCAGATGAAGTAGAAGCAGGGAAGCAGACAAGGACAGATGCAGAGATGCAGATCATGAGCTTCAGGTCACCATGGCCTTGGGGTTCTTCTCCTGGTCTCCATGTTCTTCTTGTTCTTCTTCTGTTCTTGGTGTTCTTGGTGGTTGGTGAAAAGGTGTTGTGGAGGCCAAGGAAGATGAGCTGCGGATGGGATAGAAAGTGGCTGATGGTTGTGTCCTGTGGTGACCTTGGTGGTGGCTTTATACTCCTTTTTCCCTTTTGTGGTGGAGTGGGACGAATTGGTGAAGAGGAGGAAGTTTCCCTCTTCCTTTCTCAGCTCACAGTGCACATGGGGTGTTCCCTCCTTTATCACCTTTTTGCCTTTTATGGTTTCTTCATCTCCAAGTTGATCTTTTCCCTCTTTGCTGGTTCAAACTTGTTCAAACTTCTTCTTCTTCTATTCACAATACTTTCTGCTGGTGTTGATGAAGTATGTGCCTTGATGCACTGATCTGCAAAATGTAGTCAAATAATGTAAAAAGCATTTAAAACCTTTACTGAACTTCTCTGAATTTGACAAGGTTTAGGGTTTTAGAGGTCAGATTAGTGTGTATGATTCAGTGATCAAACGCCCAGACCCAAACCTTTGCTTGTCCCCAAGTAAGGCAAATATGATCGAAACGACAACATGATGATAATGAACAGTGCCTAACTCTGAATATACAATAGTTCATACATACTGGATTCTTAGCTGTTTCTGCTTACAAATGCTTCAAGTTTTAGTTCTGAAACAAGTTTCAAATAGCAGAATTTATAAGTTTCTAAGTTCAGAAACCTTGGATTAATAGTATAAGACTGTTGGCAAGGAAATCAAATGAAAGTGATCCAGGAAATAGCCATTATGCAGAGATGGATGTTAACTGAATGCAAAGTCTGTGCTTCACCTGCTACAGTTCCCAGGAACATAGTAGGCTAATGCATAGGTTAGTGATGAGTTTTCTTAGCAGATACTTATCATGTTAACACAGTTAGTGCTTCACAAACTACAATCCCGAGATCATAGCTGCTAATGCTAAAAAATTGCTTCGGAATTCTGTCAGAAACTTCAGGTTAGTGCTTCACATACCACAATCCTTAGATAATGGTTGCTAATGCAAAAATTGTTTGCAGTCACCAGTTTCTTAGTTAGTAGCAATGTTAGTGCTTCACATGTCACAGATCCCGAGATCATGACATGCTAATGCAAAAGATGCAGTTAAAATGGCTTTTAGTGGATCCTTTTACTCAGTTTCAGAGCCACTTGCATTATACTGATATTCCAACAGTTCTGAACAGAGACATATATGAATTCTGTTTTGATAAATGATTCGAAACATAAGAGCTTGCAGTAACCATAAGTAGAGACAATGCAAGATTCTCAATAGCATGAAAAATTGTTTAAACAGAATTAAACACTCACTACAACCTTTACTGACAGAGCAATTTCATACATAGCCAAATAATGATCAGATTTCAGAATAATGGCATAAAAAGATGATAATCATGATGTAAAGTGGTTTTGGGATTTGGAATGTGTGCACCTGGTTTTCACTTCTGCTTCTTGCTTCATAAAGTCATTGCCAGCCTTCTCCATTCTCTTTTATTCAAAATCTGAAATGCAAAACAGAAAGAAACACACAAAAAAATAGCAAATAAAGGAAAGAAATATGAAAATATTATAAAAAGGATATCAGGCTGCCTCCCAATGAGCGCTTGTTTAAGGTCACGAGCCTGACCATAGCTTCTCTTCACTGGTTCTCCTGAGTAGAAGATGCATTGACAGCATCCTGTAGCTCATCATCTTCTGTTACTTCTGTGACTTCAGGATCAATTTTTCTCCCCAACTTCATAATGCTTCATTCTCTGACCATTGACTTTGAAAGAGCCTTCAGTTGAACTTTGAACTTCGAAAGCACCATGTCCCAGGTCTCTCTTGATGATACAAGGGCCAAACCATCTTGACTTGAATTTGCCAGAGAACAAATGCAGTTTGGAGTCATAGACAACCACTGACTGTCCAATGCAGAACTCCTTCCTGAGAATGTGATTATCATGCCATTTCTTTGCTCTCTCCTTGTAGATCTTGGAACTCTCATAAGCATCATGTCTCAGCTCTTCCAATTCACACATCTGCAACTTCCTTGCACTTCCAGCTTTTCCCAAGTCCATGTTCAATTTTCTAATAGCCCACTAAGCTCTGTGCTCTAGCTCCACAGGCAGGTGGCATGCCTTTCCATAGACAAGACTAAAAGGTGACATTCCAATGGGTGTTTTGTAGCCAGTTCTGTATGCCCACAAAGCATCAGGCAATTTCAATGACCAATCAGCTCTGGACTTAGACACAACTTTCTCTAATATCTGATTTATCTCTCTGTTGGATAGCTCAACTTGTCCATTGGCCTGGGGATGATAGGGAGTTGTCACTCTGTGATTCTTCACACCATACTTGCTCAGTAGCTTCTCTAGCTGTTCATTGTTGAAATGAGCTCCACCATCACTGATCACAACTCTGGGCACTCCAAATCTGGGAAAAATGACAGTTTTGAACAGCTTGCAGACTGACTTGGAATCTGCACTGACAGTGGGTACTGCTTCCACCCATTTAGACACATAATCTGCTGCAACCAGAATGTGCTTGTACCCTTGAGATGATGGTAATGGGCCAACAAAATCAACTCCCCATACATCAAACAACTCAACTTCTAAAATGCCTTGCTGTGGCATTTCATTTCTTCTTGAGATCTTCCCAGCTCTCTGACAAGGATCACACTACTTGATAAAATCATGTACATCCTTGAACAGGCTTGGCCAATAGAATCTAGCTTGCAGGATTTTTGCCTGGGTTTTCATTACTCTAGTATGGCCTCCATACATGCCTGCATGGCACTGGAACATCACATCTTGTATCTCTTCAGATGGCACACATCTTCTCACAACACTATCAGCACAGTGTTGGCCTCATGTAAGAATTTCTTTTTCTGTTGGTAGGACATTTCAGCTGGCACTATTTCACAGACAAGGAAGTTTACTATGTCAGCATACCATGGAGTACTAAGATTCACTCCCATCAGTTGCTCACCAGGTATACCATCTTGGATTTCCCTCTTTTCAGAACAGTTTATTCTGGACAGATGATCTGCTACAGTATTTTCAGAGCCTTTCTTGTCTTTGATCTGAATATCAAATTCTTGCAATAAGAGAATCCATCTGATGAGCCTTGGCTTGGCATCCTTCTTACTGACAAGATACCTTATTGCTGCATGGTCAGTGAAGACAATGCAGTTGTGGCCAACTAGGTAAGGCCTGAATTTGTCAAAAGCAAATACTACTGCCAGTAATTCTTTCTCTGTGGTAGTGTAGTTGATCTGAGCATCATCAAGTGTTTTACTGGCATAATGGATTACATGCAGAGCCTTCTCCTTTTTCTGACCAAGCACTGCACCAACTGCAAAATCACTAGCATCACACATGAACTCAAATGGCAGAGTCCAGTCTGGTGGTTGCACAATTGGAGCAGAAAGCAGAGCTTCTTTTAGCTTGTTGAATGCTTGCAGACAGGCTTCATCAAAGACAAACTTCACATCTTGATTTAACAGGTTTGTGAGTGGTTTTGCAATGAGAGAAAAAATCTTGATGAACCTTGTGTAAAATCCAGCATGTCCCAAAAAACTTTGTATTCCTTTCACATTTTCAGGAGGAGGTAGCTCAGCAATAACATCAACCTTGGTTTTATCCACTTCCATGCCTCTGGCAGAAACCATGTGGCCTAGCACAATTCCTTCAGTTACCAAGAAATGGCATTTATCCCAGTTCAAAATCAGGTTATGTTCTGAACATCTATGCAGAACAGCTGTCAGGTTTTTTAGACAAGTGATAAAATCTTTGCCATAAACAGTAAAATCATCCATGAACACTTCCATGATTCTTTCAATGTAGTCAGAGAATATGGACATCATACATCTCTGAAATGTGCCAGGTGCATTAGACAAACCAAAAGGCAGTCTCTTGGAAGCAAAAGTTCCATAAGGACAGGTGAAAGTTGTTTTTTCTTGGTCAGCTGGGTGTATTGGGATTTGGAGAAATCCAGAATATCCATCCAGGTAACAATAAAATTCCTGCCCTGCTAATCTTTCCAACATCTGATCCATGAAAGGTAAAGGAAAGTGATCTTTTCTTGTGACTTTGTTCAATTTTCTGAAATCATTTACCATTCTCCAACCTGTGACAGGTCTTGTGGTCATCAGTCTACCTTCTTCATTTTCTATCACTGTGTAGCCTCCTTTCTTGGGCACAATGTGGATAGGACTCACTCACTCACTGTCAGAGATGGGATAAATCATGCCTGCTTGAAGGAGTTGCAGAACCTCCTTTTTCACCACTTCTTGCATAGCAGGGTTTAGTCTTCTCTGCCCCTCTCTGGTGGGTGTGCTTGTATTCTGTGAGAACAAACCTTCTTATCTATCCCTTTGATATCATCAATTGAATAACCAATCACATTTTTGTACAGTCTCAACACTGACAACAGACTTTCTTCCTGTTCACCATCCAAAGCAGAGCTAATTATCACTGGATGAATTTTTTCTTTCTCGAAGAAGGAGTACTTCAGATGAGAAGGCAATTCTTTTAACTCAACAATGGAGTTGTGAGACTGCTGGGGAGCTTCTCTTTCACCATTTTCAGAAGCATCACTGCAGAGAGTAATTCCAAACAATTCTTGAGGTTTTGAATTGTCAGCTGTTACAAACACTTGTACTTCAGGTTCTTTAGGCTGCAATTCCTTCAAAGACTCAGTGACACTCTGGTCAACTATATCTACCAAATGGCATTTCTCCAAGATATTGGGGGAGGTGAGAAGCATGCTTCATACCGAACTCAGCTAGCTCATACCCAAATTGCAATTTCAATTTTCTAGCTTTCACATCAATTATTGCACCAGCTGTGGCCAAAAATGGTCTGCCTAGAATCATGGATTCAGAGTCGTCTTCCATTTCCAGCACCACAAAATCTACTGGATAAGCAAAATTGCCAACTTATACTGGCACATCTTATAGAATTCCAGCTGGTTTTCTCAGTATCCTGTCAGCATGTTGCAAAGTCACGGAGGTAGGTTTCAGAACTCCTAACTGCAAAATTTGACTGACAGCCAAAGGTAACACACTAACTGAAGAACCTAAATCACAAAGTGTTGTGAATGTTCTTTTTCCAACTACACAAGGAATGCTAAAACTGACTGGATCTCCAAGCTTCTTGGACATGTTGTTCAGAATAACAGCACTGCAGTCCTCTGTCAGAGCCACAATTTCAGGATCTTCAAGACTTCTCTTCTAGGTTATCAGATCTTTGAAGAATTTTGCATACAGAGGGATATGTAGTACTGCATCCAGAATAGGAATTGTTATCTGCACTTCCTTCATTGTCTCCAAGAACTTGGCATATTGCTTTTCTTCCTTGGTTTTCTCTAGTCTCTCAGGAAATGGGACTTTTTGAGCAACAGGCCTTTCAACCATTGGTGTTACAACTGGTTCCACTGGTTTTGCAGGTTCAGCTACAGTAGTTTCAGGTGTAGCTGGTTGCTGCACTGGTTTTGTAGGTTCTGCTACAGTGGGCTCAGAGACACTTGTTTGCTGAACTGTTGTTCTTCTTGGTGGGGCTACATAAGTGACTATTGGAGGTGTCTTCAAAATTGGTTCAATGTTGATTCCACTTCAAGTAGTGACAGCCTCTACTGGTCCAGTAGTTGAAATAGCACCACATTGCTTAGGATTCTTCTCTGCTTGTGTTGGCAATTTATTTTCGGGCTGATTTCCTTGGGCATTGGAGATCCCAGCTGTAAGCTGTTGCATTGTTTTGAAAAACAACTCAGACTGCATTTTCATAGTTTTCTGCATTCCACTAAACATTTCTTTTTGCAAACGCATCATTTCACTTATGTCAGACTGACTGTTGCTTGTAGAAGCATTTTGCTGAGCTGTTTGCTGTTGTTGTTGTTGTTGTTGTTGTTGTTGTTGTTGTTGTTGTTGTTGTTGTTGTTGTTGTTGTTGTTGTTGCTGGTACTGCATATTGCCTTGAGGCCTGAAATTATGCTGAGCTGCAGGTGCATAGTTTTGTTGGGCTGCTTGAGGGAAGTTTTGCTGAGCTGCATTTTTATATGACAGGTTGGGGTGGTTCCTCCAGGAAGGATTATAATTCTGTGAGAAAGGACCTTGGTTCTGAGTGTAATTTACTTCTGCCAACTGATTTTCGGTAGGAACAAACAGAGAACACTCCTGAGATGAATGCCCCTCATTTCCACAGATTAAGCAAGTAGCTGAAACTTGATTGACAGACACAATTGACTTACCGTTCTTCTCCTGCATGAGCTGAGCTAACTGTGTTGTCAGGCTATCAAGCTTGGCTTCCAAAGCATTTTGACCATTATTAGTCTGATGAATTGGATGAACTGCTCTCTCATTGGTCCAGGAAAAATTGTGTGAAGCCATGCTCTCAATTAACTCAGTGGCTTCATCAAGAGTCTTGTTCATGATACCTCCACCAGCAGCTGAATCCACAAATGCTCTAGTTTGCTCTGTCAGACCTTTGTAGAAAGTCTGAAGAATAAGCCACTGTTCCTGACCATGATTGGGACACATTCTTATCAAGCCCTGATATCTTTGCCAAGCATCATACAAACTCTCACCATCATACTGCACAAATCTTGTGATTTTGTCTCTGCACTCAGCTGCCTTGGTGGGTGGAAAATACCTCTCAAAGAAAGCTTGTACCAAATGTTCCCAAGTATCTCTGCAGTGAGTTGCCAAGGCATGAAACCAGATTTTTGCAGTGCCTGACAGAGAAAAAGGAAACAACTGCATCCTAATGGCTTCGGGTGGTACACCATTGTGCTTGAGAGTGTTGCAATACTCCAGGAAATTTCTGATATGCTCATGAGGGCTTTCCAAAGCAGAACCTTTGAAGGGGTTGTGCTGCACCATGTTAATCAAGGCAGGCTTGTTTTCCCAATTGTTTGCCTGGATGGCAGGCATAACCACTTCAGAATTTGCTACCTGATCCTTGGGGATCCATAAATCTCTCAACTTTTTGTCACCCATACTGCTAGTTGAATATACTGACTCCAAATCTTCTATGGATGCTTCAGAAGCTGCTCTCCTTCTATTGACAAGGAAAGTTCTTTCAGGTTCAGGGTCAAATGGAGCTAAGGGTGAATCTTCAGAAGACTGCATTCACAAATTCCATAAACTGCAGAAAGAAGATCATGATTCCTCTACACACAAGCACAAACAAGAACTTTATCAAGGGCTAGTGAATAAATCCCCTAATAATAGTTCTAGTTGCAGAGTAACAAGCACCACAGAGCACAAAATCTAGTCGACAGTGCAATAGTTTCAGAGAAAACACACAGCCTAGTCTACTGTACTGGCAAGAACAATCTATATTGATCCCCGGCAACGGCGCCAATTTGATCAATGTAGAATTAGGGGGTTTTGTCGTTCTCTCCACAGGGATCAAACTACAGGTACTCTTGTTTTTCTAGAAGCTAGACCAAAATCGAAAGGTGTGACTTTTACTTAACTGAACAGAAGAAAAGGCTGGGTTTTTAACAGGTTTAAACAGAGCAAGGGTTTAGGACAAGGAAATCACAGCTTTCTTGTTTGTCAAGCAAGACCACTGCAAGTGAACTACCAAATGGGGGCTAAGGAAGATGTTACAACACACAAGCATGCAAGACTAGCCTTACACGCCACATATCAAACTAGTTATGAGAAGATAAAGTAATATTCAGAAACAACAGAGAAGTGTGTCACTCAAATCACTGTCTTAGCCAAATAGTACAAGCCCTACTCACAACTGGATGATCTACAAGTCTCAACACAAGTTTACACAGAGAATTGAAGTTGAAACGCCTAGCTTTAGCTCACTGAAGCTTGTCGAAGCTGGAGGAGCAGAGGAGTAGACAAGGCTGGAGCAGATGGAGTAGAAGCAGGGAAGCAGGAAAGGACAAATGCAGAGATGCAGATCATGAGCTTCAGGTCACCATGGCCTTGGGGTTCTTCTCCTGGTCTCCATGTTCTTCTTGTTCTTCTTCTGTTCTTGGTGGTTGGTGAAAAGGTGTTGTGGAGGCCAAGGAAGATGAGTTGCGGATGGGATGGAAAGTGGCTGATGGTTGTGTCCTGTGGTGACCTTGGTGGTGGCTTTATACTCCTTTTTCCCTTTTGTGGTGGAGTGGGACGAATTGGTGAAGAGGAGGAAGTTTCCCCTTCCTTTCTCAGCTCACAGTGCACATGGGGTGTTCCCTCCTTTATCACCTTTTTGCCTTTTATGGTTTCTTCATCTCCAAGTTGATCTTTTCCCTCTTTGCTGGTTCAAACTTGTTCAAACTTCTTCTTCTTTTCACAATACTTTCTGCTGGTGTTGATGAAGTATGTGCCTTGATGCACTGATCTGCAAAATGCAGTCAAATAATGTAAAAAGCATTTAAAACCTTTACTGAACTTCTCTGAATTTGACAAGGTTTAGGGTTTTAGAGGTTAGATTAGTGTGTATGATTCAGAGTGATCAACCACCAGCACCTCCATTGGCCGAAGCACCATCACCACCACCGCCACCATTGGCCGGAGTACCATAACCCATCATGAGCACATGTAGCTCTTGTCTCCTTCGAAACATGATCTCTTGCCTTGTGAGTTCCCAAAACTCTCTTGCCATTGGTTCCATGGTGGAGGGGTCAAGCATCATGAAACGGTTCTCTTCGGCCTTCTTGCCTGCCTTCATTTTTTCCTCCTCAATAGATATTTTGCGCTCTTCAAAGGAGCATCTTGTCGCCCACTTCTTGTCTTTGCTCTCATTTTTCTTTTTGGCAATTGTGATCTTCACCTGCGATGCATTGGATAGCTGCACAATTCGAACATTGCTTGACGATTGTTGAACACATGCGATTGTCGAACACATGCGAGAAAGAAAAGAAATTCGTACCTCTCGGGATTTTCGTCGAACACATGCGCATCGGTGGCCTTGGGAGGGTCGTGCGAGCTGGTGCCGGCTGTGGAAGCACGAGGGGCACGGCCACAAGCCGCCGGCACCTTTGCCTTCTGATGTAGTGCAACCTAGGCACACACCACCAAGTGGACCAATGACAAGAGCAATAGTCAAGGCACTTCATGATAAGGTGAACTCATTCCTATCTATGTGTGATCTCGATACTCCTTTGAATGGCTTGCTACTTCATTCTGATACCTTGTGTATACTCAGGCATGACCCTCATGAAGATCTCCAAGAAAGTGTAGAAGTTGGACAAGAATCGAGTCAAGAGGAAGATGAAGGAGATGAAGAAGCAGCGCAGCGGTACTACCGCCAGGATGGCCGGTACTACCGCCAAGGCCCAGAAGACCTACCTGATGAAGCTGAGGACCTGCGCGGAGTTCCAGGCAGCGGTACTACCGCCGCGCCAGCGGTACTACCGCCAGGAGCAGGTCACGGTACTACCGCCAGAGGTACCGCTGGAGGTACCGGCACGCCCGAAATGGCTACTGGATACCCCTACGGTACCTGCCGGTACCTGCTTCGTACTACCGCCAGCAAGCACACATGAAGCCAGCGGTACTACCGCCAGAGCAGCGGTACTACCGCTGGACCTGGGAAGATTAGGGCTGAAGCCCATGTAATGGCCCACAACTTACCCCTTTTGCCTCATAGACTATAAATACTCCTCCTCTGCCTAGGGTTAGGGTTAGACTATGATTTGGAAACTAAAGTAGAGCCTTGCTCCTTCTTCTCAAAGTGTCTCTTTCCTCCTATGGAGATGAATCAATGCCTCCCCTTGTGGAGATGAACCAAGGCCTCCTCTTGAGGAGAAGATCCCTGCGTGGATACCAAGGCTTCCGCTTGTAGTTACGATTACTTGCTAATCTTCCCTCTTTGAGTGGCTAGATTGAGCTGGTTGGATTGACCAATTGGACAAACAATCCTAAGAGTAAGGTGTGCTTGGGAGAGGAGAATTGGGGGCTGCCCTAGGGGAATTGTTACCAATTGAATCTTGCTGAGTTGCTACTTGCTAGTTATCTTTGTTTTGTTGATTTCCCCTCTTTGTGTGCTTGTGTTCATCACTTGTTCTTCGTGTTCATCGTTCCCTCCGCACAAATCCGTGAAAATCGGGACCAACCTACATCATATGGTATCAGAGCTCTAGGTTGACACGGATTTGATTTGTGTTTCCACCAAAATCCACCAAATTTTTCTTCGTTTTTGAGAAATTCAAAAATTTCCACCAAAAATAGCCTTGCCTTGATTCGAGCCGATCTGTCGATTTGTTGCATTTTTGGTAGTTTTTGTCCAGGGATTTGTTGCTTTAGGACCCCCTCTGATGGGGGGATAATAACCCGGTAGGCCCATGAAGAGGGAAGCGTGACCCGCCAGGCAGGAGGCCCGGTCAGGCCAGCTAACCATCAGCATGGGCCGGGTTATGTTGCTGGGCCGGTAGGTTTGGCGGTAACCCGGTTCAGGAAGGAAAGATTCTAGAAGACCAGGGGCGGTTCAGGACTTGGAGGACACGAAGGCCAGAAGAGCTAGAGTAGGACTCCGAGTCTGGGTAGAACCCGGATTCATCTTGTAAAGCGCCAGGAGACCCGGTCATCTATATAAACTGGTCCCTGTGCCCTAGATAGGGAGAACTTTACGATCCAAGCTTAGGCGAGAGAACCATCGAGAGAAATACCCCAACCTTGTAACCTAGATCGAGATCTGGCTCTGTTGTCGTAGCCGGGTTATCGAGATCGAGATCAATAATAAGATAGCAGGAAGTAGGTCTTTATCTCCAATGGAGAGGCCGAACCTGGGTAAACCCTTTGTCCCTGCAGTGCTAAACAATCTCCCGGATACCAGAGTCGCCTTGCCCATCATCTCAAGCTACCCCAAGGTAGCATCTGCCGTGTTATCTACCCCACGACAGTTGGCGCCGTCTGTGGGAACCGCGTCCAAAGGTGTCACCATCATGGGAGAAGCAATGCAAGGAGTGGAGAACTTTGTTTTCGGCGAGATCACCCTCAACTCGCAAGGAGAGCCCATCGTTGATGATTCTGGTTGGGGGCCGGAATCAGATCTACTTGAGTCAGGTGATGTTATTCCAATTGGCAAGTTTAACGTTTTTGGTGGTATGATTGCAACTAGATCTGCTAGTGATGGAGACTATGAATCTGTGTCAGGAGCTGCCACAATTGTTCAACCTGACGGAGAAGAATCAGTTGGTACGGCTGAAGATGAGCTGCCCATGGGTGTACATGAGGAACGAACAGGAAACCCGGCTCAAATCCCGGGTGATGTGGTGGACCATGCAGGTTCAGAATCGATCTTGCCCCTGTTTGAAGGCCGGTTCGGGTATGGAGCAGAAGAAGAGGACGAAGAGGAGCAAGAGTCCATCCCAAGCCCGGTTAGGAGGGTTGCGGTTTACACCGCCCCATCGATCAACGCGGGAGCATCACCGTCAACTGTCGTGCCACCAGCTTTTACTCCGGGTCAACAGCAGCAACCATTGCCACCAGTACTGGAGCTGGCGGGTCAAAGATTTGATGGAGACCCGGCTTCGGTGTCAGAGGAAAGTGAAAACACGGCGCGTTACAGGAACAGCTTCGGTTTTCTCAATAACCGGGCTCAGGGCGAGGGAAGAAACAACACAACTGGGGCCCATGCCTTGTTTAACAATGGCCTGGTCCTAGATCCATCAGCACTCACGAGGATTATTACTCCAGAAAACGCGGCAGCCAGAGCTATAGAATTGGATACAACACGCCGGGCTCTGGAGCAGGTGCGCAGAGACACAATGGCAGAGAAGCAAGATATGGAGGTTAGGCGAAATCAAATAGAGGATGAGGAAAATCGTCTCAACGAGATGACCAGGGCACACCGGAGGAGGCACCAGAGCCGGCTGGCTCCAGGAGAAAACGCCATAAATCCCGCAATATTGTTTAGGACCCCAGAAGATCAACAATTGATATGGCTCAGGTGGCTCCAGTTGTTAGGACAAACGCAGAACCAGGAAGAGAAACGGGAAGGGCTGGAGTTACAGCTGCAGCGGTGCCGGGTCTTCTCGCTGGGGGAGCCAGGGGAAATCCGGGTCTGCCGCCTAGGACACCGAGGTTCCACACGCCGGCGGGCCATTTTTCCAATCCAGCAGATAACGTGTACGCTGCAACTTTAGCACTTGATTGTATTCCATTGGGAGACTCGCCAGCAGAGATTGAAGCTCGGCGTGCCATTGACATGCTGCGCACTGCGGTTATTCAGCAAGTTCAGTATTCAAAGGAGAAAAGCGCGCTTCGTTCTACAACTTATCGTAGTAAGAGTCGCCACGGTGGGAACCCGCCATTGGCCGGGTTTGCCGTGGCCCAGCAGCAACACCAGAACCAGCAGAACCAGAACAGTCAGCAGCACCAACCCGCCCCTGCAATTTCGGTGGCTCAGCAAATAGTCAATAGATCGTGAGCGGGAAGAAGTGCAGCTAATGCAAACCCGGCAGTACCTGCAGCAGGAGTACCACAAGGAGGACCGGGTCCCGCGCCCGCAGCGTCTGCAAGCTCGCCGGGTAACAATAATTTGTTAGCAAGTTCTTCCACCTTAGCGGGGCCAAAGTGTCTTTCAGATGCCATTAGAGCAGAGCCTTTCCCTGAGAAGTTCAAGGAGCCAAGCAAGATTGCCAATTATGAGCCGAGCACGGACCCGGCAAGTTGGTTGAGCAGCTATGAGATGGCAATGTGTATACGCAATGCCACTGAGAACGTTTGTGCAAAGTACATGTATTTGATGATGAGCGATGGTGCAGCAAAGTTGTGGTTCAAGAATCTGCCAGAGAAGTCTATCAATTCTTGGGATGAGTTGAAAACAATTTTTATCAAGCACTTTCAGGGTACGTGCAAGCGGTTATTTTCCATTGAAGATCTTGATCGTTGTGTACAAAGGAAAGGCGAGTCAGCGCGTCACTGGATGGGCTGGGTGACGGAAATCCTGCACTCCTTGTCAGGTATCGAGCCCAAGGACGCAATTTCATCGATGGAGAAAACTTGCAAGTACGCTCCCTTGGTCCAGAAGCTGGGTCGCATGAAAGAGGGACACCGGGTTAAGCCCGTTACTATGGCAGAGTTGATGGATGCGTGCAACAGACACGCAGCCACGGACAAGACCCAGGATGATAGTGAGGAAGAAAAAGGGAAAGGTACTGCGAATAATGGAGGAAGGAGCAACAATGGCCCGGGAAACAATAACAACAACAATCAGAATCAGCACAAGCGTGGGCATCAGGAGGAAACTCAGAGCTAGTAGCAAATGCAAATGCCGGGTTTCAGAGACAAAGGATGGATGGAAATTATCAGGAAAACAGGGGTTATCAGGGAAACAATGGGAATTACAGTGGTGGAAATAGTTATCAAGGGTCACGTCCAATGAGCACTGAAGAGGCCTTCAGGATGACGTGTCCTCGTCATAGCAAGAACGGTAGACCCGCCAATCATTCATTGGCCCAGTGTGTGGATCTGAACAGGTGGAAAAACAATGAAATTCAGAGAGCTTTGCAAGGAGCAAACAGAAGTGGAGGACCCGGCCCGAGTGTTAACCCGGCTGCGGGGCCTCTAACTGGAGCAAATGCGGTACCCACTGGCAACACAGGACCCGGCCAAAATACAGGTAACCAGGGTGGATTCTCAAACCAGCCAAGGCAACTCGGCCAATATCATATATATACCAGTGGCACGACCAAGATAGAGAGAAAGATAGTCAAAAGGGCAGTTAACTCAGTGGCTGCAGGGGTGCCAAGGTATCTAAGATGGTCAGAGCATGCTATTACGTGGAGTAGAGCAGATCACCCGGGTCTGGTGGAACATCCGGGTCTGCTTGCTTTAGTTGTGGCTCCTCAGGTTCATGGCTTTGAGCTAAAGAAGGTTTTGATGGATGGTGGTAGTAGCATTAATATCTTGTATTGGGAGACATTTGTGCGTATGGGTCTGAAGGAATCACAGTTACAGAAAACATCAACGGTGTTTCATGGTATAGTCCCTGGGAAGTCAGCTACACCAGAGGGAAAAATTTCATTAGAAGTTGCTTTTGGCGAGTCTATCCATAACTTTAGATCAGAGTGGCTCACTTTTGAGGTGGTGAAATTTCCAAGTCCTTATCACGCGTTGTTCGGAAGGCCGGCTTATGCCAAGTTCATGGCGAGGCCGTGTTATGTGTATTTGCAGGTGAAGATACCGGGTCCCAAGGGATCATCACAGTATATGGTAACAGAGAAATTGCAGCAGAATGTGACGAGGGAGATGCAGCCCTGGCAGAGCGAACTTGTGCTAGTGAGGAGTTTGTCGGCCCAGTGAAATCCAGGGTGTGCTGGGCCTGTCCTCTACGGCCCTCGACACTTGATGGCCAATTTTCGTTAAGGACCAGGCCTACGGCTTGGAGAGCCTCGCGAGACGAATTGCCTCGCGAGGGCTTTGGAGGCAGCAGAGGCCTGCGGAGGCCCTCTTCACTGCTGCCCCCTCTTCAAGGTAATCTCCCCTGGAGAGAGGTCAACGCCAAATTCTCTACAGGGCATCCAAGCCCTCGTGGAGATTGCTTCGCTGCAAAGCAACCTCTGTAGAGCGCACATGGGCTCTGTAGCGGCCGCAGAGTGACGCGCGCCTCTGCGCGCGGTGACGACGACGCCGCAGTTGCCATTTTGGTGATTAAAGGGGTCAACAAAGCTGCACCATCCGCACCGGACTACAAGAATTTCCTCTTTGGTGATAAGGGACTGGCCGGCGCTACGCTCCACAGCCAACGTCACCGTGGGCACCCCCACATTCCTCTGCGGCCCCAGCTGGCCGTCCTGCATGGACGGTGGTTACTCTGCCACAGGCATCAGCTTTACGCCCATGGACCGCGTCCATGGACAGCTGGGCTGCGGTGCACCACGCTCCACCTTCTGCCGCCACGTGATAGCCCTTCCGTAGCGCAAGCACAGGGAGGAAGCCCGGGGCGCCTATAAAAGGAGGAGGAGCAGCACCGTAGCGAGGGATCGCATTCTCATTCCAGCATAGCCACTTACGCGCAAGGAAGAAGAAGACCACTGCCTCCCTTCCTCGTGTACACCATTGCCAAAAGAGAGCCCTCGGCAAGCTCATTGTACTGTAACCTCTACAAGCAGTGCAATACAGACAAGCAGGAGTAGCGGTGTTACCTCCACACGAGGGCCGTGAACCTGGGTACGGGCTGGTGTTCATCTCTGTCGTGATGTCCCTCCACTTGCTCGACGAGCACCGTCGCCGTGCAGGTTGAGGGTTGTTTGACCAACGTGTTCAGCCCCTTACACGAACTCTCTTCGTGAGCTTGACTATCCCTGTTTCGTGGGAGTCATTCTCCGACAATTGGCGCGCCAGGTAGGGGGCTGAGGCGCGTCTTCAACCTTCACCGCCCTCTGCACCATGGCGGACACTCGCGCAGCACGCGCCACCCGGCGGGCGTCAGGCAGGGCCACCACCGAGCCCGCTGCCAACACCACCAACCCTCGCGGCCGTCCCCGTGCCAGCCACGCCACGGGGCGCAACACTACTGAACCGCGTGTGGAGCACCCCGAGGACGACGACGGCCACCACGACGACCGCTTCGACGAAGACGTCGACCACAGGCACGGCGAGGACGCTGAGTCCTCGCACCCGTCCCAGCGCCACAGCGCCTCCACTCTTGGGCGTCCAGCGCCTAGCCCAAACACCGCGCTACTCATGGCCGCGGAGCTCTTCCGCTACCGCCCCACAGCTGAGGCGCACGACAACTGGCTCGGCCGCCTCCAGCACCTCGTCGACATTGCGGCGGCACCGCGCGCTCCTCCGGCGGCGTCGCGCTCTCTGATGCACCACAACTCCGGGCGCGCTGGAACCACCGCGCATGGCGCACCTCCGCCGCCGCCTCTGCCGCCGCCTCCGCCGGGTCCACCTCCAGCTGTGGCGCACAAGGCCGCATCCCACGCGTCTTCGCCGCGCGATTGCCAAATCGTGCAGCGGACACCCCCAGACGTGCGGGTGGAAATGGAGCGCCAGAAGGACCTCCAGAAGCGCATCGTCGAGGAAATCGGCCAAGCAGGGCGACTGTCGTGGGTTTGTCACGTCAGGTGTCATAGATGACTTCGTAGGTGTGGGATTATGCGAGTCAAGCATCTCCGAGCTTGGGATCGCAGGAACAAAAATCAACACAGATTTACCCAGGTTCGGCCCCCTCAATGTGAGGTAAAAGACCTACTTCCTGCCTACCCTAGATTGGTATTGATATGATAATCGAGGTGTTACAATGGAGGCGATCCGATCTGGTACTCGCCGTATGAGCTAGGGTTTTGGGCTTGATAGCTTGACCCGCTCTAAGTCCCGCGAGTCCTCTTTATATAAACAGAGGCTCGCTAGGTTACAAAAGGAAACTTCCCCCATAAGGAATACGTCCACAGAGGCCTACTCGGAGACTACTTGGTCTTCACGTCCTCCGGGTTATGTCTTCTAGATCTTTCCCCTTATGGCGGTTCAATACTGGGCTTGCTCCCAAGTGGGCCTTTGTCTGTGCGAGTAAGTTAAGTCGCACCGGGCCGCGGGTTAATCTAGAAAGTATTCCCCCGACATTAGCCCCCAAGATTGGTTAGGACTTTACGGTGAGAACCTTCTGACCTCTTGAAATGGTCACTGAGCCGCACCGCAAACGTTCTGACCAATCTTCTGATTTATGCGATACAGAGCTGTGACTTATCTGCGCGACTCATCTCCCCTTCTGGATCCTTTAATTGCGGACCATTACTCGTTTTGCGGGCGCAAATTGTGCCGTTGGTTGCGAGCGCAGATCGTGCCGTTAGTTGCGGGTCCCTTCAGTTATAAGCTGCGGCCATCTAGGTCATTATTCACTTGCCCTCGCAATCACCTCATCCGTAGCCGCGCCGTCTTCTTCCTCGACCCGAGCCTAGTTCCCCAATCCAATCTCCCCTTCGCAATGGCGCCCAAGGCGAAACCATCTGATGATAAGCGCAGGATCTCCTGCAACTGGGAAGGATCCTGGGTGACGGAGGAAACTCTTGCAGATCTGGCAGAAGCTGGCTTCTTGCCACCAAAGGAGGACGGCGTCTGGCGGGCGCCAGGCGATGAAATCGAGCCGCGCCCCAAGCCCAACGAGCTGGTGATGTTCGTGGAGCACGTGGAGCGTGGATTCACGCCGCCAGGTTCCCCCTTCTTCCGCAATTTGCTGCAACGCCTAGGCCTCCGTCTTCACGACATCGGGCCCAACTCAATGCTCCAGGTGAGCAATTTTCATGTGCTATGCGAGGACTATCTTGGCATAGCCCCCAACATCGATCTGTGGCTGGCCTCTTTCACCTGCAACAGCCAACTTGTCTCCAAGGGCGGCGCCTACGTTCAGGTCGGCGCCATCTCTCTTCAACGCCATAGAAACTCTTGCCTTCCCAAGCTAGCCCTGGCAAATCGACCCAGGGCTTGGCAAAAATCTTTCTTCTATTGCCAAGATACTTCACCGGAGGGCGAAACTCGCCTTCCCTCCTGGTCTAACACCCTCTTCGTGCCTACCGAGGCACTGAAATCAAAACCTCGCGACTCGGCCATGCCCTTCATCAATGAGTCGCTGATCAAGGTCCGCGCCTTAATAGGTCATGGTCTTACTGGCCTTGATCTTCTCTCTTGCTGGACCAAATGGCGCATTCAGCCCGTGAGTCCACGACAGCGATCCTTCCTTGAGTGCACAGGCACCTCTGCTGACATCGACCGTATCAAGGCTTCGGACTGGAGGTCTGAGGATTGGGTGGAATTCGTCACCCGCATGACTGAGGAGAAGGACATCTCCTTCGATAAGGTGGGGCTTGCCCCTTTCAGTGTTAACAACAAGCCTTTTGAGGTAACTCCTCTTCTCTGTCTTTTTGCCTTTTTAGTTGAGTCGCATTCCTTTCTTAATACTGCAACTTATATCTTCCTGATCCAGGCTGATGAGAATTACTGGTCGCTGTCTGCGACCGTCGCCGGCACTGCTGCTCCCAAGCGTGCCGCACGAAAGAAGTTGCTGCCCACTCTAGAGGGCAGCGAAACTGCTGATATCCCCTCTGTCGCCTCTGCGGCCTCAGAAGGTGAAGAGACTGAACTGGACGAGGATGACAGTCCAGTGCCAGCCGCGAGTTCTGCTGCCGCGGCTGGACCAACTCCCCGTAGAGCCTCTAAGAGGCTATCTCGTGAGGAGCCAGAGCTTGATGCTCTGGAGAATCCTGAGGCCACGAAGCGTCGCAAGCCTGCTACGGGCGCGACCTCCTCCGCTGCCAGGCGTGTACAAACGCACCGCCTCAACTGAAGAAGACATGGGTCCCCACTCTGGTAATTTCTGTTGTCTTGTCATCTTGAATGCTTATTCTTTTTCCTCTATTGACATGCAAGCTTCTGCTCGTAGATTCTGGGACCCAAGGCCTGTCCTCACCGTCAAGTGGTGAGCTTATGGCCTTCGTGAAGATGGCTCCAGAGTTAGTGATTTTCCTTGCGTTCATAATACTTTTATTCTGGCTTACGTGCTTCTTCTTTACACAATGCCCTTGCTTTTTGCAGAAGTGCGGCTAAATCCGCGGCTGATCCTGAAACCGCGGTTGAGCCGCACTTATCACCTGTGCTCATACCGCCATGGTAGAGGGCGTGGCCACCACAGATGACTTGGCCACGGTCCCTGTTCTTGACACAGTTGCCCAAGAGGTGGCTTTGGAGGATAGAACGGATCCCCTTACGATCCAAGACGTGGAGAAGGTCAACCCCTCCTCCATAGATGTAATGGCCAAGGATGCTGACGCGCCAGTGGTTGAGTCGCCAGCGGCTGACAGCCTGCGGTCGCCAATTCTGCGTGCTGAGGTTGCTTCCTCCTCCTCCATTAGCCGCGCTGAGAAACTGTCAGAGGCCATTATTGCCTCAAATGACAAGCAAGCCATGGAGCTCCGCAAGGCACTGTCTGACCTGTCTGCGGCTTATAAGGTAAACTTCTATCTCCACTTATCTGTCTCTAGCCCCCAAGGATCAAGTTTCTTCTTTGACTTTAAAGGGAGACTTGATGCTTCTCCTTTAGCTGTTGATATGTACTTACTAACTGATGTACTCTTTGTAGGAGGAACTAAGCTCCATAACAGCTGCCAAACTCGCCTTGGAAAAGCAGTTGGCGGATACTCCTTCTGAACTGGAGAGGCTGCGCGAGCTCCTTGGCCAGCGTGACGCTGAGCTGAAGAAGAGGGAAACCAGGATGGGCGAGCTATCTGATGAAAGCTTCAAGTTATCTGAACAAGCCAAAGCCACCGAGCTGCGGCTTAAAACGGTTGAAGAGAAGTTTCAAGAGAGGGTCCAGCAACTGGACCTTCAAATCAGTGCTCAGAAAGACGCCATCGCTGATGCCAACGAGGACGCAAGGCTCAAGGCTGTTTCCATTGGCGAGCTTGAGAAAAAGTTGAAAAAGTTTCTGATGCCCATAACCTTGTCCACGCCAAAGTGTGCATCATGACTCAAGAGTTAACTGGTATGTTGTGCGACTCATATCTGCATCTGTTTTTTCCACTATCTTTGCCTGTATGTTGTAGAGCTGACGGAGACATGCCTCGATGTAGGTGAAGATGCCAAAGAGCAGCGCGGCAGTACTCAAGAACAGCTGGAGTATATTTGCGATTTTTCGCGAAGAACTTGTGATGCCATGAAATCACTGTCTAAGTGCCTGCTGCCGACCAAGCCAGTCCCCGGTGATTCTGAAGGGTTGCTAAAAAGACTGCTTAGGGCGCCTCAGTTCTTTTTGGACTGGAAGGAGTCCTCAGCTCGCACCGGCGCGGCTCATGTTCTTGCTTTGGCCAAGACATACTATCCTTCTTTTGATGCTGCCAAGGTTGCAAAAGGTAGGCCCTCGAAGAAGGTGGATGGCACCGAACTGACGGCCTCAGAATATGCGGCGACTTGGAAGGATATGCGCGGCCACGCGACTGAACTGGTGGAGGGGATAGATCTTGCGACCTATATGGGCAAGTATAATGCAGATGGAAGCAAATGGGAGAAGTTACCCGCTCCGTCATCCAGTGCGGTGATTCCGCAGGAAAAGAACCCCTCTCCAGGCGTATCCAGCTCTGCAGCCCCCAAGCCCGCGACTGAAGAGCCCTCCAGCGAGCCTGCGATTGCTCCTTCTGGCAAGCTTGGCAAGCCGCCTGTTCCTCCTTCCCGCAGGTCAAAAGCTGCGCACAAATGAAGAATGGAAACAATGTTTTTATGATCTTGGCCCTTAGCGGCCTGTAATAATTGTTAGAATTTATGTGTCATAAGACAATGTTATGGTTTGCTTAAGTACTCTCAGCAGTACATGTTTCGACCAATAGGCTGGTCCTTATGATTTGTCTCGGTTTTTCCTCACTTAGGCCCTTGCGCGGCTCAGTATTTCCCAGGTAAAAAGTGCGTGTTCAGGGTCGAGAGCGGCCATGATAGGCAATCAAACTCGATTGACGCCGCACCCCCAGTACTTTGGCCGCATAGTGCAAGTCGCATCCAAGAGAGGTTGAGTATAATCACGATAAATGCCACTTGTTTGGCGATCCCAAGGAATAGGCCGCGCTAAAAAGCTGCCGCACCCCCAAGGGACCAATGATTAAAAAATAAAAGACTCACAACTCAATTGGTAGTTTGAGATGCTTTATTTCAGAATCATTATATGATACATAGGGTCGGTCGCGCCTAGGTGGCGACCAGAAGTGATGCTTGGGTCGGTTGCGCCTAGGTGGCAACCAGAGATGTTACATGGGTCGGTCGCGCCTGAGTGGCGACCAGAAATGATGCTTGGGTCGGTTGCGCCTAGGTGGCAACCAGAGATGTTACATGGGTCGGTCGCGCCTGAGTGGCGACCAGAATTGGGTCGATCGCGCCTAGGTGGCGATCAGAAATGTTACATGGGTCGGTCGCGCCAGAGTGGCGACCAGAATTGGGTCGATCGCGCCTAGGTGGCGATCAGAAATGTTACATTGGGTCGGTCGCGCGTGAGTGGCGACCAGAATTGGGTCGATCGCGCTTAGGTGGCGATCAGAAATGTTACATTGGGTCGGTCACGCCTGAGTGGCGACCAGAATTGAAATTTTTAGCCCTGAGTGGCCAGCTTGATGATGTAAACTCTTAATAATTTTGTTGCGGCTGCTGATGGCAACTCGCGATGCCTGGGATGTGTCCTTATTGGCAATGACTTGTAGCCTTTGACTTCCTTGCCTCCCTTGCGGCCGTAATTTGAAGTCGCAAGTCAGGCAGGTGCCTCTTAGCCTTCGCGATGTCATCAAAATTCTCCTGCGACTCGCGCATGGGCGCGCTCTCTGCGATGCAGGCTGCTCTGGCTATGGCCTTGTCGCCCTCTTCGCATTCTTGAGCTATTCTTTTGTCGCCATTGATGGTGATGACTCCCCTAGGGCCCGGTATTTTAAGTTTTAGGTACACATAGCACGGCCTAGCCATAAACTTTGCGAATGCTTCTCTGCCAAACAGCGCATGATATGGGCTCTGGAAATCTACAACCTCGAACCAAATGAATGTGTGGACCCCGGACTAGCTGTCCGAAATACCCGATTATGCTTAACACAACGATCCCGTGATCAGTCTGTCGTTGCACATAATCCGAATTGGATACCAAAGTTTACATCCATTACAATACCGAATAAAAAGTCTTACATAAATGGTCATTTAGACCAAGTCTTACATAGGTGCCTTCATGGGCCAAACCAAAATATCAGCGGAAGCTACGGCGTAGTAGACATCATATTCTAACGATGACAACCCGACAGGCAGCTGACTTGTGGAGATCCTTAGTTCGCATAGACGTCGCCATACTCCTGCTCGGCGTAGTGCTCCTCCTCGTAGTCTGGCTAGGACAATAGCCAGGGACGAAACCAATATGAGTACATTTGAATGTACTCGCAAACTACCCCAACATGAGTATGCACTAGTTTTAACTTAATGGACAACTTTTATTTATTTTAAACATCTCTATATCTTTATTGAAAAAGGTAAGAAGAGTTTTATAATCACTTTTAAAGAAACCATCATTTTATCTGTTTCTCCAAAACTCCTCCTTTTTCCGACCATAGCCCGTCATGGTCCACTTCCTCCATCCACCTCATACCGATCCGTTGGTATAGGTGTAAGGAACATTCTCCACTTCATTTTCTTTTTAAAACTCAAAGTCTTTCAAAAACTTGCACATGGTCAAAGTAGGGCCTCCCAACTGTCCATATCCGAGGACTCGGCTATTCGAATAGTTTTAACACTCTGCAGAGGTAGCACGCTTTTAGCCCACATCCATCCGGCAACTCATCGTGTCTGCCACGTCTCGCCATACCAGGTGTATGCGAAGTAAGCCACCGGCCATAGCCCCTTATTTGCTCATGCTAGTATAGGATCCTTCCCATATGACACTTTCCATCAACACCCAGTCCAGTTTCCCGTCAGAAACCCTAAGTGTGAGGACTCATAGTTTTGTCCGGCGGTTTATGGTGGAACCTTCTATCCTCCCAACCAACTTGTGTGAGGACCCGGGTCAGGGGGTAGGTCCTCGGACCATCCCCTCATGCATAACGGAGTCATCTCCGTCGATGAGGTATCCCATACTAATAAGAGCAAACTACTTGACTAAGCCTTTTCCCATACGTGGTAGATGTGGTCGCACAGGGTATCGGATGGTTGACGTAAGTACAAGGACACACTGTGCATTTTTCATAAACATCACCATTTTTCCACTTCTCCATTCCAACACCGACATCTCGGCATTTCATAATCTCACAAGTAATTGCAAGGAGTTTTGAATAAACCATATTTGTTTTTTCCCATCCTATAATTTGATATAACTATCTTATATTTCTACATAGGTGGCAAAATAATTTCCATATACTTTTGAAATGGGTTTTATAAATCTTGCCTTGAGAGTAAAACATGTTATGAAAGTAGATGCATATGTTTGTAGTGCAAGCTCAGAGAATAGCTTGCCTTGCTCGGCAAAGTGACCTTGCTCTTGTTCTTCAATTTCAGCAAACTCTCCTTCTTCGATATATCCGACAACGTTCTCGTCTAATTAATAAACAAACAATGCAAACAATCACTAAGCTATACGAGCAATCATCTCAACATAACAACCATAAACATCACAAATAGCTACTGCACACATCAAACCATACAATTTGGTTTTCAAATAAATGAATTGAACATTATTTAATTACTTCTAAATTATGGCAGAAACTTGTTGAACATGTTTAATTGCACAACTTGAGTTCTGTTGGTCACAAAAATACAAACTAAAATTCTATGGAAAGCTACTGATGTGTAGAAGACAACACAATTTGATTTGGTTCAATTGGAGTTACTAAACTCCCTACACATTTGTTTGAATCCAGAAGCTTAATAACCAAGTTTTTGCTACAACTCAAGTTAATGTTATTCCAAAATTAAATCCTTTTAGGGGTAACTTAACATGACTATATGTGATCTAACAAAATTGGTCCTACTTCATTTGGGTTAACCATTAATCATATTTAAATGTTTGAGTGCAGAAGGGTGTTTAAACTTCTACTTTAAACTAAACAAATCCTACTGCACAAATAATTCTACCAAAATTAGGGAAGCTAATACAAGGCAGTACTAAGCCAACAAAATTGGTTTGGAATTATTTGGACTAACAGAGTATCAGAAACAAACAAGTTTAGAATTTAAACCTTCTGTAGTATTTTTAATAACACTTTTTAAATATTTAATTAAATGACATGAGACCAATTGGGTTGGTTAAACATTTTCATAAGCTTTTCAGAACAATTGGATTTGATTTAATTGGATGCATAAATCTCAAGTTATTGAATTTATAAAACGAGTCCAGTACTGAATTTCCAGAGAAACTTAATTTAGAAATCCTAACTGTTCTGGATAATGCTGAAATCCCTGACAGGTGGGGTCCACCAGTCAGTGACTCAGGCGAAATGGTGCGCGCGCGGGAAATGTTTAAAAATCTGACTAGCGGGGTCCACGGGTCAGTGACTACGCGCGCGAAGCGGTATGCGACCGTGGATCAAGGATCCAACGGCTCACAGAGCCCGCGTCGGCGGCGACCTAATTTCTGCGGCGTCGCCGCGCCGGCGGCACGGTGGTGGATGCTCTGCTCACCTAGGGGGCTCGGGAAGATGCGGCGGTGACGCAGATCGACGGCGGAGGCTCGGGGAAGCTCGTGGTGCGAGTGGAGCTTGCTGGAACGGCGTGAGGCGGCGACGGCGACGCGTCGGACATCCACGGCCACGGCCACGGACTCCGGCGTGCTACTGTGGTCGCGTCAGTGCACGATCCTGAGGGAAACAAGGGGCGGGTGAGTGTGGTGAGTACGGAGAGCACGGTGATGTGGTCGGAGGAGAGGAAGGGGCAGCAGCACGACGCAGCCGTGTCGTCGCCTACCTCGGGCTCCGGCGAGCAATTGCTCCTGCTGCCAGGGCCGAGCTTGGCTGCTACTACGTGCACGCTCTCCTAGCGGTGCACAGAGGGGGTGGAGTGAGTTGGAGAAGCCGGGGTGCGGTGTGGAGAGAGGTGAGCTCGGGGCGAGCTTAAATAGGCTCGGCGGCGGCGTACGGTGGACTGGGTGCAAGGGGGCGACCAGGGCACGGCCGGGCTAGCCATAGGGGCAGTGGTGTGTGGTGATGTTGCTGGGGGTCCTGGGCGCAGAAGCCAGCGCGTGTCGCGAGCAGAGCGAGCTCGCGGCGCGGGACGGCCATGGGCGTGCTCGGCGGCGCACGGGCATCGAGCAAACGGCGGCTCGAGGCGTGCCTGGTTGCGGTGTCTCTGCGAGGGAGTTAAGTGAAGCAAGGAGAGAGTGGGGGGGCACGGGTTGCGACGTCTACGGCGACGACAGCGCGTTGGCCTCGGTGGCGATCATGGCGCAGTGCGCCAGCTGCCGCCTCCTGCTGCTCCTCCACGCTCTGGCCCTCCCTCTTCTTCGATTTCGAGCGCGGCGAGGTAGTGAGGTGAGAGGGAGTGAGTGCTGGCGCCAAATCGACGAATTAACCTCGAATTCGAGCAATTCAACTTCGGATTTGAGGAATCGGTGAAGAACACGACTCCTGCCCACCACGTGTTCGATGAAATGTGCACACCATTTTAAATTTTGAATTTCTGAATTTTGATTTCATACTTTGCTTCATAAATATGTATAGGTGTTTGTGGTGCTGTGTTGCATTTCATGGTTCAAGTGCAACATAGCACACTTGTGTTTTGAATTTAATAAAGAAAGTAATAGAATTTAAATTTAGGTTTTTAAATTAAATTTTTGAGAGGGAAAAGTTGTAAGAATAAAAATGGGAGAGTTTATATATCCACTCCACTGAATTTGGTTGTGTAAAACAATTGTCACTTTTATTTTTCTTGCTTTACTTGTTATTTTATTTCTTTTCTTTTTATTTTTATTTAGAGCAAGCCACACAATTTGCAAGAAATAAATAACACAAGCAACAAGAATTAATTACCACAAGCAACCATTTGCAAACAACACATAATAATTAACAAAAGTTTTTGTTGGCTCTCATTTTTGGAATAATAATACTGATAATATTTTTGGGATGTTACAATCCTTCCCCCCTTAGAATAAATCTCGTCCCGAGATTTGCTAGGCCTGGGTACTAAAGAGGTCTGGGAACTCGCTCCGAAGATAATCTTCGCGTTCCCAAGTTGCTTCTTCTTCAGAGTGGTTAGTCCACTGGACTTTGTAAAACTTGATCGCACGTCTTCGGGTAACACGAACATCTTCTTCGAGAATCTTGAGAGGTCTCTCACGATAGGTCAGGTCTTGGTTCAGGTCGATGGAGAGGTGGTCGATGTTTTTGAAAACATCAGGCTGGTCAGGAACTTCAAGACACTTCTGGAGCAAGGAAATGTGGAAGACATCATGATAATCTCCTAACTCCTGGGGCAATTCCAGCTGATAAGATACTTCTCCTCGACGAGCAATGATCTTGAAGGGTCCGATATACCTTGGCGCTAACTTTCCTTTGACATGGAAACGCTGCATTCCCTTGAGGGGTGTCACTCGGAGATAAACATAATCTCCAACACTGAAAGTGAGATCACGGCGCTTGGTGTCAGCGTAACTCTTCTGGCGGGATTGGGCAGTTTTGAGGCGTTCACGAATAAGCTGAACTTGCTCTTTAGCTTCACGGAGGGTATCTGGTCCGAACAATTTGCTCTCTCCGGTATCGGACCAATTCAGGGGTGTACGACACTTCTTGCCGTAAAGGGCTTCAAAAGGGGCCATTTGCAGACTAGACTGATAACTGTTGTTGTACGAGAACTCTGCAAACGGAAGACAATCTTCCCACTTGGAACCATAGGATAGAACACATGCGCGAAGCATGTCCTCCAATATCTGGTTCACTCGCTCAGTTTGGCCATCGGTCTGGGGATGATAAGCTGTGCTAAATGCTAACTTGGTTCCGAGGGCTTCATGAAGGGATTTCCAGAATCTTGAGGTGAATTGCGTGCCTCTATCAGATACAATCTTCTTAGGCACACCATGCAGGCTCACTATTCTGGAAATATACAAGTCGGCCAATTGATTCCCCGATAGGTGGTGTTGACGAATGAAATGGGCAACCTTGGTCAGTCGATCAACGATGACCCAGATTGAATCATGGCCTCGGTTGGATCTTGGAAGTCCGGTAATAAAATCCATTCCAATCTCATCCCACTTCCACTCGGGAATTTTCAAAGGTTGAAGCAATCCAGCGGGTCGCTGATGTTCAGCCTTAACTCGCTGGCAGATGTCACACTTGGCTACGAACGAACCAATCTCTCGCTTCATTCCATGCCACCAAAATCTTTCTCGAAGGTCTTGGTACATTTTGGTTCCGCCGGGGTGGATTGAATAAGGGGTC